>RCWM02000139.1:1615000-2225000 GCA_003667255.2 Euschistus heros
AACATTAGTGACGTATTTTGCCGTTCCGACCCTTAAATACGAAGTTTCATCCAAACAGAAATATAAAAATTCGTAGGCTTCAAAATTTGCCTGACCGAATGGTAGGCAATTTTTTTTTAAATTGACAAAAACATGAATTGCGATTAGACGGTTAAACGTACTTCATTTTTTTTTACACGAGATATAGGATGGTAATACGCTTGAAATGTTTTTTGTTTCATCATCCTATCTGGTTTCAAACTCAAGTTAAAAATCAAAATGTTTTTCGGATTTTCCAATTTTTTTAATAGGTTTTCGTTCATCGAATTTTACATTTATGTACATCAAAAGAAAGCTAAGGCTCTCCTATTTCCAGCGATACCAAACAGTGAATTGTGTGACAAATTAATGGCGATTTAATGGTAAGTTACCAATAATCGGTTTAAAAATTTCATTTTCCTCGAAGAGGGTGAAAAATATGATATTTTTAGTTGCATTTTTAGTTTGTGTACACTAACCACGAAAGCTACTGAACCAATCTGTACCAAACTTTAAATAAATCATCTTCATAGTTCAAGGAAGGTTTAGCATAAAAAATGCGATAAATATGTGGATTCCAGTGAAGTTTAAAAATCGGCCAATAGGTGGCGAGAGCACTATTTTGTAAGAGAGGTTACAATGGTGCATGGATATTAAAATTAATTATAAAATTTAATTATTTTAAATTAAATCGTTATTAAAAAGAGATAAATCTGTGGTGCGATATCGATAATAATGTAATTAATATTCCCTGTCCATCTCAATTAGCAAAACAAACAGTCAAATTAAAAATTAGATGTCCAGTTATGTTATGTTTTTTATGTTACCTTCAAGCAGAAAATTTAATCATGATTATATCTTTCAGACAATTTTTAGCGAATTAATGATTATTTGATTGAAAGATTAAGTCATCATTAAATTAGGTGATTGATTCCAGGAGATTAGTTGTCAAATAGATATGATTAAAGTACGATTATTTTAAGCTATGATTAAATGTTGACCAACTCCGCCTTCAACCACCTAATCTGTACTATGGTACCAGGTTAAAAATTACGTTAGCCGTGAAAATATTATTAAGGCAATAATTTTCACTGAAACAGCGACTGGAGTAATATCGTATTGATTACTAGAATCCTAATTAAAGTTTCTTTTGCTCTTACGATTAACAAATCTCGAGGCTAAACTTACAAAAACGTGGATCTTGGGACTCACTGTTCCCCTCAGGGTCAATAAGTGGGGAATTCCAGAATTGGGAACCATTAAAACAATTAAATCATTATCATAACGTCCGGAGATTAAACTCGAAATGCAGTTTATTCGGATGCCTTATGATTTTATTATTTATTTTTTCACGATTTTTACACTACATGATTTTTATTGGTTACACGGATAAAACTTAAATTATTAGTTAAAATTATGTGTTATTTTTTTCACATTTGAGAGTGGGCAAAGCCGCTACGGAGAACTTTAGTTATTTATATGTATTTTGATTGAGTTAGTTATTGAAAGCACGAGACGACTTGGAGTTTCTTGAAGTCGATTTTTATTGGTGACTTCTTAGAATGGCTACGTAACATTCGTATTGGGGTTATGTTACCGTTGACGATGTCCTTAAGATTATATAACTCCTGGCTGATCAGATACCTTGATTGGTTGGTGGAGTCCTGTTGCAGGATCCTTCACTTTCCGCCTCCAGATTATAGAATCCACCGTATCAACATTCCTTTCCATTGGCGGCTTCATTTTGTTCGGTGCTACCTTCTGACGCGTGCAAACTATCGGTCGCGTTAACAAGTCTTTTCGCTGATAAACCAAGTTTAAATTGTATTTTAGGCGATATCAACGAATATAGTTTCGCTTACCTATCTTGTTTCTTATTAGACTGAGTGTTGGAAATGCTTACCGCGTCGTCTTTAATCGGTTATCTTGATTTGTTTTTTCAGGGAAATATGGAGTTGAACTGTCTTTCAACTAAGTTTTTAGAGTATTTTAACTTACGTCGGTTGAAAGGGCACTTACAAATTGAGCTCAAACGGACCGGGAATCAAACAGTGGTTATTCTGTTGCTGCATTATAAAAATTATGGTTCGTAGCTACATGTTGTGGATAACCTGCTCTCTACCCTTCCCCATTCTGACCAGTACTAGTTTTTTTTTTTACTGCGGTAGCTTTTCAGCACTCAACTCTTGATCTCCCGTTTGATCTTAACTGTTTCAGTGAATCATGCTTAAGTTGTTACCCGAAGTTTCTCCTATCAATTGCTATTCGTTTCTTAGATACTTCATAGCATTTCCCAAAGACTAAATTATACAAGGCTGGAATTTCGGATGTAACATCTGTAAGCTAAAAGACAAGAGTTTTAAGAATTGAGGGATGTAAATGGAAAAGGCTGTAAGTGCCAAAAATAAAATATAAAAAAATTTAATTGGAAAATGAATAAGTTCCATCACCAATGTAATGGAAACAGTGGTAAGTACCTATCATAAAGGGTTTGGTACCAAGAAAGGTACGTACCACTGTTTCCATTACATTGGCGGCGGAACTTATTAATTTTCCAATTAAAAATCTTTAATTTTATTTTTGACACTTATAGCCTTTTCCATTTACATGCCTCAATTGTGCTGTTTTGTGCTGTGATTTTTTAACATCTTGCTGACAGAGGTTGCCGTTGTTCTAACATGTATTTACTTGCAATATACCTTTCCTCAATATATTTTGCACTGAATGATAAGTAAAGAAACAGCTGAACGAAATAAGTTTTTGTGTTTTCCTTCAAATTCAGAAAATTTCAAATACAACGTAATTTTCTCTTAGAGGAGAGACCTAACTTTCCTAGACACTGCGAACTGTAACCTGAAGCAACAATCGATCATATATTTCATAGATAATTGTTAATTTTTCTTGTAGAAATAATTCACACTGATCCGGTGAAACAATGACGTAACTGCGAAATCGGATTACAAATTTATTAAGATTTCAAGAGTGCTCCCAAAAGCTTAGTATCTGTATTGGTAGAAACATCGGCTGTAGTCTGGTCCATCCACAAGTTTATACGAATATTAGTTCTACCTATAATGTTGGTTGAATGTACTACTATGTGGAAATAATATTGTATTTTATTTTTGTTTCTCGCTTATTCTGTAAAATTTCGTTTTTTACAGTTGTATTTTTTTTTTTTTCTTAATCCATTGATTTTTTCTTATTTTGTGAGAATATTATATGCGATAGTTTAATTGAATATATATTGGTTTAAATGAAGGAAAATATTGTTGTGGTAATGCATTTTTTCTTCACATTTCATATTATACGACGTAAAAGCCCATTTGGCGGCAAGCGACCGGTGGGTCATATATATGGTTTACTTTTGAAATAATCTATATATTTTTAAAATATTTGTGGAAATTTGGAATGATTGACCTTTAAAACTTGAAGGTCACAATTTACATGATTTAAAAAAAATAAATAAACCGTCTGCTCTCTTTCCGTCACCTTGAATTCAGCTTTTTATTCATCTTTTTTATACTTAGCTTACTCGTTTATTAAGATAAAAAAATCGCTGAATTGGATTTAGGTTTTTTGGGAGCTTAAAAAATATAGCATAGAGTTAAGAGAATGAAACTATTATAACTGCTACTGCTGCTACAGTTTAAATTTATAGTCGCTACGGAGTGTTTCCAACTCAGATCACGTCTGCTACTGCTTTAAGTCTTGATAAATGATTTATATAATTAATACTACATTGAACACCAAGCTACTTAAACATTCTGTCGAGTGTTGTTGCTAAGTGTTTATCAACACCTATGCACTATCTATACATTATACCGTGTACATACTGAGCCTTCTTTGTTGTTTGAGGACACATATTTATATTCATGTTGTGCAATTCTAGAGATTATGATACAAAAAAAAATTTTTTTGTGCGTGTTTTACATGTAGTCTTGATTCTTTGGAATTAGAGATGGGTATAGATACACGATATATATATAAAAATATAGATGTTTTTCTTTCGATAATCCAACTAGATCAAACTCAAGATAAAAATATCTCATTTTTATAATTGAGTCATCTGCAAGAGTGATGGATGCGGGTTTGGTGAATTTGGGGGAGCAGTGATTCGATATATTTACCTAAATTAACTAAAACGATTAAATAAACGGAAATATCATTGTAACTTGATATGAATATTTAAAATGGCATTTCTTAAAAAAATAAAATAATATAAATAACTAAATAAAATAAAAAAAAAATTAAAACAAAAGCTTTTAGCTATTTAAATTATAGAACTTGTAATAATAAAAATTTAAAAAAATTTTTTTATCAAGTTGCAGGATTATTAATTTATGTTAAATCACTGCAGAATATCCTTAATTTGGAGTAAGGATAATCCTTAAGGTTATTATTCTGCTTCTGAATCTGATGCTCCCCCACTATTGATGCTTAGTGGATGGTGTTTTATCTCGTTAGTTAGAGGCGAAATTGAGTGAGATTATATAAGACTTATATTTGGGGTTTCTGACATACTGATATCGAGTTTCTTTATCTTAAGTACAAATGGTAATAGTTCCTCCTCTTGAATTGAAACACTTAGCTTTCCAACTTGTTTATCCCCGCTGATAGTTGTGATTTGTTTTAAAAATGTCAAACCAATCCTTATGTTATCAATGTTATGTTTTGAATTGATATAGACTATGTTGATTAGGAAATTACAATGATGAATATAAAATGCTGTAGAAGGTTTATCGCGAAATAATTTTTATTTCTGTTGTTTGTTGTTGTCTTGTTGTTGTTTGTTGTTTTATTTTTGTTGTCTGTTTTTAGTTCTGATGTGTTGTTTGTAATTTTCTTATCATTTATAACTTGGCTATGGGTTTATTATCAATCGAAAAAAAGCCTTTTAAAAAAAAAAAAAAAAAAAAAAAAAAAAAAATCCAAACCAACTATTTTAAGGTTAATGGCCTATAATCTAAAAATAGTGGGTTTGGATTTTTTAAAAGAAGGCTTTTTTCGGTTAATAATAAACCCATAGCCAAGTATCAAAATTTTTGTAATTTCCTACAAACCTTTTTTTAAAAAATCCAAACCCATTATTTTTAGGTTATAGGTCAATTTTTAAAAAACCGTTCAATATACCAATTTTTATGAAACTGAGAAAAGCCCTTAAGACACTAGAATTATTTCGTTAAATTTTATAAATCCTTTTAATCTAGGAGGATTCTTTAACAACTAAGGAGCCTCTTCCAGGGTATGAAAATTTTCCAGAATACTCTTTTCTCCTTGCCTAGTAATTTCAACAAGAATGATGTTTTCTTTTATAGTTTCTATTCCTATTGAGTTAATTTGTTTTTTATACATGTTTGATTTTGGGTTATACTGTGTTGTTGATCAGTTGACGTACGCACGGTAGTATTGGAATTGATTGATGAATATCTTCTGTACTATCTTTAATTTAATTGAAAACTAGGTTTTAAGTATTACAAATTTAAAACAATAAATCGAACACCAGCTGCTTCGTTCCAAATCCTTATTGGAATCGAGGACAAGTAACCCAAGCTTATTACTTCAGTGAATAAGTATTAGAATCTGGTTGTTATAGGAGGGAAGAGGTTTAGTTTCCTACCGTCAAATCAAATTACTATTTTTCAGAATTAGTATTTTCAGAACTGAAGATAAATATCGTCGACTAATATGTGATTCATCATATGTGCAAAATACTGATTTTACGAATCAAAATTAAAATAGTAGATATTTTTAATTGTATTTATCTAATAAGTACATTTTTATTTTTGTTGATCTAGTGAATACGTGGTCTCATTTCATTGATGCGGCTATCTTTTGTGAAAATAATGATTCCAATTTTTTTTTCTGGAAATTGCCGCTTAAGGGGATTCACATCTTAGCTGACCATATATTACAAATAAATTTAACTCCTTAGAAGTTGCACTGCGTTTATCAATTACCTAATGCAGTGTTAGCTTATATCTACAGTGTGTCTAAAAATAATATTTATTTTTTGAGTATGTATTTGGAATATTTCGTTTTAATAAAATATCTCGTCTTTATTTTATTTTTACTATTGATCTATTCATAGGTAAGTTACAAGACTTTTAACTGTTTAGTATTACATATTTGTTCAGAAGAGTGCTGATATTCTGTAACCTTATTCAGAAAAAAAAGTTGATAAATAAAATTAAAAAAAGAAGGCTATATTGATATATATATGGTAATATATATTATATACTAAATGGATATAGTTCTGAAATATTTTTTAAGGTATCAAAATTTGTTCTGTTTTATCGGCCAAAAACTTTTTTTAACTTTTAAATTCCTCTTTTTATACTTACCTTTACATCTTCTTAGTTTGACTCTTTGCATTGTGCCATTTTGGAATGATTGACGTTTGTTGTGTGTACTTTTCCTAATGGATGAAAATAATGGTGCCCCATACTAGGCAGTTATATTTCAAACCTATTCAGAATATTAATAAAGTGATGGATAAAAGGATAAAAATCGGTTTCTACAAGGGCTTAGGGAGCATGTTTACTTTGAAAAATTATACTGTCCTGCACCTAGAAATCTCTCCTAGAAATTGTTTTAGAGGTAGTGTCAAGTAATACGGGCGGTGTGTAGCATAGTTGCACCTGGCTATAACGTTTGTTAATGGAATGAATCGAAGAAGCCAAGTTCGAATCCGGTTCGCTAGGGAATGGAATGGATTTCTCGCTCCATTCATTCCAGTTAAAATAGATTTTAATTAATACATTAATTTATACAAGTGTTACTGGCGGGGAAAATAAAATCATATTGAATTATGGCTTGTATATTTGAGAAATAATAATAATAAGTAAAATAATAAAAAATTGTAAAATGAAAACGAACTTACATATGTTTTAAACTAAGACGAAAAAAAAATACTTCCACTAATATGCATGCCCTCTATTCGGCGCCTATCTTTAGTCTCAGGCATTTGGTAAATAAAAGAAATATTCCTGTAGTAGATTAACCTAGTTGGCGAATCTGTTCGCCTGCCTCGTCTACGCATGAAAAAAAAAATAGCGACGGTTGCCGAAGACTGCCGACTCGACTAACTTCCGGAAACTAAAAATAATTAGGAAGGCATTGGCCAGAATTTGTCGAGCAGTGCTAGTGCTAGTGCGAGGATGAGCAGCCTCTTCACCTACCGGAGGTACTCCAGGTACTATAGGAAAGACGATGGTGAGTGTCACTTCTGCAAATCGTGTGTCCCTCCATAGCTGGACATTGGATTGTTTCCATCGGTCTCTGTCATCATGCTAAATATATAAGTATTCCCCGCTTAAAGTGAATATTCTCTTGAATCCAGCTGAAGGAAGTAACACTTGAGATCAGTGGGCTAGTTTAAATTGGAAGCTAAGTTCATGTTAATTTTTAAAAAAAATCAATCAAAACACTTCGTTAAATTGAAACGTCATTCTACTTTTATATTTATTTGACCTAATTATTGAGTAGTTGACATTATATATAAGAAAATTTCTAATTTGTATGTTTACACTAAAAAGCTAAGGTTTCCTCCTTAAAAGTTTACCCTTTAGGATATAGGTCATTATGTCACTTAAACACATCTCAGTGCCAAATTAGCTAGAACTCCCACATCCATTCTTACTTTTGAGCATAATATTTCCCAATTTAAAATCTTTCCAGTCCTTAAAGAAATCTTCTATTTGTAGTTACCGCCCCCTTTCCAAAAATTGTTTCTTTCTTTGTTGCCTCTTGTTTTTTTATGATGGTACCTCCTGGGTAACGAATTACAAGAATTGATCTTTACTATTTTATCTTATCAACTTACAATTAATTGATACTATCTAATATTTAGAGAGTTAAAATCTTTGAATAAACACAGTTGTTTTTGTTTACACCCGTGCTGTTTGTGAGCCTGAAATAATTATCTTTACATAGGTGAGTGATACTAATATGAAACGGCTCTAATGAGTTATTAAATATTTATCGCTTTTTAAGGAAAGGTTTGTGCCACTGGTTATTTTTTTTAGAAAACGATTCCTATTTTATTATAATAGGGAAGAATTTAAAAAATCACTGGTATTTCGTTATTAAAGGGATGGTCGAGAGTCCATGTATCGATAATGGATGTATTTATAGTAGTGTGCCATTGGTAGTCATTACACTGTGGTAATTGAGGGGCTTGGGTGAGGAAGAGGTTATGTAACAAAACACAAATTTTTAGTAATTTATGTTTAAATTTTTTTTGTTGCAGCTTTTTTTTGTTTGTTGGTTTTGTAGTTGAGTAAAGCGTATGAAATAAGTTCAATGACGTATTTTATGTAACATATCAAGCTTTATTTACTGTAATTAGTTTCTTTATCCACCAAACCCTTCAATAGCTGGTACTTAAATTTTTCATCGTAATCATTAAGTTAAAATCAGGGTTTGAAATCGATAATTATATATTCGAAAAAAATCATATAATTATTATTATTTTGGATTTTTAATTTAAAAATCATACTTGATTTATTCATACAAATTTAAATAGATCTTTGAAGTTTATAGATTGGATTAAAAATAATGATCACACACTGAGGAGATGTCACCATAAAAAAATTATTGCCTTGCTATATTTTCTCGAATGCTTTAACTCCACTAATAAAAAAGAAAAAAAAATTGAACCTCTCCATATTTGCGAGTTATATGGTTTATGATGAGATGTTATGTGGGCTAATCCAAGACATAATTAATAAACAAAATGGTTATTTTTAATATAGAACGCTTATTTTATTGATAAATATGTCAAATTATAGTATATGCCTAATGAACCATTTTGGCAGAACCCATCAGTTTACTATCAAATTATATTTTTATTATTTTAATCTACTTGCTATTTATCATTTTAATAGAAAATAAAATTAATTAAATTTTTTCATATTTATTATAAAGTTCGATGTTTTGTATTTTTTCAATGAATCAATAAATCATATCTCCACTCCCCTATCAGTTGTCTAAATTATCATCCATCCCTGTACTGACCTTTCCTTCACCCAATACAGAAGCAGATGACCATGACTAAGTTGGCGGGTGCACGTCACGTCGTTCTCACGCTGACATCTCTGCTCGTCTGAATATACAGCACCTTATTGTATCATTGTTTGCCTCTTCCATTGGTACATTGAAATATCTCATGGATTAAAAAGAATTTTATCATACCTACCGTCCTTGCCGATATAAACTGTAACGTACTGATTCAACTACAATGAGATTAATACCTAGAGATTAAGCTGACTACATTACATTTTTGGTTGTTGGCTGTTGTGTTTTTGGCACACTGCATCAATGTCATTAGTGCCACATTTGTTTGAAAGAAAAAATAAATCGTTTACGAATCAGTGTGCAATAAGATAAGTAATTAATATATTGAAAAATAAATTTATAAAAATTGATTTAACGAAGTAACTACATCAGAAACAATTTAAATTAAATCTATCTTTTTTAAAAAAACAACAAATCGTTTAATTTCCCAAGGTCACTGTGGTGGTGCTCATTATTTCTTTTAAATTTAATGTTTGGCGATAAAAAAGCCATTGGTAAAACCTCAGTTTCTCCCTGACTGGGAAACACAGTAGATCATGGATATCTATAATCTACTGCTTCTTATGAAACTGTAGGCATATTTTCGATAAACGTGTTACAAGTAATACAGTTGGAGCGTGTCTAAATCTTTTATTTTTGAGTGTGAAAAAAACGCTACGCAAGAAATCTATAGACCTCCACCCAAAAATATATCCATGTCAAAAGTTTGATTGTTGTTAGAATATTTATTTTAATAATGACATTATGGTGTTTTCATGGTGATGAGGCGTACAGTTGTCAGTTTTGAGCGTACATTTGTTGGAAGGGTGAGGACCAACGGCTGCTGCGACGTAAGGGCTGCCTAGGCTTTACGTCTCTCTTAATTAATTTCCTCAACCTTACTGGGAGAGCTGCTTTCAGAAGCATCCTGCCATTTTTTATGTTTCATATTTTGAAAATCACTCTAGTTCCGTTAATGCCTCTCCGTTAATATAATCCCTAACCATACCAAGACTAAGAAAAGGTAGTTCTAGGTGGTCCAAGCAACCAAACTCAGTGAATCAATTCTCCGTTTTCACTCATGATTTTTCCTGTTACTTCTTTAAACAAACATCGAAAATCTTGAGTGTTATAGAATGTTGAAAGACGTATTATAACAAATTTGGTTGTATAATTTCTCCCAGTAAGCTTGTAAGTAGCACCCCCTTACGTCCCAACGGCCGTTGGTCCTCACCTTTCCAACAAATGTATGCTAAAAAAACTGACAATTGTATGTCTCATCACCAAGGAAACATCATAATGTCATTATGAACAACATCATTTGTCATTACGTGAATTTATAACTTATTAATGTTGGTTGTGTATATTGAATTGATGTAGAAACATATTTTCCCTCGGATCTCTGCTCTTGTCGACATTAGTTTGTTACAGAGAAGAAGAGTGCCACGCTGATCAGGCTATAATTAAGCTCCTGTCAAATATAGGCGGCAGGGATGAGTGTTGACCTCGAAGGCGGTTGTTCTATTATCGCCTGCTGTCCCCCCCCCCCCCCCCCCCGCCCAACTAGTCACTCTCTTCAGCTTCCTGCTTGTCTCATGTCATCCAGTGATGGCTGCTGTCTGTCTTTAGGAATCTCTACTATCCTCAGCTTGGCTTGATTCTATCTTTGGATTCCATTTAACCAGACATTCATAAGTTGAATTCTAAAACGGAAAACTATTCCCCATTCCATTCTTCTTGTAGAGTTGAAATTATTAATTTTAATCAAAAGCGATTCAATGTACAAGGATATAGCTGTGGCACTTGTGCATAGTGGGCTAAGTCGAATTTTGTGAATTTCAAGCTATCTTCATCACCAGAATCGTCATTTTTTTCTCTTTTCTTTTGTCTAAAAGTGTTCCGTCCATTGGAATGAAGGATATTCCTTTGTAAATCGTGGGCTGATACTCCATTGTTGAACTTTTACGTGTGAAAAGCGAGTCAAGTTAAGTCAAACTGCCTTAGTTGATAGAAAAAAAGAAAATGAAAAGGGCACTATGCTTTGGAAGAAGGTAAGATGGCTTAACTATAACAAAGATAGCTGCGGTGTTCTTTACTACAAGTCGACTCTCGATATAAATGTTAATTTGAAAACAGTAAGTTTTGTTATGTTATTTTGTATAATGTTATTTTATTTTATTTTGTGTAAAAAAAAAAATATAAAAAATGTCAAAAAAGTTATGCATAGGCATTACAAAATCGATTTGTGTAATGCGGGCTAAGAGTTCGATTTTTTTGAAACAATTAGTATTAAATATTAGAATATTGGGAAGAATTTAAACATACCTTACCAACATAAATAGAAATGTACTATCAAGAGTTGAAACCCCAAATTTGCATTTTTTCAACTGGACGATTTTGGAAAAAATCTGGAAAAGTCAATTCAATTTTTCTAAAATCGCAATTTTCGCACTTAGCCCACTATGCGCAGGTGCCACAGATATATTTCTGTTGTAGCTTATAGCATATGTTTGTCGGTGAGGATCGAACCTGGTGTCAGAGGTTAAGACTACAGTGATCCACTTACGGCTTGGTATTATAATATTATTACAATGATTTAAGCTTTATACACCATTTTTTAAAAATTCCTTTGAACCTAGTTGCTTTCACCTAAGCAATGATCATGTATTTACAAACAAACAATAATTTAATAGGAGAAAAATGTTAATGTTTCATTTAGACAAAAAAAAATGTGATTGAAATAATGTGTTTAATGACTGGATGAGTGTATAAAGTAGGTAGTTAAGAGGGATCAGTCATTGGGAGGAAGAAATAAACATTGTTAAAATTAAAAAACGTATGTTTAATTTTGAGGAGGCCAAGGTCCATGCTGGGCTGTAGCGCCACGGATCATCATCATCATGTTTAATTTTCCTACGTTTCGGCCATATCTTTGTTAGCCCCACCATCAGAGTTAAAACAGGAAATAGTCAAGTACAGATTCCAATGAAAAAATGAATAAATTAAATTAAATTTAAAAAAAAAAAAAGAAGGTTTATAAACAATTTGAAAATATATTTTAATGCAAAAATAAAATTATCTAAAAAAAAAAAAAAAGGTAATATTTGTTAAAAAATATACTCATGTTAAAATGTAAAATTGTGTATTAACGTTTTTTAATATTATTTTTATTTTATAATTGTGTATTCAGTTTTTGTTCGGATTTTGTATTTGAATGTTTCTTTTACATTGTATGATTGCATGATGAATAATGATGATGACCATCAAAGATATGGCCGTAACTTTGGTAAATTAAAAATATGTTTATTTTTTAATCCCATTGATTGACCCCTTTTACCAACCTGCTTCTTCCAGTCATCAAACTTCAATTATTAATTTTTTTATTTAAATGAAACATTAACACTTTTACTATTGGCATCATTACTATGAATAATAGTCTATTCCAATTAGGTAATGTATGTTTGTGTGAAAGGAACTATAATTTATAAGTGGTGTTTAATGTTCTTCTGAGGTAAATCACTTTTTAAAATTGATTGATTTGCTACAGTTTAAAGTATCTAATTTTTTTGTATTAAGTTTACCAATATTATCATCTGATTGGTCGACTAGTAACTATGCAACTGGGGCGTATTCATAGGATGGACCTCTTTAGGAGATCGACTTCCAGGAGCTAAAGATATCGCTGAATCACCACAGGCTGTATGATGGCACTGCTGATACATCTCAACGCTAATCTTGCCAAAATATCTCCACTATTACTATAAACTAATGAAAACGATGTCTCTTGTGTGGGCTGTTGCCTTAGAAGCCAGAATAAAATTTGATCCTATCAACTCATGGTGTATTTTTAGAACGAATGTGAATGTTATAATCTGATATGTATTTGCAATTTAGTAGTTGGGTCGTTTTATATGAAACTAGCATCCCCATCGCGACTTCGCCTGCTCTCATAAGTAAAGAACTTAGCTATAATTTTAACTAATACTTTAAGTTTCATTTGTTTATCGACTAAAATCTTGTGTTGAAGCATGCAATTAAGAAGCATTATTTCCCCATTGACATTTTTACGCATAACAGTAATTTTTAACCTGGTTATAATTGTACTGATTAGGTGTTTGAAGATTACGTAATAGCATAGTTAGGTATGTAATTTTTAATTTCAATGTATGAGTTGGTAATCCAGATGGAGAGAGGCTATTGATATACTCTTGCAGATAATGGACTGCATTTTCTGTTCTGACAACAAAAGGCTCATGTATCATATTATTACACACAATATTAAAAAGCAAAGAATCGACATTTTGATTTGTTAATCTTTTTTTTTATGTTAATAATTTGTTAACAATGGAGGTTTACAACATAAGTTTTTTTAACATGTACGTAGAGTAGGTTTTGAGAGAATGCAAGCAGAAATGTCTTTCTGGGGATGAAAATTGGAAATTATTGCCTCTATTTTCTCCAGTTAGCTGACGACCAGAATAGCGTCAGATGCAGAGAATGCTAAATATATGATAAGAAAACTTCTCCAGGAGTATTCAAGCTAGAAGTCAACAAGGAGAAAGCGATATTTATAGTCTTTAATAGCTAAAGCGAATACCTTTCTTGAGGTTCATGGGTTCTCAAACCTCAGGCTCAATTTAAATATCTAGGGAGCTGGTTGGGTGATATAGGAACGACAGGCAAGGATATTGAAAGAAGCACCCACAACGGTAGAATAATAATTAGGATTTATTCCACTATTCGAGACGTTCATTTCATATACCACGGCTTCAGAAAGTTCCAAACATTGAAATAAGACATAGATTGGAACAAATCCCTCCACTGTAAGGATGGGAGAGGAACGATGGGTAAAAAGAATTTTTAAATTGTGCCCGGAAAGAAAACGGATTAAACGTCGTCCTAGAAAACTCCGGGTTGAGGGTGTCATGGAAGGAATGATCAGTAGGGAATGTGTGAGGGAGACTGGTCGCAGAGAAAAATGGAACGAACTTATTTGTGTTGAAGACATATGAAATAATTATTTTTATTCGTGTTATTATTGTTATTATTATAATGTTATTGATTTCAACTTTTATAATTATAAATTTTATTTTTGCCAAACTTTCTTAAATCTATGATCGTTATTTGGATTGCTATCCAAATATTATTGCTTTTTTTTAATAACAAATTAATAAAAAATCAGTTGATTTTATTTCTTTAAAACCTTCCTGGAACTGTAGGATGATGTCGTTAAAGTTTGGTACAGATTGGTTCAGTAGTTTTCTGTGGTTAGCGAAACGAAAAATAGCTTGTCCTGTTATATAGTTATTATATTGATGTCCGTTTTGACAGGATAGGTTATTAATGGTAAAAAAAAATGGCTAGGGATGCAGTTACGTTTGATAAATTACACATCCAAGTTTACAATCTTTATATACGGAGTGCCAACGTTTTAACGTGCCTTGCTGGTCTTCTTTAGGCTAAAAAAAAAATTAATTTACAAAGAAATATCGAAAGAGTTAATTACATAATTAAAACAATATCAGCAGTGTTAATATCAGCTTTGAATTTGAAATAGTATCAAGGTTTAATTGAATTATACAATTTTTAATTGAGTGAACTAATTCAATGATGCAATTTTAATAACTTATTTTTTAAAATATAAAAAGGTATATTTTTCTTATAAATAAATATAAGAAAAATATATGAAAACTAGTAGGGTAAAATAGAACTGTAATAAAGTAAGATAAGTCATTTAGTTAAACAACTTTATGAAATTTAAATATTTTTATTCAAAGTATTTACTCTCAGTTTCTATACATTTCCCCCAAAGTTTTTAACGTTTCAATCCCCCAACTGAAAAATTCAGGGTTTTCTGAAGAAATCAAGTCAGAAATTTTACCTTGTAATATGGTCCATATTTTTTAAACAGTTTTATAATGCTTCTTTTAGCAATTATATGAAATGGCTTTCAGAAAGAGGTATAAATAATGTAATAATGTCAGGTAAAGATTTTATTTATTTTCCTAGAGTAAATAATAAATGATTACTGGACTCATTAAAAGGTTGAATTGGATGTTGGGCTTAGTAGAGGCTAGATGGTAGCTTCCATCTTCGTTGAAAGCCTCCCCTTTGCCCTCAACTCCCTCTAAGAGCTACAGCTCAATAATTCAGTGGGGCAATTAGCTCCTAAGTACCTCCATGGCCGATCTTATCCATGAGTAGATCTGTTTTTATTTTTGTCTTTAGTCCTTTCCTAATTAGAATGGAGGCTGCGTGGTACTTCTCGTTCTGCCGTTATATACTCGTATCTTGTATGCAACACTCTAAGCGGTTTTAATTTGTCTTTTTTTTTTTTTAATTCACTATTTATCCTATAATATAAGAGATATAATAGATATAAACTATATTAAACAATTTATTTAATGAGATTTCACCATAAATTAAAGAAAAGATACGGAGAACTACGTAATTTTTGTTTGGCCCTAGCGTGATTATGTACTCCAACCTAGGCAGAAAGGACAGGTTATGCTACAGGTATCATTGCGAGAATAAGAAAATCTAGGTTTATTCCGTTGGTTTGCCGGTTCAAACCGGCTAGGTTGTTTGAAATTGCAATCTGCAGCAACAAAAAAATTTTTTTTTTTGGAACACAAATTTTTTTGACAAATCTATCTTTTATATTAGAAAGAGTTGATGGGTTAAATTTTAATAATTACTCGTTGAATCTGTGAAGGATTTTTCCAGTTCCATCCCTCTATACGATTTTTAAAAAATATATTAGCTATGATGATATATATACTTGAATTCCTTCCAAGCAAAAATCTTAATTCCGTAAAAGGCAAAAAGAGTCAAGCAATATCTTGTAAATGTATTCTTGAATAAACACTTTTTGAATCCATGAAGGAACTTTCCAGTTGGGATTAGTTTTATTCACTTTACTGTAGAACCTCGATTATCCGAACTAATTGGTGTCAGAGGTGGTTCGGGTTAGCGAAATGTTCTGATAATCGAGTTTGAAGATTGCATAGAAACAGAAAAAGAAAAAAAAAATCGGTCTGTTAAGCTAAATATGTACATATTATGTTTTATCTACATACATTCATATAAAAGGCCTCATTTTTTTCATTTCGGTTGGTTTGAAAAAGAAGGAGTGTGGTTGTGGCATGGACACGGCCGTGTGTTGTTCGTAAATACGTTTATGTAACAGGTTATATTTTTAAAATAGAATATTTTTATTTATGTATGTAGGGTAACAGCAAGGAAACAAATAATTATTGTGTTACAATATAACTTTATGAATTATAGGTCTGTGGTACGAAAAGTACGACACTAATAGCATACAAGATACATCGAGATTTTTGGTGAACGTTAAATCAATATAGGTATTACCTAAAATGATTTTTTTTTCGGAGTGTGTCTTTGCAAAGTCTTCTTCAGGGCTAGAAACAAACGTGATGTGACCGTGAATGAAATCTATACTATTATATAAAAGGACAAGCCATTTTTTTATTGTGATCACTAACCACGAAAACTACTGAACAATATGTACCAAATAGTATCCACTTCATCTTTATAGTTACAGGAAGGTTTAGAAATAATAAAATCTACTGATCTTGCAATTAAATTGTTATTAAAAAAGCAATAATATGTGGATAACAGTGAAGTTTGAAAATTGACCGATAGGTGGCGAGCGTAAAATTGATAATAAAATTAAATTATTGATCTTTTTCAATTATATTATTAAAAAAAAATTTAAATATGCGGTAAAGTTTAAAAATCGACCGATATGTTGTTAGCACCATTCGGCATAGTTCCAGGAAGGTTTACAATAGTATGTTATAATAATTATAATAATTTAAATGCACAGTGTCAGAAATGAGGTTTGCGTCACTGTCATATATTTTTGTTGCTAGAAATTAAAATGCTACCAGAAGTCGATAAAATTATTTCTGCCGAATAAAATTATTACCAAATCAAAATTTCGATCCTTTGATATTGATATTGTGTGTAAAAATATGGTCCATGGGTCTTTAGTGGTAAACACCGATATAGCTGTTCATTATCCACAAGAGTTTCTTAATACGTTGTCTCTGTCCATCTGGACTACTAACTCCTCATACATTAAATATTGAAGGTTGAACAATTATGCTTTTACGCAATCTTCAAACACCTAATCAGTGCAGTTTTATCTGGATTAAATATTACAGCTCTGCGTGAAAATATTATTGAAGAAATAATGTTCAATTGCATACTTCATTAAAATATTTTTATTTATAAACAAATAATACATGAATTGTGTCACCTGTGGTGTAATGGTTAGCATAGCAATCTACTAAACCCATGATCGCGGGTTCGCAGCCCGGCAGATGACCTTAGGATTTTTTAAAAAGGGAGTAAAAAATCCTTAGCTATGCCATCCTCCGGAAGGGACGTAAAATGGGGGTCCCGAGCCTGGGCGATGTCAGGTACTCGTTAAAGATCCCTATCCTAATTATACCTGGATAAGCAAAATTTAGGACTGCCACAGTAGCATCGTCCGATTAGCCATAGCAGCATAAAGTGACGTTAAACGAAATAAAGAAATAAACAAACAATAATCCTTAAATTATTAGTTAAAATTATGTAAGTTTTTTATTTATGAGAGCGGATGAAGTGACTGGGGTTACTAGTGGTACCATAATTAATAAACTAAGAAAAAAAATTATTTTTACTGTGCTCGATTGCAGTTCTGAACCACACTGTGGTACCGCGGAGTGTTTTACACTCCTATTACGCTCGACAACCAAATCTTTAATAAACCACCTACATAAACGAAAAATTAAAACTATTATTGACACAGTTATAATTTAAAATCTAATAAATTATCAATGCTCTGGAGAGCCATTGGTCTCATAGATATAGAATAATCTTTCGATTATCCCCTTATGGATTGTTTGGTTCAATCTAAAACCTATAGATGTTGATTTTATATTCGCTAGAGCAGAACAATATATGTTGAATAAAATAAAACCAACAGTGAAGCATACAATGTATGAAAGTTAACTTTTGTCTTCAGTGGAAGATCACAACGCCATCCACGGAAAATAACATTGTTTTACGGGTAATAGCGATATCTAAGTCAATAAAGAATATGAAACCTGAATTTTTTTTTTTTTTTTATAATACCATGTATGTAGTAGTACATAATACAAAGCAAAAAAATATATATATATTCTTTTTTATTGTGAGAGGCAAACGTCTCGAACTTCTGAATTAAAAAATAAGGAAAATGATCATGTTGGATAAATGTTGAACTGTTTAAATGTAGTTAATCGTTGTTGATCGTTTGTTGATTTTTTATTATTAATTGCAGCAAAACCGGCTGGACTCTGCTTAGAGAAAGAAAAAAAAAAAACTACCTCCTAGCACGGTCTGAATATAAATCCAAAAGATACTCGGCCAACAGAAACAATTTTGATTCTGTAACAAAATTCCAAAGAAATCCAATATTGAATTATTCCGTTTAAATCGAGATGTTTCACAAGCGAGTGATCTTCTGAACAGAGGCCATACTTTATAAAGGTTTCCCGGTAAAATACTTAATTACTTCTCAGAAAAATGTTGACCTAGTTTTCCCTACCTCTTTTCCTCAACTGGCAAAATCACTTAAATATTGAGCGCCTGCGACTTATTTTTGTATCGTGCGATTGTTGTCTTCTTACTGTTAATTTATTATCTGTTTCGTTTATGTGTGGTTACGAAAAAGTTAAATAATTTATTTTTGGTAAGCTATTAGAACCAGAACACGTAACCCATTATTTAACCAGTTTTCACTTTATTCTTGTTGATTAGCATAAGTTCTAACGTTTCGAACTGGGAAAACATTTTGCTAAGTCGGTTTGTATATGGAGCAAGATAGGCTAGGTTCACAAGTTCCCAGTTGATAAGTTTTCTTTTAATTGTTGTCTGTATGTCGATTAATGATGTTTAAAGTTTTATTAAATAAGATTACCGTATTGCGTTGTTTATTTCTGTAATTTATTATATATATTTTAAATTACTTTATCTGTTTGCACTTTTTACATTTATTATTTTAATTACTGAAAGTAGATGAAATATCATATCTCTGGATGTGGTTAAGGAGTTGATAAGTCAAAAATGTGCACTTTTCAGTAGGGCATTTTTGATCGTTATATTTTTATTTTTTTTTATATGTTTGTATTTTGTATAATGGCTACAATTGAAGGGTTTGCTGCAAAAAGGAGGTAGCTCCAGTCAGAGGAGTTGGGGCTGCCTCTCATGTTTGTTACGGCTAACTCTTTAAATCACAAAATATATATGCTGTACCAAAAAAATAATCCAGTCTCCACATGCCAACATTAAATGTAGCTATATAGAATCCTAATATACAATGAAAGGAAAAAAATAATACCAAACTTGCAAAATAATGAAAATAGTTCTGTGTATTCTTAAATAAATTTATACACATATAAACAATGAATTAAATAAATAGGCATCCTAGAAAAAAAAATGTTTATTTCTTATTTGTTTTATATTTGAGTTTTAAGGCGTAAAAACTCCAGGGTCATCAACGCCTGAAATTCATTACTTTTATATAGATTCGGACGAAAAAAAAAATTATGAAAAATAAATTTTAAAAAACAATAAAGAAAATGAAAAAATACGTACACACTTATACCTCCTTATAGATTACATACACGTAATATATATTAATATATACATCTCTAATGCATATATATGTACACACACGCGCGCGCGCGCGCACACACACACACACACACACACACACACACACACACACACACACACACACACACACACACACATAAAATGTTTAGTTATTTTATGTTCATAACGTTTGTACTTTTTGTGTATAGTTCCCAATATTTTTTATAAGTTTTTTTTTTTTACTACACTTAATAAAGAATGGTTTACATAATTTATTAATGTATACATTCATATAAGGTATAGATAATTTTAACTTTTCTCTATTTATTTTCCAATAATTCTTCGAGATTTGTAGTTTTTTATAATTAGTTTCTGGCATATCGTCGACACTATGTAAAACCAGCGAATGTGAAAAATCCCCTTTTTTTAACCCGATCGTTTATTGTTGTTTTTAACAGGGCCTTATGCTAAAATTTTGAATCTTATCGGCGCTTAAAAGACCGAAATCAGTAATGTCATTTTTACTAATTCCTAACATTTTACCACAGGTAGGGTTTCAATACAACGGTAAACGAACACAATAAAAAATACGCTTTTTCACATTGGCCAGTTTTTCATTGTAGCGACGATATAACTGAATATAAACATGTATATGTTAGTATAGTCTAGCTTAAGCAAGCTTTATATAATAATAGCTTATTATCTGCGCTTAGTTCAGAATTCCCACGACGCAGATATTAAAAATTCTGGTGAATAAAGGTTAAGAGTTAACACTGGTATAGTAATCGATCAATTCTTATTTATTTTTAATGACATAGATTTAAGAATTTGTTTCCAAAATCAGTTTACATTCAAAAATATATATTTTTTTCTCTATAAAAAGACAACCAAGCAGTTATATTCTTTGAACTAAATAGAACGGAAATGCACAGCCTAATTAAGAAAATGTAAGCGAAAAAATGGCTATCACAGCATTTATTAGGTGTTTAAAAGCATTGTTAAAAATATACAACAGTTTTTTTTAAACAATTTAACGAAATATTCACTATCCTTTTTAAAAACATCTAATAATAGTTCATATTACCCTTAACGAGTGAAGATAAGAAAAAAGTATTTAAAAAAATATACCCTGCCGGAGGTCTGAGGAGCACGTGCTCTTGAAAAAAGTCTCTCCTTTGGTCTTTTAAGGGGCCAAATTATAACGACTTTAGTTTTTTATAGGCTCACAAAATCTATGCGTGTGTGTGTTTATTTATACATAATTAACTTTTCTTAAAGGGCGGACGTTATAAATGAACAAAAAATATATTTGAGTTCAGTGTTTAAGGGAATAAAAATCAAATAGCGTATAAGAGATCGTTATCTCTCCCAAAAAGCAATCGACGAAAAACAATCACAGCTTTACAAGTCAATCTCAAAATATAATTAAGACTAGTTAATTAATTCACTGAGCTATTGTCATAATATGGATTGTACATATGCTATAAATTATTTCGCCATAAAAGAATTTTTTCTTTTTTAAATGTAACACACTCTTAATGTTTCATAATTTATTTTAGCCATGTATCTATGAAAATTATCAACAGTATAGGAGAACGAGGGAATCTTCCAAAATAGCTTACGGAGACCGCTATTTTTCATATTCGCATGGCGGATTTCAATATACCGATTATAAGTGTTGGTTACATACATTGAAAGTCTGTGTGGAAGAACATCTAGTATTTAAATAATAAGTTTTGGGGAAGTAAAACAAAAAACTACATCCATCCTATCATAGAAAAGAAGCAATTTTCTGTTTGTGATCAATAACCACGGAAACAACTACTGAACCAATTTTTACCATTTTTTAACTACATCGTCTTCATAGAATAGTGTATTAAGAGCATTTTTGTGAATTTTTGCTTATGGGTTTCACCAGACACCCTATTTTTATTTATTTATTTCCTGTTATTTGTGTCTAAGGGGCTGTCATGCGATTATTATAAAGATGAATACTCCTTTGTGGATCATTTTGGAAGAAATTCCAAGTTTTCAGTTGCGTTTTTTTTTCGTTAAAATCGATTAAAATTAAAGAATAAATTAACTTATACAATACTTCGATTTGTTAAATTAAAATTTTACTAAAACTAATAAATTCTAAGAATGTTTCATTTAGTAAATTTTATTCCAGTAGTAAGTGTCTAGTACATTTGTGTACTTATCTTCTTAATTTTTTTGTTTTCCAACTCTGTTCGCAGCTTTTATTCATGATCGTCACCCAAGTCTTGTGGGTACCCCAGAAGCCGGTATATAAAGATCCTGATGTTCATCTAGGGATATATTTTTCACTTTCGCTGTATTATTTTATTAAATAAAAATAATTTCAGCAATACAAATAAGTAATCATAAGTTGGATAATTGACGCTTCATGTACATTCAGGGTGTCTACTAGTCGGGAACTTCGGGAATTCCAAGTGGTCGGGAAAAATTCGGGAATTTACAAAATTTTGATGAATGTCGGGAAAAGTCGTCGTTAATGCTAAAATTTTCAGGGTTGCAGTCAAAGTAACACCACGTCAAAGAAGAATTCAGTCATCGTCCTTCTCCTCACAAGTGTGGTTCGGTGGCCCTGAAGAAGACCTGCAACGCAGGTTGAAACGTTGGCACGTATTTAAGAATTCTTCTTTTACGTGGTGTTACTTTGACTGCATCCCTGACTATCTTCTTCTCCATTCATCATCCAGTCAACCATACTTTTATCATCTTAAAATTTTCAGATTTGTTTTTAGTTTTTGCTCAATATGTCAGTTAAGGAAGCGTTTGATCGGTATAGTCACTGTCCATACTTTTATTGTAAGCTAATTTTCTACAATTTGAGACCAGGTGGAGCTCTATATAGCTATTGGTTCGCAAGATATAGTTCTTCGAAAACAGGCCATTTTTTTTTTCTAAAAAAGTTATATTCTTTCGACATGGTCACTTATTTCGTGAAATATCTCCTAAAATACGCATCCCATTTCAAATATTATAAAGTTGTAGGAAATTGAATTAGCTTTTATTTAAGACCAGACTGGTACCTGTAGGCAGGGCGGTTCTCTCAAATACGGCAGATAACAAAAAACCGTCATAAGCAGGCTGTGGGAGGAAATACTGTTCTCAAATAAACTTTTCTCGTGTATTTTTATGGTTTATTTATCAAACAATCAAAATTTATTTATTTTTGTAAAACAAGTTTGTCGGTGTTCTTTTGGCTATAACTCCAAACTATTTGTCCGATTCAGAATTTCTTCCTTTCATCTAAATGCTGGTAAAATTTGTTATGAGACCTCATATATAAAATGTTTTTTAAATCCCATGAAATACCCACGCCACCATGCTGAGAATCCCACACTGTTGTGAAAAACGCATTTTTTCAACACCGTTCTCGTAAATAGTTTCGGAGTTATAGCGAGAAATATACTTAAAAAAGTGGATTTCACAAGGGTATGGGGTTCTCAGCGTGATGGCGTGAGTATATCACGCTACTTGATCAAAATTTCATAAATGAGGACTCGTAGTAAATTTAACCAGTTTTCATATAAAAAAAAGAAATTTCGGATCGAACATATATTTTTGAAGTTATTTTATACGGCAACCTCGTAACTATTTTCTAATTTATCTAGAGTAATGTGAAATGTGTTATGTTAAGTAGCAGAGTATGGATTGATTGATTTGTTTGGATTATTATTGCAACATCATTAAAATATCGTTTGTCGAGAATTTCCAGAAGTATTTTTGAAAAAGTCGGGAATTACCAGAAAAATTCTTGAAAAGTCGGGAATATGTCGGGAATTTTTATAACTGAAATTGGTAGACACCATGACATTTTTTTTATCACTTAAGAAAGGAAAAGTAACCATACCTATTTATATTCTCCTTCCAGGTTTTTTTTATTTGTGCAAGATATTATATTGCATTAATCTTGTTTTTATCGTGTAGTCTGTTTTTATCGTTGTAATGGGGGAAGTATATTAATTACGGGCGCTCAAATTGGGATTGCGGCCTTGCAATATATCATCTAAAGGAAGGGGGCGCTAATTGAAAATCTCAGTTTATGATATTATGATTTATTTAATTACGATGTAAGTATAAAATATAAAACTTTATAGGTGTCAACGATAATGCTTTTGGTAGTATGTAGCAAAATACATGAACATATATTTAATTATTTACTTCTTTTTTTTATCTATTCATATTTACCGCTGTATACAAATATACAATAAGTAAAATTAAGGACATTATTACAATAACCTGTCTTTACTCGAAAAGAACTACTCTTCAGTATAACTTCAATAAAAATATTATTCTTTCATAAAAGTATTCATTATCTTCTTTTTAGACGCCTCGGAAAGTTATCGGGAATAGAGTGAGAAGCAAGTTGCGAAGCTAGTAGATTCGAGTCGGTATGGAGTTAACAATGAAAGGACAGGTATCTAGTTTAGGAAATATCAGCAACATGTGGAGCATTAAGATCTTTATGGTCAAGTTTATTTGGGACTTAACGAAGAACATAAAGGATTTTACGAAGGATTTTGGATTGCAAGGATTGGAAACGCGAACGGTTGGAAGCTTTAGTGGAGGCCCAAAGCTTTACTCTGAAAGTCCAAATAGGTCTATTTACTGTCAAGTAAATAATTCTTTTATAATTGATTAGGAGCTTTGTTTTTCTTGTAATTGTTGGAATAGTCGAAAACGGGGAGAAATGGGTTTTTTTTAAAACTCGTATGGTGATTTCAAGTGTTTTTTTTTATCCAGATGGAGTCCTAGGTAGCGGATCTGTTCAACGGTGATAAGTGGAATACTATTAAAGGATACTGTAGGACAAGAGGCCGTCGATTTGCAACGAAGGTTAAAGGCTATTTGATGAGATTTAAACAAATTAAACAGATTTATTTTAATTCGTCATTTTTGATGCCATTCATGAAGATTTGTGATATGAGATTGGAGTGATTGATATGCAATTAAAAATTCATTTATTATCTACTGATAAAAAACATGTCATCAGCATACGTGGTGAGGACAGTTGTTTAAAAATTAAAAATTAATCTTATATATATATATATCTGAGAGATAGACAAGAGAAATCAATGGACGTCTCCACCAAAGTTACTAAATACTTATTTGTCATGCAATTTATATTTATTGATATGCATATTCTAATTATTAATTTTATTACATTGGCCATGTTTCTTCCGTGCAAATGTATCACTTTAGAATCTTCGCTGTATTTTGATTTAAAATGTGATCGTCTTATAAAATTTGACTAGTTCTGTATTCTTGTAGATAAGATATGTTTATTTTTATAGCTATGTTCAAATATTTAACTTATATTCATTAATAAATTATTAATGATTATAATATATTATTATGTATTCAAGTAATAAGCATATTTATATTGATTTCCTTTTTCTGTTTCAGGTAAGTAATCGGAATAATGACGTAACAAAAATTACATGTACTGAATCGTAGGTATTTCTGTAATTACCTTTTTTTGCAATTAAATTTATATATGTTATCCTAAACATAAGGATCGAAGATTTAAAATTATGATAACCGTATATAAATGTGTTATAATAGACATTATGCTGCTTGCGCTTCTAGCGTCTTCTTTGTCATAAAACTGTACGGTTGGTGCTTCCTAACGACTTTTAGAAACCACACTCAAAGTCTTGAACATCTTTCTGTTTTTGTTCATTGCAGTGGATAACGAGATATTCCAAAAATATTTCTTTATTGTAAAGACGATTTTATATATATGTATATGTATACCTGAAACTGTATACATTATAATATAATCAAATGCTAACTGTCTTTAGAATTATTAGTGGATATTTTGATGTTTATGACTTATAAAAAATTACAGATGTCGACTTCCGCTCTTTACGTTCGCTCAAAAGATAAAGAAACCACAATGCGGTGGAGGAAGTAAGATTTGCCCCTTTCTGGTAATATAATCCATACGTAAACAAATAAATTAGCAGAAATTCCTTTCATTTAATCATTCGTGGGTTCTAAATTCCTTTAAGAACCTTAGGCTCTGCTTTCTTTCACTCTTCTCTTTCTGTTGCAAGGCGCCTTCAGAGTTTAATGTCCATCTCCTTCATGTCACCCTCCGTCTCGTCCAACCATCTGAGACGGAATTTTCCTCATACTCTTTCATCTCCTGGTCTCCCATAAACCAAACTCCGTATTCTGCTTTGGCCCATCCTTTCTACATGGTCTGTCCATCGCAGTCTCTTGACCTGGATTACTTTTAAATTGTCCTTTTCACCATATAAGTTCATTAATTGAAGGTTCGTCGTGATCCTCTGTCGATCCTCTACTCTGACTAGAACATTAATTTTACGCAGTAGTTTTCTTTCTCATACTTGAGGCATCGTATTACTGTTTTTAGTCAAGGACCATGTCTTACACATCCATGTGTAACAATTGGTCTCAAAGTTGTTTTGTATTTGATACTTTTTGCTTTTCTAGATAAACTTTTGCTGTTCAGCAGTTGCTGCATACTAAATAGACACCTGTTCCCTGCTTTGTTCCCAGCCTTCACGTCTTTATCCATTATATTTTCATATGTTATCTCGCTACATATGTGTGTACTTAAATTTTTCACAGTTATTGAAGGTCGAATTTCCAATTTGTAATGCTTCTTCTTTCATAGAGCTCTTGGTAATGCTGGCACAATCCTTGCTGTAATGAGCACATCATCTATCTGCATGTGCTAAATGCTCCCTCGATTGTGAATCGTACCTCCACTATTTGTTTTTATTTTCCATATGGCTATTTCAATTACAAGGTTAAAAAGTACTCCTTCTCTTAGGCGGCCTATATTACGAACTTCAGAGAAGATAAACTATTAAACTTGATCTATTTAAATTACATTTTATTAACATAGATGAGTAATAGTTTTAAATCTTGGGAAAAAAGTAAATTCAATTTTTTACTTGGTCTGAAGATCGTTTTCAAACACGATCCTTTCTGCCGAAAGGACTATTCTGTAAGTTGATTAACAATTTGTTAAAATGTTTCGAAAGTCACCATCGAACCTTTTCACGTAGAATTTAGGTTTAAGTGTTGAGAAACGGAAATGTGTGTGATGCAGTGACTTTTTTTTGTTTTTAAGCTTAAGTATAAATTTTATAAAAACTAATAAACAATACTTATGAATTTCTCGGAATATTTATTTATTGAAATTCACATTTATGTAAATAAATACATCAAGTTAATATAAATGATATTTAATGTATTGACATGTCAAGGTTTTGTAAAGCAATTGTCCATTCGCTGCAATCCACTAAATGTTCTGAAGGTCCTTTCTCTTTTGAGAAGGTTGAGAAGATTATCGGGAATTCTCTGCTGAGGAAGTTGGAAAACTTGTGTGTTAGGGTGGATAACTAGTTTATTATGAAAGGACAGGAATCTGGTAGATTAGGATAGGTAGATGATAAAGGGAAAAAAACATAAATATTATAATTTATGTTATGGTTATTATTATTTTGTTCCTATAACATAACCCGTTATTGGAAATATTATAATTTGAAATTTACGGCCATATAAAAAGATTTCTTACTTTTAATTAATAGAAAAGTTTCATTAGTTCATTGCGTTGCATTCATACTGCGTTTGATAACCAGTATAGTTTGCTAAAATAGAATGTACTACTTTTGTATACATTAATGTGATTTTTTCTTTAATGAACTTAATGCCAATCCCAACATAATAATTGAGTCCACCGGTGGAAGGAAGTATTAACTCAGTGCTTTTTATGAACTTTTTTTTTTAATTGACTTTTTCTCACCCGCCTTTATCGTTTTTGGACACAAATAAAAAATATAATAATAAATAAAAGTTTTATTCAAATGATTAAACAGTTTACAATTGCACATATTAAATATTGTTACATGTTTTGGTAATAAAACAATTTACACTACATTGACAGCTGCGCTTAGCTAAAATGGGTATAATTTGGAATGCATTTATTTTAACAGTAGGAAAAATACTAAAAAACCTACAAAATAAAAAGAAAAAAAAGATTGATAAAAGCAAATACCTACATAATAAAATTTACTAAACTGTAGTCATTTATTATTCTCATGCATCGGTTTTGCACCCTTTCAATTTTTTTATAGTTTGAATCACAGGTGTAGCTCCATACGGGAGAGGCGTACTTATGACTGATTTATACAGAATTATTTTGTTTTTGATCGACAGTGGGGATTTTCTTCTCAAATACGGATCCATAGTACTTAAGAGTTTTTTGGCTTTGTCGCATTTGTTATTTATATGAGGTGTGAATGTTAATCGTTTATCTAGTTCCAAACCAAGGTAGGTAACAGTTTGAGTCCAAGGGATTATGTTTTGGACAAAAAAGTTTCAATCGATAGAGCGTATTAGCGTAAATTGCACTTTTAAAGATGCTATAACTCAAGAGAATGAAATTCGGAAATCATAATAAAATGTTAACTCAATTGCATGCAGAATAAAAAATCGAGTAGAAATAAAATAATAGAAAAATAAAAACAATTTAATAAAATAATTACTGAATTCCGGAAATTAATAAACGCGGCAGTGCTTCTCCTCAACAGTTTATTAATAGAGAGTTAACGTCTTCTTCTAACTATGGAATTATTTTTTTTTTAGTCTAATTTTTATTTTTACTTTACTGTTACATCTGATTTTAAATGAAAGTAACTTTGCTAAAATATAGATTGTTCCTTTCCAGCCTCGGTTACAGTCCTATCTACGCCTTAATATTCATCGATACAGGTTAGGTTCGGACGCGTTGGTCCCTACGTCATCGGAGGTTTATGACGTGTTCGGGCTTTTGTAGTAATTGTTTGTTGTCTCTCGTTTCAGTGTATTGTGTTTCTACAGTATTTCTCTGAGTTATTTGCCCATAACAGAGCAGAGGACGACATTTTTAATATTATTACAGAGAAATTGTGGCAAAACACCGCTATAAATTTATAAGAAATGTAACTATATAGAAAAATAGAATCAAGCATTTCGTTAGTACTGCATGATTTATAACAAAAATCAAAATTTTTAATCTTAATACAGTACATTTTAAGAATTAGTATTTATTTATTTATTTTTGGAAACGGTTTAAACATCTTGTCTTGCCTAAATCTGTTCGTTATATGTTCATATTTCTAAAAGTTATTGTTATAACTGAAGTTAAAATTTTTCCACATTATATAAGGATTGATTTAAAAATCATTGGAAAACCTTACAATTGCTTTTTATAAAGGCCACTGTTTAATGTATTCCATAGCTTTGACTTTAGTCGTCCTTGCAAATAAATATACAGTTTTATTCAGTCAGCTCACTTTCTCTCATATCGATTGTTAATCATTTGATTCTGTAAATTATTTATATAAATTTATATGATTTATATAAACTGTTTGTTGGGGAGGGGACTTTTTTCTTCTGAAAACAATCACCCCCCCCCCCCTCTACTGAGTGCTGGTAAAAAAATTACTTTCAGCCAAACGATGCCAATTATAAAATAGAGAAGAAAAAAAAGAAGAATTTCACCAATTTTACGGTATTTGAAAATTTGGAAACCTGAAATATGATATATTAAAAACAAAGAAAAATAAAACCGTTATAGAGGAACTCCACTTGTAACATAATTATATTTTTAAAAACTGAGTATATAAATATATACATACAAAAAAGAATTAATAGAAAGATGTTGAGAAATTAAAAAACTTGAAACAAAAAAATCTGTATACTTTTATGAACTAATTAAGCTGAAAAATTTATTGCTATTTCCAATACTGTATATATTATAAAGTATAACATTATTTCTTTATCACTATGGGAAATGATGTGAGGAAAAAGTGATAAAAAATAAAATAAAATTATCGGGCTTTAAAACTGTTATTTTCACTAAAATCACGCTGCACCATGTAGTTTAAAAATGTACTCACCAAATTTATCATATTCATATAAAACGTTTTATAATTTTATTTCATGAAATATACTTTCTTTTTTAAAATTTATGTTGTTTTTTTTAGATTTTTCATATTTAATTTCTTTTTTTTAAATTTAATTAACGAGACATAAATACTCTATTCATCAGATATTTACTTTAAAAAATAAATGATTTCACTATAAACAATTGAATGTGTCTGCCGAAAAACGTTCGAAGTGACAAAACAAATTTTGAGTAATCAGTAAAAGAAAATCATAATCTAAAGTTCTTGTTAGTTTAGTAAGTTAGATTTTTTTTTTCACCTTGTAATTTGTTATATTTACATGTATAATAACATAATGGATTGCTATATCATACTATGACGTACTATATTTTTTTTCTCGTTAAGACCGCTGTGGATCACGCTACAATTTTATTCGTCGTGAAGGAAACCCGGCAGTCATCTTCTCCAGGGCCTCTTTCCCGCTCTGACCTCCGCCCATCTCCCCTTCATCTTTTCACTGTGCTCCTTCCTCCTCTCCTGCAACCACTCACGCGTGCTCGGTCTGCTCACCCTTCCGCACTCAATCCGCCCCCTCTCCTCCACTTCCCTCTTGTACTGTGCTCTGTTGTGTATTGTGCTTTCCTGTATCCCGCAGCGTTGCAGGTCAGCTCTGCACTTTATGATCCATGAATTGTTATATGCCTTGAGTTTACCAAAATAGTCGAAAATCCTTTTGGTCAGTCTGTTCGGATCCATCCTCGTCAAGTGTCCGTAAAAGGCGAGACGTCTTTTCCGCATTTTGGAGACGATGCTCTCTGAGAACTCGTACACTTCCTCGTTGCTTTTGTGCCTCCAGCCTTGTTCGATCTTCTTTGGACCCAGGATCCTTCTGATCATTCTTCTGTCGACTAATTTAGTTTGTTCCATACTTCTGTTCAGGATTAGCGTCTCACTAGCGTAGAGAGCCTCCAGTTGTATGACTGTCATATAGTGTCTTAGTTTTGCTTTCTTGGATAGGCATTTTTTGGCATATGTTGTTCTGGTGAGGTAATAGGCTTTCTCCATTTTGTTTTTCCTGTCTTTGATCCCTTTCGGATCTAGTCCGTTCGTTGTGGTCTGTTCTCCCAGATATTTAAAGTGGCTGACCTGTTCGATCTTCCCTATGTTTGTGTCTATGTGTTCAGGGGCCGTCTTGTCTCCTGAGATGAATTTTGTTTTTTCTACCGAGATGTACAGTCCTACCGAGTTAGCAACTTTCTCTAGTAGGTTGATTGCTTCCGCCGCATCTCTGTGGTTGTTTATGAGAATTGCGAAATCATCTTCGAATGCTAGGCAGTCTATGTTAAGGTTGTCTCTCTTGTAACTCAATTGTATAGGTTTTATGCCTGCGCTTATCATGAGTTCTCTCCATTTCCTCACCACTTTCTCCAATACGCAGTTAAAGAGTTGGGGGGAGAGCCCGTCTCCCTGTCGGACTCCCGTATTAATATTGAATGGTTTCGAGATCTCTCGTCTCAGCTTGACCTTGGAGAGGGTGTTTGTTAGGGTGTCCCTTAGACTGTTGGCCTCTTTGGTCGGGACTCCAAACTCCCGGGCTGTTTTGTCCAATATGTTTCTGTCTATCGAGTCGAAGGCCTTTTTGAAATCTATGAACGTGACCTTTATCGGTTGCGACCTTCTTGTTTTATAGTGCAGAATAGATTTTAGGTTTATAATTTGTTCTGGGCATGATCTGCCCTTTCTGAAGTCGCCTTGCTATTCGCCTAGTTGTTAGTCCAGGATGGGTTCTATTCTCTTTAGTATTATTCCTGATAAGATTTTGTATGCCACTTCCAGAAGCGAAATGCCTCTGTAGTTATTGACGTTTTGCTTATCGCCTTTTTTGTGTAGTGGATGGATTAGCGCTGTTTTCCACTCCGTTGGAATCCTCTCTGTTTTCCATATTTTTTCAAAGATTTCCTTTATGGGGCTTAGAATGTTGGGGACGGCCCATTTCAAGAGTTCGGACGTTATGCCATCTTCTCCGCTGGCTTTGTTGTTTTTCAGTTCTGTTATCGTTCTTGCTATCTCGTTCACTGTTGGCGGGTGGGATATTATCGCGTTCTCCTGGAAGAGTTCAAACTGGATGGGGCCGATGGGCGGCGGGCATGACAGGAGTTTATCGAAGTACTGACGTACTATTTATTATACATTTAAAAACCTTTAAAATCGCCACTTCAGAAATTTTGTCGCATAGAACGTTTTTCGGCGGACCCATTCAATTATTAAAAAACTGTTTAAAATTCATTTAAGAGAATAGTTGTTACTAATATTTTTTCCAACTATCGATTTCAGCTTAGTTTACAAAAAAAAAAACTATGTTTAAGGTAAGATTGACTATTTCTTTGTCCTCTCAAAATTTTATCATCCCTCAAATCCGTGAAAACATCTTTTCGTTTTCGATGATAGTAAAGGTAAGGAGTTTTTGTAGTTCATAGTTTGTAGTTTGTGTCAAGATCTGTCATCATTTTATGAATGAATAAGTCTATAAGGCTTATTTAATCAATATTGTAAACATTTTTCGCAAAATCAAAACAAAAACAAGATGATTATTCAACGTTTATATTTAATGTTTATATATTTATCCCTTAATATAATATATAATATATTAAAATATTTTGGTGAAAGAACCATCTGGATATCTTTTCCTTTACTCGAGATGTGAAATAAATTATAAAATAAGAGTTCCTCCCTCTTTTCCTCCCCCTTTTTATCAGTTAGGAATGTCATTGGTTTGTTTATTCGTATAGCAGGGAAAGACCTCCTATAGCTCCACAATTTTATCTGTAGCCTAAAACATAATATGGTATTAATTAAAATTATATATGTAATTGTTTAATTATTTTTATGTGATTCCTTGTTTTCGCTTTACCTCGTTTCTTGAAATATGATCTTATAATGATAATCAGTAATTTGAACATGAAGGTGGATGCTGCATACTGATAATGATATCCTAATAAGGTAGATATCCTAGGCTATCTTATATAACTCAAGGTAGGCCCGTGTCTATTTTTGGTCCTGGCACTGGCAGCAGGATCCTTTTTTAGTTTTGCCGACGATGTTAGTGACGATGGTAGGTGCGATCCTTGAAACGATCATCTGTTCTGCCATAGAATCGATTCTTAGCGCCGGCTTCGAATCTATGTTTCGCTTTGTGTACTGTGCCATAGTAAACGAAGGTATAATATATATATTTTAAACCATTTATGAAAATCCAATTATGATATGATATTTAATTTTATATAAATATTGTGGACACTTCCGTGGTCCAAACTAAAGCAGTAGTTGTAATATGTACGAGGTTTAATAATACACTATTTTGGCCGCAGATTCGTCAAAAATATTTTATTTTTTACTTTAATAATTTAGCTATGTCCGACTGAACATGCCAAAAATTTCAGTAAACACCTTGGTGCTTAGTACAACAGTGAATTCCAATATTTAACTCTGTGGCTTATTTCCCAGTATCAGCTGAGCAGCAACTATAATTTTTCTATGGGAAAATTAAAGTTATAATTTAGCTATTAATATTAAAGAACGCCATTTGCGCTGAAAGTTTTTTGTAACAACCAGAGTGGTGGAATATGACCATTTTTTGTGAAAATTAATTTTGAAAACTGTAACTATTGTTATGCCATCGATGGGCCGTAAAGGTTATTTTGTATAAAATATTATGCATTAGTGATGTACAGTATCAAATTTTTTTGATTCTCGTTACCGATGTCGGTTCCAAATTAATTCTCATAAATTGCTATTACATATAATAATCGACATGTGAGCTAAAAAAAAACGTACCAGATCTTATTAAAAAAACAACAGCAACCCAAGAAACGACTGGGAAGTGTTAAACAACTAGATATATCTTGTATATTTCTGACTAGGATACTGTCGTAAAATTTTCGATCCCAGCAACCAAAAGAATTAAAGTGTGTCATAAAAAAACCCTGAACAATTTAGGCAAATCTTGACTTTTTTCATTCAATTCAATACAGCTCCTTAACGGTAGGTCCTAGCGTAGGGTTGCCATACATCCCGGGACATGTCACCGATATAGAGATTCCGCCCTGGTTGACCCATTATATGTCCTAGTCCGAGAATATACAGTAATTGCGGTATATTTGGTTAAACCCTTCAGCGGTGTAAAATTCAGCGACGTATATTATATCTTCAGTGTATTTGTAGTTTGTTCATAATTCCTGGAGTGAGCTTTGATGTTATGAGTCTGGCAGTTCAGCGCTTGCAGATCGCAGGGAACGCTGTCTTGTTTCGTAGCGTAAGCTGCAATATTTACTTTCCTTACTCTATGCTCCCAACTCCCTTCAGTTTGTTAGTATTCGTTGTAAAGGTCATTTTAGACTGCGTGAAACACTCTGAACACTAATTTTTTTGTTTTGATTTGTCTCTCGGTCAGTACCTAGACTGTTATTAATTTTCGATCGGAGCATTACCAACACAACTACAAAAATTATTAAAAAATAAAAAATTATAACACCATAGTTCTATTTTCTGGCCGCATTAATTTATTTAGTGATTCAGTTTTGGCAGTTGAAAATAGTAATCCCATTTCATTATTGCAGTAGCAATGCTTGGTTTTTGAAAAGAATATTATAATTCTTTACCGAATAGTGTTCATCAAATATATGAAATATTGTTTTGCTATTATAAGATATAAATTGTATATTTTAAAAATAATTATCTTACATTTGTTTATTAAATTAAGAAGAATTGAATGTATGTATAATAATTAAATACTTATGGATTACAAAACTAATTCCAACAGTATTATTAGTAGTCCAGTAAAATAAGGCTCCAAAGGCCGTATTCAAGAAAAACTGCGGAACTTTTATTCTCAACAGATCTTTATGTTTTTTGGGGTGCTGAATCCGAATCTGAAGTTTGCTACCACGGCAACCATCGGCTTCACATTCAAAATCGCAAAAAAACGCCAAAAAAAAAAAACCCGTTATTTTTTTTTTTTTTTATCTATAACACGATAACGAAGCTTTTTTCGAAGACAGTCTTCAAATATTAGTTGTAGCTGGAACTAGTACCTATATAATGAAAAATAGAAATCCGAAATCGGACCATTTTTCGCGAAGTTGCGTTATTGGGAAAAAATGGAGAAATTGGCCAACTTGCCGTCAGTCCCACAGCTCCGCGAAAACACGTTTGTCGCACTCTTTTGGCTATAACTCTGAAACTATTTGTCCGATACAACATTACTTTTTTTCATCTTAAAGCTGATTAAATTTATTATAAGAATCTATAAATGAAGTTGTAATCAAATCCCGTAAAATGTACATGCCAGTCCGCTCATAAAAACGTACTGTTGTGAAATCCAAGTGTTTTTTGGGACATTTGTTGCTCTAACTCCTCAAATATTTGTTTGATCCTAAATTTCTTTTTTCTATCTCAAAGCTGATTAAATTCGCTATCAGATTCTATATATGTAAATTATATTAAATCCTGTAAATCACCCAAGCTAGCACTCTAAATGTGTATGTTTTGGCAAAACATGTAAATTATGACATGTTCAGTAGACTGGGCACACCCCTTCTGACACTTGCAGCTTATCAAGTTCAGCAGCTTTTCTGGAGCTGAAGCTTTGAGGCTGGTTATAGGGATCAAGTTCTCTCTCGGACTGTCCGCCAACCCCACTCCTCTGATGGTAGAGCGTTCCCAAGCCACTGCTGTACCTGATGAAAAACACGATACGTGTGCTGCTGGGCTGCGGCTTCTGAGGGTGGAATTGCGGCAAAATTTGGGTTGAATTTGTAGGCTGATGTTATGTACTGTCTGTAGCAATGGTCATTCAAGGAGGTGAAACGGAAGTCACCTCCGTACAATCCAACCATGAATTTTTCCCCTGCTGCTGTGAGCTCTTCTTTTGTCGCAAATGAGTCTTTAAATTTAATGATTTCTGATGATAGAATTGGGAACTTTTGGAGCGCCTTGACAAATTTTACCTTCCCCTGGTAAAAAAGGGCGGATGTCGAGTCACAACCACTGAATGCATGTATGAAGAGAATATGTTCTGCAACGGATCTTCCGATAGCGGTTAGTGGATGGTACAAGGTAGATGGCACCTTCCCTTTTCCAGGTTTCAGGAAATAGATGTTGCTGGGTGTTTTTGTGCCAATGAGGATGACCAGGAGATCGATGTCCTCACCAACAACAACAACTGCCTCACTATCTTCTGAGAAGGATTGGGCAGTTTGTACAATTAGACAGTCTGCATCCTCAGTGGCTTGTCTAACTTCTATTTTGGCTTCAGTAAATTTCTTCATCAGCATTTGAATGAGCCGTTCCTTATTGTTAGAATTGGATAGAAACATGTCCTGGCTTGTTGTTGGCACCATTTCTTCAGTAAACTGGATTTTAACTGATAAATTCTTTGCTCTTCTGTTGCGCTCCATTTGCTTTGTGCCTTTATTTGAATCGGAGTATCCATCAAACACAACAATTGCCGTAGGTAAATAGTGTATAACGTATTCAACGTTAAAAACCCGTACTTTTGTGAAATCCAAGTTTTTTTAGTACATTTTTCATTATAACTATAAAAATATTTGTCTGATCTACAATTACTTTTTTTCATCTATAAGCTTGTTAAATTTACTATTGGAATGTACAGTGGCTCACAGTGAAATTGATACACCCTGTAGAGAGAAAGAAATAATAAAGAAAAACGTAAACGGCTACAAGAAACAAATCCAGAAATTCATCAACACATTCCTTTATATCAATTTTTAATTAGTACGAAAAAAAAAATTAAAATATTCAACTTTGATTATTAAAAAAAATAACAAACGAAATATGAACAAGAATTTCACCTCACAGTCAAAATGATACACCTCACTTCTCATTAATTTTTGAATAGTATTAATTTAGTTCAACACCTTGAAGGCAAGTATTTACTTACGACCATTTCATTTAGTCTGTTTGGAATGGAGTTGACCAGTTTTTTTCATCGATCCCGAGCTTATCTTGTTCCATTCTTCGAGTGGATATTTTTGAAACTCTTCTTTTCTGGAAATCTCATGTTTTTTAATTTCTACCTCTAATTTTTCTTACAGGTGATGTCATATTTATTTTTGGTGTCTGTACTGGAGTTCAAAATAAATTGGGGCATTTGTAAAGGAGCCATTCCTTAACTAACATAGTAGAGAGTTTGGTGTCATTATCCTGGTAAAAACAAAACTTATCTTTGAGCCACATCTTTTCCCCAGTTTGTTTCAAGATTCCACTTAAAAAGTCTTCGTAAACATGCTTGTTAACTATTCCATCTACAAAATGAAGACTAAACACACTAGAAGCCGCCATACACCCCCACATCATAACAATCCTACCTCAATGTTTCACAGTTGTGTGTAATTTTTTTTTTTTCCGCTGGCTCTTCTCCTGTTTCCATCATACATAGCAACAGCCATTGGACGCAAAAATATTAAATTTACTTCTATTAGCAAATATTAGGGTTGTCCAAAACTCTCAGGGTCCTTCAGTAAATATTCATTTAGAAATTGTATCCTAACTGCTTGATTTTGATTGAAATGTTTATAATGCTTTAACCTTTTTTATGGCAATGCGCTTTTCCTTCTTCGATCTCTCCACTATATGCAGGACAGTTGAACAGCTTTTTTAAAAAAATTCGATTTGAAGATTTTCCGCTATTAAAATGTTGAATGACCAACTCACGTTTCTTTAATGTTGTGTGTGACCCCATTACCAAAAAAAGTTCAAAAACATGGCAGATTTTGTTCAACTCATTCTGAAAAGAGCCAAACACTTTCAACACAAGAGTTTAACTAAAGTAAATTAGTTTAAAGTAAGCAAATATTGGGAATAATAAAGGTGTATCATTTTCACTGTGAGATAAGTAATCGTGAATAAATGTGTTTTATTTTTACAATTATATCCCTGCTTATTTTTATATGTTTATATACTAAGTACACACTACTAGGATGTTTAGTGATTAAAATACATTAATTTTTTTTAATGATATATAATTTGAGCTATTCATTTATTCAAAGAAATCTATAAATATCCTGGTGTATCATTTTGACTGGGAGCCACTGTATATATGAACTTATAATCAAGTCCCTTAAAATATGCATCCCAGACGCCTAAAAACCCGTATTGTTGTTAAATCCATGGTTATCGGCACATTTTTCATTATAACTCCGAAAGAATTTTCCGATTCAAAATGTTTTTTTTCTATCAGAAAGGTGGTTAAATTTACAATTAGATCCTATATATGAAAGTTGTATCAAAATTCTTGAAATACAAAAGCTGTCGCGCTGAAAATCACGTACTTTTGTAAAACACATTTTTTTTTGGCACATTATTCGCTATAACTCCAAAACCATTTGTCCGATCCAAAATTTAATATTTTTATCATAAAGCTGGTTAAATTTACTATTATAACTTTTATATGTAACTTATAATTAACACCATGAAATACCCACACCAGTCTACTGAACATGTCATAGTTTACATATTTTGCCAAAACATACATATTTAGCGTGCTAGCTTGGGTGGTTTAAAGGATTTAATATAATTTACGTACATCTGATAGCAAATTTAATCAGCTTTGCGATAGAAAAAAGGAATTTGGGATCGAACAATTATTTGAGCAGTTAGAGCGACAAATGTGCCAAAAAACACTTGGATTGTACAACAGTACGTTATTATTAGCGGGCTGGCATGTACATTTTACGGGGTTTGATTAAAACTTCTTTTATAGATTATTATAGTAAATTTAATCAGCTTTAAGATGAAAAAAAGTAATGTTGTATCGGACAAATAGTTTCAGAGTTATAGCCAAAAGAGTACGACAAACGTGTTTTCGCGGAGCTGTGGGGCTGACGGCAAGTAGGCCAATTTCTCCATTTTTTCCCAATTACGCAACTTCGCGAAAAATGGTCCGATTTCGGATTCCTTTTTTTCATTATGTAGGTACTAGTTCCAGGTACAACTAATATTCGAAGACTTTCTTCGAAAAAAGCTTCGTTATCGTGTTATGGATAAAAAAACAAAAATAACGGGTTTTTTTGGCGGGTTTTTGCGATTTTGAATATGAAGCCGATGGTTGCCGTGGTAGCAAACTTCAGATTCGGATTCAGCACCCCAAAAAACATAATGATCCGATGAGAATAAAAGTTCCGCAGTTTTTTCTTGAAAACGGCCTTTTGGAGCCTTATTTTCCTGGACTATCAGTTTGTAAGTATTCGTTGTGAAGGTCATATCAGACTGCGTGGAACACTCTGAACACTAATTTTTTTGTTTTGATTTGTCTCTCGGTCAGTACCTAGACTGTTATTAATTTTCGATCGGAGCATTACCAACACAACTACAAAAATTATAAAAAAATAAAAAATTATAACACAATAGTTCTATTTTCTGGCCGCATTAATTTATTTAGTGATTCAGTTTTGGCAGTTGAAAATAGTAATCCCATTTCATTATTGCAGTAGCAATGCTTGGTTTTTGAAAAGAATATTATAATTCTTTACCGAATAGTGTTCATCAAATATATGAAATATTGTCTTGCTATTATAAGATATAAATTGTATATTTTAAAAATAATTATCTTACATTTGTTTATTAAATTAAGAAGAATTGAATGTATGTATAATAATTAAATACTTATGGATTACAAAACTAATTCTAACAGTATTATTAGTAGTCCAGTAAAATAAGGCTCCAAAAGGCCGTATTCAAGAAAAACTGCGGAACTTTTATTCTCAACGGATCTTTATGTTTTTTGGGGTGCTGAATCCGAATCTGAAGTTTGCTACCACGGCAACCATCAGCTTGACATTCAAAATCGCAAAAAAACGCCAAAAAAAAAAAAAACAACCATTATTTTTGTTTTTTTATCTACGAGGGTGAATCAAATATAAACGGTAATTTTCAAAATTATATTTATTGAATAATATTATACAGAAACTATACCTTCAACATTTTTCAATGTAGTCTCCTGCATTATCTACACACTTCTGCCACCGATTTGGAAGCTTGAATATTCCCTGTTCATAAAAAGACTGAGGGCGAGTTTTTAACCATTCGCGCACGTGCTTTTCGACGTCTTCATTGTTTTCAAATCGTTTTCCTCCAAGTGATTCTTTCTGGGGCGCAAACAAAAAATAGTCACCATTAAACCCCCGAATCGAAAATGGCAAGTAAGGAGTGGCGAAGGAAGGATGAAGGCTGCCCAGTGAAAGCCAAAACTCGTCTCTCAGCCGGAAAAGTTCTTGCAACAATTTTTTTTGACTCAAGGGGAGTTCTACTCATTGATTTTCTTCACGATCAACGAACAGTGAATGCGGCTTACTACTGCCAGGTGCTACAGTCAGCAAAAACCAGTTACCGGAACAAAAGACGAGGTGTGCCCATTAGAGATGCCATCCTTCTCCATGACAACGCAAGGCCTCACACCGCATTGTTGACAAGGAATAAATTGGAAGAAATGGGCCGGGAAACTCTCGAACACCCTCCTTACAGTCCAGACCTGTCCCCTTGTGACTATTTTTCGTTTGCGCCCCTGAAAGAATCACTTGGAGGAAAACGATTTGAAAACAATGAAGACGTCGAAAAGCACGTGCGCGAATGGTTAAAAACTCACCCTCAGTCTTTTTATGAACAAGGAATATTCAAGCTTCCAAATCGGTGGCAAAAGTGTGCAGATATTGCAGGAGACTACATTGAAAAATGTTGAAGGTATAGTTTCTGTATGATATTATTCAATAAATATAATTTTGAAAATTACCGTTTATATTTGATTCACCCTCGCATAACACGATAACGAAGCTTTTTTCGAAGACAGTCTTCAAATATTAGTTGTAGCTGGAACTAGTACCTATATAATGAAAAATAGAAATCCGAAATCGGACCATTTTTCGCGAAGTTGCGTTATTGGGAAAAAATGGAAAAATTGGCCAACTTGCCGTCAGTCCCACAGCTCCGCGAAAACACGTTTGTCGTACTCTTTTGGCTATAACTCTGAAACTATTTGTCCGATACAACATTACTTTTTTTCATCTTAAAGCTGATTAAATTTACTATAAGAATCTATAAAAGAAGTTTTAATCAAACCCCGTAAAATGTACATGCCAGCCCGCTAATAATAACGTACTGTTGTACAATCCAAGTGTTTTTTGGCACATTTGTCGCTCTAACTGCTCAAATAATTGTTCGATCCCAAATTCCTTTTTTCTATCGCAAAGCTGATTAAATTTGCTATCAGATGTACGTAAATTATATTAAATCCTTTAAACCACCCAAGCTAGCACGCTAAATATATATGTTTTGGCAAAATATGTAAACTATGACATGTTCAGTAGACTGGTGTGGGTATTTCATGGTGTTAATTATAAGTTACATATATAGGATCTAATCGTAAATTTAACCAGCTTTTAGATTAAAATATTAAATTTTGGATCGGAAAAATGGTGTTGAAGTTATAGCGAATAATGTGCCAAAAAAACATGTATTCTACAAAAGTAAGTGATTTTCAGCATGATAGCTTGTGTATTTCAAGAATTTTGATAAAAATTTCATATGTAGGATCTAATTGTAAATTTAACCACCTTTCAGATTAAAAAAAATTTTTTAACAGATTATATATACTGAAGTTTTTAAAAATGTAAGACAAGAAATCAAATATTGGTAATCTTTGGTGTGAGTACTTCCAATAGAAGTGGCAATTAATTCATCAATCCTTAGTGTATTGATCCTTCTATACCATCATGTGTACCTCTTAGTGACCCAACAGCATTAATCGATTCCTAGTGATCGGGTAATTTGAGTATTCTATTCTCGATTCCGATACTTTTCTCTAGAATCGGTGGAATCGAGGATCGACAATCCCTATTATGATGCATTTTAATAAATTATTATAATAATGTGTTATGATATAATTTTATAATATTTGATAAAGTTCTTATTTAGAGGTAAAGCCTGTTTCATGGATCGTCTAATATGTCTTTGCTTTCTAGATTAATAAATTGTAGATTTCTTGTTGTTAATGGGTAAAAGTTTTGGTTTATAGAGCAAATATATTGTAAATAGATAAAATAAATTAGTATTCTACAATAACTAACGGTTCTTTCTTTTATGTACATACTCCGCTTTGTTGGACTATATTTTGTATAGTCCCCAATATTTCTTATTAGTGGGTTTTTATTGTGTTTACACTTAGTAAAAAATGTTTTACTTAGCTTATTAATAGAAGGTATACACTTTTCTTTTTACCTTTTGTGTCGAATGCATAATTTCCAATAATTCTAAGGCATTTGTTTTTATACTTGGAGATTTTTTATGATTAGCTTTGACTAATTGAATACGGGGCATGTATATGTTAGAACATATCTTAAGCAGGCTTTATATAATAATAATCGTATAATCTGTGCTTAATTTAGAATTCCTGTTAAAGTATTGGTATATAGTGCACAGAACCCTCTTAGCTTTATTGCACACCTCTGGTTTAAGTGTGAGAAATAAAAGTCAGTCTTTTGTCCATGTTAATTTCTGAATATTTAATTTGAGTGATTATAATAACAGTATTATATGATGAAATAAAAACGAAGTAAATATAAACAGTACATGAAAAGAAATAAAAGAAGAGATGCAGATTACCGCCTGATCTAGATACACTCGCACTACAGGACGGTCATGCAGTACAGTATCCTAAGGGCTGAAGGCTGAGGAGCCCTTTCTCTTATGTGTCGCGGAACTTGTTGAAGTATCCAGCCATGTCGATAGTATGGATATTTGCAATTTATGGGCCATAATACAATCGATATCGCAACACCTGGCCTCTAATTAATATCATAGATCTCAGGTATCAGCTTTGATCAGCCGTTGTTATCATTTATCAATCTCGCATATCATAAATTGCGAATGGCAGTTCTGCTCCACGTGGAGGGCATTAATAAATTCATTAATAGTACATCGACTTAGATATTTGACCTTTATCTGTCAGGCTGCAGGTTATATTTCATGAAAATCCATTCATATCAGTACAAAATTAGGCATTGTCTCAATTGTTTGGTTTACACGATAATACAATTTGTTTTCATTATTGAAGAATATCTAAAAAATAATGAATGCAATCCGAATGATAAGCGATAAAGCACATTTCACGTGCCTTTGTTAGTGGCCAAAATTGCCGCTTTTGCGGCTCAGAGAACCCACATGTGACTGTCGAAAAACAAATACATCTTTAACGTTTCCAGTTTGGTGCAGATTGCGAGCTGTAGGCTCATACATTTTTCAAAATGAAGTTGGTCAAGCACTGACTGTTGCAAGTGCTTCATATCACGACATGATAGCACAATTCTTTTTGAAAAAATTGGATGATGATGATTTGGCCAATATGTGGTTTTAACAAGACGGTGCCAGATGCCATACAGCCCGTGAAACTATTGTTACTGCATTTATGCAAAATGGTCATTTTGGAAAAAGAGTGCGTATGTGCCGAAATAGCCGTAGAGACCATATATTATTTCATAATTCACCATGTCCTATCAATACATAAAAACAACAGCAATCTAAAGGCTAAAAAGTATATAGCACAGTCGATTAGAAATTAAGAAAAATAAATTATAGCCATCATTTATCATCGCCGTGTTAGTTGATTTCACATTACTTTATTATTTCCTTAATGCTACAATCAGATCATAAACTCTTGAATATAAAAATGAGTGATTAATTTTATATACTGGATTCTGAATTAATTGCAAAACGGTTATAATACATGTTGTATACTTACTGAATATGAGTTGGCATAACTAGAGTTCATCGTAAAGTTATTTGCCTCTATTTCTGCTGCCCGAGCTGTGTTATGCTTACAAATTGGGTTGAAACCTTATACATACCTTATAAATTAAGCAATAAATTATATATTAGCTCTCACCTATGTGGATCTCCATGTTCGGGATAGAAACTAAGTTAAATAAACTTTTTTTGTTCTTTGTATACTAAATAATGAAATGAAATATTTATAAATTTATTTTATAAGAAATTGTATTGTTGGACATAGGTTGCATCAATGAAAATGAAAAAAAAAAAGCCCACTTGTTTTTAGTTTGAACTGATACGGATGCCTGCAAAACCATCGAATTCCGTCTCTCAATAGAGTAAACCACGTCCACATTTTGGTCGACATTGTTGACAGGTTTGTTGCGCCGACCTACCTTTCAGCGGCGAGCTTTAGTAATCCAAGTGGAGGGTTGATGGATGGAATGGGATGCCCCCTGTCAGCAGGCTTTGTACCGGTACATTTCTCTCTTCTCTCCTATTCTCTTCTTCTCAAGTACCTTAGTGTATTTAATAAGGTACTCATGTACTGAAATATATGTTGCGTTCAGTGTCAATAGATAATATATCTTTATGATTTTAATATATAACTAGTTTTAGTCATTTAGTATTTTTTCATGACAAGTTGAATTAATAACTACAGCCGAAAAAAGCTTTCCACACTTCAATACCTGTACTTATTTGCTATCAATTTGTTATTGACGTCTCCGCATTTTTTTACAATAAATAGATGGTCATATGGAACACATTAGGATAATATTAAAAAATATAAATTGGAGGTTATTGACGCGTTGTGATTCGATTCATGCTTTAATCGGTTGATATTTATTTCGTGGTGGTTCCATGAAATGAATCTCAACCCTTCCGCCTGGCCAGGATAAGTTCATATGGAACCCTTTAGGATAAACCGTTATTCCTGCTATAGTTAGATTATATAAGGATTTTAAGCCTATAACATAAATATAAATTGAGTAAGGACCGATATTATTAAAAAAAAAAATTTAGTAATTTTGTATTGAATAAATTTTAAGTTAATAGGATTTTCGCTTCTTCGCGTTCAAGAAGATAATGCATTGACCTATTATGTTTCGAGTAAGGTATCTTACTATAAGTATTAAGATACTTGTTTGTTTATTTCGTTTAACGTCACTTTATGCTGCTATGGCTAATCGGACGATGCTACGGTGGGAGTCCTAAATTTTGTCTATTCTGGTATATTTAGGATAGGGATTTTTAACGAGTACCTGACATCGCACAGGCTCGGGACCCACATTTTACGTCCCTTCCGAAGGACGGCATAGTTAAGGGTTCTTTACTCCCTTTAAAAAATCCTAAGGTCATCTGCCGGGCTGCGAACCCGCGATCTTGGGTTTAGTAGGTTGCTATGCTAACCACTACACTACAGGTGACCCCTATTAAGATACTAAGGTATCTTATATGAATCGAATCTGATAAAGAAATATGAGTTTCGTTATTCGAATCTTCTATTCATCTCATATATCTAAATACAGGATGGAAGTTTTCCATCTAGACGGAGAAGCAGTTGCTATATCGCACTGTACTTTATCGTGCGTACATTTCTAATTTCGTTAACACTGTGTATTCCCGACGAAGAGGGGGTACTAATCTCCTGGCCAATCAAAACACCCAACAACCCTTACCACCCAACAATATTTATATTATTTGTATGAGCAACGCTTTAATTAATTTAAGCAACGCCTAAACAAAAATGCAAGTATTTGAAACCCCTCTATCAAAATTAATTTAGTCGTAAGTTTTCAAATTGATCTCTAATTAAATATTTTTGTTTTTATTCTTGATTTATAAGATTGTAAATAATTAATCAGATTGTTAATTTATTTTATTTTACCTTTTGATAACCAAGCTGATTGTATTTATTTCTGTACATTTTATTATTCTTAGAAGAAATAGTTCCAGAATAAAGTTTATTTTCTATTCTAATCTCCTCTTTTAGCTTCATTAGTTTTGGGTGGTGAAAGGTTGTAACCGCTCCAAATAACTCCTCAGACGACAACCCAAATTAAAACTTAGACAGAAGCTTGCTTGCCTCCACTTTAACCCATTCATGTTGCAGTAAAAGATAATATTTTAAAACTTGACGATTTGAATCGCTTATGACACATAAGGTAGTATGTAGCTTCTTAGTATGTAACTATCACAACTGTATATCCTGATTTACATAGGTTTAGGTTAGACTTCTGTCAGAGAATACATGCGAACTCACTAATAGAAACAATGACTTCTATATTAAAACAGTGCCTTAGAACATGATAAGGATATTTAAAAGGGTGTAGACGAAGGACCTCTTTAGGTTATCTCTAGCTAGATCAATGCCAGGCGGAAAATGCTACCGCTTGTTTTCCTCATGCCCGATAGGGTATTAAGCACTGTGCCGGGCATTTCAATGATGATCAATTTATATTTCGACAGCTCTCGATAAATAAAATTAGATCTCCTCTCGGTGTTTGTTGTTTTAAGGTGAAATTTATTCACGGATAACCGGTCATAATTAATGCCCCCTGAACCGTGGATTATCTCCGCCAAGATGGTGTTATTTCTGGGTACGCCCACCCTCCCCGATGCCCTTTGTAATTTCGCTTATCCGGTGACGCAGATCCTTTATTTCGCCGTTGACCTGAAAACCAAAAAACCAACCAACCCCCTCCCCCCCACATCGACAGTGACCAAAAGACAAAGACACGGCGATGCGTTACTGAGCGCAGACGCCAATAGGGGTCCGTTCGATCTGGCAGTCGTGCGCCGGCATTCTAGCGACTTGGTTGTCAGTTTTGATCCTCGTTTTGTAAGTATAGGGTGTGGAAGGTACTTGGTAACTCTACGTCCTCAGGTGAGTGTACTCGTACCATCTCATGGTCGTACCTTTCTTGTTGAGGTCTTCCTCACCTGGTCTGTCAGTGGTCTCGGGGTCACCTGTGGCCCCTCCTATCAACTGTTTCCTTAATCTACAGTTGTTATCAGTCCTCTTTTCATTAAGTTATTCCCTCCAACGATGGATGAACTTAATCATCATTCTTACAAAACTGTACTCAGTGTTATGTAATATTATTTATTAATTTAAATATTCCCCGCATCAGCTATTTGTTTCTACACGATTCTTGATATTTCAAATTAAAAAAAATATATTAATGCACGAAAAATTAAGTGTGTGTTTTACAATTCTATATTATCACAAGGCATACACATTGAAATGTTTCTTTAACAAGACTTAGGTTTAATAAAACTAAGCCTCATTAATAATTTAAATACAATTTATATTTATACTATAAAATGAACTTAATAACCTCATAAAGCAGTGTTATTGAATATCGGCACATATGTAATGACTTTTCTCGTCTATTTGGTGTTTTTAATTTTCATTTTTGTGAGATAGGACAAGTAATTAATTCTGCATAGCACTCGCTGTTACTTTTATTTTATTGAGATTAAGCATGTATATTTTTTTTGTTCTAAACGAAAAAGCAAATTAACTTTTTAAATATCTTCCACGGAATAAAAGAGTTTTCCATGCATGGGCTACCTAATCTTAAAGTATAATAAGGAATCTTTTGCCAACATCGGAAATGGATGGTGCTGTTAGATAAACGATGTTTTTAACGATAACTTATAAAATCATTGTGTTGCTCAAATATTTCATTGTTTTCTGTATAACCTTATAAATGTTTTTATAAATTCAAATATAATGATTTTAAACTTTTCTGATAGATCGTAATTAATTAATAATACTAATCTAGTTTTATATATTCTGTAGTGTGAGAATCTGCATTGATAATTCTCTTTTAAACCGGATTATTTTAGTTGAAAGCTACATAATACAAATAGAAAATAATTTAATTATTCTTAGTGTCGGGGAACTAATAACAGATAATGGCGAATGATTAAATTATATTTATAATTAAGTTGGATTGCATTATTGCAGGGGTGGGCAAAATTTAATCATAGCTATTTGACAACTAATTTCTTGGAATCTACCCCTAATTTAATAATTATAAAATCTTTCAGTCTTTTTTAGTTAACTAATGATTATTTGACTGAAAAATTTAATCATTATTAAATTAAGTGATTTATTCCAGGAAGTTAGTTTTCAAATACGATTAAATTTTGCCCAACTCTTGTGTCGGGGAACTAATAGCAGATAATGACAAATTATTATATTATATTTATAAATAAGTTTGATTGCATTATTGCTCTTTAAGATACTAAAATTAGGTTAATGTTTCAATTAAATACAGAAATTTGGTGGTGAATTTTTATTTTGTGTTCATCTTAAATCACCTGGTTTCTGTAGAGTTATAAATGAGTTACACAATTGAAGGGTTTATGTAACAATACGCAATTTTGAGTAATTTATGTTTTTATTATTTTATTTATTTTTTTTTTTTTACATTTTGATTCAGCAGTAAAATGTTACTGTTACCCTCCTTCTTCATTTATTTTTTTCTTGTTGTTTTAAAATATTCAGATTTTGCTACCTTCTTCAAATAAATTCTTCATCCAAGCGACTAGATTTTATTTTTAAGATAATTTGACACTATCCCTTCATCTACCAAACCCTTTAATTACTTATGCTCATATTAAATTGCTATAAATACTTGGAAGATGTAGTTGATCATCATAAAAATAACCAAGCAATATTTTTTTTCTCTTGACATCCTAATAATGATATGCAAGATCCCCATTAACCTACTTCTTCTCTCTCTTTCATTAATCAGTCAAATTACTTAGTTTTTCACAATCAAGAGCGTGATGGCGGTAATTTGTACGATTGCTTTATCGAAGTCTGTTTATTAGGCCGATGAAAACAAACCTATTTGTTTGACGTTGAATTCTGAAATTAATTTTACGTCTATAACACCACTACACGGCAATAAATATAGTGTATAAGTGAAAATCATGATTTTCAAATATACATTACTAAAAAAACAGCTGCGGTACCGCTGAAAAGAAGCTGAATGATTGATCTCTGTCCATATTTATCTCCGGAGGCAGGAGCCGGCAGAAAAGGATCCCTCCCTTCTTCTCTTCCCATATTATTTATATCGATGCTTTTCAGCATCTGCTGTCAAGTGTGGAATCGTGAATAAATGGCTTTGATATAGCAAGAGATTTATGCAAGTTATTTATTTTTTAGGCGGATAACCCAATACTTATATTATGTAGAGATATTTTGTAAATATCCAATCTGTTTTCAGTGACACTTAATGCTTATTATAAAATTTTCATTGACAAAGTACTTTTTTTCATTGGCGGTATGTACTTCGGCCTTTAAGTACAGCAACCGAAGGTTCTGATGAATTGTTGGAACGAATTTCCTATTTAATTGTGTTAGTACCGACTCTGAAATTTTGAAACCTTTTCTCAAGTCTTTGATGTAAAACAATATAAAGTAAAACATTACTTTTAAATAAACGTTTTATATTTTATTTTTAAAATGATATTTCATGAAATGTGAATATTTAAATCATAAAAATTATACAAAATATATATATATATATATATATATATATATATATATATATATATATATATATATATATATATATATATATCTCCTGATATACAGTATTACATTTGAAAAATAGTAAAGATAATATGGTTGACTACGGAATAATGTATTGCGACAATAGTCAGGGAAGGAGTCAGAATTAGAAAGATTTATTAATTTACCAATACTTTGTCATATAGTTTGTTCCATTCTTTACAAATATTTACAAATATTATGAAATAATTAGAAAAAATTATATCTGTGGTACTTGTGAATAGTCGGTTAAGCTCAAAAATGGTATTTTAGAGTAAACGCAATTTTATCCACAATGATTCACAAATTTTAGTATTCATCTCTCTAATAGCCTAATAACTAAGTCCATAAGAAATAAATAAAGAGGAAACAAAGAACAACTTTCTGGTGATACCCATAACCAAAAATGCACTATTTTCCATGTAGTATTTTCCATTACTTTCATATTATTTGTTGTATTTTCTTATTTATTTTATTACCCTTCTTCGTAACATGCAGTTTGTTTTGGCATTTATAGTCCTGAAGAAGGCTTGCAAATTAGGCCTAAGCATCGACACTCCATTAAAATCTTTTAGTTTGGATATGTTTCTTTCTACTCCTAACTTCATTCCAGACTATTTTCTCCATTACATTTTATAATTTTACTTAATACAAACTATGGCCTCGAGAAGCATGTTAGAGAATACCCGAAGTAGATTAAAAAGGAGTTTGTTCAGAGATCTCCGTTAAAACTGATTAATCAGATTAATTTATGTAAGGAGTAAGTTCCGCTGGGTGCTGACCTCCCTCATGCCTTACATGCCAATTATCTTTCGTACCATCATCACATCAGTTTGTTGTCATGGGATAAGTGACTGGTGTGGATTTAAAAATTAAAGAAAAAAAAATTATAAATTTTTATTAATACTAATATTATTTTTATAAACCACCAAAGCTAATGAGGAAATTAATTCTTTTGTAAAAACTTTAGTATTAACCAGATCAACATTTGTTTCCTTCATTTATTTTAAACTACTACATGTTTCATTTACAATTTTAAAGTTTTTCGTTAAAAAAAAAAAAAAAAATCTAAACTTCACTGTATCGGGTACATTACTTTTTCAATTGAATGTTAACTGAATTGATGAAAACGTCTGTAGGTAGGTAGCTAGATTAAACAGAAGAAAAGAAATATATTAATTTTTTTAATTTTACTTAAACCTTTGAAATTGATCTTACGTTATAAATATAAATACTGTAATATATAGATATAGAAAAATATATAGGGAAAAAAAAAGTAATGATTATTCTCAGTCTGTGGGAACTGGAAAAATTCCAAAAGATCTTGTTTTATGATATTTTTTATCATATCATAAAACAAAAAATGATTTTGCATATTTTACATTTTCATATTTTAATATTTATATAATTAAAAGTTACTATTTAATTTCGCTGCAAGTGTTGCTTTTTTTATGGGGGTTCTTTCTAATGAAAATTTAAAAAAAAATTGTTCCCAATTAAAAAAAAAAATGATCGCTGGCATCATTTTGACAATTATAAAAAAATAAAGTTAATAACAGAATCTTCAACTTGGCAAAATATTAATTAGTTCCAATTTCAAAAATATAGACACTGTGTATGTATTTCTTTTTTTTTTTTTTTTTTTTTTTTTTTTTTATCATTATTTGGCAATATTGTAAGAAATAATAATAATGTATGAATTGTGAGTGATACAAAGGTAGGTTACTTATAGACTGTTAAAAAAAATAGATTGGAAGATTTATTAAAGTCATATGTGAAGGAAAAATTGCAAGAATGAACGACAGAGGAATTTGTTTGAGAATTCCTTCTTCGAACTGGAAGAGTGATCAGTTGATTTTTCTCAGAGATGAAATAAATCATTTGAATGCATATATATGATGGGTGTTGCACAGGATTAAGCAGAAAGTTGGAGAGGATGCTTTGATGAAGAATTGTTTAGTGGATAGATTTTTTTTTTGTTGTTATGCTGGTATGTTTTATCGCTTGAAATATCTTTTTATTCGTTTTTAAAAACCTATATACTTTTTCTACGGCTCAAATTTGAAAGTTGTTGGTTTTTTTTTTTTGTATTCAACCACCCTGAGCTGGAGTTCATTAACATTTTTCAGGTCGATGACTTGAAGACGATATTCTTTTAATGACCTCGCCAGCTGATTTCGTCATTGTGCGGATGTGGAGGATTAATTATCGCGGCGGTGGCTAGTAAATATCGATATCTGTTGAATACTTTAGATATAATGGAACAGTTGCCATGGAGGCGGGCACAAATAGACCGCGCTCAGTCGATGGGAATATTATTATTAGCCTCGGTTCACATGTTCCATAAACAATTTGTACATTTTTTTTTTTTGTTTTGTGCTACAGTTTCTGAAATACTATTTTTATGAACAATATTTTTTTTAAAATTGCAGTGGTTTTTTTCCTAGTTTTCCGGTACAATTTCTCGTGTTTGCCAGCAAAAAAATGAAAATAGAGAATGGAGATTTTATTTTTTATTATTTGCACAGAGTAGCAAAAAATTTCTTCTTTTTTTTTTAACAATTTTATTCACAACTGTACACATTTGTTTACAACCAGTGAATTTGAGGTTACATTAAAAGAACAGACATGATCAGGCATGAGGGAGTCAGCACCCAGTGGTATAACCTTCAGGCGTGATACTAAATTATTACGGATCAGACTAGGAGTTCCCTCATCCACCTTCTTTTCAGCTTCCGTTGAGTTATGCCAGGAATTTGTATTGTTGCCATATTCTGCACCTGTTTCTTAGAGTGTCCAAGTAATTTCGCATGAAAATGTAAATTTTATGAATATGGCTCTTAACTGTCGGAATGTAATATGGAATGAAGTATGTAACGTAGCGTTTGACACATAAGGAGGGGAGTCAGTTATCAGTCTTGAGGCCGGTTTACACACTACGTCTTATTGTCTAGTGTTTACACACTACGTTTTTTCCCTTCCGTTTTCAACCTCAGTTCCAATCCAGACTCTTGAATTCACGTAGCGTGAATTTAGTTTAGTGAATCTTTTTGAGAGTTATTATATTTTTGATTATGGAGGAAACACAACTGCTTTCTTTTATTTTGTCAGCTATAAACGAGTTTATTTATTTCTTTTTGTAACTCTCTTTATTTGCCATCGTGTCTATTTTTGTGGATTTTTTTCTTAAGTTCCTCATAGGCGACGTCTTTGTTTATTGCGGTCACTATAGTCTTTAATTTTTCTTGTCAAAAACACGGAAAACTTGTATGCATTTCAATGTATTCCACGAGAAAATTGTGGGTTCATTGCCATAAATCTGACATTGGGTTGTTTTGGGGAAAAAGCGAACTGGAGTGGAGCTAGTCATGAACTTAGCCAAGATCGGGCGTCTTGTCTGAAGATGCGTCTACATGTTTAGTTTTGTCCTATCAGTTCTCGCAAAATGATTCTTCTTCCATCAGTTCTTCAATCTGACCTTGGATTTCATTTCGATTCGACAAGACGTAGCGTGTAAACCGGCCTTTAGGAATTCAGATTAAAATGTTTGTATTTTTTGTATATGCGTTTCTTTGGCCGGTCCGTAAATTTGGGTTGCATACATCTAGATGGATTTTAACAAGTTTCTGCTTTAAAAATAGCGTCTTTGAAGTATGTACAGTGTAGTGGTGTTTTTCTCTGCTCTTGTGGACCCTATTCTATCAAGCGTAGGTCCTAAGAATATCACTTTCTCAGTTTGATATGAAGAGTACAGGGAAAAAAGCGACTGAGTCATTTTATTTTTTTTAACAGAAATAAAGCTATTTTTATTTTTAAAACACAATTACAATTAAACAATTGACTGAAATTAAGTACTGCAATGGCTTAAATGCCTATCAAAATTATGTCACAACAGGGAAAAACGTATTTTTCGCTTATAATTTGTCAAGGCACTGTAAACGATGAAATTGTGAACAAAACCCCATTTGTTCCGGGAAAAACCAACTAAATCATCTGAAACAGACAAAAACAAACTAAGTCATCTGAAACTGACAAGAACTAAGTTTGTCATTTTCATAATAATTATCTTAGTTTGTAATTTACGGTATTATCATTGTTGTTAATGTTATAATGAAATATTATTACCATGGATCACTAACTCACAATTCATGTGCCAGGCGACGAAAAAAATTCTGAGCATTTGAGCTACAAAATTTCCTAAGACTCATGAGGTCAGTGTATTTTGCTTTCTTGATCAATATGGAAACAGAAAGTTCGGCTTGTAATTTGAGTATTTTGATTTCATGAAGTCAGTTTTTTATTTCGAAAATAGCGAGAGGTACAACAGCACGTAAAATATAAACAGGGCGTCTACTAGTCGGGAATTTCGTATGGTCGGGAATAAGTCGGGAATTTACAGAAAATCTGCGAAAGTCGGGAAAAAGTCGTCGTTAATGCTAAAATTTTCAGACTTTTTTCAGTTTTTGCTGAATATGTCAGTTAAGTTATATGTCATTGGTATAGTTACTCCACATACTTTTAAAGTAAACTAAATTTACTACAGAATTTGAGATAAGCGTGAGCTCTATATAGCAATTGGTTCCAAAGATACAGGGATATTATCTTCGAAAAGAAGCCATTTTTCCCCCAAAAATTTTTGTTTTTTCGATATGGTCACTTATTTTGCGAAATATCTCCTGACATCCATCATTTGAGACCAGAATGGTACCTGTGGGCCCAGTGGTTCTCTCAAATACGGCGGATTACAAAAAACAGTCAAAACTGTTCTGTCTTTTTACGGTTTATTTATAAATTAAAATTTATTTACTTTTGTTGTTGCTAAATAATTGATTGATGAAAAAGAAAAATTTAGCTTAATCGGGAATTACGTCATCATCGAACATTGTTTTATATACCTACATACTGAAATGCTTAAACAATCATATATATATCGTATACCTCAGGTTATCGCAAGGGGGAGAGGGAGAAAGGGTTGGAAATCGTAAGTTCACAGCCGTTTGATCAAATAACTCGAAATCCGTTATTTGTAGTACATTTAGAAAAAAATTGATCCTATGATTTTTTTTTTTTCCCCCAAATCAATAGTTTTAAAGCTGTAGGGGACAACGCGCTTCTCCGCGAAAATACGTTTTTCTGTACATTTTTTAAATCTAACCACGAAACTAATTGTCTGATTAAAAATTTATTTTTATGGATATGTTAAGTAGCAAAGTATGCATAGATTGATTTGTTTGGATTATTATTGAAACACCATTAAAATATCGATTGGCTAAAATTTCTAAAAACATTTTGAAAAAGACAAAAATTTCTAGAAAAATTCCTTCGTTCATTGTCTCTAAAATCGCACTGCCATCTACACTCAAAATGTTGACTTATGCGGTTCTTTCACTGGATATCGTGACTTCGTCGGTTTTTTCCCTGTACACCTAAACTTTGAGCACTATTATCTATTGATGTAGTTGTTTTTTTTCCCGGTTTTGACCTGTCAGAATGTGCAGTGTCTCAAACTGAAACCAATGATACCATAATATCCATGTGTGAAAAAAAATGACTTAGTCGGATTTTCCCCTGTACCCTTCATAAAAAGGTTGGTTGTCAATGTGGGTCTTACAGGTGGGCAGGTCTTAAGTCGTGTACAAAAACAACTAATTCTTAAATAAGTAGATAAAAAGCGGGCTTAAAGTTATCACTATTGCGTATTCTAAGGAATCTTTGGGGAATAACTAAATTGATGCATTGTGTGTACAAGGATTGAGCCTTGGCTTCAAATACTGTATTTCAATACCTTAATCATCTCCTGCCTCATAGTTAGTGATCATTGGGTCGTTTCATTTCGCTTATCGATCTATAGTTAATGTGAAGTCGCGTGTTGGCTGTGGCGATGTTATCGCATAACATACTGCTATCAAATTATATATCTGGTATTAATGTATATTACACCTACCGTATGGTTGTATATCATGAAGGACCTCCGTATTGATCATCTACGTCGTCTAATAGGGCCTGCCATATTATATACAATTATTTCATAAATAATAATTATATTCAGTCATATGTCTTATGTCAGTGGACGAGCCTCAGCTAAATGTCTGTTAGGGTATTCACAAATCAACTTTTGTTTTATTAAAGAAATGTTTTTTATTATTTCTATAGGGATTGGTAGTTGCGTGTCTTTACGTTAACGAGTGTAAATGTTCAATAACGGTTCATTCACTGAGTCGAGCCATACCTCAGCCACATTTGAGTACAACTTATGCCGGAATTTCGTGCTCCACGTAACTTAACGTAATTTGTTTATAAAGTTTCGGTCAATTGACCTTGACATTTGTTAGAATGGGAATTGTAGTTTCTTTATATTGATTTTTAATATCGTCTGGATAATTTTTCATATTAATAGTATTTACGTAAACTCAATAGGCCTAAAATACAATTTAAAAGTTAAATTGACTTTTGCCATAGTAAGAATTTTGTAATATCCCATATCTATACAACCAGTCAGAAGGTTGGAACCATCCATATCCCGCCCTCAGTTCAAATCAAATGAATTTGAAAGTTAAATATCTTGATACGCTCATTTACTGAAACCTATATGAACTCAGCTGAAGAAACTCACATATGCAAACTACTAACATTACGACTAATTACACGATCTCCGTAGAGGTAAGTAATAGAACACTCCATACCCACAGTATTCGACCACACTAAAACAAAATAAAAAATATTTCACGACAAACTTGATGAAGATTCCAACAAACTCATACAAAACATAGCTACCGTAAATATTCCCGACAATACCTCCCGAATGATAAAAAGGAGCTGTATGAGAGACCTTAAGTAAAATAAACACTTTTAAATAATGTCAGGAGGAGGTACCGCTACCCAGGGTACCCACTAGTCTTTATGAACAAAATGAAAATTCGTTTTCTATTTTTTCTATAACGGTCTTGTTTTCTGTGAAGACATTGGTGAAATTCGGGTTCAGCACATCAATAACTAATGTGTATGTGCCGAAGTAATAATGATTTCACAATATTATGGTGTTATTGGCGTGATGGCATGGATGTTTTTTCGGACTTGTTCACAATGTCATGTATAGGTTCTACTGTAAATGTAACCATCTCTTAGATGAAAAAAAATATTTTTGATCAGACAAATAGTTTTGGAGTTATAGACGAGAGAGTACCAAAAAACGTGTTTTCGCCGAAAAGTGAGACTTATTGCTTTCTCGGAAAAGTTAGTCGCTTTCTCAACGCTCTGCCTCGAAAACGGTTGGTCTTACTGAAAAATGCAACTGGAATTGTTTGTAGATAATTGGTCTATATACAATTTTAGTTATGACCTCAATTGACCTCCGAGCAATAGGTCGCGAGATATTCGCGGAAAACTGATTTTCACGACCTTTTGACCTTTATAACTTTTTTAGCCAGCATGATATCAATGTCGATTTTTTACATATTCATTAAAATGCCGTAATAAAGGTGTGTACAATAATTCAGAATTTTTCCGCAGTTGAAACCTGCAATGACTGGACTATAATAAGTTTAAAATTTATAACTTGGACAAATAAAAATTAAAAACAAGGGCTGATAAGATGTGTGTAGAAAACTGAACTTTATTTTTTATTTATGAATAGATAGATTTGAAAGGTCATAAACTTAGAATCTGTTTTACATATGTTTCATTAATCGATTTTTCACAAAGGTGTTAAACTTTTAAACTTATCGATTCATGCTGGTGGCGAGCATAGCTTCTAACAAGTGGTGTATCTCCTAACCCAGTAACGGTAATTTAACCATGTTAGTAGTTCGTTGACCTAACATATTATTCAGTACTAGTACACAATTATATTTTTAGTTTTTTTAATTGGCAGATGACAAAGGGGTTCGTTCCATGAAGAGTTATTCAGATGCACGTATTTTGGAATTTTTGAATAGCTGTCCCTATGTTGAGAAACTATTCAATTTTTCATATGTTTTTCTTTTTCTATTTTAAGATCTATTAACTAGCTTAGTGCCTGTTTTAACAACCTAGTTAAAATCTTTTTAATTGTTATCCCCTTTAGCTCATACTCTTTCTTTAAGGTAGGTCACTTTCCTATTCCTTCTCTGAAGGAGAGAGAGGAGCCGCTCGAGGTTGTGATACTGGCGGAGACACTTCTTCTGGAAAAATGTACTAGTTCACTGTTGTCGTATGTGACTGTGGATATTTGAAGGATCTGTCTAATGAAACAAAATGAAAGATGTTTAATTATCACATCTTTATTGTTTTGTTTTGTCGAAAAAAACATTGGTGGTCATGATATGAGCAGATTATAAAGAAAAATGAAAAAACAAAACAAAAGGGTAAACCTCTGTTCAAGGTTGAATCCTCACCCACTAGAACTCGGAGACTTAACAAAATGAAAAGAGTAATAATTGGGATGTTTATAATTTCTAAATAGCTATTAAGGAAAAATTATAAAATAAAAAAATAGTTTCTAATTTGTCATTTATCCTAGCTATTTACAAATTTATTTATATCCTAATTATTCCTCTTTTTATTTTTCTACGTATCCGAGTTCTTATGGGTGAGGTTTTATGTCCTTATTTAATAATAACTCAAATTATGCATAATGTCAAACACCACAATACAAGAAAATATAGACTTTGAAATATATAACGCTTTGACGATCCTCCTTCCTCATCCTCATTTACATAGCAGCAGTAAGATATCCTAAACATTTCCTGCACTTTTCAAAAATTTTCGATTTTATTGTTTCCTCCATGGAGTGAATCCGCCGTAATGGAGTTAGCACGTGATTTAATTTGGAGTATCGTTTCCTAATTTCATTTGCTTTTGTTGTTGACATTTTCTCTTGTATATCATCCAGCTTTTCTTGACATACTTTGATTTCCGTTCAGCCTCGAAAATAGTGCTAATAGGGTGGGCAGCTGTTTCTTATTTTTCTAATTTTAATATCGGTGTTAAACTTTGTCTCATATTATCCTCAATTTCGTTACTCGCGTCACCCCTCTGATTTCTAATTCGTACTGCAACTCATCTGCAGCGAGCAGGTCCCCATCTGTTTTATAGGTCAAGGTGTTTTATTATATAACCACGACGGAGAATAAAAAATAAATAAAAATGTCTGGTTCTACTTCTTTTTTCCCCCTGTAATAAGGTTACTTTTTCTTTTAATTATATTTTTTAGGCTTTAGCTAGACGCCATTGGCCATACTTATGAGTTGTTATGGCTTATAGTGCAATTGTTTCCTTATAAGGTGCATTTGAAAATTTTTTAACTATCAGTTATGTATTCAAAGTATATACTCCAGTTTTATATATGTTTCATATCTCCCCGCCGATTACGGAAGAATCGAATGTCCCAAAATCCCCCGATATTAGCTATTCAGTTACGTCTTTTGAGCGAATGCGACGCCGATCGCTAATAATGTGTTCGCCGTAAGTTGCCATGGAGTTGCGAAAGGAAAAGATATTTGTGTTGCTTCCTTCATTAATCGATACCGTATCGATTGATAGCCTATTGATGGCATGCGATTGCGCTTCTTCAGCCTTCGCCTTCAGACATATTTGCATTCTTTTAACTGGTAGCTGGTTGGTGACCGAGGTCATATCGATCAATCAAGAATCATTTCCTTTTGATCGGCCTATGAATATTTGATAAGCTGGTTGTTAGCTAGATGTTAATAATCGAAGGATGCTTTCTTTTTTAACTCTTCCGGAAATTTGACATGTGAAGTACAGGTAAACGGATTAAGTAGAAAGGTTTTGATTAATCATTTTTCCATTCTTCTGCTTTCCATACTTAGTCCAGTCACAATGAGGAAAAACAAAGAGACCAGGATTTTTTTTTTTTCAACAATTGACTTTGAAATAGATTTCTGGTAATAATTATGTATAAATTAATAACTAAAATTAGAGTAAAAATGGTAAATAGTAGTTAAAACTAAAGTTTACTTTTAAGACAAAGTTGTCTGAAATGTTTTGTAGTTTTTTAGTTTTACAATATCAAGCTTACTTTTAAATCTGTAAAATACTTAAATAAACTTTTATAATCTTATTAGTAAAGATACCTAATTATTCCTACTTTTATAATCAATTTATCAACACATTATTCCTTTGTGTTAACTCTTTTATTATCCTTTTTTGGGTTATTCATTTTGACTGCAATATTTTTTTCTATTTTTCAATCAGTCCTCGATAATTTAACAATTTTTATTTGTTTTGAAAACATAAAGAAAACAATATGAAACTTTTGCAATCCGTCCAATAAGGACCATGCCTATATTACTGTAATTTCCTTACCACACCCTCATCTTTCTCTCCTACTCCAAAAACCCTTCATAATCTTTTGTATTAATAGCATACACAAAACTTTCTTTGATTTTTTTTTTTAATTTATCTATTGATATTCACTACTGTATACATTATATACTATAAGTATATTTGAGGGAAATTATTACAATTACGTGTAAAGAACGACTCACTATTAGCACATCAATTCAAGTTCTTCATTAGAAGGTCTCTTGGCTATCATCTTTTCAGACGCCTCGGAGGATTATCGGGAATTTTGAGCCATGTTGTGAGACTAGTGGATTCGAGTGGGTATGGAGTTTACAATTAAAGGATAGGTGTCTGGTTTGGGCCATAATAACCATCATGAAGTACCGAAAATTAGGTGAAGGTTTAAAAGCAGTTGAAGGTGTCCTTCGATATTTTGAGCAGCTAGGAGCTTTATTGATAGATTTAGTCTCCATCCACCAACTTGGAGATGAAGCTGCAAGGAAACGAGTTCAATGTGTAGCAAACGAGCATTTTGAACTTTTTTAGAAAAAAATGAATCATATATTTTCTCCATCAAGTTAAATTTATGTAGTGATGAATTCTTGTTGCTTTTTATATCACTCATTGCTCGCTATTTCAAAAATCACTTTGTTCAGTTTTAATTATTTATTGACAGCGTTAAGCTTTCGTAATATTTAGTGATGTCTCTATTTTTGTTTTACTGCACATAGGATACATTTTTCATGTTAGAAAATCAAAGGATGCAAAGAAAGGTCGTCGCTGGATATGAAATAGCTGTTTCTCTCCGCCCAATCTCTCACAGGTGAAGGATTCTTCCTGAATGCGATATATATGGTATCTCTTCCGTCTTGAACGGCGATTCTTACCCTCTTTGGATATCGGCACCCTTGCATGAGTTTGAATGACTGAACTATGAATTATTTTCTTTTCCGAAAACATTACTTATTTTTTATTGATAAACGTACATAAATTAATAGAAAATAAATTAGTATTTTAAAATTTGTTAAACGCACGCTGTAAGTTCATGTTGGTAATTTGGATACGAAGAGAGATAATATATGTGTATAATAGTGCTCTATTACCTCGCTCTCAATATTGGCTGTATTGAGTAGATGGAATTGATGAGAAATACGTTTCAATTCGATTTGTCTGTTGAACTCTAAGGGTTGTAACAAGTTCATAACCGATCTTGATACATCTGCTTTATAGATTGGCTTCGTAGTATGTCATATATCAAAGTCTATAAATATTTATTGGTTTGTTTTTTAGTTCTTGTGTGTCGTGGTGAATAAGTTCACCAATCGATAATTCAGTCTTAATTCCAGTGATTCTTTTTTTTTTTCTTTCTTTCCTTCTGACCGTTAATGGTGGCTCTGCTGACTAATAGACAACTAGGAGATGGCTACTGACCTGCAGTAATAGTTCTGTTACCTAGAACCGGTTACCAACCAATCATGTCTGTATTAATGCTTTTCCCAAAATAACAAAATTTCCTACGACTTCCTGTCCTGCAGCATCCTTTAATGATATTCCAGTAATCCCTGTTGAACAGATCCGCTACCTAGGACTCCATTTGGACAAACATCTTACTTGGAATCCACATACAAGGCTAAAACGACAAGAAACTGCTCATCGTTACAGACTGCTTTAACATTTACTAGACAAACGTTCAAAGCTCTCAATTAATTACAAAAGGCTTATTTACATGACTGTAATTAGATCTATTTGGATGTATGGAGTTGAGTTTTGGGGCTCCACTAAACCATCCAATTCGTCTCGTATGCAATCCTTGCAATCCAAAATCTTTCGGAAAATCCTAAATACTCCTTAGTTTTCGCCAATAAATTTATCTATGAAGATCTTAACGTTCCATATGTTGCTGAGTTGTTCCAAACCATATACCTATCCTTTCGTAGTAAACTCCATAACGACTCAAATCCAATAGTTTTTCAACTCGGTTTCCACTACATTCCCGACAATCCTCTGCCTCTGAAAAGAAGATGGCTTAGAAATCTTCTAGTGTAGAATTTGTATTGAAGTACTGCTGATGAGTAGTTCTTTTCGACTTTTGACACGTTATTGTAATAGTTATCAACACATTTACGTGATGTATATATTTGCACAGTTGTAAATTTTTTTTTTTTTTTTTTTTTTTTTTTTTTTTTTTTTTTTTTTTTTTTTTTTTTTTTTTTTTTTTTTTTTTTTTTTTTTTTTTTTTTTTTTTTTTTTTTTTTTTTTTTTTTTTTTTTTTTTTTTTTTTTTTTACATTCATCCAGTAATTTTTTAAAATAAAGAACATGGGATTAACATGACAGAAACATTTAGAAAAATACGCATTCATAGTATTCTAATGAAGGTTATATGTTAAATGGTCTTGAGGCCATCTTTATTTCAGACGTATCGGGCTTGTATCTAATTTTTGTATAGCTTATGAATTTGGGTGGGTATGTAGTTTCTTATAATTGGTATCTGCTTCGAAAGTTATTAACATCTAGGACATAAATATCAATCTGAATTAATTCATTTGTGACGTAGTAAGGAGCAATCAAGATTCAGGAAGGATTTTGGATTGAACTCGACACGGGGAGAATTCGGTGGTGTGGTAGAACTTAAATCTGAAGTGTAAGTCCAAATAGGCCTGATATTGGTCTTTTAGATCAGTCTTTTGTTTGGAATTGGAAGATTTGAACGCTTGCCAAATAAGTGTTGGGGTAAATGAAATCGAGAAGCAGCTTCTTTATTTATTAATCTCGTATGAAGCTTCCATTTGACTCTCTTGATATATATGTTCAGCAGTATTAGCCGGTACTCCATAAAAGTAAAAGAACTTTCTTAAATTTAACAATGAAATAATGTATTTTTTGGAACTTTTATTTTATTTTTTGTAGAGTGTACTTTTGTATTTGTGCTGATTAACTGTTAATGTCCCCCTTACGGAGGGGAATAAATGAAATAAAAAATAATTTAAAAATTGTAGCTAAGATTATTTTTTATTTTTATTTTTTTTTTTTTATGACAAGTTCGACTCCTTGTTTTCGAAGTACTTTATGGATTTCTATTAGAACTTAAGATGTATCTCTCTCAAAGTAAGGGCCTATTAGACGAACCACCAAGGTTACAAGGATACTCTAATGTGGCCTGATGATACCAAACACTGAGTACAGAACCGTAGCATTTCCACCTCCGGGACCACTGACACTGACCACTCTCCGCGCTATGATCCAAATTCAAAAGCCTTTGTGAACCTTGAACAGGTCTCGAACATGGTATCTTGAACCGACAGGATGGGCATCATCGTTGGAACCTGCGTCCCAGAGGAACCTCAGCCAGAGGACAGCTTCCTTCAGATTCGGCGGGTCCTCTATGGTACTTCTTTCCATCAAATTGTTTACTCATATAACACTTTTTACTATATAATAAATCAGTTTATTTATAATACTATTTCGATTACTCTAAAAAGTATACATCTTATTTATTTACTAATGTCTGATTCCATTATACATTATGATATATAATGTATTTGATAAAAGCATAGTTGACTGTTAAGAAGAATGGAGAATAAGAAGAACCAGGGATGCAATCAAAGAAAAACACCACGTCTAAGTAGAAATACTTTATTTAATGCGTGCCAACGTTTCGACCTGCCTTGCAGGGCCACCGACCATACTGGAGGGGAGACGAACGATGACTGATCAGAAAAGTTAGCACGCATTAATACAGTAATGCATTTTTACTTAGACGTGGTGTTTCTCTTTGTCTGCATCCCTGATTATCTTCTTTTCCGCCTATAATGTGTTAGTATTATGTATAAATTGGTCCTATAATTCAATGTTTAGCTAATTATTTATATTTCATCGCTTAAGCAACCTTTTGCTATAAGTCAATTTTCGGCCAAAATTAGTCAGACCTAATCCTTTACTTAAATTTCTTATTGGATCCATATTCGAGGTCAGAATTTGAGAAAAGAACAAAGGCAGCTCTGCTATAGCCAGTTTGGTCCATATGCCACAAATGGAATCCGTTGTTGACATGCTACAACTGAGCTGTTTTCCATGTGATACACCGAAGAAATGGAGACATTCGTAAGTTCCAAATTCATTACACACAAATAAAGAAAAAAAAAATATAGCTTTCTGGTGATACCCATAACCCATAATTCAAAAACACTGAAACACCAAATGTACTTAAGCGATTATTCACAAGTGGCACAGAATTAAATAAATAATAATAATCGCGCTTTTTTTCTTTATTTAGATAGTAATAATATGATGAAATCAGTTTTATGTGTCTCCTGTTAAGTTGATGAAAATGACTTGTGACATGTGATTGCTTAAGCGACGATTTACTGTTCGTTTTTACACTCCATTCTAAATTATTTTTAGATTAAATTTATCCCTTCTTGAAGTGAGCATGTTAATTTTTCATTCCACTTTCATAAAATCTAAGGGTCAAAAAAAGTTGTTTTTGCCTCCTCTAACCACTTCCCCCAAACACCACGGTCTTGTGAACCTAATAATATAAAATTATTAAAAACATTTATGTACCAAATATTGATGATGATGATTCCCCATTAATGGATTGCTACTTTTTATGAACAAAAATACTAAAATCACCAGATAAGCTATTTAAATGTGTCAAAAACGGAAATAATTAAATTATATGATAAAAGTAGGCATTCGAATGTGAATTGTGAATCTTTTTACTCATAGTGATGATGTTAGCAACGAGAAGACATTGACAGAGGGGATTATTACGGTCTATCCGCTAAAAAATACTGTTACGTTTTTTATTGATAGAAGAGTTATTTTTTTAGTTTCTATAACAAGGTTTTTGCTCTTCGTTTCTAATTACACTAACTAAAAACCTGTTTGTGATTAACGCCTTATGTTTCGTTTGGAACGGCGAGCGGAGGGCTTTGAACCTGAGTATTGTGTTCCACTGAGGTCAAGAAACCCCTAGCCACGGCCCTGTTTGTGTACTTTCAGCTTCTCTATTAGTAAGAGTAATTAAGATACTGTGTGTGTGTTAGTGTGTAAAGCTCATTCCGTGTGTAACGGATTCTTTATGCATTAGTAATCAGTGACTCGAGAGTATGCTAAGAAGACTAATGAACTGTTTCATCAGGTTCCCAAAGCCTTCCACACATCTGTATACTGAGTTATGATGGCTTTATCCTTCATCCCGCAGAAATGACTTCCTAGCTTCCTTACTCTATCGAACCATTGATTCTCGCAATCCCTCCTATATCCAAAATATCTTCCAGTTCAAATCTTCGTTTTCATCTCGCACTACCAGATCTCGCTCCTTATAGCTGTATACTTATTTCTATTAAGGTGAATCATTTTACCATTCCTTTCTTTCCCAACACAATACCCGTTCAACCTTCTTATGGAATTCACTACATTCTTATGGAATCAGTAACATCCGTAATGCTCCATCTCTGTTCACATTTAAATCCCTATTATTCTTCCGACTTCCAGATTGATTTCATTTCTTAAAGTAAGTTCTGTGTCAAAATATTGATATTGCGAATATGATTCAACTCGCTGGAACGTTCACGATCCTATATCCAGGAATAATAGTTTCGTGTACCTATTCTAATTTAGATATTTAGATTTTGATTAATAACTGATTGCAGTAATTGAATATATACGGTTATTCTTTCACTTTGTCGGAATTACGACATTATGATTCCATTAGGAAAAAGTAATGTAAAAAAAAAAAAAACAGTTTTTTTTCATAAACATCTTTATAATAGTCTAATAAAGGTGCTAGTGAAAAATCCCTTTATAGAATGTAGTCTATATGCACATTTTTCAATTTATAGAAACCACGGAACTGAGAGGGTGTGAGGAAAATATAAAACACTCCCAATTCAATCAATAAAATATAGTACAAAAAAATTGTTAATGAGTATGAGATTATTAATTTTACTAATTAAACATTTATACTTTAAAATCGAACATTAGATTAATATAATGAATATTATATTAGATTAATATAAGTTGTGAAAATAGTCCCTCACTTTTGCATTCTTCCACACCAAATGCATTTCCAAACAAAAAACAAATGGAACTCTTAACTACATGCGAAACTTATACTTCAGTGCAAAGAAAAAAAAATAATCAAACTTACCTTCTTTGAAAAATCACTATATGATGGAAGTAGAATAACAAATGACGCGATTCGAACGCTTGATTTGACACAAACTTGGGAAAAGTAACAAAGGAAATTTGTTTGTTGCAAGTTAAGATTCCCTTAGATTGGCGGGAAACTTCTGCAGTTGTGCCTTAAAATATAATAGAATGAATCTTGATTATGCTTTGGCGGGCATTTTCAAAAAATGTGATGGGAATAAATTGAGCCTCTGGGACACTGATATGCTTACAATTTATTATTGTAGGCATTTAGTATCAGTTTCAATTCTAAAATTCATTATATAGCGACTTACCAGAAAAAAAAGTAAGTTAATAATTGCAGAAATGGAGAACTTATTCAACGTTACCAACTCATGTTATAGGACATATGAGAGAAATAGATTTTGACGTTTTTAATTCAAATTTAACCATGAAAACAAGTCAATGACGATGGGAAAACCACTTTACGTTTAAGATATATGTAAGTATCTTGCAGCTACTTGTTACAGTTGGATTGCAAGAAATTTCATGTAGAAACCACAATCGCTTCGGGACACAAATTCGTATGTAATGGGAGAATGACCCATGTTTCAGGTTATGAATTGTAACAATACTCACAATTTCAAAAAATCGTGGTAAAATATATGGCCTGTTCTTTGTTCAAGGCACTTTTCACATGGCAGTATCGATTCAGAAGAAATTGCATATAGCCTGCTGGTGCTTTTTATAAAACAGCCGTTTTAATGACATCTTAATACTTGCTTTAACTGCTTGGCAATCGACTAACTAATCGGAAGTGATCTAATTAGCGGAGTACGTTAGAACAAACAACTTGCCTCCTGTCAAACTGATTAAGCTCGTTAATAGTTGCTTAGCCTGAAATAATTAGGGCTTTGTTTCCAACAGCCTCTAATTATGTTATAGTATTTTATATACCGTAAGTTAGGTGACATTCAGGCTTATTGTCACAAAGCATTTACTATTTCCTCACTAAATGGACTCATTAGCTCGGACTTATACAGAACTATATTATGTTCTTCCTTGCTGATGAACTGTAAGCGTAAGTTATAGATAGTTTGACCACTGAAAAATATAAGAGAGGATGGCTGGACGTGCATACATTTCGATACCTGATACTCCTGTCAGCACTTAATTGCGCCCAGGTTCGTCTTTTTTAGATAAAAAAAATAATTGACTTTTAATCATTTTTGTTCTAAAAAAAAGCCTCGTAAACAATGAATCAAGTCGTCGCAATGAATTTCTTGAACTAATATTGTTTTCATCTGACATCACCTCAAACCATCTCTAACTGCCTGCGCCTTTGCTTGTGATCTTCGGTTTTGTTTTATGGCACATCAGTAAAAGAACCATTTATTTATGTATTCACATGTCTCATGCCTTAATAGCATACTGAGTGAATGATTATAAGATGAGAACAATTACCAAAATTAATTATTTATATAACGTGTTAAGAAAGAATGTAATTAATTTACAAAAAAAAATATATATATAAATAAACATAATTAAAAGAAAGAAAAGATCAGTGTCCATCAATGCAAAACTTAGACATAATTGTTCAGTCGTACGCCCAGAAGCATTGTACGCAGCAGAATGCCTTACAATCAACAGAAAAGGTCTTATGGAAAAGCTAGAAGCAAAGGAAAGAAAAATCCTGAGAAAGATTCATGGTCCCATCAGAGAAAATGGTGAATACAGGAGACGACATAACAGCGAACTATACCAGCACATGGAGAGGGTAATAAACGCCATTTAGAGGGTTAATTTGTTTGGCCATGTAACAAATATGAGCTCACAGAGGCAGATCAACAAGATTTTTTCCTACTTTCTTGACAAGAAAACCCTGGTACGCCGAAGTTGAAAAAGACCTTCGTGAAAAAGAAATCACACTCGAACTCACATCTAGGAACGAGCTCTTCTCCAGAAAACACTTCGAGGGCACAAGTGCTTCCATGAAAGGAGGCTCACAGGATGAGAATGCGAGAATACTGGGGAAGAATCAAAGCTCAAGGACGCAAGCAGTTAAAATAACGTGGTCCACAGCAGGCCGAAACGGAAAAAAAACATATTAAATTAAATTAACAAAACCTACCATAAATTACCTATTCTGCCTATCTGTAACCATTTTTTCTATAATATGAGTCTCTCTTTCGTACAAATGTAAGCAGGTCTTTCAGAATTCTGAAAACAAAAATAATAAAAGGCCAACCTGTTAGCCTATCCCATAAACTATCATTTAAAGTGGTCTCGTGGAGAGGATTGTCACATTTTTGGGGTTTAAGAACCCGTTTCCAATGATTTACAGAAACTTTGTAATTTATTTGTTTCTATATTTTCAGAATTATGGTTACCGGACATTCCCCCTTTAACTTCAGCCCTTATATGTAGAATTACCTTATTACTAAACATCATTCAGGAGCTAATTAGTATCCGTTATATTTTTTGTGCGTATATGTACGCTACACCAACCGTTTCAGAGTTAATCGTTCCGGACTGAAATTTCACCATTCGGGGACAATAACCTCGACACGTTGTTACAGGGAGAATTAACATTAACTCGTTAGTTTTCGAGCTAGTACATGGGAACATTGAAGAATCTGTACGAGTAAACTTTAATGCAATATTTTTACCACGATAGGTGGCAATCGCCAATCCTTTTTTGTGATCAACTTATTGTTTATTTGGTTATTATTTAGGATACTTCTTTGTTATCCACAGTATTCCAAAACATGATAGTAATTGGTGCTGGTTTTTCGTTGATAATGTTTTATGACCTCTTTTTAATGGTTTTTAGTTTTTATATTTGTTGCTCCTGGAAAATTATTACAGATGTGAATAATATATTAGAATTCTTATTTAGTAATTCTTTTCTAGGTCAAATTAAAAAAAAAATAAATATATAACGGACGCGGCCATTATTCTAGATTTTGCTCATTCCTGATAGATCCAAAAGTATTCCCTCTCCCTGTATGGAATGTATAGTAAAAGTGAGTCTGATTAACTAAATCCAATTCCCATGAAAGGAGTAAGATACATAAAAGTAATGAGTAACTGGATATAATTACTTTATTTGTAATCAAAATGTTTGAACACTGAGTACAATATTGATACTCAAAACATTTTTAAGTGAGTGCAACTAACGTAGTATGTACTCAAGAAAAACTTAAAGTATGAGTACAAGAAATCTCTACTCAGAACTAGTTTGACTATGAGTATTAGTAATTGATACTCAAAAAGTAGTCGAAAAGTAGAAGTAATTGTACTCAACATTTAGTACATTTTATTGTTTTGAACACATTAATGTTTAGGTAGTCTAAATAAAGAAAACAATTGTTGAGTAAAATTTATTTGAATACGAAATGAATTGATTACAATATTACTCATATTTTTCATTTCTTAGTATTCAAGTACAAGTTGTAATTAATTACAAGTTTACTCATAATATTTGAGTTTGAGGTAATCGATTACATAAGTACTGATAATTGTTGAGTATATGTATACTTGATTACGTTTTGTACTCAGTACTCATGTACTTTTTTACTCAAAATTTATAAAGTAATCAATTCCTGCCCAACTTTGCTTCTCATTAAAGTTGTATTCTTTAATCAGTGTCAGCTAGTCAGTTATAGTAATTGGTTTATTTCTTCTAATCATACGATAATTTAAGGGTTTGATGGGTTAGGGTCTTATGTCATATCTAATACACAATTTTGAGTAATTTATATTTAAAGTTTGTTTGTTTTTTTGTGCATTTTCCTTTAGCTGGAAAATGTTACATAGATAGCCCCTTCTTATATCTTTTACTGGTTGTTTTGAAATATTCAGATTTCGCTAACTAGCACTTCTGCACATAAATTCTTCATCCAGATAACTAGATTATATATATTTTTTTTAAAATATGACACAACCCCTTCATCCACCAAACCCTTCAATGCTACTAATAATTGTACGACGTCCATAATAGTTTGTTTTATTAAATTACTAGCTTTCCCCGTAGCGACTTCGCCCGCTCTCATAATTAAAGAACTTTACTAATAGTTGATTAACGAAGAATAATTTGTTTATTTATAAAAGTCTTGTATTGAAGAATGCAATTGAGCATTTTTTCTTCAATATACTTAGCCCACTATGCACAGGTGCCACAGATATTATAAATATATAAAGGCAGAATCAATAAGAATTTATTTAACGTAACTCCTATTTGTTTAACATTTGTAGCTACATGTTTCGGAGAAAATACTCCATCATCAGGCTTCTAAATTTAAAAAAAAAATACATTAATCTATAAAATTACACCAATAGTTATTACCAACAGTACTCCTTTTAATCTATGATTATTTTCACATTGTCCATTCTCCATAAGACAGAATCCATGTTGAAAGTTAGGATGTTAATTTCTGCTATATTATTTTTAGGGGAAGTGAAAATAAAAAAATATGAAACCTATGATATACTTTCTCACATTTATTTTTAGATCTTTATGTTTTATTGAATTAATTATACAATCTGTCTCACTTTAGGGCATTAAGTATTATGGATGACAAAGAATCCATTCAAAAAAATGTGTATACTGAAATTTTATCTCTTAAATTGATACAACAAATAAAAATATATAAAACACCAAATCCATGTACAAATTAATGTTCTTAAGTTTTGTAACACTTTTACACATTAGATAAGAGGAAATAAGAAAACATGAATTGATAAAACACTTAATCCTTTATGAAAATCATTTTGTTAACTTCTGTTTAACCTATTTACATTTAAGAAGACTAAATATCAATATAACACACTAAACAACACAATCCAAGTTGAACCTGCAGAGGTTTTTGCTTACATGTGAGGTTATAGGAAAGAACTATCGATAAATTTAAACTCGAAGTGAAGCGTAAGGATCAAACTTGGTAGTGGCTCGTAAGCCGACTATTACCTAATGAATTATTATAGTAAACTATACTATTTAAAATCTTCCTAGAACTATGAAAATTTTGTAGTTAAAATTTGGCACAGATGGGTTTAATAATTTTACCATTGCAAACTCTGTTGCAGAATGGTGCTAACAACTTATCGTTCGATTATTAAACATCCCTAGTATCCACACGTCACACTAAATATTTATAGCTTTTTTTTTATAACAATTTATTTGAATTAAACCAATTTTATTATCAATTTCTGGCTCTATATAACATTGTACCGTTATAAATTCTCTTAAATGGCACTCGCCACATATCGGTCAATTTTCAAAATTTACTGCGTACCACATTTTTATCTCTTTTTAGCAACAATTTAATTGATAATATGTAAATTTTCTTATTGCTAAACCTTCTTTCAACTCATCAAGAAGATGATGTAGTTTAGATTTGGTAAAGATTGGTTCAGTATTTTTTGCGGTTAGTTTTGTTTTATAAAAGTAAATTCTATGAGTAAAAATTTAATTATTCAATTTATTCACATGGTTAAACTCTTAACAAATATTACTAATTAAATGTTATTTTAATAACATACCTACTTATAAACCTGAAACATCAAAATGAATTTGAAATCGTTTTACGGAATTTTATTCTTCTTAAAACCTTCCTAAAAAACTGAGGAGATATAGATTAATTTAGAACATATGTTTTATTGGTAATTGTTTAATAACACCTGCACTAAAGTAATATTTATAAAAAATAAATATTATTTTGATATTTTTGGGATATTTCTTGAACCCCAACTCTGATTTAAATAAAAATTTACAAAAACCTTCCCGGGGATATACTTAATAACTTCCCAAATTTTCACGGCGATTGGATGTATGGTTTTTGAATCTATCGAGAACAGACAGACACGCACACATCCATTTTATATATATAGACTAGCTTTCCCCGTAGCGACTTCGCCCGCTCTCATAATTAAAGAACTTTACTAATAGTTGATTAACGAAGAATAATTTGTTTATCTATAAAAGTCTTGTATTGAAGAATGCAATTGAGCATTTTTTCTTCAATATACTTAGCCCACTATGCACAGGTGCCACAGATATTATAAATATATAAAGGCAGAATCAATAAGAATTTATTTAACGTAACTCCTATTTGTTTAACATTTGTAGCTACATGTTTCGGAGAAAATACTCCATCATCAGGCTTCTAAATTAAAAAAAAAAAAATACATTAATCTATAAAATTACACCAATAGTTATTACCAACAGTACACCTCTTAATCTATGATTATTTTCACATTGTCCATTCTCCATAAGACAGAATCCATGTTGAAAGTTAGGATGTTAATTTCTGCTATATTATTTTTAGGGGAAGTGAAAATAAAAAAATATGAAACCTATGATATACTTTCTCACATTTATTTTTAGATCTTTATGTTTTATTGAATTAATTATACAATCTGTCTCACTTTAGGGCATTAAGTATTATGGATGACAAAGAATCCATTCAAAAAAATGTGTATACTGAAATTTTATCTCTTAAATTGATACAACAAATAAAAAATATATAAAACACCAAATCCATGTACAAATTAATGTTCTTAAGTTTTGTAACACTTTTACACATTAGATAAGAGGAAATAAGAAAACATGAATTGATAAAACACTTAATCCTTTATGAAAATCATTTTGTTAACTTCTGTTTAACCTATTTACATTTAAGAAGACTAAATATCAATATAACACACTAAACAACACAATCCAAGTTGAACCTGCAGAGGTTTTTGCTTACATGTGAGGTTATAGGAAAGAAACTATCGATAAATTTAAACTCGAAGTGAAGCGTAAGGATCAAACTTGGTAGTGGCTCGTAAGCCGACTATTACCTAATGAATTATTATAGTAAACTATACTATTTAAAATCTTCCTAGAACTATGAAAATTTTGTAGTTAAAATTTGGCACAGATGGGTTTAATAATTTTACCATTGCAAACTCTGTTGCAGAATGGTGCTAACAACTTATCGTTCGATTATTAAACATCCCTAGTATCCACACGTCACACTAAATATTTATAGCTTTTTTTTTTATAACAATTTATTTGAATTAAACCAATTTTATTATCATTTTCTGGCTCTATATAACATTGTACCGTTATAAATTCTCTTAAATGGCACTCGCCACATATCGGTCAATTTTCAAAATTTACTGCGTACCACATTTTTATCTCTTTTTAGCAACAATTTAATTGATAATATGTAAATTTTCTTATTGCTAAACCTTCTTTCAACTCATCAAGAAGATGATGTAGTTTAGATTTGGTAAAGATTGGTTCAGTATTTTTTGCGGTTAGTTTTGTTTTATAAAAGTAAATTCTATGAGTAAAAATTTAATTATTCAATTTATTCACAGTTAAACTCTTAACAAATATTACTAATTAAATGTTATTTTAATAACATACCTACTTATAAACCTGAAACATCAAAATGAATTTGAAATCGTTTTACGGAATTTTATTCTTCTTAAAACCTTCCTAAAAAACTGAGGAGATATAGATTAGATTTTAATTTAGAACATATGTTTTATTGGTAATTGTTTAATAACACCTGCACTAAAGTAATATTTATAAAAAATAAATATTATTTTGATATTTTTGGGATATTTCTTGAACCCCAACTCTGATTTAAATAAAAATTTACAAAAACCTTCCCGGGGATATACTTAATAACTTCCCGAGAACAGACAGACACACACACATTCATTTTTATATATATAGATTATCCTGTTGACACGGATAATATTTTTTTTAATAAAAGTTTTATGTTAAGGGGGCTACACACCATCAACCTGGTTGTCAACAGTGTTAAGGTTATTGCCCACATACTAGAATTTCAACCGCCAACCAGCCCACAGACGCTCAACGCTGTCTTCAACGTTGCAAGTTGTCGTCAGGGTTGATAGTGTCTAGCCCCCTTTAGTATATAATTTTTTTAAAGTATGTTTACTTCTGTCGAATAGATATACTACAGGTGTTAGTTTGGTTCGTACTTTTAACAGATTGTTTTATAACCATGTGTACATATCGCTATGTGTACATGGGCAGCAATAGTGGCACAACTCAAAAAATCATTTTTTACGATAAGTGGGCTTAAAGTTTTCATTGCTAAGGAAAATGCATTGGAAATGCTTTAGTTTGCTTAAACGAGCGAAGGTAATTTATTTTATTTTATAACTTTAGGTAATTCCGTTTAAGCAAACTAAAGCATTTCCTATTCATTTTCCTTAGCAATGAAAACTTTAAGCCCACTTATCTCAAAGAATGATTTTTTGAGTTGTGCCACTATTGCAGCCCATGAGCGATGATATATAATCAGGGTGTCTACTAGTCGGGAATTTACAGAAAATTTGCCGAAGTCGGGAAAAAGTCGTCAATGCTAACATTTTCAGTTGTTTTTTTTAGTTTTTGCTCAATATGTTAGTTAATCGGTATAGTTACTCTACATACTTTTAAAGTAAACTAAATTTGCTACAATTTGAGATCAGGGTGAGCTCTAGAGAGTCATTGGTTCCTTCCTAAGATACTGGGATATTATCTTCGATACGGTCTCTTATTTTGTGAAATATCTCCTAAAATACGCATCCCACGTCAATTATGAAGCTGTAGAAAATTTAATTAGCTTTCATTTGAGACCAGACTGGTACCTCTTGGTCCAGCGGTTCTCTTAAATACGGCAGATAACGAAAAAACAGTTCATAAGTGGGTTCGGGGGAAAAGTACAGTTCTCGCGACTTTTTAGGGTTTATTTATTAATCAAATTTCATTTATATTTGTTATTTTTAAATAACTAATTGGTGAAAAGAAAAGGATAATACCTATCGTGAATTACGTCATCATCGATCATTGTTTTAATTACCTACCTACATACTAAAATGCTTGAACAAACATCGTGTGTGTGTGTGTGTGTGTGTGTGTGTGTGTGTGTGTGTGTGTGTGTGTGTGTGTGTGTGTGTGTGTGTGTGTGTGTGCGCGCGCGCGAGTGTGTCTTTTTTTTTTTTTTTTTTTTTTGAGCCCAAGACTTCTATTGAAGTCCTATACTGGCCTGGGTGGGAAGTCCAAAATTCATTTCCTGGGTCCGCCACGAAATAAATATATATATATGTCTTACTCCTCAGGTTATCGCGTCGGGTTTGGGTGGTGGAGAGGGGAAAAGGGTTGAAAATCGTAAGTTCACAGCTGTTTGATCAAATAACAGGAATAATAATAATAACTCGGAATCCGTTACTTTTAGTATATTTTGTGTTCTTTTTATAATTGAAACGAATCAAATTTGAAAAAAAATTGATCCTATAAATAATAAATTCTTCAATATATTACATTCAATATAATATATTCTTCTTATAATACTGTTATTGATCCTATAAATTTTTTTTCTCAGATCAATAGTTTTCAAGCTGTAGGTGAGGGAAAGATTGAAGAGATTGACTAACTTTCGGTGAGTCATACTACTTTTTTGACTCTCACTCTGAAACTATTTGTCCGATTAAAAATTTATTTTTTTCGTCAAAAGCTGGTTAAATTTACTATCCGATCCATATATGAAATTTTGATCCAGTTCCGTAAAACACCCATGCTAGCACACTGAGAACCCCGTATATTTTAGTCCTGTCAATAAACATGTTGTAGAGTGCATAAAATATGCGATAATGTTTTACTTCAGGGCTTTGTTTGGAGTAGTTAAAAGATAAACATACTATAAAGCTACGTTCTCACGGGGCGTAGAAGGATATTCCGCCATTGTTGTCCTTAAGGATACTGTTTTATTAATATTCGATGATTTCTCTTGCGAGTATCCAGTTCCTGACCCAACACCACTTTTCCTTCCGTTTTTTTATATGTCCACGTGACTCTCTCAATCTTTTTGACAACATATCAATAAAAACTGAACTCAAAACTGCACAACTTTATACGATAAGCTCCTCCATGGTAGGTTTCAAGAGGCAAACTGAATCGCCCCGTGAGAACGTAGCTTAAAGCCGTTCACACTACCATTAGACCATTAGACCCTATATATCAAATGTTGATAAAATTCCGTGTAATGCCCTTGCCTGCACGGTAACAACTGCAAACTGTTATAAAATTATAGTGTTTTTTTGGCATATTTTCTCTATAACTCCTAAACAATTTGTCCGATCCCAAATTGCCTTGTTTCATTTTAAAGCTACTTAAATTATCTATCAGCTCCTATCTACGACTTTTAAGTATATTCCGTGTAATATCCATTCTAGCACAATAAATATGTATGTTTTGGCAAAACATGACATTTTTTATATGTTAAGTGGGCTGGCGTGGGTGTTTCACGGACATTAATCAAAATTTGATGTATAGGATCTTATAGCACATTTAACCAGCTATAAGAGGGCAAAAAAGAAATTCGGAATCGAACAAATATTTTTAGAGTTAAAACGAGAAATGTTCCGAAAAAATAAGGATTTCACAACAGTACGCGGAATTCAGCGAGGTGGATTGGATATTTCACGGAACTTAATTAAAACTAAATATACGGTATCTGATTATAAATTTAACCAGGTTTATGATGAAAAAAAGAAATTCGAGATTAGACAAATAGTTTTGGAGTTATAGCCAAAAGAGTACCGACAAACGTGTTTTTGAGGAAAAGTGCGACTTACCGCAAGTACTATAATAAGCATATTAGGCTTAACGTCAATAATTTTATTTTTAGCAATAAGCATTCAATTGATAATAATAAACTATTCATTTGTAACAATAAACATTGGAATTTTAACAATAAGAACGTGTTTTTTTTTTAAATTTTCCCTATTCCCCTACTATATCTTCTTAAGCATTCATCCCAGAAAAAACATGTATAGAACCTTTTTTGTAAACAATTTTATGTAAATTAATTTAGTACATCAACATATTTTCGCTAGAGGCAAGAGTTTTCGAGTTATTAACGAAAAACTGAAAAAACCAACCTTTAGTGCGCTCCCCCCCCCCCCCCCGTACTTTTAGTAGGTTGTTAAGGACACCTCCCCCTACAACTGTGCCAAAATTTAACTCCTCTAAAACTAGACACCATGATAATGCATTAAAACTTTGTGTTACTCTTTATTATCGAAATGATTTGTAGGATTCAGATGCATAAATGAGGCTTCCCTGTCCGACTATTAAAGTATTTATTCGCCGATTGCGGACCTTAGTCTCATCTTCATGGCTCAAATTAACATTGCACTTGTACACACATTCAATTGCGGTTCTCACTCGCTACTGCTCCGCCAACCTGTTAAATAAAGAATTCCCGCCGCCATATATAAATTAAATTACATGTGTTATTAATTCCAAAGAATATTTCAAGTTCAGCACTTAATAAAGGAGTACTGTACCTTAAGAAACAATTTGATGATCTTAGTGAGAGCTCATGTTCCCAGAATTGATATGATAAACAGTATAGACGTTTTAAATATGGGAGTTAAGTGATAAACCTTCCTTCAGTTGAATGACCAAAGTAGATTAAACCACTCAATACTCCTTCATACAAGAAATATTTAAACGAGGTTCATAAGTGAAATACCATACATGAACCGTCTGTCTATTTTTAAAGGAATGATAGTGAAATTACATTCAACACCTGACTGATCTCTGATTAATATAATTTATGAAATTTTATAGCTTTGTGGAATGATAATTTCCAAATTAGTTACAATTTTTAAAAGGAAAAGTTTGTTTAGATTTTTTTTTTTTTTTTTTTTTTTTTTTTTTTTTTTTATCACAAAAACTTTAATTCTGTTAATTCTGTTGAGAAATTCACTAACAACATTAACGTGATTGTCTTTCGAATGTATTGTTCATTTTAGATCCATGTATTCAATAACTGCCTTATATCACATAAATATTTTGTTTAATTTGATATGTATTGATGAATGTCTGAATTTTAAAGTTACGGTGAAACAAAAAAAAACAACAAAAAAAGCAATGTGCTGTGGCCTTGTTTCTATTTTGTTTTTTTTCTTTTAGGCAGTCCTCTTTGGAAAGAAAAAAAATTACTGGTCCCGAAGGAAATGAGTAATACAAAATTTAATTATTATTGGTACCTTTTTTTTGTTGTTTTAAGAAGGTTTTTGTTTATTTACTAACGCAGTCTATTGTAAAACATAATAGTTAGTAATTATTCTTCCGTACAATTTTGGGGATATTGAATCTATGAATTGATGACAAAACGTATTTCAAATTTTACACCTTTTGTTGAACCTAAAATTATCTCAAAGCACCAATTCATATTGGGAGATTCCGTTCATAGACTTCTTTGAATTTAATTATTTATAAAATGTTAATTTTAATTATTGAATAGTTAATTATTACGTATACTTGAAGCTCAAGAAACAATAACTTATTTTATTTTAAGTGATTCAAATTTTGACGATCTAAATATTAGTGTTACCAAACGTAAATGTTATTGTAGCGACACTATTCAAACTTCTTCTTTTTTTTAATTATTTCAAATGAAAGAAAATGGTATCGGGAATAATTACGCTGGCTTCTAAAGTTTTTGAATCTTCTTTTGTTACGAGCTAACCTCCATTCTTTGAAACCTCCATATTATGAGCGGCTTGCTCGTGATTTAAGATTAATAAGTTATTCTATTTGTTGATAACTTACTACATTTTCTGCCATTATTGATCTAATGATCTATATTAGATATATTTCAGTAGTTTACTTACTACGATTTCTTTGTTTTATTTAACTGTTTTGGTGAAACACCTTTTAAGTGAGAATGGATAAGAAAAAAATAACCGACAAAGTTATTAAAAGATTATTTTTGAAAGCAGTTTTATGTAAAGGTAGTAATACAAATATATTTTATTATTAATACTATGTTCTTTGGTTTTCATGAGCAAACAATAAAAAATGTTCATTATATAAGATTACATCTGTCAAATTTTTACTTCTTCAAGTACTTAAGCCATGATGATATAACAAGAAAAAAATATCAGACTTACACTTCTAAAATTTACTTTTGCATGGAAAGTATGTATGTACCTTTTTAATGTCCAAATAATATTTTGTTTACCAATTTTTTTTATTTCTGCTATCATAACCATGTTAATTTCTTTTTTTAATATTCTTATACTGTTGTTCATTTTTTCAGGAATAAAATGTCCAGTTTGTTCAAAATTTATACTCCCCGACGACATAGAATGTCATCTTGTAATGTGCCTAACAAAACCCAGACTGATATATAATGGTGAGTTTAAACATAATCCTTTTATCCATGATTTGTTGGATTTCTTCAATTTATTATTATTATTTTATTCTTTTTTTTGTTTGAGATACTTCTTCTATCATTCTATCACTATCATCTTAATAGATTTGTTTAAAAAGTAATCAGATTACCTAAAATTCTTAGGGGTTCTAAAGATATGAAAAGATTAATAAATCTATAAGTACAAGGATAAATGGGATTTGATAAAAATCTATTGTGCTTTTTAGCTATCTTTATTGATGTATGAATATGTTTATTCCTTATAATACATAAATATAATGATGAACTTGTGTTCTTTTATTTGATCATCTGGGATAAGGTATAGCCTGGTGGTTACAGACTTGTCAAAAAAATTGTTTAACCTAGCAACCTGATAAGCAGAAGACAGCAAGTTTCAATGGGCTGTGGTTGGGTGTTATTAATTGCATTGATAGTTTCCTCATTTCTCCCTTCCAGAGTTTGAAACCCTGCCACCTTAAAAACGAGGAAGGGGAGAGATAAATAGTATTTGATCTAATAGAGTAATTGAAAAACTGTCGAGGTTAGTTGCTTGATGTCTTTTTCATAAAATTAAGTTGAAAAGATAACCTATAGTTTAACATTTCTTGAAAACAATTAGCTTTAACTAATTGTTTGTCAACATTTTGATTACCAATTTGTAATCTTCTAAATCCTGGAATTTTATTTATTAATATTAACTAAGCCCTTTCAATGATAATTTATAGGCAAATAATTTAGAAAGCCTTTTAATTTGAGTTAAGTAAATATGCAAAATAAAAGTAGAGGTATTGGTTCATAAATTAGCCATTGCAACATAAACTTTACCTTTTCCTTATCTTTTTCCATTGTCTTTATCTTATCTGTGGTAGTTTCATCTGTGTACTTTCAGAAATTCTTACTAACTCAATTTTTTATGTTAGTAAGTTTCCCCATATCTCAATGTTATATTGCTTCCTCCTTCAATGAGTAATATGTTAAAGAAATTTTATATTAACCCTTCATTAGTCGCGTGGGGGACAACTGTCACCCACAAGAATAATTTTATTATCAGTTCAAATGGATTCAGCTTGATTATTGTCGCTCCTAGTACCTTCCTCTGGCACATGACCTTGTTGCCAGTGTTAGGTTAGATTGCAAGGAAAATGAACGATTAACCATCAAAGTTTATTGGGTGACAGTTGTCACCCGCACACCTAAACTCGCCAGTGAATAAAATCAGTAACTATTTTTCTTTTTATGTTTATATTTCATTTTTTCTTCAATGATCGTAGAATGTTTAGTATTAACTCTTAGCGGACTAAACTGTTAATGAGTTTTAGGTCATTTCGAATGTGATTTTCGATCAAATATTCATGGAAAATAAAATAACATGCAAATTCATTGATGGATTTCAAAAAAAGTCTCATTTATATTGAATTGCGATTCAGTTAAAAAAAATTCAGATCAATTATGCATATAAAACAAATATGAATTATTTGATTTTTCATTCTGATGGTCAATAAATTTTAATTACACGTTTCAATTTTTTTTTTAAATTTCAGATGTTTTATTTTATTTTATTATTCGACACGCAAGAAAACCAGACATAGACACTTTCTATAACAGCGCAAAAGTCGGGGTGGATGTATTAGACCAATTGTGTCTAAATTATAATGTGTCTAGGAACACGAGACGGCCTATGGTACTATTTTATGATTTATTAAATATATAGGTGTTTAATGCCCTGGTTATATAGAAAGCTATTAACATTGACATAAAAGTTCAATGATTGGATTTTGTAGAAGAAATAGGCTGGGAGCTGGTAAAACCACAAATTAAACGTAGAAGTGCCATCACTTTACTTCCCAATGAACTGAAAGGGCGTTCCCAACTATTGCTTGGGGATATGGTAAGTACTTCTCCACCAGTGGAACTAAAAGGATTAGAGGTCGATGCTACATATGTGGAAGGGTGAGGGATAAGACAACGAGAAAGTGGTGGACAAAATGCAAATACTGGGTATGTGGGGAGCATTTAAAAGAAATGTGTTAGAATAGTAATGCAAATTGAAATGATATGAATTAATTAAATTTTTTATTTTAATTGTGTAATTTTTTTGTTATTTGTTAATTAATCCCTTTCAGTATATCACAGAGAACTAATTTTCAATAGTTTAAGTATAGTTGGTCTGAGTAAAGTTTTGAATTGACAGGAATTAAAACTGGAGGACAGATGTCCCCCGCATGCCTAAACACGCAACAAAAACTAGCGCGCCTAATGAAGGGTTAAGTATTAAAGTAAACATACCTTAAACTTTTATATATACGCTTTTATATAAATGTCTTTCAGGACACCATTATTGTTTCGAAATATTTTTCAATTTTAAGCAATCCTGAGAACTTTGTCTCTTTGCCATAATAAAGAACTATCTTTATTATAATATAAGAACTATCTCTAGTGATATCTTGGAGTACCAAAAAAGTTGAACCAACCTAATATTTAATACTTTTTTCTTTTTTTTTATAGCTTCTTTCAGTTTTTATTTAATTGCTTTTGTTTTTGTTTCTTATCTTATTGTCTTATCCTTCATTATCCAGTTTGTGATTGTAATATTACTTTAAGGGAATAATGAATAATAATAATTTTAATATTTCAGAGGATGTCCTTAAAGAAGATAAGGGTGAATGCGTGATTTGCCTTGAAGAGCTCACACAAGGGGACACCATTGCCAGACTTCCATGCCTCTGCATATACCACAAAAGGTGAAAAAGAAAATTTGTTCATCAGTTTATATAATTATTCACTAATATCTCAATTCCATAACCATCAGTTAGGTTCAGTCTGTTTTGTACTGTTAAATCTCCTGTTATCAGTTGTTAATAGTGATCATTAGAAAACTATTGCAGTAGTTGTTTTGTTTACATCCTGATTATTCTGATAAATCCTGTTATTTTCTCTTAATTGTTGACTATGTAATGGTGAGTACTGATAAACTAATATCCCATAATAATTGGTTCTGAATAGTATTTATAGTATAGTTCCTTAATAGATTCATCATTGTTAACTATAATTCTTTGACAGTTATTCTCTACTTATTCAATATATTGGTAAGATAGACTGAGATTACAGCTTCTTGGTTCTGAGGTATTAGTGGGCTAACAGCTGTATAAAATTATCATTCATTAATGCCACAAAATAGTTTTGTAGATATTGTCTTAGTACTGAAGTTTTAAGATATTATTTCCTCAAAAGTACCATTTGGACTCTTAACTAATATCTATTAATGGAAGTGATAAGGATAGTGATGTTTGTGAAGACTTATTTATTATGAGTCCATCCATCTTGCCTTCAGTTTTCCTCAAGGTTTGGCTCAGTCTGGGATTTCGTAAAAAAATTGTTTGCCAACCTTCAATACTCATTACATGTTCTATCCAACTAATGCATTGAGCTTGCATGTAAAAAGAAGATGTAAAGAGCTGCATGTAACGGTTGGACATCATCAGTTATGTCTTCAGATGCATTATAATTGGTGTAAATTTATTTATTTATTTTTCTTTGTTTTATTTAATTTATTTAATATAAGAGTTTTTTTTATAAACTAATTCTTGTTCTGTTTCAGCTGTATTGACAGATGGTTTGAAGTTAATAGAAGTTGCCCTGAACACCCAGGAGATTAGGAGCTCCAAGAGAATCAAAAATAAATTAAAACAAACAAACTGTAAACATTAAATAAGATAAATAAGTTATATATGGAAACATACTAAGGAGGACAGAAAATGTATTTCACATTGTAAATAGCTTTCTTGTATATCGGCAAAATGCAAGCTTGAAGTAGCGTGTTTATTTTTCGTTTTTATTTTGTACTTTATATTCTACGAAGATCGTTAAATTGGAAACTACAGTTTTAAAAGAATATTGTGATAAGGCCTACACGATAATAATTACTTGTTTAATATGTAAGTCGGCATTATGCTCAGTCTTTTTTGTTTCATTAATTAATGAAATATGTTAATGTATTTGTAAAAAAAAGAAAAGTTAAAAAAAAAAAAAAAAAAAAAGAAAGAAACTTTATGAGATTTTTTTATTGTTGTGTGAGCTCATGGCTGTTTGATGCCATGAACGGTTTTAATTGTGATCTCATGTCCCATGATATGAACGGAAGGTTAGCGAGATGCTGGATGCATATAATATGAGGGGTAGCCTTCAATCATGTAGTCAATATTGTTATGCCTAAAGTCTGTTCACGTGTACGACAACGATGTTTAGTTTGTTATAACCATATACATAGAGCGTGGTGCTGTGATGGTCGGTATGTCTGATGCATACCAGTGCTTTTCATCAACGGTAGTTATTCTCTACTTTTCTTACCTAGTCATTTAAACCAAGATTCATTGTGTGATTAGCATAAATCAAGGAGGCATTATTATTTGGATCTTTAAGAGCAAATTGATCCAATGGATTTGGTTTTAATATAAGAACCATTTCCTTTAAAAAATGTCATATCATTACCTGAATTGATTTTATATCAGGTTTTTGTGCCATCAAAACATTTTTATAAACTCAAGATAGCTTAGCATAATTAGTACGGAGCTATAATTTTATTTTGTCTCTTTGTTATTTATTGTCTAGTTGTATTACTTTGTATGATATTGTTTAATTGTTAAGCCTGAAATTGTGTCTATATATTTTCTTCGATATTGTAACTATTTAATTGATTTTAAACTCGTAGAGAATAACTGCTGATCTCAATAGGTTACAATAGTTTTTAGCAATTTTGCATTTGAACACAGATATAGTAGTGTCATTTTTGTGAGATGTTTGTTGTTGAGAGAACTTGATTGCTGTTTTTAGATTTGAATTTAACTAACAGGAATTTGATATGTTTGTCAATCATGACTCACGATATAGCAGCTGGTTTTTGTATCAGATCAAAACTATTTTAATATCACATTCCAGATTGCCATATAATAGGAATTGAGGATATTTTGAGGTCATTAAACAGTATAAAAATATAATCAAACTCGATTAGATGTAAGTAAACCTATTTGTCCTATTATTTTTCATTTTCTTACTCCAAGAAAGTCTTGTTATTTTGAAAATTTCATGGGATTGGGGCCGACTCCTAATTTTTACATAGAGGTTAGGAGAAAATTGTAAATCAAACGTAATAGTATAATTTAAATAAATTATCCTATAATTATTAATTATATTTTATTATTTAATGCTAGTTGGTGAGGTGGTTACCTATTAGCAAGTGTCATATATTGTGATATTTTTACACTATGAGTTCTGAACTAGTGATATATATCTATATATATATATTTACTCTCTGAGACTGGATATATGCAAAGAAGAGTTTTTGGAATTTTCAAGAGCACTTCCTTATTGTGTAAAGATTGTTTGTTCCAGGAAAGGAAAACTTGAGTATGCTCTGCTACAAGATTTGTTTCTGATTTTTATATTTAAAAAAAAAAAATATCCCGAGTATATATATGTATACATAACTTCTTTTTTTGGGGGGGGGGAAAGGGAAGGAGAAAAACTTTTGGTAAATAATTTATTTTTTATTTTTATTTTAACATTCTCTTCTTATAAAATGTTAAATGTTTTTCCTCCACATTTTATTGTTTACGCAAGATCATACATAATATATTTTTGTTAATGAAGAATATGCGATCAATTTGTCGTTGAATGATTTTTTGTAAAATAATGAAAAAAGAAAAAATGTTTTATCAAATCGATTGTACACAACTTTGTATCTTAACATAAATAACCTGTAGCCTGTTTGAAATAAAATAAATGTAAATGTGTTGTTATTTTTCCTATTTTATCGTTTTTCCTTTATTATTTTCAATTCAAAACTAAAACTAACTTGTATTCTTATATTTTCATAGAATATGTCAGTGGGAAATATTGATGCCTCAGCTCAAAGATGTAAGTGCAGAAAATAAAATTTTACAATATTCAAATTTGAAACATTTTAACTCCAAAACTGATATTAAAATTTGATTCTTTTTAGTGAACATGATTTATTGGGACTATAGTTTCCATTAGCACTTCAAACAAGATTTTGGTGAATATCTGACCATCAAAATGATCTAATAATGCTTTTAAATTTTTTTCTCTCAAAAATTTGCACTTAACAAATCTGTGAGCTAAGAATTGATGTCAGTAATTTAATAGATCTGAATCTGACAAGGGGGCGTTTAGAGTTGTAACTCACAGATTTGAATGCCGATTTTTGTGTGAGTAGTAGGGACCTATAACAGTGCAAAACTATAATTATAGCTGCCATATAATATAATTATAATGAGCATTAGGAGCCAAGAAAAAAAAAAAAAATGAAAATCACGTTTTATTTTTTTTATCAGCTTTCAGTCAAGATAGAGAAATGGTTCTTTCATGTTTAATTGCAGTTATGTATTGTAATTGATATAAAAATACATTCATTATGCTCAAGACACTGCCCGGCTTTAGAGTGCTCAAAAATTCTTAAAAAATGACAAAATTCCAAGGAAATACGCTGTCAATCAGTGGAAACTTTTTTTCATGAACAACCGACCTCAAATCTCGATTTAAAGCACAATAAAACTCTTATATGTGAAATTTTATCTAATACAAAAATTATTGATTTTTTACCCCTTTCGAGGAGGTTAAAACTTTGAAGTTTAGATTTCATCAACAATTTGTAACGGCCATAACAACTGCTGTGTTCAATCGATTACAATAGTAATAGCATCACTAGAATCAGCATATATTCTGCTTTTTATCCCTTCATATAACATTGGGTTTATTCTAGATTTTTGTGGACATAAACTGATGTGAATGAAAAAATTGGGATATCTCGATAAGGGGAAATCCTTAACAGCTTCTAGAAGACTTTTTAGACTTTTTTTTTTTATTTTGATAAAATTTCACATTTAGGGTTTTATGGTGCGTTGAATCGAGATTTGACATCAGTTCATGAAAAAAAATTTCCACTGATTTACAGTGGATTTCCTTGGAATTTTGTCATTTTTTAAGAATTTTTGAGCACTCTAAAGCCGGGCAGTTTCTTGAGCATAATGAATGTATTTTTATATCAATTACAATACATAACTGCAATTAAACGTGAAAGAATCATTTCTCTATCTTGATTGAAAGCTGATAAAAAAAATAAAACGTGATTTTCATATTTTTTTTTTTTCTTGGCTCCTAATGCTCATTGGCAGCTATAATTATAGTTTTGCACTGTTATAGGTCCCTACTACCCACACAAAAATCGACATTTAAATCTGTGAGTTACAACTCCAAACATCCCCTTGTGAATTATTGTCTTACACAGTAACTTCAAGTTTGAGTACATGAATATGGAATTAAAATTTCCAATATAAATTTATAAAGATGGTTTTCAAAATCCATTCTAATCATTTTTTTACATTATGATTTAGTGATTATTTATTGCTATCATGTTTGTTTTCATGTATGTGGTGTTTAACCAGCCATTCAAAGAAAAATTATCATACTTATTTTTTGTCCTATTATCTAAAAAATGGTTTCCTAGGCACTAACATAGTCCACAATTACCAAATTTGGTGGAACTTGCTTATAGCTTTCCAGAATCTTGTATGCTTCTTGAAAGTAAAATTTTATTTTTTCATTCTTATCTTGAATATTTCTCATAAAATTAGAGAGTATTAAAGAACAAGGTGAGAGACTCCACCTGGGCTTTGAATTTATGGAGAAAATATACCAAGAGAAGGTGGCCTACTAATGTTGGAATCTAATAAGGTATATGAACATGAAGCAACTTTAAGTAAAAGAAAATTTGATTGTCATTAATTCGAACTTAGTTACCTGAACACTTTTATTTTATTAACCTCCTTTGTAATAAAAGTTTGACAAATTTATATTTGAAACCCAGGACTGTGTGCTAATGAAAATTGTGAGAAATATACTTAATAAAAATAAAATAATCGAATTTGGGAAAACACTGTGTGTGTGTGTGTGTGTATATATATTGTGGTGATTACTATGGTCTATGAATTTATAAATAAAAAAGGGTCGATTAAATGATCAATGAATCCTCACTGTCAATGAATCAATGGGCATCCCCACCACTTGCTGATATCAAAAGGCTTCCTGGAATTTCTCGATCACTTGATCTTCAGAGCTGACCAACTACACACCTTCTCCCCGGTTCAACCCCAGGAAACCAATGAAACAATCAAGATAGGAAGAAGTTATGGGTAAAAGCTCGAGACTATGCAGTACCACAAAATTGGTGATATCAATTTAGTTATTTTAGTTTGGTAATCAGTAAAAGAAGGAATGTTTGTCAATTTTAAATTAATATTTATTATAGTGTAAAGGTTGAGGACACCCTCCGTGAACCCACCTGAGGTTGATAATATTACTATGATTGAAATTCAAATATAATTGTTTAAAAGGCATAGTTGAATTTTATAGAGAACCCATGCTCGTATATTTTTGTATCTAATTATAATTTAATTAATCTTTTAAAATTAATATAAAAATCGTCATAATATATTTATATATATGCAGTATTGTGCTATAAATCTTCAAATTTATTGCTGTTAGCTGGTACTTATGTACTCCAACTAGGGCAAGGACGCATTATCCTCCTGGTCACCAACCTATTGCAGCCAGATTGGGAATGGTGAGGTACATTTGCCCGGGACCACTACAAAAATAAATATCTCCTGACCTAGGTAGGAATAGAAGCCACAATCTTCAGTACAGTAAAGCTCTATGAGGCCCTTGCTCCAATCTTTAAACTTAATGCATTAAAAGTAAATAATTTAGTATTCTGGCTTGAAATGCTGATAAAGTTCATTGCTTGTAAAAAATCTTTTACCATTTTAATACATATAGAATATTAACTATAAATCAAATAAAAAAAGAAACTAATATAATTTATGCTCTATATAAAAAATTCTATTCTTACATAAGCAAAGGTGAAGAAATCTGCTTGTATGCCAGGTATTTACATATAATTAATTTTAATTTAATGATGTATTATTGTCGGCAATGACAAATATATTGGAACAAAAATTTGGAAATTTTGAACAAAACTTTGGAAATTTGGAAATTTAGAACAAAAAATGGAAAATATGAAACAAGAATTGGGAGATAAAATTGATAAAAATAATGAGAGATTGGACACAATTTGGAAAAAATTAGGTGAGTGTGAAAATAAAATTGAGGATAATAATAAAAATTTGGAAGAAAAAATTAATAATGGATTAGACAATTTGGAAAAAAAATTAATACAAGATTTAGGTGAAAATATAAGGAAGAAGAATAACAAAAAGAAAACTAAACAACTATTTAAGAAAAATGTGAACCATAAAAAAGGAAAATCAAGAAATATAAAAAGATTTGAAACAAGTATGAACAAGAAGCTTAACAGAGAAGGCCCAAGTTATGTTTTGTTAAAGAACAAAAATAAATTATTAAAGTTATTAGTAGAAGAAATTATGAAGAGGTACTACTTCAATAGTGGAAAAAACCAGACTCCCATTGATGTACGCAATTACCTGAGGGGGAAGGTCAAGAAGAAATTATAATATTAAGGGATGTTGACTGAAAATTGGTAACAATTTAGGCAATCATATACGGGGAAAAAAAAAAAAAAAAAAAAAAAAAAAAAAATTCATTTTATTATAAAGTAATTAGAATCTGTTAAAGGAAATTTCATTATTAGTTTTTGTTTTTAATCATAAGTTTAATAAGACTGATGTGTGTTGATTCTCTTGTTATTAAGTTGAAAAGCGATCATGTTTACAGAGTAGGGATTAGTCTGTTTATTAAATGTGTGTATTTGAATTTAAATGTTTGATGTTTATTATAAATTGAACAATTTTTACTGTTGATAAATATTTTCCTCAAAAATAAACAATTATTGATAAACAGAGCAGTGTCTAAGCCTTAAGATTCTGGCACATATATTTGGGTGATGATATTAACAATAAAAAAAATTTAGATCCAAATGAAATAAATGAGATAATTTATACTAACATCAAAACTACGGGAAATAAAAGAAAAGAAAAATTTGATAAAGGGAAAAAAATTGTAAAATTCAAAATTTGTGATAAGGCTTTAAGAATTCCTAAACCCGGTCTTGAAAATGCAAAGTTAACTCCTATTTTTGAAGAACACATAAGGGGAGTGTTCCATACTAACTTGTTTTTTTTTTTTTTTTTTTTTTTTTTTTTTTTTTTTTTTTTTTTTTTTTTTTTTTTTTTTTTTTTTTACTAACTTGTTAAAAAAGTTATTTGAATATGATAATATTTAATTGTATTGTTTTGTCGGGAGTAGTTTTTTTAATATATAAGATTTTGTATGTTGCTGATGAAATCATTTTATAATGTTTAAATGTTTTCATAGTGAGTTTATGCCTAAATGTCATAATAGACAAAAGTAGCATTTCAATTGTTTGGATTTGTCGGTACCCATTGGCTGTGCTGGCCCTAACCCAATATGGAAAATTCTTATTTGAAGGATTTTAGCAATAATTTAAAATTATAAGAAATACCCATTGCTGCCAAAATTAGAATAAGTAGATGTTCTATTTCAGTATTAACCTGAGTTTTAGGTAAACATATATTCTTTATCCTTTTACCCAAGGATGTTATTTCTATGCTATGTTGTTATATTATTTATATGAATGTATACTATTTTTTATTGAGATTTTAGAAGCGTGCGTAGTTTGTGATTTTGCTTAGGGAGTCAAGTGAATAAATTTAACCTAAACATAAATCATTACCATTAGTCAATCTTATATAGTAATAAATAACTGTATAATTGGCCACCTATTTATAATAAATATACTATAGTATTATATCTTATAATATATTTATATTATGTTGTTTTGACAAAACAGCCATTATTGTTAGATTATTTATTGCATGTTTTGTTTTATATTGCCTTATTTATTGAACTGTGTATTTATGAAATTGTATAAAAGTATTGTTTGAATAAATGTATAAAATAATGATTATTGTATAAAAAGGTGGAGTTGAAGTGCACATATATGTGTATAATGTAATGTTTAGATTTTTAGGATTGTGTAATTGATATATAACTTTAATATGGTATAAAATATCTATGTCTTTATTGTGTTTGTTGGATATAATTTTGATATGAATATGAATGGTGTCATTGTTATGTTTTGTTTTATATTGCCTTAATTATTGAATTGTATTTGTGATATTTTATAAAGGTACTGTTTGAATAGATGTATAAAATAATGATTGTTGTATAAAAAAGGTGGAGTCAAAGTACACATATAGGTGTATAATATTATAATGTTGAGATTTTGAAGATTGTGTAATGGTTATTTAACTTTAAAATTGTATAAAATATGTCTTTATTGTGTTTGTTAGATATAATTTTTGATAACTTGTTTGATATGAATGATGTCATTGTCTTGTTTTGTTTTATATTGCCCTATTGTGTTAAATTGTGTATTTTGAAATTTTATAAAGGTACTGTTGAAATAATTGTATGAAATAATTAATTTTGTATAGAAGGTGGAGTCGAAGGGCATATATGTTTGTGTTCATTGATAAACATTCTGAATTAAAAAAAAAAAAAAATTAAAAAAAATAAAAATTTATTAATTTTTTTTTTTTCACTGAAGAGGCGAATTGTGGTGATTACTATGGTCTATGAATTTATAAATAAAAAAGGGTCGATTAAATGATCAATGAATCGATCAAAAAGCCATCGAAAGCACGCCATGGGCATCCCCACCATTTGCCGATATCAAAAGGCTTCCTGGAATTTCTCGATCACTTGATCTTCAGAGCTGACCAACTACACACCTTTTCCCCGGTTCGACCCCAGGAAACCAATGAAACAATCAAGATAGGAAGAAGTTATGGGTAAAAGCTCGAGACTATGCAGTACCACAAAATTGGTGATATCAATTTAGTTATTTTAGTTTGGTAATCAGTAAAAGAAGGAATGTTGTCAATTTTAAATTAATATTTATTATAGTGTAAAGGTTGAGAACGCCCTCCGTAAACCCACCTGAGGTTGATAATATTATGATTGAAATTCAAATATAATTGTTTAAAAGGCTTAGTTGAATTTTATAGAGAACCCATGCTCGTATATTTTTGTATCTAATTATAATTTAATTAATCTTTTAAAATTAATATAAAAATTGTCATAATATATTTATATATATGCAGTATTGTGCTATAAATCTTCAAATTTATTGCTGTTAGCTGGTACTTATGTACTCCAACTAGGGCAAGGACGCATTATCCTCCTGGTCACCAACCTATTGCAGCCAGATTGGGAATGGTGAGGTACATTTGCCCGGGACCACTACAAAAATAAATATTTCCTGACCTAGGTAGGAATAGAAGCCACAATCTTCAGTACAGTAAAGCTCTATGAGGCCCTTGCTCCAAAACGCTGTGGCATAGAGGTCTCCAATCTTTAAACTTAATGCATTGAATGTAAATTAAAAGTAAATAATTTAGTATTCTGGCTTGAAATGCTGATAAAGTTCATTACTTGTAAAAAATCTTTTACCATTTTAATACATATAGAATATTAACTATAAATCAAATAAAAAAAGAAACAAATATAATTTATGATCTATATAAAAAATTCTATTCTTACATAAGCAAAGGTGAAGAAATCTGCTTGTATGCCAGGTATTTACATATAATTAATTTTAATTTAATTACATAAAGAATTCATTTCCCCAGTAGGAGCATTAGTAGACATGCTGATAAAGGTTATTATTAGATGTTAAAGATCTTTTTTTATTTTATTGTATAACGTATAAAATTGTATGCAAGCAGGAACAAAAAAAACAACAAAGAAATTAAAATGTAATGCAAAATAAATCTGTAGCAGAAAAAATATTCGTGTGTTCTAGATTGTATTCTTTACAAGTAAAGAAAACTGCATGTAAATGATACATTCTTTACAGATAAGGGCAAAATATACAAGCGATGTTCCCTGCTGTCACGCCGAGTTCCTCAAAACCTACCCAATTATTATAAAAGAAAAAAATTATAATTACTAGACCTATTGAAAATTTAATATGTTATTGACTTGTCAGGCCTTTGTTTTGGCTTACTTTGTATGACTTTGATAGCCATTTGAATGATGTTCTAGAATCATCCTTGGAATGCTCTAATGGAGCAAGCAGACCAATTAAGCTGAAATAAAGGCACAATAAATCAATAACGTATACTATATCCCTCAAACATTTTACTAATTTCGATTTAAAGTCTTCATAAAAAAAAATATATTAAAAAGTAAAAAAAAAAAAAAAGTGAATAGACTAAATTCATGGTTTGAAAATTTTAAAAAGAATTAAAACATATCTGATTTAAATTAATGAATGGTCCAGAAAACTTATGGAGGTTAACATTTGTTTTGTTGTCCGTTTGCTGGGACTTAATGCCTTTATGCACTCCAAGGAGGGAAGGAAGAATAGTATATAAAACTAATGAATATGAAAAATCTAATTATTTTTTTATTTATTTTGATTACTGCTGTATTGCACCTACCTTATAAAATGCTAGAAATTTGTAAAAATGTCTTTACTGATTTCGGTCTTCAAATTCGGCATGTTGCCACAAGGCCTTATAGAATACAATGTGGTAAACAAACGAAATTAGAAAAAATGTGATTTGTCACAGTTGTACATGGTGTGGATGATATTCCAGCCAGGGTGGGAAGGTCATGATTCATTCCATCAGTCCGTCACCAGATAAATTTTAACATGGTGGGATATGAACAAGAGACTTTCTGTTCAGAACAGGCCGAGACCATCAACCTAACAGCCAATTAATTTTTATTATTATTGAAACTTACTTTTCATTTAAATTTTTTAATTGTAATTGTGATACATAACCTATGAATATTACTGTTAATATTTAATATTTTAAGTAAAATTGAGAATTACTATGGAATGAAAACTGCACCATTCAGTGGTTTACAATTGCTCAATATATAATCTGAAAAGCAGCCAACAGATGCCTTACCAGGTATGCAAGTTTAAAATGTCGTTTATTTCTTAAAATATATACACAGTAATTTAAAAAAAAGTATAATATATTTTATTCAAAGTACTGACCCTCGCTTTCTACACATTTTGTCCATCTCTCGGGCAATATATGGATACCATTCCAAAAGAATGCTTCATCTTTATTTGAAATCCATTCATCGAGCCATTTTCGTACGTTTTCGAAATTGTTGAAGTGTTGCTGCGCCAATGAGTGTCCCATCGATGAGAAGAGGTGATAATCAGAAGGCGCCAGGTCAGGTGAATACGGCGGGTGGGGTAGGAGTTCCCAACCAAGCGAAGAAATCGTTTCCTTAGTCAATCTGGCTGAATGTGCAGGAGCGTTATCATGCTGAAGAATGACTTTGGCGTGCCTGTGAGCCCATTCTGGGCGTTTTTTCGATCAATGCGTGATTCAAATTGATCATTTGTTGTCGGTAGCGCTCGGTATTGACTGTTTCGCCGGGTTTGAGAAGCTCGTAGTAGACTACTCCCTTCTGATCCCACCACACACACAGCATTGTCTTCTTCCCAAAACGATCCGGTCTTGCACTCGATGTGGATGGTTGTCCTGGCGTTACCCATGATTTTTTTCGTTTGGGATTCTGAAAATAAATCCATTTTTCATCGCCAGTTACAACTCGATGCAAAAAAAACCCTTTCTTTCGTGGCGTAAAAGCAGCATTTCGCACACAGTTTTTCGTTTTTTTTTTTTCCATCTGTCGTTCGTCCAATTCATGTGGAACCCATTTTCCAACCTTTTGAATCTTTCCCATAGCTCTCAGGCGATCGGAAATGGCTTGCCTAGTGACATTCAACTGTTCTGCCATCATTTGTTGGGTTTGGGTATTGTCTTCGTCTAATAAAGATTGCAATTCGAAGTCCTCAAACTTTTTTGGTCGATTTTCTCGTTTTTGATCAGTAACATCAAAATCACCACGTTTGAAACTTTGAAACCAACGTTCACATGTCCTGACGGTTGGAGCAACATCGCCATAAGTCTCAACAAGAATTCGATGACATTCAGATGCCTTTTTCTTTTGATTAAATAAGAAAATCATGACATGCCGCAAATGCTCTTTATTTGGCTTAAAATTAGACATTTTTAACACCAAAGAAAGGTATGATACGTCCACGTAAACGACTTAAAAACAACTGACTTTTGTAAACAAATGACTAACAAACAAAATAGCGTTTAGAGATAAGCAAATCCTTCAATAGGCTAAGAGCGCATTCTATTGGAATTAAAACGACATTTTAAACTTGCATACCTGGTAGTGAATTTCTTATGGTACTCTATTTTCATATTACAAATTTTTTATCCGAGTCACACTAAACAGAGTAACACAAAAGCCCCAGAACAAAACATTTATGAATGTTGAATAACAAAAAGTATAATACAGTGTATAAATAAAGCAATCAATGATAATAAAGTATAATAGAATAGTCAAGCCTGAAGCCCTTTATGCTGCAGAAACTTTATCTTTAACTACATGTGGTCCAATGGAAAATTTGGAGATCAAGGAAAGGAAAATACTATGAAAAATTCTAGGCCCTAAATTCCATAATGAACTTTCACAGATCAGCAATGAAACCCTGTACAGGAGAACTGAAAGGATTGCCAACACAATAAGGAACAGGATTGACTTCTATGACCAGATCTTAAGAATGGACCCGAGAAGGATAGCTAAAAGAATTTTTGACTTTTTCTACAATAAGAAAACCAAGCCAACCTGGTTTAAGAAAACTGAGAATGGCCTATGAGAGTTAAAAATTACAGAAGAGATGCTTACAGATCTATCTGCAAAGAAGATAAAATGAGGCTCCAGGACAGGGCAAAGACCAAACGACTATACAGGATTTCTGAAGAAGAGAGGGCAGCAAGATCAGAAGGATGAAGAAGTACTGGGAGAACAGGAAAACACGACTCACTAACTGCTGATTGATTTTTGGTATCCCAGAGTGGGTGAAACAGAAAAAAAATGTATATATTCTCCATTAAATTTATAAGGAAGATATTATCAACAAACTTACGATCCTAGCAACACCAACAGAGCTAAAGGATGTCAAAGAAGCTCCAATACTTAAAAAATGTAGGCAAAACGTGAATATTTTCACTCAAAACAATATAGCTCCTACATGGTAAGTCATAGAGACAAATATTATGTAATAAAAAATATATTCCATTAAATTTCTGACAAGGAAACTGTTGTCGAATTTTCAATCTGAGCAACAACATTGATCAGAGCTAGAGCATGTCAAAATGCTACAATTGAGAATGAAAAAAAGTTACACATTTTAAGGGTGAAAAAAATGTAATACAAGAAAACTGTAGAACCCAGTCAAGAATATAAGTTTGCAAAGTATGGCTTCAACTTGACATTTATTTTGAATGTTTTTGAGAATATTTTTACATTTGTGAATAAAACTTTTATGATATGGCTTCAATGATGAATCTTGCATAAAATGGCATTAAAAAAATACTTTCAGAAATTTATATATTTTATTTATCTCTTAATAAAATACATTATTTATTTTGTGTGTGTGGAAAAACAGCAATCTATAAATATATATATTTTTTAAATACTTGATATTTACAACCACTACTTCCATTGCCTAACATTCAATTTAATATAATCAAATACAGCATAATATGCCCCCTAATTAGAAAACCTCATATTAAATATAATAATTAATTATGAAGTTATGACATAAATACAATGTTACTCAATACTGAAGGTAATTATGTATATAAAAATAATTTTCCACAATTTTGACCTCACTTATTTCATATCTTGAATATAAAAATGAAGATTAAAAAAAAAAAGGCATTTAAGAAAAAACAGTTTTTTGTATCACTGGCAAAATTCATTATATGCTAAATCAATTTTTTTTTTCAATATAGGACTAATGAAAGATTAAACATGTGATTAAAAAAAATAATTAACTTTTCCAATTATTTTAATATATTTCATAGAAAAACAGAGTCATAATTAAAAACAGTTTACACAGTTAATAAGTAAATAAGAAAAACACTTAATTTATTGAATGGTTCCGTGCAATTACAATCATTTGTTACATTACAAAATATATTCAATGTAGTAAATAAAATAGAAAGTGTTATTAGAAGGTCATTACCTTTTAATAACAATGAAAAATATTTGTTGTTTTATTTGCACTAATCTAAAAAAAAAAATTAACCACTGCAAATAAAGACAAAATGTTTTTCCATTTACCTAGATTATATATATGTATTTATGACATACATAAAAAGGTATATTGAAATTTTTTATTAATAATCATCATTTCCACATTAATACATACTTCTTTTAAAAATGTGACAATTTGGTTTAATACATAAGGATTTGACTGTTTATGCTCTTATATCTTACAAATAAATGTCAAAGATTTTTTTTATTTCTTATATAGTGGTGTTCTATATTGTTAAGTACAAAAACAGGTGCATGTGGAATACATTTCATCATATTAGTAATCTTAATTAAACCACACAGAAATGACTACAATTTGATGATAACAATAAAATTGTAGTTTAAATAAATATAAAATAAGCATTTTAAGAATAATAATATGATTAAATTAATTTGAAACTATTGGTTTTTAATATCAATGGCATTATATGCTTCATCGCCAGATTTAAAATAGTGCCTGATTACGTGAACTTTTAGATTAGTCTTCTGCTTGAATTTTTTATGACAAACATTGCACTTAAACTTAGGTTCGACACCACATTCATACCTCTGGTGGCGAGAAAGATCACGTTTATACTTGTAACTCCTTCCACAAGTGCCACAAACATTTGGCCATTTTCTTCCTTTAAAATAATACAATATATTAATAGAATATAAAGAAAGATGTACAAAATCCAACATATTATGAAACACTTACCTAGTATTGGCAATCAGCATCACATTATTATAAAAGTAATTATAATTTATAATAGAAGGGATATTAATTACACATATATTATCAAAATGAGCTTTATGTTATAACCTTTATTAATCTGAAGTTCCTATATTTTGATAAGGGAATGAAAGGATCAAAATTATTAATTAGTAAGATATTTAAGAAAAATAAAAATATTTATATATAAGCTGTCTGGTGCAGGAATAAACAGTTATAAGAGACAAATATATATATTTATATATATATATATATATTTAACATTTACAAAATCAATGTACCTATGACTTGGCTGTTTTTTGTTTTTTTCTAACTGAGGCGAGTTTTATTAATAATAAACAAATCATATGAAGAAATAAATCTGTTATAAAAATAAAATATTTGCCTTTTAATTTAGAAATAGGCTATCTACATGATCATAGAAGAATAGATCAATAGAATCGATAACTAAAAAAGTGTATAGATTTAAAATTAAAACCATTATATAAATATTAACTAACCATACTTATTCTAATTAAATATCATAAAATGTGAAAAATAATTTTAGATCTGGAACACATTGTCGGTAGCAAATTAAAATGAATATACATTTTAAAAATACCATGTACAAAATATGTGAGTGAGTGTGTGCATGTACAACATACATTGTGTATATTAATATCAGTTTTCTTTTTACCACACACCAAGTAATGTTATAGTTTCAAGTATAATAAAGTTAAATAAAGGTTGATACAGATTATTTTAAGCCCAAACAAAGGAATTTATTTTAAAAAACAAAACACAATTTTATAAAGATTTATAAATATGTCATCCTTAGAACCTAATACATTATTAATAATATAGTAATCATTAACAAATATAATTCCATTTTAAGAACTTTATTATTCCAACTTTATAATTAGACACTAATTTTTTTTAATATTAACAACATTGTACCCTTCACTGCCACCATCATAATAGTGCCTTATAATATGCACTTTTAAATTGATCTTCTGTTTAAATCTTTTATGGCAAACATTACACTTAAACTTAGGTTCAACACCGCATTCATACTTCTGGTGACGAGAAAGATCACCTTTGTACTTATAACTCCTTCCACAAGCAGCACAAACATTCGGCCATTTCTTTCCTTTAAAATAATACAAGAAATTAATAACAGGGATAGGAGTGAGTAGACAGTAACAAATTACATTTCTTAAAACTTACCAAGGTTTGCTATAATGAATTATTATTAAGGAAACCAATATTGTAAATAGAAAGATCAGTAAAAAGTTATGGTTGCAATAGAAAATCATTTCATTAATATAACTTTGTTCTCTTTGATAAATTTGTTTCAAACTGTAACAAGTTATAGAGAAAACTATTGGTGTAACACCAAAATATTCAAGCATTAAAACAATATTGCTTAACATAAATCAATATCCCAGACATAAGAAGTTAATAATTAATACTAATGATGATGCAGAAATAAGGTTTGCAAGATAATGCTAAAATCAAATATTATAGATTTGGGTATGATCTCTTATGTATTTAGTGAAGATAAGAAAATAAACCAAATTTTACATTAAAAAAAAACTTAGCAACTTGAATCATCATTACAAATTGAATAAAATTACAAAGGTAAAAAGAGTTACAATATATTATGTCATAATTATTACACTCATATATTACAATTTAGAATCTTATAATATAACAGAATAAATAGAAATGAAACTAGTAATTAATGAACAAGAATAGATTTGATGTTATGAAAAGTAATAACCTAAATCATTAAGTCAAATTATGGAATCAATTAGGCCTAGCGTGCATTACAATATAATGTGCCTTGTAATTGCTCTTGACTTTAAACTTCTTAAAACAAATATCACATGTAAACTTAGGTTCAACACCACATTCATATCTTTTGTGCGCATTCAGTGTGCTCTTGTGCTTGTATGATTTTCCACACTTTTCACAAATATTAGGAATAAACTGATAGCCTAAAAAAGAGAAAAGATAAAGGAAACAACATATTTCATTATAATTAAAGAAAGAATACTACAATACAATTACTGAATTATGTAAAGCAAGAAAATAGGTCACATACAGCAAATAAAAAAAATATAAAATATAACTAATAGAAACTATCTCATTGAAGAGAAATAAACTAAAAGAATTCTTCAATAATATATATATTTAACAGATATAAATATGATATATATTATTATAAATAAAAGGGCTAATGTACCAACAAAGTAAGATGTACCAATAAATTTATTATTTAAAAAAACATAACATCTCAACAAACTTAGAAATTTAAATCCACACCAAGATGTTTATGCCCAATATGAATTTTAAGTGAGCTGTTATGTTTGAATTTAAGGTGACAGAACTGACAGGGAAACTGAGCTTCAACACCACACTCGTATCTTTTGTGCCTCACCAAGTGGTGTTTGTTCTTGTACGATCGGCCACAAGAATCACAATCAAACAATCTGTTTTGCCTCCTGCCATCTAAAATACAGATATAATTAGGAAATTCACAATATGCAGCTAAACAAATAACAATTGACAATGAGGTGAAGGTTATTTTTCAATAGAGGAATCTTCCAAAACCATAATGCTTTTATGTTGTGAATAACAATGAAATTTTAAGGAGGCTTTACGACGAAACCGTTTATCACAAAGATTACAAAAGAATAGCGAGATTCCACCACATTCATAAAGTATATGACGCTTTAAATGCTGCTTCTGTTTATAGATTTTCCCACATTTTTCACATGAGTGATATAATTGGGTGCGGTCGGATTTTCCAAAATCTGAAACATAAGATCAATGAAATATTAGTAATCATTTTTAAGAATCTGAATTAAATAATTGTATTAGAAAATTTTAAAAAAACAAACAGAATATGAATGACTGAATTATTGAACAGTAAGAGTATTAAAAAAATTATTCACCTGAATATTAATAATTGATAATATATATACTATATATTACTTTTTTTTCCAGGGCATCCAAATTTGAATTTGCTTGATTTTCAAACTCAATGGCTTTCTTTCATTAGGAATTATATCATACTTAAATTGCTAGAGGATATAATTAAGGAAATTATATTTCTTATTTTAAACAGGAATTTGTATTAGAAATAATTATAATTTTTTTTAAATGAACATTGATCACAATTTACAACAGAATAATAACTCTCTCTTTATTAAAAATAATTTCACCAATTTTAAATAGTCCAAAGGTAAGATAGATATTTGACTAGAGAGTGCATTGCCTTCTTAAGGGTAAATACAATAAATATTGTCAATTCAAAACAAATATGGCATTAATAAATAACAGCCCTTTTCAATAAAATGATAAAACAAATGTCTTGTTTCAATTCTCAACAAAAGTATTTTTAGTAACACTAAGTACTGAATAGAATATTTGTAAAACATAAATAGATACATAAACTTTAAATACATCAATAAATTTCATGTTTGTTTTGATTAAAATGGTAATAGAAACCTTTCAAATTAAAAAAAAAAAAAATGAAAGGTAACACAAAGAAAATAATTTATGTTAAAGATTAAATTACTAATATAGATGTATTAAAAAGGTTAACAGATCTGAGTGCAAACAAGAATATTAAACACAGTGCAAGCTATATTAATTATAAGTTTCTATGAAAAACAAAGCTCAATATTTATGACTTTAATTGCTTAGTTTTCTTAAAACAAGCAAAGCCATCTTTAATTGTTTACATTATTAAACAATCAGAGAAAAACATAATACACATCAATATAAAAGAATATATTTTTTAAATAATGAATGAATGAACATATTACATATATTATATATATACATACACAAATGCATACATATAATACATGCACACGCATGCACTAACATATACTTTATTTTTTTATAACCATATATAGTAACAACACATTGCACTTGCAAGAAATGTTACACAAAAATTCTTAAAGAATAATTTATTCCAACAACAGAATCCATTTATAAAAACATTAGGAACACATCAACAAATATAAATTAAACCCTCCTAGGGCGATAAAGTTTTCTGAATATTAATGTTTTCTTGAAGACTGAGATTTTGGGAAAAAGTCAAAACAATATGCTTTTTATGGCAAGCATTCATATGGGCTTTAAGGTTACTCTTAAATTTGAATTTCCTCGAACAAATCATACAGGCAAACTGAGGTTCCATACCGCAATCATATTTTTTATGGGCACAAAGGTTGCGTCTATGTTTATAAGTTTTACCACAGCTGTCGCAGATATGTGGACCTGATATTGTCTGAGAGTTCTCGCATTCATATTTCTTATGTGTCATTAAGGTTCTCTTGTGTTTGTACTTTTTCTTGCAGAAGTCACAGACGAATGGGCCTTCTGGAGCCTGGCACATGAAGGAGCCTTCAGGTCGTGGACAAACAAATGAGCCCTCAGGTGTCTGGCAGACGAATGAACCATCAGCTCTTTGAACTACAAACGATCCTTCCCCTCCCTGACAGGTAAATTCGGTTCCTGGTTCAGTCTTAACTGTTTTAAAACAATACAGAAAAAAAAAGATTAGCCAAAAATTGAACAAAACTAAAATTATCTACTTGTCTAATTATGATACAGTTTTAGGAAATTTTTTTAAAAACATAGTTCAGTTAAAAAACACAAACAAAACATGCATGGATCACAATTAGACAATAACCTTCCTAATTATCATTAACTTAATATATTAAATAAAAAACAAAACAAACTAAAACAATTTATTTAATTTCTTACAAAAAATGTCCCACATAAATATTGGGATAAACAAAAAAAATAACAGTTAAAAATAATTAATAACAATCTCTTTTCTTACAAATTTATTACTTCATCTTCTTCCACAATTAAAACATGCAATGCTTAGGTTGGCATGCATTAGTCCAATTTAATATAAATAAATAAGACAAAATAGTTACCTTCTCATATCATTTATGATCATATGATTTTGTTAAAAACTTGATCAATTACATTCTTCTGGTGTACAAGTAAATAGTGACTTTTCAGCGAGGACCTGTAGCGAAACCTCTTCGAACACAAATCACATGGAAACTGAGGTACTACTCCACATTCATAACGCTTATGCCTAGTCAGATCTTTGCGATGTACATACGATTTTCCACAAACATCACAGTATGACTTGCCCAACATAAGTTCACCAATTACTTCTGAAAAAAAAATTCAAAATTTCATTAGTTATCTAAAGTTGAAAACTAGTTAGTGTAGCAAAAAACAACAACTATAAAAAAAAGAGCCCTCAGTGAACCAATCCATTTTGATATTCAATCAATTAGGGATTTGACCTAAAACACAATATAAATTAAGTTATCAACACTTTAAATTAATAATAAAAGTACAATAGGGTAGTCTAAATAAGGAAAAAATATTGAAGAAATGAATACCTGTTTTATTCCTTGAATCATCTACAATCCTACCATTTACAAACTTTCAAGCTAATTTACAATGACAGAGGCACTTCAGCTTAAAATAAGAATATTAAAAACAAAAGATGTCATCTCAGCTGATAAGTAAGTTGACAACTGAGGTTAACAATTGGTTAATCAGAAGTAAAAATTAAAATTAAAAACATATGAAAGGGCCTAGCCCACTCAGTAAAGAGCTCTAATTGCTATTTATTAAACAACAATTAAATGATAAGCTCTTGAAATATCAAATAGAATATTATTTTAATAAATTAAAAACAGTCTTAATAAGTAATAATGACTTGATAATTCTGCTTAGTCAATTATTATCAGAAATTTTTTAAACATGAAACATGACGCTTAATCCATAATAAAAATAAAATTATACAATAAATATTAAACTTTCATTTGTATTAGTTTTAGCACAAACAAATTAAATATAATAATAGTAATACACATCAACAGTCACATAATTTGGATATCAATTGCAACATGATGCTCAAAAACTTTACTAAAAATTCTTTCATGTAACAATTTAAAACTTTGATAAAAATAATAATTTAAATACTTAACATCAATAAAAATGAATTACTTATAGATGAAATACTTTCAGAAATTATTTAATTAATATAAAATTCCACAATGTATTTCTTTCCTAAATAATTTATTAATAGACAAATCAGTCTTCATTTCCTGTTAATAAAAGACATATGTATTTGTCAGGTTTGATGGTTTGATTAACAAACATGGTTGACCTATTGGTGCCTTCACATTACAGAGGAAATACTCTTGGATAAATTGGCGATAACCGGTAAAGAAATTTAGAGGAAGAAAAGAGGTATTTAAATATAATTAATTTAATTAAATCATGCATTAATTTGATGAATAGCCTAACAGAATGCAGATTTATTGCATTTAGTTTCGATTGTAACATGTAACTCAATTCATAATTAGTGGTCCGATATTCACAAGAAATTTTTGATTTACAAGGTTTAGTCTCATTTCGTAAATGAGACTATTAAATAATATTAATAATATGTATTAAATATTATTAATAAATCATGAAAAATAATAGAGACTGCCTTAATAGCTATATTAAGCCGTGTTCTATATTACAATAATGACAAAGTTCTATTTTTTGAATAACTTATGTATTTGTAAAATTGCTTCAATTAACATTTTGTTTTTGTCTGTTGCAAAGACGTCACATGATATTTATGAATAGGAACAGACTCAATTTTTTTTACTAATAAAAAATTAGATTTTGACCTTAAAAGCAGATAAAACTAAAAAGAACTCATCTAAGTATTTATTAAAAAGTTAATTTTGAAATGATTGAAGTTTGGCTAAAACAGGATAATAAAAAGTGAAATTTTTGAAAGTTAAAAGAAAATTTTAAAAGACAATTCCATCTTAAAGATGTGAATGACATATATATATAGACATTTTTGATTATAACAATTACTCATTAATTTTACCCAAAAATAAATAATAGATACATAGATTTTAGAGAGATTATGAGAATAAGACAATTGCTAATCCAACAAAACTTCATTTTTATTCGTAAAAATAAATTATGAATCCATTAAGTATAAAGTAAAAACAAAGTATATCTTATGAAAAATAAAAATGAAGTTTTGATAGATCAAGAATTATTTTATTCACCTTGACAACTCTAAAAACTCATCAAAAAGTCAACATGCCTATCAAAAATTGTATAGGGCCTTGTGGAGTGAAGTAGCAAAGATCAGAGCGTACTAAACTGGCAAGATTCTAATTCAGCTAGACTTAATTTTGTAATGACAGAAAGTTAATGTGTTTCATTGAACTAGAAAGTAGTATCTGACATAAATATAGCAGTCGCAGTTCTGACACCATTCCCCCGTCAAGAAATATGCACACCTGTGAATTTTATCTTATTACTGTCTCCTGCCTACTCTGCCTTCCAACAATGTCTTAAGAATAATCAAGCACACCTAAGACTGCCTACTTCAGAGCTCTTTTGCAGATGATTGTAGGACTGATTTACATATTTATTTAAAAGCCTTAAAAATGTATTGGTGATATTTTTAATTCTCAAGAAAATCTAAATTAACACATTTCCTTTTAAATACCTCTTTTCTAGCTCATATTATTATTTAATCTCTAGGAATTTGTACAATATAATCATAACAAAATATAATATTAGAGATAATATAATATGTAAACTCTATTTAACAGATATCCACTAACTTTCGCTAAACTTTACATGATATTAAACAACACCATAATCATCTAAATATAAATAAAACAGTGAAAATAACACATCCGGTCTATTTAATAAAATTTCTAACAATACAAATATGAATAAAATAAAATGAAAAATTAAACTAGAGCCAAGTCAGTAGCAGAAGCAAATAAATAAGAGAGTAGTTCAAAAAATTACATAAATCTACAATATCAATCGTACATTCTTAGAATCTTATGTTTCATAATAAAAACGATTTTCAGTAGGAAATATAATTTAGTTAATAGAATTAAAACATTTGCACCTGTTAGAATAATGGATAACAAAAAATCAATACATAAACAACAGCAAAACAAAGCAAAGATCGGACATTAACTTTATCAAATATGAAAAATGACAAAAGAACGAACAGAAGTTATGATTAGAAAATTCATTACTTTTATTATTCATTGCATTAAATACTTTAATATTTATCTATTATGCATTTTTATCTTTACATTCTACTTCCAGTCTATATAGCATTAGTCTACTAAGTTTTTCATACACAAAAAAAGATTAAATAACAAGTTAACATAGTAAATTAATTAAAATTTAATATTGAGAATGGGAATTAATATTCAGTTATAAACTGGTATTAAACAAAATGGTTTCAATTAATTATACTCCAAAAAATTTTGGTTATCCTTCCATATTTAATAAAAATATCTGGCTCAAGTTTGCATGATGGGATGAATGTTTCTTTTATCGAAACAAAAGTTTGTTTTAAGAAATAAATCTTTTGCTTGGTAAATGGAATCAAGTTGAAAGTTCTTTCAAAATTTTTTTTTTTTTTAATTTCCAATTCCCAAATCCAATATATCTCCATACAATTTCTTTGATATAAAAAATACTCGCTTTTTTAATAATAACAAAATTAATATAAAAGTTAAAGCACAATCTCGAAACCAATAACCAACCAATAAAATACATTATGTTAAATAGAGACAGATATCATACATCAACTCATTTATTGAAAATTACTTTTTATTAAAGCTAGTGGAAAGTAACTTAGAGCCTGATGCCAGTATATAATAATATTTTATTATAATTACCCAATAAATAATAAATATGTTCTGTTTAACGAACATTTATTTAAGAATTCTTAAATTCTTACATCAAATTTTATTACCTATTTAATTTTATTGAATTTGAGTCTACAGAAAAGGTTATTGGTCCCAAGAGATTTGCTATTTCTCTAAAATCAAACATCAGTTAGTAACATTAAATACAGGTCAGGCACTGTTCAATCACAAAAGTGGTAACTCATACAGTCACATTGGGATCAACTTTGATGGCAGGGGAGGCAAAGAGCCTGTCACAATGCATGTTGAGTATGTGCTTTTTGAGGTTAAAGTTGAACTTGGATCTGTGAGGACAATGTGGGCATTGAAACTTGGGCTCTTTACCACACTCAAATGTTTTGTGACGTTTCAGGTGAAACTTGTGCCTATAGGTCTTCCCACAGTCCAAACACTTATGAATTGTTGAGATCTGGCTCCTGCACCATGGAAGCACAGTGGTGAAGTAACCTGTCGGCAATAAAAACTATTAGGAAATATTCCATTGCCAAATAAATATTTTTAAAAAATCTACTCAAAGAAATGAAAAAAAAAAAAAATGTTTTTGTTAGAAAGCAGGATAGTTAATAACAAATAAAATAGAAGACAAAAAAAAAGAAAAGCTTGGCATTCATTCATTGAGGTATTTCTATAGAGAAGGATTAAAATAAGGAGAAACCAAGAAAGTATATTTATATAATTTTAAAGTAACATATTTTTAATTAATGCTAATACAGAGCACAGAATGTATTTATAGATATAATATATAAAATATAGTACATAAATATCATATTACCATACCTAAAATTTACAATATTTCCCTGAGTTATGCATAAATATATACTTCTTAAACATTTGATGGCAATCATATATAACACTATAATAAAAGCACCACACAGCAGGATGATTTTCATACAGATTTAACCAAATATGTATTTCGAAGTCAGTACATGGTTTTATTGGCGAGTTAAAACAATTAATTGTTTATGGCTAATCACAAATAAAATTAAATAAAAATTATTTTTTAAACCAGAACATTTTTAATCATTAGAATAGCATAAATGCTCATTGAAGGTACGATACTCTAGTGTATTTACATACAAACACTTATGAGCAGATGAAGCACACTAAAATAAAAATGGACTGCTTATTTACAGGAGATTGATAATTATGGAATTGCAATAAAATAAATAATTACTTTTAAAATAAAGAAATATAGAGAGAAGCCTTTACAGATAGACATGAACTATGATCTATGGATACTTGAGAAGAAAAGCAAAATACAAAAAGCTAGGAATCAGATTGATTATTGGGTCATTTTGATAATATTTTTCACAAGGCAGCAACTCGAGTAAACACTTGACTTTGAACCATATTTTATACGACCTATCCCATCCATGAAAATGGATCCATTTCATCGACCAGAATTAAAACTTAAAATATTTGAAAGAAAAGTAATTAGTAAAATCTTTGATTGTATTTTTGTTGATGAGAAGTAAGGGTGGAATAAAGGAAGTTTGGTAATGGTTTGGGAACTATCCCCAATTAGAGTGCATTCAAGTAAAGAAATTAGCTAGTAGATGCTTGATATCCTCAACAATTTAAACAAATCAGGAAGAATGAAAAAAGTACTCAGAACCATTCTCCAGGAAGAAGAAGAAACTTACTTAAAAAAAATCATAAAAAATGTCTATATAATATCTATAAAAACAGATTATACAAAGTATAGGAAGGTAAAAATACAGCAAGGAAGTCTAGCTTAAAAGTTTTAACAAGAAATTTATCTGATCACTGTCATTAGTTTAATACTTGAGGATAGCATCATTTACCATGAAGGAAAATCAGAGGAGGGCATAGATCAGTAGTGACACACTTGGCAAAAAAAAAAAGTGTTACGTTACCTATGCGACTAAATAAACAGAAGAGAGCAAGATATTTGAAAAATGGCTTAGATTGCTCAAAGGCAATGGATTTTCTGCCTGCAAGAGAAATCCTGAATACAAAACAGCAAGGAAGGGGGAAAAGTGGAGATGTTAAAATTATTATCAGCAATGTATATTATAATCTGGGCAGGTGAATATGATAAATGGAGCAAATGTACGCTTGCTCCAGCTAAACACACTTAATCAAATACATTAATATCATCATGACAGAAGATAAAAATAACCATCAGAGAATCAACAAGTGAAATAAAAATTGTACTTGATATCTCAAATCAAATCTTATGACATATTATTGGATGTAAGGTAATAAGGTAAAAAAAGGAAATATTTGTACTTTTAGTCAGAAAATCTTACTTCAAAGTATTTTTAAAAATAAAAAATTTTTTGTTTAAATTTACTGATTCAAAAAAGAGTTTTATTACCCAATATAATCTTACTTAATTAGACTAAGAGCTTACATTACTCATAGGTAACGATTTCCACAGAAATAATATTGGTTTGAAGTTTTATACCAAACTGAATGATGAAACCAACTTTATAAGACGATGGGTGTACATTTTTATCCCCAACCTCAGAGTTGACCCATGTCTACTCTACCAGACAATACATTTATTACATTTAATTTGACTAGAACTTGGGTCTAAGGGTCAGGAGCCCCAGGGAAAAATAATAAATAACTTAAAATAAAAAATATATACATAAGAATCATCCCGAATGGAATAAAGAAACTAACTAAAGCTAGTAAACAAAAATAGAAAAAGGAATAATGCAATTTCATTCTGAAAAATATATTTTCATTTTTAAATATTTTATCTTTCAAGATCATTCATTTATTTTTATTTCAGAACAGAATGAGTAAGCATATGGCGTCGTAGATTCCCTTTTTGGTGAAACATACGGTAACAGGTTGTACAGGAAAACTCAGGCTTCTTTCCACACTCAAAACGCACATGAAGTCTCAAACTTCGTGGATACTTGTAAGATTTGAGGCAAGTAGAACATCTGTATAATGGCAAGCCTGAAGTCAAAATGAATAAATTAGCAAGTTATACAGTAAATAATAAATAATAAAAAAAAATGTGTATAAAATAATACCTACCATATTGAATAAGATAATAAACATTTTATCCAGAATTAAAAATGTTAATATTGCTTAACAACCAGAAGTAAGGATGATACTGAAATTTTAAGAATAAATTTTCGATACGTTTATTTATTGTTCCTTGGGTGAAATCATAAAATGTATTATTAATTTTTTTTTTCTTTTTCTTATTTCTTAAAATAAGTTTAGATAGTAGTAGCAAAGAAACTGTCATTTCTAAGGTATAATATATAAAAATATAAATAATTTTATAATGATCCAAGGTAAATTTCAAAATAAAAAGTAATCATGGTCATAAATAATGTTCTATTTAGAAATAATAAAAATAAATATGTTACAAAGTCTGTGATCCAATTTTATATTATCATACACTAATGAAAAAATATTATTTAATTTCTTTAAATATTTACACATCTTTAGAATAAGATATCTAGTCACCAGAATATGTGAAATACTTTAAATGAGAAGTTGTAATCTTGTAAAACATATTTCAATATGCATTATATCTCATAAACACACAGGGAGTGAAGGAGTCCAATCAACAATACTAATTTACAGTTGAGAGGAATTACATATAGTGGACTTCTATCCACAGCAATCACTTAAATTTTTATTCTTCAGAATTAGCAGTTACTACGCCTTCCAGTAAGGTATAATAGAAAATCTAAAAGTAAGCAATAGATTTATAAAAAAGGTAAGATAAAATAAAAATAAAATCACTTTGATAAGCAAGCTTTCATCAAATCTTGTCAATAGATACAAGGTATTTCACCCCTATGAAGAAATTTAGTAAGAAGTTCTTCTAGGTGACGAAAACTACTTGAAATCATCAGTTGATATGAAAAAATAACCAATGCCTAATACAAAAAAAAAAAAAAAAAAAAAAAAAAAAAAAAAAAAAAAAAAAAAAAAAAAAAAAAAAAAAAAAAAAAAAAAAAAAAAAGGGGGGGATGGAGAATTAGTCTTCATTCAATAATTAAAGGTTTAAATCACGTTTTACCGATCTTCCTGCCCTAGTTGTAAGGACATTAACCTTATAAGGACATAATGTCAAGAGACTATCTCTAACGCATACCCTGTGTGAGCCTCACAGGAAAAAATCCTCTTTATGACGCAGGTTTTGCGTCATACGCAGTGAACATGTTAATGTCTGATTTAATCAATTATTGTGAACAATCTTCTATGTACTCTAGAATATAAATGAATAGATTTAATAAATATAAGTCTCAATTGAACAATGTTTGAAGATAGATAATAATCTATAACTATACCTTGATAGAGATAATTAAAATACAATGAACAAGACCCCAATAAGCAGTAAACAATAAGAGTTGTTTTCAGAGGTAGTTAAATGATCTTCTATCTTTAATCCTTCTTCATTAATAATTAGGACTTAGGTTTATTAAATAATGAACAAACAATCACTGGTGACTAAAGCTTATTCATAATACCAAAATTACACATTTTCATAAATAATAAAATATCTTTAAAACTAAGCTACTGATAAATAATTTAACAAAAATAGAAAATTAATAATTTACGAGAAAAAAACTACCATAATAAAAGATAAAGAAATGCAAATAAACTAATTCTGAATGAAAAATAAGAAACCTTAACATTTGCTGAAAAATGTGTATTCTCAAAATTGATCTATAAAGTTTATGAACTTCATTACAAAACAAAATATAATAACTTAGAATAACTTTGAAATGGAATTAATTCAAAGAACTGTAAGCAAATTTTGACACTAAGTTATTGAGCAATTTCTGAAAAAAGGAATAAATAAACAATTCAGTAAATCAGCCCTACATCTTCTATAAATATGCGATATTAAACATATTATATCAATGAATTGAATAATCTTTTGAAAAATTATTTTTAAAAAAAACTGTTTCCAAAGACCAATAAAAAGCCACTTTTAATATTAGTTGTAATCATCATAAGGACAATTACAGAAACAATTATTATAGTTGTTTCTCATAGCCTCCATGCAAAAGGCAACTCTTTCCACTAGATTCGAAGAAAAATACAAAATGCATCACTATCAATTATTAACATTTCTTTGGATCATACCAAGAGCACTGACTGCCCACAACAGAGGAACATCACTATTAAGAGCATTTAGATTCATTATTATTAACGGATTCTGTAGTTCTTCTCTTAGGGGGCTCTTTATGTATATTTTGCATGTGTCGACCCAAATTACGCGAATGGTAAAACCGTCGCCGGCAGACTGCACAAGAAAACAATGGTTCCTTTGAACACTCACGTAAGTGAGCTTTTAAATGGAACTGATGTTTATAAGACCTGCCACAGTTATCGCATTCATAGCGACCTGTTGGAGAATCAATATCAAGTTGAGCATTCTTACTATCCATTATAATTTCAACAAGAGGTTTCACTGAGCTTGGCCAATCTGAAATCATTAAAAACCACATATATTAGTATTATATAAATATTTCATACTTATAGAAACATGCACTATCATAACCAATTAGGTTGTATTTACATTTGGGTAGCTAATGGTGCCAAATAAAAACTAAAGAAAAGAAAGGTAGGATTGAAGGATGAAATTTTACAACTTTTCACATCTTTTCCATTATAATGTAGTAATATTTTTATAGCAACAAGTAAAAGCATATTATCTTAAAAGTTGCTAACAATCTAATATCATAAAAATGATAGCAAAATATAAAATTAAAACAATAAGGAAGAAAATACTTAAAAAGTCTGATACTATAAGAAATAATAAAATGGTGTTTTTAGATAAATCAAATAATGAAAAGAAACAAATAATATACAAAACCTAATAGAATAACAACCAATATCAACTAAAAGCAGGGATTTGAATAAATTTTCCTACCAAAAATGTAAACCATTAAATATAATTTTATTTATTTATCACAGAACACAGAAATTTTCCAGTACTCACTACTCACCACAGATTGTATTCTGGTGATATTTAAAATAAATTATACTAATCAAAGCATTGTATTTTTTCTTATAATCACATTTATTCGACTACTAAAATAATTATTTATTTTAAAATAATGTTTATTTTTTGAGATGCTCTTTTTTTATAAACTAAAGCAGCCACGTTTACTCTCTAAAGAATAATAATAAGTGAACTAGTATAACGAAAATTATTCCTTATAAATTGGCAAATAGTAGATAAAACTGGATCTTTAAAGTTATTACTAGGTACTTTTACTCCTAAAATGTAAAAATTGATTAAAAGTAGTAACCTAGGTGATGGACAGAGAAGCAATCAAAATGAAATATTAAAGTAAATACACTTCATTCTACACAAAAGTCCCAGATAATTTAGTAAACCTACATAAGAGCTAAAAAGTCAAGTAAGAGTGTGTAAATAAATACACAGATAAAAAGATGAATCAAATTATGTAAACCTGCTTTTCGTCATCCCTAAACTCATATTCTCGTACCTGTTTGTATCTTGCCTCTTTAGCCCCGATAAAGGTATAAAAATAGTTTTTTAAATATTCTTCTTCATCATGACTGGCCAATAACCATCCCTCATTTCATTTTAATCAGCAGCATCACTTCAATTGATTCACATGTTTTTATGATGATCCATATTTGTCTCGACTTCATTATTCACTCATTTAGTAGTGGCTTAAGCTTAGCATACAAATACTAAACAAAACAAATCATCATCCTACCTTAGAACAGGTATACTAAGGCCAAGAGTTAATTTTTTTAAAGTGTGATTTTAAATGGCATACCATAACAAATTAAAATTTACTGGGTAGAGAGAATCATATGTTTTAGTTCTAGAAGGGACCACTATACTTTTACATAGCCATACATTTTGATACTTCACTACATAAAAATGGAAAAGGATGTAGAAAAACTGTTTGACCTGCATTTGAAAAAAATGAAACTAAGAAAATTCCTAAAAATTAAATAAAATAAAATAGATGTGCAAGCTACAATATACTCAGTTCATATGCCTCCCGAAAGAGATTATGTATGGATAAGATACAATATAATATTAAAGCATAAAGTAATAAAACAAAATCAATGCAAGGAAAGGAAAACTTGGGTTATATAAAAATGAGAGACTTTTAATTTGTCTTCATTAACATTTATTTTTTGTTAACATAAGCATATAATAATAATTATTATTATTGTAAAAACAGAACAAATAAATAATTGATTCATTTACAGAGAAATGAATTCAGATGAATATTTTTCTAAAAGAGTTTGTTCAAATTTGACGTCTGGTGCTTCAAAATCACATGAGTTTTCATATTACTAGAATATATGGTTTTAAAAGGACATAGTAAACAACAAATCTTATCTTTTCCACAATAATATTTCATGTGTTTCCGAAGGCTAGCTGCATTTGTATAGGCTTTGCCACAGCGGGGACACTTTGAAATTAGCATATAACCTAAAATTAAAATTGAACAATAAACTTTAAGGTAAAATTAAAATGATACATCACATTTGACATGGTTAAGGAATCAAATCAAAACAATTGTCATAAGTTTATTTAATATAAATTTTATTAAATTTGTTAATTGAATACAAACAACTGATACAAAAATTAAATATTTTTATGTTAAATATCATTGGAAATATTATTCTTAAGAATACCTTTGCGATAATAAAAATTTGCTCATAGAGAAATTATTGCCTTCTCTACCAAGCAATATGTTCAATGTTAAAGTTTCCTTCTTCATCTGCTTTTAACCTTCTTCAAAAACTGAAAGGTGAAAAAACACACTGGAACATTTTAATTTTACATATTAACAGTGATGTCTAAACACTTTAATGCTCATGAAGAAAGAAGATAACAAATTTAATTCCATATGTTTCTAGATATGATACATACGAATTGTCTACTACAGTAATCAAAACCATAAATAATAATCAATAGGTTAATTAAAATAAGGTTATATGACAGATTAAAACTAAAATGTTAGTAATTCAATATGTAATGATACAACTCAAATCAAATATAATTATATAAGCCTAAAACAGAAAATTGGGTTTGTAATGAATTGAGGAGAGTTATTTACTGGTCACACTATCAAAACAATAAAAAAAATTACACCAGTTAAAAACAAACAAACTACATAAAATTGATTTTCTTTGAGATGAAGAATATAAGAAATAATTGTAAATCTGAAAATACAATTCCGTATGAGGAGAGTTCAAGAAGGCTAAATAAAGCATTAATTGATCAGAACTAAAAAAAAAAATTGTTCATTTCTAATTAGGTTTATAACATGATAACACAATGAAATTCAAAATTAGAAAATAGGAATCTTCTTTATTTAATTTAAATGAGATAAAATTACTGATATAATACGTACATTTGAAGAATAAACGATTAAGCTATATGCTATATATTAAAATGCAAGAGCCTTATTGGTTATCTGTAAAATGTCAAAATGTGAACTACTTAAAAAAAATTGATTAAATTGGATGACATAAATAACTAATGATTAATACAATTTAATTGCTCCATGTCAAATAAAACCAAATACTGAAAATGACTAAATGCCTACTGATAGTTAAACTTGAACATCAACCATAAAATAAACAGAAAATACAAAATGTAATCCTCATGACAGTAACATATAAAATTACTAAATAAACAAAAAAACTTACCCCAGTTCAGCTAACTTCTAACCACCTTAAAAACTTTATTCATACTCACTATTAACAAAGATTATTTAACTAGAACAAATTTTTCTTTGATTAATTCAGATCACTAGTTACGAGGAACAATTACAGATCTCAACATAGATTACAATTTACATAATTTCCAAAATATATTTATGTGAATTAAATCTCGCAACACAGAAATTTTAACACCAATATCATAACCAAGTGATCACCTAACCAATACAGCATAACAGAAGGGTAGATATTGTTTACAGATGTTTTAAAAATGTAACACGATAACCAATCCAGTAAACATTTAAAAATTAAGTAAAAGTTTTATTTTAAATATTTATGATATTTTTATAATGACATTTAATAAATATATGACTATTTCAATGCTGCGTTTAATGGTAAAAAATAAATTTTACGTTTCATAAAACTGACTTATATCCTTGTCAAGAAGGCTTCGGGTGTTTAGAACTTATGTCAAAGCTGCTACCATGGTTCCATACAATGTTTTGTATTAGTAAAATAGAAGTTTTGCAGTATTCATCGTTTTTCTTTTAATATTTGCCTTGTCACGATCAGCGTATGGTTTTCTTACTTCTTACAATTTTTAAATGTCATAGTTGTTTTTATTTGCCAACTAAAGAATTTAAGTGACATCTGACATGGCTGAAGGACAGAATGACAAGAAAGTATATTTTACGAGGCTGCGTAAACGTTCCATGGACAATGCTAGTAAATCTACTGGTGATGTTGAGAAAGAAGAAGACTGCGTTGTTATTGATCCTGTTAAAGAACCTGTGATTGATTTAACAGAAGATGAGGTGGATAAATGTATGTTGATAAAGCCTTACTGTTAAATTATTGAGATATTTATAAAACTATTATTCACGTTAAAATTGACCTCCTTTTCAGGTGATACAAAGATTTTGGAATGTGCTATATGTTTACAAAATTGTATACATCCTGCCCGACTGCCTTGTGGTCATGTTTTTTGTTTTCTTTGCGTGAAAGGTGCTGCCCATGGAAATAAGAAATGTGCTATGTGTCGTAGTCCAATACCACATAATTATTTTCATAATCCTGAACTATTGGAAACACCAGAAGAGATAGCTGATATAAACCACGAGGGATATGAATGGTTTTATGAAGGTCGTCAAGGTTGGTAGAAATATAACATTATTTTAATTATTATATTGTGATTGGGGTTACAATTTCCATTTACCATAAATACTTCAAATCTTAAAATTATGTTATAACCTACTATCAATATTTTATCATCTTTCTGGAATATATCTGCATCACTTTACTTTAAAAGTGTTATCACTTCTTGTTGTCCTCAGTCAAACTACTTCTACTGTTATTTCTGATTGTAAGCAAGGAGATTATATTAATATTTTATCCCTTATCACATTATTAAATGTTAAGCATTGTTTTACTTAGTAACCATCCTTATTTATTTAATTTTTGTTGTGTTCCTCGACCTCGCTCTACCCCTCTCAGTTTAACATTTTGGTTTGAAAAAAAATTTTTTTTTGTGATAGCTTTATTTTTAAATTAAATCTATTTCGAGAATCTAAAAAAAATTTTGTTACACTACATCAGTATTCTGGTTAGAAATTATACCAGATTGAACAAATGGTTCATAAGAATGTGTTATCAATAGGATGGATAATGTGACTCTTAAAATTGGCAGTAATATATCTCTTAAAACAAGTCCTTTACAAGAATTTGAAGAAAAACTTGTTAAGGTGTTTATTTATTTAATGGGTACTAGTATCCTTTGGTGACTGGCCAAATGGTTAGACCTGCACAGCATTTTATATTGACATACATCCTAAACCTTGAGTTTCGGATTTATCGATTTATATTTCCCTTCCTCTTCCTGGACCTCTCTACCCTTCCCATTGTTGTTGTTGCTGTCACTTAGTTTTCAGGATTATATCTTGTAATGTTATTTTGTTTTCCCACTATTATTATTTGTATGAATTTGATAAAGGTTTTTAAATAAAATATATAATATTTTGAGTTGAAAGACAATCAAGCAAGTTTGTACTTTAGAAGGACCAATTATAAACTATATTCGGTTTGTTGTAAATGTTGGATTAATGTGTATGTAATGTAAATGTGGAGGTGTAGTTTTAGCTCTATATTTATCACTTTCAATATGGGAATCTTTTGCCATTTGGTCTATTTTACTTGTATTAAATAGAAAGATTTATTGAGGTTTTAAATTTAATATTCAGTGTGGAAAGGTAAATGTATTCTTTTTTGTTATTTTGTAAAAATTGATAAAAAGTTAAGTTAAAATCATAATTGTTTTGTTTTAAATTAAAATTTAATCATTCTGTTTTTTTCATTCTTTTATTTATTTTTCTTCTTTTTAAACTAATTTTTACCCTTCGTGGGGGGTTTGTTGACTGTAGGGGGGTGGTGGCAGTATGAGGAGAGGATGTCAAAAGAAATTGAAGATTATTATAAGAATGGCGTGGATCAATTTGAGACCCTTATTTGTGGGAGTACATACACAATCGATCTGGCTTCACAAATCCAGTACAAGAGTAACGCTCCTTGGCAGAAGAGACGTATTGTCAGGGAAAAACCTTCATGTATTAATAAGAGAGGAGTAGCTGGCATTCAATAATATAAAGGAAGGCTTCTTAACCTTAATAACTTAACTGTGATTATTATGGTCATGTAATTAAATATAATAAAGATATATTGTAACTTTGTATGAATAAATAATAATACAAACATAAGATTTTGTATTATAATTAATTGTTAATTATTTAACATATTTCTCGGTTTGAATTATTTTATTTTCCTAGGCATATCATCAAAATTCCTGCCTAGTAAGTATAGATTTTTCTATTCTGTCTAATCTTGTGGCCACTCTATGTGGATAACCTCCTTATCTTCCCATACATCAACTATTACATGTTATTATAGCTATTGTAACAGTTTATAGCTACCCTCTTACTATTTATAAACAATACAGCAGTTTATTCTTCTCTTAACTGAAAACTTGTTGATATCATATTACATTATACAAAACATTTTAATAATATTTCTTTGTTGACTTGTCTAGGCTGATAAGATTTCTATAAGTAAAAAACAAATTAGGAATATTTTTTATCAACTTATATACTTCCCCAAATAATTACTTCAATCAACAATTACTTGCTTAGTACACAGCTTTATTGAACTAAGTCCATCACACCTTAAAATATATTAAATACTTCTAAAAGGGGAAGCCTTGTTAATTGGTTTCCTTTTCAACTTAAATTTTATAGTTTCATTTAGATAAATATTTTGATATAGGTTTATAAGGTAAAATAAGATTAAATTTATAAGATATAATTTCATCAAATATCTATTAGTGCATATATTGCGTTATAGCATATTATACCATTTTAGAAAGGGGGAGCTTATTGTTAATGAAATTATCTAAGGAAACACCGATTACTGTTATTTGTGCAAGGCACATACTGTTCTCTACAAAGTAGGCCTGTTAGAGGTGACATTTCCCTATTGCCAAGTTCCTTTAAAAGGCTCAAGGACGCCAATGTAACTTTTACAGGGCTTCAAGATTAGACAAGGACCATTTAATCTGTTAAAACAGATATTGTACAAATATTTGCACATTATGTAACAAATATATAATTGTTTATAAAACATTTTCATTTTCTTAAATTTAATTTGGCCTGCAGTAAAAAAATATCTAGCACATCTGTTATTTTAGCCTTTTAAATCTTATTATTAGTGGATTTATGAACCGTGGCTCAGTATTATAAATTATTTCAATTTTTACAATGGAGGTCTGGCTACAAAAAAAAAAAAGTTAATGAAATAATTTTAGTGGTGTGTTAAATTGAATCTATTGATTGAGTTGGAGGGGTGGGGGATGAATAATCTTAATGACTTCACCCTAGTTCATTGTTCTCATTTTCTCAATTAACATAGATAATAAAGAATAAACAATTTTTCTTGGAGCCAAGGAGATGTTTTCAGGCTGGATATTGTGTGCCATATCCCTCATAATTTTTTTACTTGTATGCATTTTATTGAAAATGATTGTATATTTAGCAGAACAAAACACAGTACATTGAATTCCTTTAATAATTCTCCCTCCCCCTCTCCTTTTTAAAGTATTTCCCTAATTTTATCTATCGAGAACATGTTTCTGAGTGACTCAATTTCTGTTTTGTGTGCATTTTTGATACCTTTCATTTTTTATTGTAATTACTTCCTTTGGCACATAAGTACATAATAAGCATTACTGTGTGCTCAGTGAAACATGTATAGGACATCTATTATTTAAGTAAACAAATTATTTTTTGGTCACTTGTTATAATATAGTAGTGTTACGTGAACATAGTGAAGTTTTTTCCTTTTAAGTTCTTGGTACTTCACACTTTCTGAGAACAACTTAATTATCTACCATATTTCTTCTTAAGCCAATACAAGTACCAACCCTATATTAATATAATTTTTTCTTTGATAATCATCAAATTTTTTTCTTGCCATATCTTGTTTTATTTATTTATTTTTATTTTTGTTTTTTGGTTCTTCTTGATTATGTATTATGTATTTTTTTCTCAATAAATTAAAAAATATAATCTTTGAAATTAGTTTGGTAATTAATACATATTACTTTATATTTCTAACATTTTAATGATCTACCTCAATTGTAAGAAATACATAATTAGTGAAATGTTAGTAAATCACTGCCTGCTTTATTAGACTGCAACTCTAAAGCAGATAAATATGTAGTTATCATTAAAAGGTGCTTTGAATAGAATTAAAGGTAATAGATTTTGTATTAAAACATACCTAGTAGTTAACTGTGTTAGCAATAAATAAAATGTCAAAATAAATTCTAATGCTATATTTAGCCTTCAAAATCTGTTGCTTTTTAAATAGATTTAACATTTTCGACAATATAACTACAAATGCAATACTTTCAGAAATTAAACAGTTCCGTCCTAGTCATAGATTTTATAGATATTAATCATCAACTATGTCTTCAGGTTTTGATACTGTATAATATTTATATCAAAGCTTTAAATTATCTTAAGAAATTTAAATTAAATTAAATTATATTTCTTATAGTGTTTAATGTGTGTTTATTTGTTTTGTTTTTTAATGTTTGCTTCCATTTAAAATTTGTTTTATCTATTGTATTAATTATTCAAAGAAATAAATCTTTTTTTTTTTTTCTTTTTTTTCCAAAAATATTTTCTTGTCATCCTTTTTACCTGTTGAAAATCATTTAATGAAAAATGATTTATCGTGAAATATATATAAATTAACTATTTGGTTACTGTTAACAGTATATTTTCTGTTTTTATTATATTCTGTGAATAGCATCATTGGATTGATTGCTAATCTGGCCCACCATCAATAACTGGTTTAAAACCTCCATGAATTCCCTTTGCCTTTATGGCTGAATGTAACAGAATATATACTTTTTCTGGTCTGTTCTGTTCTGTCACATGCATTTTAAAGGGTAAAAAATAAAATAATGTGTTTTATTAAAATATTATATTACAGATTTTGAATACATTTATAAACACATAAGAAAAAATAGTTGATACTCAAGATGCCCTCCTCTGGCTTTTATACAGGACTTAAGTTACTCTGGCCACTCTTTAATGGCAGTACGCTGCTTTTCGGTAGGAAATTCTTTAATGTTATACTCTTTTCTCTCCTAAATTGTTTAAGACATAGATTAAGAGAGTGTCCCGTATAATGCCCGTTGGCCCGCAATCCAAGGTTCACTCATCAGCAGAGACAGTGATAGGACCGAAATGTTCATTTCTCAGGACATCACATTTTGGTTATGGAGAGGTTTTCTTAGAATCCGGTTCTTAACTGCTTTAGGTTTTACTGCAGTCCTTACACTTCTTGTGCGAGCTGATTGAGCCATGTCTTCCATAGAGTGAGTCTCTCTAAATTTATCAAGGGCCCTATAAACGAATTGCCAACTGATCCCTGGGGCCTGAGCAACTTGCCAGGAGATTTTCCTTAGCAGGATAGAGCTACGTCAAAAGCATGATTCTCTTTAACAGAACTTTCCATCTTAGGAACCTTATTCTAACTGAGATGCTTGGTATTATTTCAATACCTTTTCATGTAAACACATAAAGGATCAAGATTAGAGGCCTTTAATAACTTTCAACAGTACAAAGGTCAGCGTTTTATATATGTGATAGAACTTTTGGCTGGTCTTGGTAGATATAGTTTAGCAGATTGAGCCTAGAGTGATTGCTCATTTTATTAGGATTGATGAATTAAGTGCCACTTCTATTGAGATTATTTTATTTAAAAACTAGTTTTGAATGCTAAACATTCATCTTCAGTTCTAAAACATACAAATTTTTTCAACACATCAGTACTATGTTACATAGATTATATATACTTAAGTTTTTTAAAAAGATAAGACAAGAAATCAAGCATAGGCACTAACCTTTGAGGTAACTAAAACACTGAATTTGTGAGAAGTAAAAGGGGGGGGGGGGGCAGGTAGGTTAAGTTTTAGATTTACAATGAGGTTTCCCTTATGGCTCATTGGGTTTTTCCGTTCCTATGGGAAACAAATTTAAAATAGGGCCATTGGATATGTTAATCTGATCATTTAAACAAAAATCTGGATCGGTTTTAAACGATTTTATTATTTCTAGTGAATTAAGTAAATGAACATATAAGAGCATACACTAATAAGACCCAAAATTCCAATTTCGCTATCCATCTAAATGAAAATAACCACAAATTTAATAAAGACTCGGGAGTAAAAATATTACATCAAGTAGAAAATAGCCTAAAATTAAATACTTTTGAATCACTAGAAATAATAAAATCGTTTAAAACCGATCCAGATTTTTGTATGTAACATAGTTCTGATGTGTTAAAAAAATTTTGTATGTTTCAGAACTGAAGATGAATGTTTAGCATTCGAAACTAGTTTTAAAAAAAAAAATCTTAATAGAAGTGGCACTTAATTCATCAATCCTAATTGTATTGATCCTTCTATATCATAATGCGTACCTCAAGTGCTCATTTTATTTATATTTATCATTTTTTCTCTTTTTTTTTTTTTTAAGAAAGGAAAATTTGCTCGAATTCTTGCACTAGTAACATACCTAAACTCATATTAAAGCATGAATATATGAGAAACTGTTTGTCATTGGCGAACCATTGGAAAAATAATAATAATCTATAAATAGATCTGATTTCCTATACCTCAAGGATGTTACGGGTGAAAAATTTCCAGTTTTGAAAATCTAACAGATTTTTTAGTTATTAGATTTGCTTAAACTGTTAGGTCAAAAACTTAGTTGGCAGATAAATGTTGATTTTTGCTGCAGCTTGGCCCATTCTTTTAAATGTGAGGATGTGAGAATAATTATTGTATTAATTGAACTTTTTCACTTCAGAAAGTATGGAAAGATAAAAAAAGGAATAGACACCAGATTGATTTTAATTAGATATACTTAATGAATAAATGTATTCAGCACAATTTATTTATTCATAGATAGTGAGCTATGGAGTCTTGAGAGTTTCCATTTCAAATCTACACAATCTACAATTACTTAAATCCACTAGTTCTTAATATTGTCTCTTGAATTTAATGAAATATTTCAATTTTTTATATGGGAGAATATGAAATGAATCTCTTGATTAAACCTAGTTAGCTGGAAATGTATGTTCTTGAGGAAAAAGCAGAATATTATCATCTTTAGGAAAAGGAACCGTAGGCATGCCAAGAAATAAAATAAATGTAGAATATATGAAATTTAGATTTTGAATCTATGATAAGAATGTTAGCTAGCATTTACCAATTTTGAGTATTGTTACTTTGATGTTATTTATATTTTAGGATGGTGGCAATATGATCCTCGGGCTTCTGCTGAACTGGAAAAAGCCTGGGGATCAGGTGTTGGACAGTGTGAATTGCTAATAGCTGGATTCTTATATACAATAGATATTAAAGAAATGTACCAAGCTAGGAAGGGTCAACCATCTCGAAGAAGAAAGATAAAACGAGACTTAGCTGATTGTGAAAAATTAGGTTAGTGGAAGTATTTGGTAAATGTAAAAATAAAATTAGTTTATTAAAGGAATTGCCAATATCTTTTCTCTTGGAAGTTTTTATTTATGTGTTGGAGCTAATCAATGGAAATGCTGTACAATCTAGTAATTTACTGGCTGAAACATAAAATTTATCCACCTATCGATGTGGACTAAAAATACAAGTTCATATTGTTTTAAGATAAAAATTTGAACCGATTTTTGCAGGAGTTGCTGGTTTACGAGATCCTAATGCACCACCTCGAAGGCTTTCAGAAGGTGATAAAGGGCGGCATGATGATGATTACCATTTCGAAGACATTAGCCCTGAACTAGAGCGGCGTAGCTCACTTGACTCCTCTGTATATTATTATGATGGCCTTGAAGAACAGTTTGCAGATCTAAGTTTAAATAATTCAGATGATGATGACAGCTATCAGTAGATTTGAATGCTGTCTTCTTTTGTCTTCCATTCTGTGTTCCATGCGCTGGAAGCATTGATTTGTATTCGGGTAGTTATAGACTTTTTAAGGATACAAGAAAAACATCGATTCTAATTCTTATATTAAACTCTAGTTTAAAATAAACTCTTTTACTACGTACCATTTATTTTTTATTCTTATAACCTCTCACCTATTCACATGTTTTGAGATTTATGAGAAAATCATAATTATTTATAAACCTTCTTTACAAGGTTTGCAATATTGTACAAATTATTCTTATTATCAGGGTGTCAACCACTCGGGAAAATAAGGAATATGTGGGGAATTTACAGTAAATTTGCAAAAGCAAGGAAAAACTCTTCGCTGATTCTAAAATTTACTATTGTGCTTAAATTTACATAATAAAAGTCTCTCTTCATACAGTCCTGTGAAAAAATATAAACTCAAGACAAAAAAAACTTCTTCAAGTCATTTTAAGTCTTTAATTTTGGAATCTGAGTAACAAAATATATTATTTAATGTATACAGTGAATGATTAATTACAATTTTAATAAATAATTTCATCATATGGCTAGAATTAGGTACAACTGGGGCAAAATAACAAAATACACCTGTGAAAAAGTATAAACTCAAAACTTTAATGTCTCTTTAATGAGTAAATTCGTTTCAATAATGAGAACTTCCACCATGTTTTTTAATCACCTCCAACAGTCTTTTAGGAACACTTCTTACCAAATTAAGTAAAGTGCTCTCTGGTATGTTTTCCCAAGCTTGTGTGATCCTTTCCTTGAGCTCATCAATGTTTTGGATTTCTGGTTTCTGAGGGTCGTAGACTTCTCTAAACATGATTCCCCACAAGTTTTCAATGGGATTGAGATCTGGACTAAGAGCTGGCCAATCCAAAACATTGAGTCTGAAATCTTCAAACCATTGTCTTGTTGAGCGTGCTGTATGAATTGGCGCATTATCTTGTTGAAAAATGGGATCTTCTTCTTCTAACATTGTAATAAACGGCAAAAAGAACTCTTCTAAAACATTTTGGTACCTCACAGCATTCATTTTGCCAGCAATGAATGCAACTTGACCCTTTTCATTAAATGCAGCCCAGACCATTACTCCTCCACCCCAATGTGTTCTTCGTGATAAAATTTTTTTTTCTTTTCTAAGGTCATGCCAGTAGTAATTAAATCCATCTGGGCCATCAATGTTAATTTTTTTTTTCATCACTAAAAATAACTCTTGACCATTTATTGCTGTCTTGGATATGTCTTTCTGCAAACTGCAATCGTCGCTGCAAATGATGTTTTTTAAGCTGTGGTTTTCTCATAATTTTACGATATTTGAAGAACTTGGATTCAGCTAACCACTTCCTCACCAAACTAGCGTCACATCCTAAGTTGAATCGCCTCACAATCTGTGCAGAGGAAGCTCCTGTTTTCGAAATTTCTGTCAAAACTGCCCGTTTCACCTGCTTTGAAATTTTTGGAGGCCTTCCACTTCTTTCTTTTTCCCGTAATTTTCAGGGCCGCACTTTAAAAAGTTTTTGACTACTCCCTGGGAGCGGTTTATCTCATGAGCAAATTGCCTCTGGGTCATCCCAGCCTTCCCTAAGTCCATTATTTGTTGCTGCTCAATTTCCGTGAGTTCCCACCACCGTTCCCACGGCATTATTAAAAAAAAATTAATTACTAAATGAAGCTTTATGGTATCAAAGATGAACAATCTTTAACAGAAGGAATAAAACTGAAGTGATATTTTAATCCTTAATACTCCTGTCAATAGAAAACAAACATTGAGTTTATACTTATTCACAACATAAATAAGATTTGTTTACAAAATCTGGTATTAAATTATCAAATAGATCAATGTCCACTTAAGCTTTACACCAATCTAATAAGATAAATACAAGTCTAAAAACATAATTGTGTAATGCATTTACTTTTAAATTTTATAAATACATTATTTTTATAAGTTGAGTTTATATTTTTTCACAGGACTGTAGGTTTCATTGCAATCTTGTTGTTTTTTGTATCTTATTGTTCAAATTTTAGATTTGTTACATTTTTTTTTTCAAAAATTTCATGTTCATGAAATCATTTGTTTTTTCAATATGTGGTACATTTATTTAGTTTTCTTGTTCTGATGTACAATTTAAACCAACAACAACTCTTATGTTGAGATATTAACTCATTATCAAAATATTGTGCAATTTTTTTTTTTTTTTTTTTTGTTCACTCCTACCTTAAATTTTGGTTTATTGGACCAACAGTAAGGATAAAACTTGCATTAAAGCTCTGTTAACACGTTTGTCATTTTAATTATCTAATTTAGTCAGTTACAAAATGTCTATCTTTCATTTTAAATATCAAAGAACATGTACTTAAAGGTATTATAAATTATTTTACTGTGATATGTAAAGCAAAAAAAAAATGCATTGTTTGTTTGGATTGTGATTGCAAGAGTATTAAAATAGTGATGGAAATTTCCTGATAAATTCGGAAATTGCGTTTACCGAAATTGGTTGGCACCATGTGCTAATCTTCATGTGCTTATCAGAAGTTAATTGAATGGGTAATAGACTGTTTTTTTTTTTTTTGGGTTTGTGTTTTCTATTTTAAGCCATTTGAATCTGACGATAAAGAAATAATAAAATAGTTATTTATATAATTTTTAAGGGTCGACCAAATATAATTTTGACATTTATATATAAGTGGATATTTTTTTATCTTCTAGTTAAACTAAAACAAGGAATGGGTGACGTTGGAGACTATATAAACAAAACCCTGAAGTAAAAAATTATCGCATATTTCATGTTATATGTCACAACATGTTTACGTTTATTGACTGGACTAATAATATTTTCTTTTATTCGCATCATTTTAGTAAGGATATTAGAACAATTTTGTGAAATAATTGTATTGTCATTGGTCCTTGACACGTGTGCAAATTTTTAAGTCAATCAGATTGCTGGAAATTGGTGAAAATTACTCTGAAAGATTCCATTACAGGTCAAGATAATGAAAGTGTGTTAAAAAAGAAATTTTGGATCGAACAAATATTTTCGGAATTACCAAAAGTAATCAAAAGACTACAGACAAACGTGTTTTCGCGGAGAAGTGGGACTTACCGCAACTATCGAATACTGTAGTAGTATATAACCATAACAAACATTTCCTCCATTCGCCTTTTTTCTCCTTATTTTTGTGGTAGGCCTGTCAATAAACACATTGTAGAGTGCATGGAATATGCGATAATTTTTTACTTCATAGCATCGTTAGGAATAGTTAGAAGGTAAACATACTAAAAGTCCCTACCACTGGGGGGGTGAACTAACGGTGGGGGGAGGGGAGAAGTTCAATTTTTTTTTTTTTCTCGATAATATCGAGAAAACGGTTGACCCTAGAAAAATATGTTTCAATTAAACATAAAAGCTAAATAAATTTCCTATAAAATTTGTAATGTGTAAATGTGTTGTAGTTCTAACCGTTTACGAGATATTCGTTATTGAAAATCGGTGATTATCGGAAAAAAAAAAATGTCATCTCACTTTTTGTCAGACTTTTGTTTCTAGTACCTTCCACAATCGTTTCTCAGAAAAATTGTCAGAATCAAAATTATAGAGTATTAAATTTAATTTAATTTTATATAACATTTCTGGAATTTAAAGCAAGTGTTATACAAAAAGTGAGGTAAACATTTTGTTTATTTTTAAAATTATCGATTTTTAATAACGCATATCTCGAAAACTGTTAGAATTTCGACGAATATGTATATAATTAATTTTATAGGAAAATTAATGAGCTTTAAGTTTTATTTGTAGCATATTTTTCTAGAGTCCACCGTTTTCAAGATATTATCGAAAAACAAAATTGGGACGTTCTCCCTTCCCCTTATTAGCTCACCCCCCAGGGGCGGTGACTTTTAATATGTTTACCTTCTAACTACTCCTAATAAAGCTGTGAAGACAAAAATTATCGCTTAGTTCATGCACTCTACACCCCTCATTTCAGCACTCTTTAACTGGATCGCACTTCTCTGAGAAAACACGTTTGTTGGTTTTAAAATTAAATAATTAAATTTCTATTTTTTATTTGAATGCTCCTTAAATTTACTATCAGTCCCAATATATGAAATTTTGATTATGTCACGTTATGCACTCAAATCAGCCCACTGAATTTGTCGGTATCGTCATATTTTGCCAAAACATACATATTTAGCGTTCGGGTTTGGGTGTATTACGTGACATAGTCAAAATTTCATATATAAGGCTTGATAGTAAATTTCATCAGATTTTAGTAAAAAAGGGTATTATTGATTGATTTATAATTGGATAATTGTATAATTGCTTTCTACTCGTAAAGATTAAATATTAATTTTGGTGCTTCGGAACTTCGGTCCATATCTAGTGTCTGAATCTATTTTTTGTTGTGGCCTGGACAACCACTTCCATCAACCCATTTTCAGGTCTCCCCTTACATCAAGAAAAAAAGGAAGAAGGAGAATTAAGGAACAGGGAAGAAGAAGGAGAGAAGATGAGCGACGTCGAGATGGGACAATGCCCATCGGAGCATCTCGGAGTTAACGCTTCCAACGCCAGTGCTCGGAACCGTGTCCGCTCAAGGACCGATGCCGAAGGCTTTATTGCCCCTGACCCGAAGAGGGTCTTAAGCCACGACCAATGCCTGGGCCTAGCGGATACCAGTACTGAGCCTGCCAGGGAAAGACCACCTCCCTCTATAATCACCTCTCCGCCAATTTATTTTACCCATATGCGGCAAAGATTGGCGCCAGGGAGCACAATGCAGTCACTCTCCTGCTGAGAAGCAACCAAGAGTCCCAGTTCCACTCGTATGCGCCAAGAGGGACCCGGAGGTCGAAGAAATTCGTCCTCCACGGCTTCGACTTGGACCACTGCCTCCAGGAAATCAGCGAATACCTGGTTGCTAGGCTCCCAGGCTTCAAGCTGGTGAGAAGATTAACGCGCCGGGAAGGTGCCGGCGAGTCCTATACTACCGAAGGTGTGCTCCTCATAACAGAGCACACCGTGAAGATCGAAACTAATCAGAAGCTGAGGGAGATCTGCATGGTGCGCTTCCGGGACTTCAAGGACGACGGAGGCCCAGTTCAGTGTCAGCAGTTCGGGCACAGCATGAAGTACTGTGGCCGCACCTGCGCCTGCCCGTGGTGTGGAGCACCTTACCTCTTCGAGGAGTGCCCGAAGACAGCTGCTCCGGTCTGCGTTAACTGCAAGGGGCCTCACGCCACCTTCTCGAAGGAGTGCCTGTATAGGCAAGGTCTACTAAAGCAGCGGAGAACGAAGACCAGCACCCCAGCTCCGGTCCCTGCGATGGATCAACGAAATTTCCCTCCGCCCAGGCCAGCACGAGGCTCTTTCTCGCAGGCATTGGGAGGTGCCTTGCAGCAGCCACATCAGCAGCAGCTGCAGCCGAGGAAGAACCCCCCAAGGCAACACAGTCTCATCGTAGAGGATCCATCCGACGAGATGACGTCATACGCCGCCCCAGCAGTGGACAACGCCCTGCTCTACCGAGTCACCGGACGCATGGACCAGATGATGGACGCCATGACTAACCTCATGGGACTCGTCACTATACTACTCCAGAAACAAGATGGTTGAGGCGTCCGTCATCAATTTCAATGCCAGAGGACACTCCGCAGCTCAAGCAGAACTAAAGGTACTCCTTTTGCAGCATAGATCGGCGATGGTGGCCCTGGCCAACATCATACTCTCCCCAGCGACTGGACTCTACATCAGAGGCTACGAAATCTACAGGGCTGTCCGGGATGGTGCGCGGCAGGGAGTCGCCATCTTGGTGAGAAGGGACATGCCAGCTCGACGCGTCCAGTACCCTAGAAAGGCTGACGCCATAGTGACGTCTTTCTGTAAACGCGGCAAGTCCTAAAAACAGCCGAAAAGTTTTACAGTAGGCGGTAATGAGGAGAACATTTCTAGCTCAATATTATGCCTTGTCGTCTGCTGCATCATATGTACAAAAGTACACTTTGCGTCCTCCAGACTTTCCAGAACTCCGTCCTTCGGCGAATTGTCCGCGGCACCCGCCTAGAGAGGGCCAAAAATACCCGCATCCTAGAGGAGCTGAGGTTGCCTACGATCCCGGCTTTTATCGGTCGCCGGCACGTCAAGTTCTTTGACGGGCTGAGCTACTGCGCCAACCCTCTCTTCAGGGATATAGCCCCCCCCCCTCCCAGGCCTGGGAGGTGGCAAGGCGCACAATCCCCTTAGCGGACGTACTCGCCGAAGGACGGAGTTCTGGAAAGTCTGGAGGTCGCAAAGTGTACTTTTGTACATATGATGCAGCAGTGGAGCACCGTGGAGGAGGATGGGTCGGATAATGGATTTATAGATTTGTAGTTTTAGTCTGAGGGATATCTGAGGAGAGGTGATGGAGGCGGTATGTCCGCGCCCGGGCCAGCTTGATCCTGCTTTTGACATGGGTCAAAAAGGTGAGGTGCCTATCGAGGCCGACGACAAGGTATAATATTGAGCTAGAAATGTTCTCCTCATTACCGCCTACTGTAAAACTTTTCGGCTGTTTTTGGGACTTGCCGCGTTTACAGAAAGACGTCACTATGGCGTCAGCCTTTCTAGGGTTCACCTTCATGCCGTATGACTTCAGCGGTTCGACGATGGTGGAGGTTGCCCTCTCAGCCATCTTGAGGGCCCGGCCGAGGTTAAGTCTGGAAGCGTAGACGGCGACGTCGTCCGCGTATGCAGCCACTACCACCTCAGGGTGCTTTATAGATACGACTGGCGCCGTAAAGATGTTGAACAAGATCGGTCCCAGCACTGACCCCTGAGGAACACCACAGGTGGTGGGGACTGGCGAAGACAGGCTCCCACCGACCCGCACAACGAATGATCTTCCGCTAAGATAGCTAGGCACAGCCACGCCGTATGTTTGGCATTGAGGTCTTTGCGACTGTGCGTGAAGCAACAGGTCACGAACAGATATGTGTGTCGCCCGAGGACTCCTGTAGACACAGGCAAACGTTTACCTGTGCTTAAGCCGCACATCGACCGTGACTATGTGAACACCATCGCAACTATCCACTGGGTAATGGACGCGTCGAGCTGGCATGTCCCTTCTCACCAAGATGGCGACTCCCTGCCGCGCACCATCCCGGACAGCCCTGTAGATTTCGTAGCCTCTGATGTAGAGTCCAGTCGCTGGGGAGAGCATGATGTTGGCCAGGGCCACCATCGCCGGTCTATGCTGCAAAAGGAGTACCTTTAGTTCTGCTTGAGCTGCGGAGTGTCCTCTGGCATTGAAATTGATGACGGACGCCTCAACAATCTTGTTTCTGGAGTAGTCTAGTGACGATTCCCATGAGGTTAGTCATGGCGTCCATCATCTGGTCCATGCGTCCGGTGACTCGGTAGAGCAGGGCGTTGTCCACTGCTGGGGCGGCGTATGACGTCATCTCGTCGGATGGATCCTCTACAATGAAACTGTGTTGCCTTGGGGGAGTTCTTCCTCGGCTGCAGCTGCTGCTGTTGCGGATGCTGCTGCTGATGTGGCTGCTGCAAGGCACCTCCCAATGCCTGCGAGAAAGAGCCTCGTGCTGGCCTGGGCGGAGGGAAATTTCGCTGATCCATCGCAGGGACCGGAGCTGGGCTGCTGGTCTTCGTTCTCCGCTGCTTTAGTAGACCTTGCCTATACCGTAAGGGTTCATACCTTACGGACTGACCCGATGACCACCATAGCCGGCAGAGTGTTTCCCGACACGTAGAGGGAGTACCTTCAGTGGACCAAGGACCCTCCAGAGATCCAGAGATGGATGAGAGTAAAAGTACGTCTTAAAATGCCTAATAGCAAGAAAAGATCATAATTCCTTGTATGAATAAAATAATAAATAAAATCGGAGGCTAAAACAAAAATGTATCCAAACAGCTTAGAATATACGACTTTAAACCCTTTCTCCCCCTCTCCCGCCCATACCCGACGCTTTTTCGAGGAAAACGTTTTACGACATTTAAAGCTAAGTATGGTGAACTATTTCCAGCTGTCAGAGCTTTTTATTTTTGAAGCTCAAAGTTCGAAGCTAATTTTCCTGTACTCTTTGAAACTTGTTTGCAATTTTAACACAGTTTATCCAAAATCAACCAACAATTTTTGTTTTTATTACATATATATGAGTCAGTCAGAGCCCAGCTGTACATTGGTTAACATCGTTTCCCGGTTATTTATTTTTAGTAGTGTTAAAAGTGCATCTAGAGATCAAATTTTTTCTCTATTGTGTAGTGTGATCATCAGTGGTGTCAAATATAAAATCATAGAAACATCGGTCCAGCCAAAAATATTGTATAATAAGATATTACTTGAGGCCGTTACAGGTAAATTTAACGTTATCTCTAGTAGGTCTTAAGATAGCAAGCCCCACCAGCTCTAGCTCCGCCCACTCCCCACCACTCTCACCTTTCATACTAGACTATTATACGTAGTAAAATGAGCTGCCAGGCGTGTAATAAAACCGTCTCTAGGGACGATAAAACAAAATTATCTTGTATGGACTGTCAGTCATTTTATCATTTTAAATGTTTGAAAGGGGATAGCATTACTCCAGACAGTGCTAAAGATCAAATCAAAAAGTGGTTATGCCCCGAGTGTAAATCAACATCAAAGGCGGCAAAAGAAGAAGGCTCAGTGTCGGAACTGCTGAAAGGCCTAATAAGAGACGTGAAGGAGGTAAAGGCTAAACTCAAAGGTATTGAAGAGTTAAGTGATATAAAAGATAGCCTCCAAAAACAGACGGAACTTTCATTCGAAAATAACGAGAGGTTATTAAAAATAGAAACCCTATTAGAGGAACAGAAATCTCGAATAGAAAAGTTAACAGAGGAAAATTCCCAGCTAAAAGGCAGAGTATCGGAGTTAGAAAGTCGACTTATCTTTGTCGAGCAAAGGCAGCTCGAGAATACAATTGAAATAAGGGGCATACCAGAGAGGTCTGGCGAGACTGTTGTGGGTACCATACTCACCGTCGGCGCGGGCCTGGGTATTAAGCTGAGCCCTGAGGATCTAGACCACGCTGTGCGGCAGAAGCCTAAGCTAGAAGGAACTCCAGGCCCTATTATTGCTAGATTTGTTCGCAAATCTTTAAAAGAAGAAATTGTAAAACAAAGGCGAATAAAGAGAGACTTTTCCACGCGCCACCTAGGCTGGGAGGAAAATGACGTGCACCGAGTGTACGTTGGTGAAGCGATGACACCTGCTAATAAACACCTCTATTGGCTGGCCAGGCAGAAAAAAGTTACTGCAAAAATTAAATATGTATGGTTTAGTGGAGGCAGAGTACGTTGTCGGCAGAACGATGGCTTCCCAGCAGTAATTATCAGCAAGCAGAGTGACTTAGATGTTTTCGCCTGACTAAATGTTCACCATCTACTTTATCTATTATTTAAAATTTTGTTTACGATTCTTAATATTAAAAACTGTAAGTTTGGTTTCTTTTATTTTTCATTTTTTCTAATTATACCAGCAGGTATTAGATCATTTTCTACAATTCTATTTATTCTATTTTTTTCATACACTTTTTCTTATATTTTAGTAACTAAAATAGTTTATTTTTTAACCATTATTATTTTTTTTTTTATATAGATAATATCATGAATGTTAATCTAAAATTTAGAGCTATTTCATACATAAATTGTTCCATATTCCTAGGCCTTCATACATGTACCTACCTAACCCTGTTTCCTTATATACCCACTCAGCCATGAGTAACATCCTCGTATCCTGTCACATCAACGCTCAGTCCCTTATTGCCCACTATGACGAATTCCTTCAATATTTCCTTGATAACTTTTACCACATTATAGCCATATCTGAGACTTGGTTAAAACCCTTTATCCCTTCTTCCCATGTCTCCATCCCTAATTACTCATTCCTGCGCCATGATAGATCTGTCCGAAGGGGCGGGGGGTCGGGGTCGGGGTCTATATCCACAATAGTCTTAAAGCCAAAATCCTTCTCCAATCACCATCTTCAGATTCTCCTCACGTTGAATACTTATTCCTTGAGATATCAACTACTCCCTACCCTTTGCTATATGCTGTGATTTACCGACCTCCCCATGTTCCATTTGACGATGCATTTGAAACCTCTCTAATCCAATTAACTTCTACCTACTCCAATGTTATAATCTCCGGTGATTTTAACACTAATATGTTATCCGAATCCTTTGATAAATCCTTCCTAGTCAATTTGTTCCATTCCCTTAATCTTTATCTAGTACCATTTTTTCCCACTCATCACACACGATTCTCAGATACCTGGCTTGACCTTTATATTACTGACTCTCCAGACAAAATTCTTTCTTCATCTCAGCATCCAGTTCCTTTTCTCTCATCACATGACCTAATCCAGATTTCATACGATTTACCAACTAAATCCTTTGTACCCACAGTTGTTTCTTTCCGAAATCTGGACCTCCTGTCATTCGAATCCCTACAACCTGATCTTGATTCCATCCCATGGGACGTTATCTATTCCTTTACCTCGATTGAACCAATGATTTACACCCTTACTTCAAACCTTCATTCAATCCTAAATACTCATGCTCCTCTAAAAACACTAACGATGCGCCGTCCTTCCGCTCCATGGTTGACTCCTGAGATAAGAGAGATGATGAGAAAAAGAGAATCAGCCAGACGGAAATTCCGACGAACCCGATTACCAACAGATTATATTTCCTTCAAAATTTTACGAAACCAAACCCAATCGGCTATCCGACTCTCTAAATCAAAATATACGTACAGTGCCCTTTCTTCTGCTCCTGATCCTAAATCCAAATGGAAAATCCTGAGAAAACTAACCTCTTCTGAACCCAACTGCAACTCCTTCCCAGTTTCCCCGGATGAACTTAATCAACATTTCATCTCCCTAGCTCCGAATCCTTTGCTCGAAACTGAATTACCTTCTATCCTAGCTTTGATCCTGACAACTTTTTTCTTTTCCCATGTGTCCTACAATGATATACTTTCGACCATTATGAAATCCCGAACAAATGACTATGGACCCGATAATATCCCAGTTAAACTTATCAAATCATGCCTTCCCACACTTATACCTCTCCTTTACCACATTTACAATTTTTCTCTTCAAAATTCGACATTTCCTTCTTCTTGGAAAACAGCGCTGGTTCGCCCCTTGAACAAAATCCCTAATCCTTCCTCCCCAAGTGACTTCCGTCCTATTTCCCTCCTCTCCAACCTATCGAAACCTCTGGAACGCATTGTTCAGTCCCAACTTTCAGTTTTCCTCGAAGAACGCTCACTCCTTAATCCCTATCAATCCGGTTTCCGTCCCGGATACTCTACCCAAACTGCCCTTCTGAAAATATCTCAAGACTTATTTTCCGCAATAGATCGCCAAGAGTTAACTATCCTTATCCTCTTAGATTTTTCCAAAGCATTCGATAAAGTTGACCACAACATCCTCCTATCCAAACTTCGAAACCTTTCCTTATCCACATCTGCCTTACTCTGGTTTAAGTCCTTCCTTTCCGATCGATCACAGTATGTAGTTATTCCAAATAAAACTCCGTCCAAGACCCAACCCCTATCCTGTGGCGTTCCTCAAGGATCCTCACTATCACCCACGCTATTTTCTGTCTACATTAATGACCTTCCGCTTTCCATCCATCATTGCCGGTATCATCTCTACGCCGATGATCTCCAAATCTATTTATCCTTTCCCAACTCTGACTTATTACAAGCCACTAAAAGGATCCAAGAAGACCTGAATCGAATCTGTAACTGGGCATCGATGAACAAGCTAAATCTAAATGCTGAAAAGACCAAAGCGATTGTAATAGGATCGAGTCACCTCTTAAAAACCATATCCTCAATTCCCACCCTTTTCCTGAACAGTGATCCTATCAAATTCTACTCCTCGGTCAAAAACCTTGGAGTCGTTTTCGATGAAACCCTATCCTGGAAAAATCACGTATCCGAAATTTCCCGCCGCACCATCCCTATCCTAAAACGTCTCAATTACGTTCGCCACCTTCTTCCTTTCGAAACCCGTAGATTACTAGTTACCTCTCTCATCTTCCCCTACTTTGACTACTGCTGTGCTGTGCATGGGGGTGTTTCTGGGGATCTCGAGGCCAGAATCAAAAGACTATTTAACTGCTTTATCCGCTTTATTTTCGGGATCCCGAGGAGCGCCCACGTTTCGCAGTTTTATGCGGAGTTAAGGTGGCTTATTCCTTCCTACCGTCGCCAGAACTTCCTGGCATCCTTACTTTTTCAAACCGTTCAATCCCATCATCCACCTTACATTTCCGAACTCCTTCAACTCAAATCCTCAATTCTTACCCGCCAAACCCGATCCCGTCAATCAGATTTGCATACTCCTACTCATTGTTCAGCCACTTTCGACAGATCTTTCGTAATCCGATCCTCTTCTCTCTGGAACTCCATCCCTCTCAACATTCGTCATTCAATTAACCTTTCTACTTTCAAATACCACTTCTTTAACCACCTACTATCCACCCAGATCCTGTCCTCCAAAAACTGCCAATAGCCACTTTCTAGTTGTTATAAACTATAAACTATAATTATAAACAGTTTATATTTAAGCAATCTTTTTCTTTTCGTAAAAAAATAGTATAAATTTTCTGTTACTTTTTATTAATATCTTCTTTCTGCTCTTTTTTTTTTTAATTTTTTTTTTTGTATTACTATTATTATCTGTCACTTTGTTGTGTAAATATTATTTTATTTTAAGGCTCTGAAGGCCCTTGATTGTACATTATTTTTTATTCTTAAGGGACTTAAGGTCCCAGAATAAATAAAGAACTTTATTATTATTATTATTTATATTAGAGTAGGAACGAGCAAATTTTTACTTTAAAAATCTTATCTTGCACAAAATGTAATGATCCACAACTTTTAGAATATAACATTTTTTGATTGGATAAACCATTTTTGTGTTATATACTCTTTAATATGACCAAAACTAACTTTTTGAGAAATTTGGCTAATTTCGTCGATTTTTGACAATCGATTGTGGAAAGATGTCTTAATTTTGTAAATTACATAGTTTTCGATTGGAAGGATTTTTCTGTATGTTTTTTTAAAAAAAATCTGAAAAACAACTTATGCAAAATGGCGAACAACAGCTGTGAATTTTCAGTTTATAATATTCTGCTAACTTTAGAAAGTAGCCTATATTTCTTCAAAACATTTTATGAATAATACTGAGAAGAGATTGCTTTTATGTCATTATTTTTATTGACTCTTAATTGGATTGAATATTGTTTTTATTTTCGTTCATTCTCCATTGATTGATGAACTTTTTTTTTACTAGGGTGTATATCACTAAGGTCCTGCAAAAGGTTCAAAAAGAGCAGTTCTTATAATTTTATTGAAACCAAAACTTTATTTAAATAAATTTAAACCTGAGTATTATTAACTGCCAAATAATTTTTCTCAATTACATTATTGATATTTTAGTATAAAGAGAACGATTATTAAATTCGGAAATAATATATATTAATTTCGGAATTAATATATATGTATATTAAAACAACATAATAATATTTATTGACATAGTGCAATGCATTATCAGCACGCAACAAGTTTACTAATGTGAGATTTGGAAACTACAGAGCAGATGGAAAGTGAATGAAGGATTTATAAAGAATTATATGGAAGGGGGAAAGCAGCTGAAAACTTTTCCATTAAATTATTCTGACCAGACTACGATTGCTTATGGGCTTTCATGAATAAACAATTAGAGCCCAACTAGTTTACCACTTCTCCAACCTTCATCGCAATGGAAAGAGCTAAGGAGTTTAGCTATGTCAACAGTACCTACTTTCAGATGTTTGGCCCATCTCAAATGAACGTTTTCTTCGAAAAACGTCCACAACAGCATGAGGGTTTAACCTCTTGGAGGGTGCGAAGAACGGTTTCATATTTTCTAGCATTTGTCTATTTTCCTACTTGGTGTATTATCGAAACAACTGGTATACTCTTTGGTAGAAGTAGTGAGCTTGAAGAAGTCGCTTTCGCGATCGCTTACATATCTTTTATGGTACAGATGGTTATAAAATTGAGCTACTTTCACTGGAAGATAGAAGACTTTCGAGAACTCTGTCTCAAGTTTGAGTCCTTTCAAACGTCTAGGCATAGACCTGAGTTTTCCAAAAATTTCTTGGAGGAGGCAAGCAATTCCTTACGAAGGACGGCCAAGATATACAACTTGGTTATCTATATGAATCTGATTCTTTGGAACTTGAATCCTCTCGTGGTTCAGCCAATTAGAGTATTACTGAATTTGACAGGTTTAGTCAAAGATAAAGATGTCACTCTCATTCCTGATGTTTTCCCGGTAGTCTACATGTTCGACGAGACCAAGACTTGGTATTTGCGTACTATCACTGGATGCTTGGAGTGGATAGTTGTCAACGCTGGACTCTGCCACGCCGTAACCCTAGAACTCTTTTTCATGTCGCTATATTTGATGCTGGCTGCTGAGGTTGAGGTGATCTGCAAATCTGCGCAATCCGCTGAGGAGCTGGGACGAGAGATAGAGCGGGACTACAGCACTCTTTTGGGGCCACGGGACGACAAAGATAGAATTGATATACTGCTCCTGATAGAAGATCACCAACTCGTACTTAAGTGAGTGCAAACGAAGTTTTAACTCACGAAAAATTATAGAATTTAAAATCGTTTTCATGGTACTGTTCAAAGACAACACTTAAATAATGTCTTCTTTGTAGTTAAGTGAGATTATTGGACAGTCAAAATAAATTACAACGATTAAGCAAATAAAAATTATATTCCATATAATCCATATGATTGAATTTTTATTTCATTATCGCCATTGTTTTATATTTTTTAATTCTTTTTTTCTCAATAGTGTTAGGTATTTTTGATTTTTACTTTTATTACACATTTTTAAATTGCAAGAAAATACCTAAATGGCTGTCTTCAGTAATGACATGTAGGTTTGAATTGTTGCCTGAAAAATGTTAACTATTTATATATCTGTAAATTCTTCTAGGACCTTTCAATATATACTGCATAAAAAAAAAAGTGTTTACCTCTATTTAAAAAAATATGGTATACAGATTATAGCATGAATAAGTAGATTTAGGTTATACATCCTTTAAATAACAAAAAATTTAATATCCTTTCTTGAAATATTTCTTTTTTAATCCTAGAACCTGTAAGTGTATTAATTAACTAACATTTAAATTGAATTTGGTTCCCCTAAAAATTTTATCATTCTATTTCCGAAACCGAATCAGCATTAGTCTTTTTCCGGCAAATATTTTAATATGGAACATGTTAGTTAGAATAAACTTCACTGATATGATATAATGCAATCCATTTTGCTTACAGGGAATTTCTTTGAATTGAAATAGTCTCATATACAAATATTTAAAATATTGTAATTTTATAAAATATACTTAAAATGTATAACGTATTTGTCTGGCCTTAGGAAAATAAAGAAGCTTAGCGAGATCATGAACCCTTTATTGGGCGTGGCGATTGGCTATTGTATGGTGGTATTGCCAACTTTAGGTGTTGTCACTACTACTGCAAGTATCCTTAGTGTTCATTTACATAATATATTATCTAAATTGATAGGTGAACAATATATGATACCTATCTGTGTCTCAATGTAGGCTATCAGAGGTGCCAAATCTATCCCCGTAGCGGTTTTAAACTCCAACAGTTGGATTGGAGCCACCATCACAGAACTACTTGTGCTCTTCATATATTCATGGATATGTGGCAAGCTCAAAGATAGTGTGAGTAGCTTATCCTAACTGTTCCTCGAATTGTTTCTTTCCACTGAGGTAATCTAATCCTATTGCAGGAGGAGGCGATATTCGAAGCTGTATACTCGACCAACTGGTACGAACGGGATGTTAAATACAGAAAGACTGTACTGGTGATTATGGCTAAGAGCCTTCAGCCAAAGAAGATGCAAATGCTCTACTGTGGTGAAATGGACAGAGAAACTTTCGTCGCTGTAAGATGAAAATAAATATATTTTTAAATTAACAAAGTTGTTTTAAGGTTATTATTCAATGGTGTTTAATAATTTTAAGACACACCGAAAAGCAAACAAATAATACAGACTATTACCAATAATAATTTTTTTTATTTTACGGTCAGATTATAAGGCTATTAATATACTGAATATAAAATATTGTATCAACAAATCCATCTATTTCATTTTTAAAACCAGGAAATTTTATTTTTTTTTTTTTTTGGGGGGGGGGGGGCAAGACCTATTGAAGTCCTATACTAGCCAGGGTGGGAGGGTCAAGATTTATTCGTAAGTTCACCACGAAGTAAAGTTTAACCCGCCCAGGTGGGATTTGAATCCACGACCTTCGGTATGTTAGATATCTAAAAAAATATGTCCTTAAAGGTCTTATTTTTATTTATACAATCGTTTTTATGGAATGTTACGATTAAAACGGTAAAATAGCCAACAATTAAAGTATCTAATATTAATTTACAAAATTTTAATTAAGTATTAGGGAAGTTGTATTTTATGATCTATATTCTATTCATAATAAAAACATTTTTCAGGGCCTGAAAGGAATATATAGCTTCTATAACTTCATGATAGGATTTGAATGAATGTTCTGGACCACAACTCACAAGGTTCTAAAATTTAGTTTTCTACTAGCACGAATTATTTCATCAACAACGTATAAAGCAGAACGTAGTGATGTAAAAGTAGATTTTAGTTTGAAAATATAGTTTAACCATATATTATTATTAAAAAACTATAACTGCTAACTTATATTTTCAATTATATTTGTAATATAGAAATTTTCCTTAAACATTAACAAAATAAATCAAATCTAAAAATATTTCAATTTATTTCCATTGTACTTACTATATTTGGTTTTATTTCCTAATGCAACTGTAATACTTATTCAATTGCTCCATTAAAATACAGTGCTTATTTTGTGTGTATGTTTAATAAAATCTTGTCCTATAATAGACTATTAGTGAAAGGAAAAGGTGTACTTTTTAATTTAGTACTTCGACCTATGACACCATCTCCCGAATCTTTCATCCGTCCTGCTCTACTTGTTTTCGTTACGAACAACGGTTCATCAAAAATATTATAAAAAAAAAAAAATTATCTCAGAGTTAATTAATTATCATTAATAAGAATAATAATAGAAAAAATATTTGATCCGTCAGTAGTGCTCCTGTAGAAAGATTAACAAACCTGGTTAGCGTTATATACATTTTGTTTTCTCTTTATTTTTTAATCTCTACCTCAAAGGGCACAACCACCACATATGTTGGTTTACAGAATGTGAATAAAATATGTCTTCAAAGGCACGAGAGAGGACATTTCCCAGAGAGTATTTCCCTTTTGCTTAGCTAAGGAAATACAAATTAAAGCAGGCTTGATTTTTTTTTGCAAATAAAATCATGTGAATATTTATTAATCATATTAAAATTGCGATTTCAAGAGTTGGACATATTTAACTGGAGTACAATTTTCAATTTTTGAGCATTGTTATTAGAAGTATGCCTAACAGCATATCAGCATAGTTAATAATCATAAGCTTGCAGAAGAAACTTCGGTAAAGTTTATTTTATATGCTAATGTGAGTTCAAAACTATTGACATATTCTCCGGATCGTTGATTATTTATAGTTCTTTTTTTGTTTTTTTTTCATTACGCTACGACGCAATAATACGCAATATGTCGATTTTATATTGTAGTGGGCAGTAGAAAGCGTTTTATCAATACTATAGTAATGAAAAGCCAAAAGAATTATAGTAATTTATGACATAATAATTAATAATAGTGAGTGAAAACGAATGTGAAGCCCAAGCTGGAATATATTAGGCACTGTAATAAAAGGAAAACAAAGTTCCTTCAAACAACTATGCACATCTCAGTTTATCTTGAATTAAAATTAAATAAAAACCTCCAATACACTTTTCCTTTAATTTCGTATTCTACAATTCGTCTTTTTTATTATTTATTTGTATGTCAGGATGACGTTAGAAGATGTGAACATATATTTTTTATCATTTTCCTAGGCCAGATTGGACCAAAAAAGGTAGATTTTTCTGGATTAAATCACACAGCTCCAGATTCTTAAGAAATAGGCTGGAAAAGATCCACTGAACATCGCCTAATAAAGTCTTTACGATTTCAGATGCCACTGAAGAAGAGAGGGGGTGATCAAAAGTCTTTTTTTTTCAGGTTCGTAGCATAGAAACTTGAAAAACCTCGTGTTTTTCATTAAACATGCCTCCTTAACCGGAAAATAAGTTGTGGAACACTACATTTCCTTTAAGGGTAGCATATAAACGTTAGAGCGTTTTTCAAGTGTATCCCTCATATTATTTAGCTTTATACTATATTTATATTATTTCTCCACTAGTTCATCAGGTTTTGTTCACTATTTTTGGCTGTGGGCAAAGTTCCTGAGTCGTTTATTTGCAATGGTTTGATTACTATCCAATACAACAGTAGTTTTGTTTTACGTGGGAGGAGTAGCCAGACATTTGTTTTCATAAATTGTAATACCACTAGTTTTCAGAGAATATTTTCCTTGATTAGCATTAAGCCTATATATAAAGTCGGTGATTTAAACAAATATATTGTCATTATCTTACAGAATCCAGATGTCTCCTCTATTACCAAATATTTGGTTTTTGCCTGGCTTACCTGGAGTCATGGTCTCGTTGAAGGACGACCGTCTGAAATTAACTTCTTAGCGGACCCAAGAAATGAATCTTGAACCTCTCACTATTGCTAGGATAGGTTAGTAACCTATAGGATAAACCGCCCTAACTGTTTCAGAAAGAGTACATAAAGGCGTTAAACCAAAAATAAAAAAATCTACTTATGCCGATACTATGAAAACTGCAGCGGTTTGACACCTGCAGTGGAACTTTCACTAAGGAAGTTTCTTCTTCTGTTTATAACCCTATTTGATCTTCGAATTAAAAAAATTAGGAATTTAATTAAATGAAAGAGACCGCAATATATAACAAGAAAGGTGACAACATTGTTAATATAAACTGCGCAAAAATGAATAGGGATATTGCTAATTTTGTGTTATTTACTTTGCCTACCGTTTTTGTATTATTTTTATTATAAACTGCATTAATATTCATTAGAAATTATAATATTTTTTGCTGAAATAAAATACAATTAATGGGTTTTAAAAAATAACAAAAATAAAACGTTTTAGTTGCATAATTTTTTTTATTGAACAGATTAGTTTTTGGAAACAATTAATACCTTGTATAATGCCCTCTGTTAGCCAAAACCTGTTTGCACCTATTAGGCATACTATTAATAATGTTGTCACTGGTTTCTTGACGAATTTTACCCCAGAGATGTTGCAATGTTGCACTCAGTTGTTGAAGGTCAATTAGCGGCGGAAGATGATTAAAAAGCCTTCTCTGTAACGCGTCCCACATGTGCTCAATAGGATTGAGGTCTGGAGACAATGGGGGAAGGGGCAGGCGGGAAATTCCCAGGTTTTCTAAAACTTGATGAACAACTATTCCTCTATAAGGTCGAGCGTTTTCATCCAGAAATCGAAAATCTCTCCCAATGAGATCCCTAGTTGGAGGGAGCTATTCCTCAATAATTTCATGTGCATATCGAGCTGCTGTGAGGTTGTTTCGTCCTCCCGTGTAAATGCCAGCCCAGACCATTACACCACCTCCTCCAAACTGCATTGAAGGCACAATAAACTGGGGCATTTTTCGCATTCATTGATCTCTGTAGACTCTTCGGCGTCTGCTGTCACTATACAGACAAAAACGCGACTCGTCGGTAAACATCACAGCATTCCAATTTGTGTCCTCTTCTAGTCGCTCGCTGCACCACATTCTTCTGAGCTGCTGGTGGCGAGCTGTTGCTGCAGGTCGTCTCTAAGGGCATATGATGTAAGGCTAACTTCCCACAAACGATTGCGAATCATTTGTTTTGATAAAAGTCTAGGTAAAACACCTTCAACTTCATTGAGGATCTGTCACTATGAAAAGGGTTTCTCCTGGCAGTGATAACAATATTTTTATCTTCTCTTTCAGTTGCAATACGTTGTGATCCACTGCCCGGCCTTCTATTGGCACTCCCAGTCTCCCGGAATCGAACTAAAGCCCGGGAGACGACACTCTGGGAAACGCGAACCGCCTCTGCAATATCAACTTGTCGATGAACTTGATAACGCATTCTCACTATTTTCGCGAACTTCGGGTTCAAGATGATGTCTGTCCATATTTATTGAAACTACTACTGGATTAAAATACTATAAAAGCTGTTTATTTACAAAATGATAAATCTTCATGTTTACTTTTCTTAAGGAAACTTGTTATAAATAAAAGGTTTAACAATTGTTTTGTATTTTCTATTTTGTTGTACCCTACTAATATTGAATAGATTGGCTAATTTAATTTAAATGACCGAATAAGGGATAAATAAGGCATATCCCTATTCATTTTTGCGCAGTTCATATGTATCAACTCGTAATATTTTTAGTTTTAATATATCTTTTTTATATGATAATCAAGTGTTTATTTATGACTTGTCCATAACATAACTACAAACGTATCTTAAACTGATATGCAGTAAGGCCATGGTACCAAGTCAACCTTCTGAGGATTGTCTTTACATGCTTGACAAATGGGACAGCTCTTCACGCACTCTCCAATATCCGCTTTCAAGGAGGCCACCAAATATACGATCGAGCTAAAGCTTTTAATTTTCCCATCCCCAAATGTGAAGAGTGAAATTCTTCCAAAACTCGACTTCGCAGACTGCTTGGAATCACCACCCTATAGCCCCAGAGAAGCACATCTTTCACAACATGCAATTAATTCATCTTTTATTTTTTATAGAATTGTTGAAGAGGGGGATTGACTTTACTTGGCCTACCAAATTTAGTGTACCTGATTACTTTTTGTAAAACATTATCCTTTCTGGTTTTAGTATGTACTTCAAGAAATTGGAGAGGTAAATCCACATTATCTTCAAAAACGTAGTTAAGCGTAATCTCATTATCATTTTCTTCTGGTGTCTTCCCTTTCATTGGAGCTCTTGAAAGCCAGTCCGCAATGTTTTTCTTTGAATCGACCCATTCAATATCATAAGTATAATTTGATAGAATAATGGCCCAACGTTGAAGCCGGTTGGCAGTACAGAGAGGAATCCCATTTTTTGGTCCAAAAATAGATACCAAGGGCTTATGGTCACTCACTAAACCCACTTCCTCCCAAACAAATAATCATGAAATTTTTTCACACCAAAAACTATAGCTGCCGCCTCTTTATGCAATTGTGAGTAACCCTTTTCAGCTTGTGTTAATGTCCTACTAGCAAAGGCTAGCGGTTTTTCAACTCCATTTGAATATTTTTGAGTGATAACAGCCCCTAGGCCAAAATCAGATCCATCAACAGTAAGTCTGATAGGTAGACTTTCGTTATAGTGAGCTAATGAACGATGCAGTTGTACTAATTCTTGTAACTTTGCCCATGCAAGATCACATTCTCTTCTCCACTCCCATGTAGCACCTTTTCGTAGCAGTGAGTAGAATGGTGTCATGCAAGAAGATAACTTAGGTAAAAATCTAGATATATAGTTCACAAAACCAATGAATGCTTGTAGTTCCTTTACATTTTTCGGTTTAGGTGCCTCTAAAATAGCTTTGACTTTTTCGTCTGTAGAGTGCAAACCTTCTGCATCTAACCTAAATCCTAAATATTCCAAAGATTTCTTTCCGATTTCACATTTTTTCTCTGATACTGTGAGCCCTGCTTCACCTAAGCGCTGAAGTACTTTAATCAACCTGTGTTTAAGCTCACTACAAGTCGAAGCGCCAATTAAAATATCATCCAAAAGACCAGCAGTTCCATCCAATCCAGAAATAATACTATCAACCGTTTTTTTAAATTTAGCCGGCCCAGAGGCAATACCAAACGGTAGTCTGGTGTACTGAAAAAGCCCCTTTTGGGTAGCAATTGTAACTATAGGCTGTGATTTATCATCCAATTCCAATTGTTGATATGCATTGGAAAGGTCTAGCTTAGCAAAAATTTTACAGCCCTGCACTTTGGCAAACAATTCTTCAACCCTGGGTAATGGAGGCTGGTCAACTTTCAAAAATGGGTTGATTGTTAATTTGTAATCCCCACATATACGTACGCCTCCTCCTTTCTTCAAAATCGGGACAATAGGCGAGCTATATGGGCTATAATCAACTGATTTTAATATACCTTCGTTTACAAGACGGTCAGTTTCCATATCTACAGCTTCCCTGAGAGCATAAGGAACTGTTCTTGCTTTGAAATAACGTGGCTGTCCCTCTGGTATTAATTCTAAACTGACTTTCCCTTTATTAAAAGTTCCTAATTGACTTGAAAATACATTAGGAAACATACCTCGAATTTCCTGAAACATATCAACTTCAACATCAGGGGTTATATGCTGGACTTGTTCATTTTCAACTAATTTAAATTCAAGAATTTCAAACAAATCTCTCCCTAAAAGAGGGGGCCCGTTAGACTCAATTACATAAAAGGTTATGTTGTCAAATTTCACACCTTTGTAAAAAATGCTGGCCTTAAAAAAACCAACCGGTCTGTTTACTTCCTTAAAATAAGAAGAAAAAGTTTTCAGGCTAGGTTGTAAAGTTAGTGTTCGAAATTTAGAGTTGAATACTCTCAAAGGAAGAATGGAGCAACTGCAGCCAGTATCTTTCTCCATCTTAATTTTACACATCTTAGCTAGGTGCCCAACCCTATCACACCTATTACATTTATAATTTTTGTACTTACAATTGGAGGTGCTGTGATTCCAATACCCACAAACACTGCATTTATGTTTTCCTTTTTCAGTAGAGTTCTGGTATTTTTGTCCTGGGGCTTTTACAAAGTTGATAGGTTCTTGCTTGATGGCTTGCCCCAAGTCATATTGATTTACTGACACTTCTTTTGCACTAGCCAAAGCAAGAGCTCTTTCGATTGTAAGTTTGGTCGCATCCTCTTCAAAAAGTCTGTCCCGAACACTACCTCGTCCCATACCAAGAATGAACTGATCCAAAATTCTTCCTTCTATGTCTAATGCATACTTGCGATTTCCAGCCAAAGCTCGCACTCTGGCTAACCATTCATTTACACCTTCCTTAGGATCTCGACAGGCATAATGAAATTTATACCGATAGGCATAAATAGATTCTTCAGCAGAAAAATGTTTGTCAAAATGAGCAACCAGTTCTTGATATGTCAAATCCATAGGAACTTTAGGAACACAGAGGTTGCTCAAAAGCTTGTAGGCGTCCTCTGCCAGAGCATTTAAAAGAATGGCCTTTTTCAACGCTTCCTCCTTTATAACAGACGTATTTGCCAAAAAAAATCCTTCAAGCCTGGGCTTGTACATGTTCCAGTCATTTTCTAGAGAAAATTCTCTGATTTAACCTAAATAGTTAGAGGACGCAGCCATTGTATATTCCGTATATCCTCGTCGCCAGTTGTAGTGAACACTGCTCAATAATTACACCCAGTTTATAAGCACAATCCTTTATTCATAACAACCATTTACTACACAACACATGAGCACATGACGCTCTATCAATCATAACACCAAGACAACCTCCCCTCTCTTAGTGTTGCCACTCAACAGCACAGCTAGTCCAGTAAAATAAGGGTTTGCCGAAGAAAAAACTGCGGAACTTTTATTCTCAACGGATCTTTATGTTTTTTGCGGTGCTGAATCCGAATCTGAAGTTTGCTACCACGGCAACCATCGGCTTCATATTTAAAATCGCAAAAAAAACGCCAAAAAACCCCGTTATTTTTGTTTTTTTATCTATAACACGATAACGAAGCTTTTTTCGAAGAAAGTCTTCAAATATTAATTGTTCATAAAAAAAAATCAATAAATCTACATCATAAAAAAAAGAAATCCGAAATCGGACCATTTTTCGCGAAGTTACGTTATTGGGAAAAAATGGAGAAATTGGCCTACTTGTCGTCAGCCCCACAGCTCCGCGAAAACACGTTTGTCGTACTCTTTTGGCTATAACTCTGAAACTATTTGTCCGATACAACATTACTTTTTTTTTTCATCTTAAAGCTGATTAAATTTACTATAACAATCTATAAATGAAGTTTTAATCAAACCCCGTAAAATGTACATGCCAGTCCACTAATAAAAACGTACTGTTGTATAATCCAAGTGTTTTTGGCACATTTGTCGCTCTAACTGCTCAAATAATTGTTCGATCCCAAATTCCAATTGTTCAAATTATTTTTTTTGTAATTATCATCATTTTTACGGATGATTAGCCCAGTGTTAGTTGTTAGTGATGTTATTATAATAAAATATATGTTATGTTATTATAATAAACATGAACTAAAGATCAGTTTTTATTCATTACTACCAACTCCTTGTACCAGCACATTTTTATTCCTTGTATCGGCACATTTTTCATTATAACTCCGAAAGTATTTGTCCGATTCAAAATGTTTTTTTTTCTATCAGAAAGGTGGTTAAATTTACAATTAGATGCTATATATGAAAGTTGTATCAAAATTCTTGAAATACAAAAGCTGTCGCGCTGAAAATCACGTACTTTTGTAAAACACATTTTTTTTTTTTGGCACATTATTCGCTATAACTCCAAAACCATTTGTCCGATCCAAAATTTAATATTTTTATCATAAAGCTGGTTAAATTTACTATTATAACTTTTATATGTAACTTATAATTAACACCATGAAATACCCACACCAGTCTACTGAACATGTCATAGTTTACATATTTTGCCAAAATATACATATTTAGCGTGCTAGCTTGGGTGGTTTAAAGGATTTAATATAATTTACGTATATAGCATCTGATAGCAAATTTAATCAGCTTTGCGATAGAAAAAAGGAATTTGGGATCGAACAATTATTTGAGCAGTTAGAGCGACAAATGTGCCAAAAACACTTGGATTATACAACAGTACGTTTTTATTAGTGGACTGGCATGTACATTTTACGGGGTTTGATTAAAACTTCATTTATAGATTGTTATAGTAAATTTAATCAGCTTTAAGATGAAAAAAAGTAATGTTGTGTCGGACAAATAGTTTCAGAGTTATAGCCAAAAGAGTACGAGAAACGTGTTTTCGCGGAGCTGTGGGGCTGACGACAAGTAGGCCAATTTCTCCATTTTTTCCCAATAACGTAACTTCGTGAAAAATGGTCCGATTTCGGATTTCTTTTTTTTATGATGTAGGTACTAGTTCCAGGTACAATTATTATTTGAAGATTTTCTTCGAAAAAAGCTTCGTTATCGTGTTACAGATAAAAAAACAAAAATAACGGTTTTTTTTGGCGTTTTTGAATATGAAGCCGATGGTTGCCGTGGTAGCAAACTTCAGATTCGGATTCAGCACCCCAAAAAACATAAAGATCCGATGAGAATAAAAGTTCCGCAGTTTTTTCTTGAAAACAGCCTTTTGGAGCCTTATTTTCCTGGACTAAGCAGTAAAGGTAGATAATTAGGAATTAAGTGAGAACTGAGATCATATGGTGATAACCTAACTGTGTAAAGTGTAACTTTTTTGTCTCTTTAAAAAGTATTATTTATTAGTGAAATTCATGTTTTTAGTTTGTAAACAAATAGTGTAACTGTTAGTTTAGAAACCAGACAATTATAACAGAGTGGGCTCCAGAGCCAGAAATGGCTGAGTCTCTTGAAAAACAGGCAAGTGATATGGAGGCTATAAACAGTGATACTGGGGATTGTAACGGCTCGTGGCAACTAGTGGTAAGTCGAAAAAGACCTATTGATGCAGATAGTGAGCCACGAAAACCAAAACGTATAGATAAAACAGTCCCCATCCCAACTTTCAATAGTTTTCAGGCTCTCACTCAAAATCCTAACCTAGATTCAGTAAATACAAGTACGCCCGCTCAAAATGACAGAATCCCACCAATTTTTATAAACGGGGTTGAAAACTTTCCTGCCCTCATCTCATTCTTAGAAAAGGTAGCTGGTCCCAAAACATTCGACACTAAGTCAACACCTAAAGGCGTGACTGTGTATCCAGCTACACCAGATACATACCGAAAAATTAACACGTGCCTTCGATCAGAAGGAGCGGATTTTCATACTTTTCAGCTTCCTCAGGAAAGATGCCCTAGAATCGTCATAAAAAACCTACACCACGCAACACCTTTGAACATAATCAAAGATGAATTAAAAGAATTAGGTTATGAAGCCACAAACATAGTCAACGTGATTTCAAGATTCAAAAAGCCACTACCTATGTTCTTTGTGGATATAACAAAAAATACATTTAGACAAGAAATATTTAATACAGAATACATGTATTACACAAGAATTAAAATAGAAGAACCACGCAAAAAGAGAAGCATTCCCCAATGCATTAGGTGTCAACAATATGGGCACACTAAAACGTACTGTAATCACCGACCAAGATGCGTGCGATGTGGTGAATTCCACGAAACCAGCTCCTGCATCAAAACCAGAGACACTCCCGCAACATGTGCAAATTGTGGTGGTCAACACCCAGCCAATTACAGAGGGTGTCAGACGCTGAGAGACCTCAGGGCTCAACGGAGTTTGAGAAATCAGCGTTCTTCAATCAACACTACTAGGCCTACTCAAGAACCTCCGAGAATACATGAGTTCCCTCCAATAAGGCAGCGCCATCACCGCTCGGAACTAGAGACGATTCCCGGACCTAATCAACCTATGCCACTACCTCAACCAGCTCCGGTCGTCATCCATCAGCACCAGCAAACCTGTACAGGTATGAGGAGGGGTATTAACCAGCCTACACCTCCAGTTGATAATAATTTATATACCATGATTCATGGAATAAATAACTTAATCCAGCCTCTTTTCAGTCTCCTTCAACAGCTATCCCAAGCTACACAAGCCTTGTGTTCTGTTTATGGCCCACAGCAGTAACTTGACAGTTGGCTCCCTATCCATAATCCTATGGAACGCTAACGGACTTAAACAACACTGCACTGAACTAGACTTTTACTTACACGAAAAAAGAATTGATTTAGCACTGATAACTGAAACTCACCTTACACCACAATCAAAAATTTACATTCCTGACTACACTATTTACAGAACTGACCACCCTGACAAAACTGCACACGGAGGTACAGCTATAATTATCAGGACTAATCTTAAACACAACGCTATAGACTTACCCATTACACCACATATTCAATCCACAGGAATCACATTATATACCAAACATCATACAATCACATTCGCTGCGATTTACTGTCCCCCTAGGTACACCCTGACATCTTCTATGTTTTCGGATTTCTTCAAGCGGTTAGGAAGATGCTTCATCGCAGGCGGCGATTATAATGCTAAGCATCAAGCTTGGGGCTCGAGTTTGTGTACTCCAAGAGGCAGAAATCTTTCACATGCCCTCCACGAACTTTCCTTAGACACTATAACCCCAAATTCACCGACTTATTGGCCTACCTCTAGACGGAAAACTCCTGACTTACTAGACTTTTTCATCACTAAAGGACTAAGAACCGTACGACATACCATCAATACTAGCCCTGATCTTTGCTCTGACCATTTTCTTGTACATATGGTTCTCTTCGAAGAGCCATCTGAAGCACAAAAAAGACCCACACTAATAAGAGGTTATATGGACTGGGATTCGTTCAGAAATTATTTGAACACCAATCTCTCTGTTCCAGTCTCGATCAAAAACCAAGAAGAACTAGAAGAAGCAGTGGAAAAATTTACTCAAAATATGCAAGATGCCGCATGGTTCTCGTCTGTACCCAAGCCTTCAAAACCAGAGAACTTACCTAATTATCCAATGTACATTAGGGAGTTAATCCGAGCAAAGAGAAGGGCCCGTAAAATATGGCAGACTAACAGACTTCCATCGGACAGAAGAACGTTTAACCAACTAAACAATGAGCTCAAAAGGCAAATTAACAAATTTAAAAACACAAATTATGAAAATTACATGAACAAACTTTCGGCTGACGATGGAAATTTGTGGAGGCATACAAGAAATCTCCTAAAACATCGTGAGGTGTCAGCTCCACTTCGAAATGAGGATGGTTCTTGGGCTGTGTCGGACGAGGAAAAATCTGAACTTTTCGCTATCTATCTCTCTTCTGTTTTTAAACCACATACTGACTTCACAATATTGGAACACGACACTTTAGTACAAAACACATTAGATACACCTTTACAACTCACTCCACCACCGCCTTCCTTCAAACCTTCACAAGTTGCAGAACAAATAAGGCAATTACCAAGAAGAAAATCCCCTGGACATGACTTAATTAATGCTGAGGTGCTCCGGCGAATGCCTAGAAAGGCTCTAGTGTTCCTCACGACGATCTACAATTCAATACTTAGGACAACAAAATTCCCCATACAGTGGAAATATTCTCATATAACCATGATCAAAAAACCAGACAAAGACATAAGCAGCCCTTCGTCTTACAGACCAATAAGTTTACTTACTACATGTTCCAAACTATTCGAAAAATTATTGTATCCAAGATTGTTAGACATACTAACTGACAACAAAATAATTCCCGACCATCAATTTGGATTTAGAAAATTACACTCAACCACTCAACAGTCACACAGAGTGACTGACTACATTTCGACGGCACTAGAACAGAAATTATATGCAACCGGAATGTTTCTGGATGTCACTCAAGCGTTTGACAAAGTCTGGCACCAGGGGCTTCTCTTCAAGCTTAAGACTACTCTACCACCTACCTATTATCTTATTCTTCAGTCTTTCCTCTCTGACAGATTTTTCTCTGTTCGATATGGTTCAGGGATTTCATCTATTCACCCAATTCTGGCAGGTGTACCTCAGGGATCGATACTAGCACCACTATTATATATACTATACACACATGACATTCCTCAAAGTTCCGAGACTCTTACAGCCACATACGCAGACGACACAGCTATAATTACTAGACACCAAAATCCAATACAGGCATCATTGAATTTGCAACACCACCTACAAGATATACAAGACTGGTGTAAACTTTGGAAGACACGACTAAATCACCATAAGTCCCAACACATTACGTTTACTCAAAGACACGAAACATGCCCTCCCGTTTACATTGACAATATCCCAATTCCACAAACGGACAAAATACAATATTTAGGACTTACATTCGATAGGAGAATGACATGGGGCCAACATATTAAGAAGAAACGGACATCATTAAATATGAGACTGAAACTGATGTACTCACTTTTCAGGAAAAAATCAAAACTACATACAAGACAAAAATTAATGACCTACACACATCTACTAAAACCTTTATGGACCTACGCATCACAAATTTATGGATCTGCTAAACAGACACACATAAAAAGATTACAAACTTTTCAATCCAAGACATTAAGACTAATAACACAAGCACCATGATACGTTAACAATACAACTATACACACCGACTTACAAATACCAACAGTTATTGAATACATACGGACCCACTACCGACTGTTCCATGAAAAATTAAAGGGGTACCCAAACAAATTCATCGATAGTATGGCCACACCTCTCATGCCGGAGAATACCAGGAGGAGACTGAAAAGAAACTGGATGAGAGACTTACTTTTATAGAAGTAAACCAAAGACAAGGAAGGTGTGCCACTGGGTACTATCTCTCCTCATGCCTAACATGCCAATTATGTTAATATCATCATTTCAGCACATCCGCTGATTGTCAATTTTCTTTTTTTGACAGGTGTGGATTCAAAAATAAAAGTGAAAAAAAAAAAAAAAGTGAGAACTGCAGGCTAACTAGGACCGTCACCATTACTTATAATTTTGGTTTTCACGCATGACCAACTTCAGTGAAAAAAATTACCTCTTTGGACTTAAGTTTACAAAATTTCTAAGAGAGGTTAACTAACCGTCATAATATAAGTTTCAATGTCATTTAAAGTTGCTTATTTATATCTTTTAATAGAAACATTTATATAATGTCTCGAGGAGGATATTCGCGAGAATCTGGAAGGTTAAAAGACTCTAATCAAAGAAGAGTGTTAGATGAAGCAACAAGATTAAGAAGAGCAAAACAAGCCATTGAAGCACTTGATAGTGACAATTTTCATGATGACCCCCATGGTGATTTAGGTGAGCAATAATTTAACATATCATAAATATTCGGTGGATATTGATTATAATTGTGACTTGTTTTAATTGGTTTCTCTCCATCTAATCTCAAGTTGTAAAACTTTTTTTTATTAGAGCAAGACAGTCAATTTTACTTTGATTCAGTATTTAGCTAAGAATTGAATGGTGATTTGTTTTTCAATTATTTCAGTTGCCAATAAGAATGCTCCCAAGTTTCATGATACACTAACTACTAGGGAACGAAAGAAAAGAGGAACTAAAAGTGCTGATTACTATAAGTTTAAGTGAGTATTTTTGTAATATGGTTTCAAAGATAAGTATATAAACATATTCATTCTTCTGTAGACAAACTAAGATCCCTTCCTGGTCACATCAGGTTAAAGTTCTTTATATTTGTTTATTTCGTTTAACGTCACTTTATGCTGCTATGGCTAATCGGACGATGCTACGGTGGGAGTCCTAAATTTTGCCTATCCAGGTTTAATTAGGATAGGGATCTTTAACGAGTACCTGACATCGCACAGGCTCGGGACCCCCATTTTACGTCCCTTCCGAAGGACGGCATAGCTAAGGATTTTTTACTCCCTTTAAAAAATCCTAAGGTCATCTGCCGGGCTGCGAACCCGCGATCTTGGGTTTAGTAGGTTGCTATGCTAACCACTACACCGCAGGTGACCCCCGGTTAAAGTTCTTTATAATCTTTGGTTATATATTGAATTAACACTCAATTAGGAAAGGTACAAACTTATAAACCTTGTTTATTGAAGAGAAAAATATACATTATAAATATATCATGTGTTTTTTATTAATTACAAATAAAGTAGGAAGGTTACACATTAGAAGGGGACCAGAAACTCGAATAATAACAATTGATATAAAATCAATACACAACACTCTCCCACGCTTATTAGAATAATTATGAAACTTTATAGTCTGTATAAATCCAGGGGAAATTGAGTTACATAATCTTGCAGTTTTGTTGGTGGCCTCTGTTCTCTATCAGATCGCCAGAGAATGGGTTCTGGCTGGATCATAGGTTGCTCTTGTTGCTGAGGAGGGGTCAATGGCCTTGAACTTGGTTCTGGCTGGATGTCTTCCGGGAGATTACTTGTTGGTTCATCATGGCTTGGACTCTTGGGTAGTAAACATCACTCTCTTATTGGGTTTGGTGTCGCTCGCAATGTAAAGCAATTGATTGATGTGCCTCTTCAGGCTATATCCATTAATGCCGAGTTTAACTGTGTAGTGAAGTTTCCCAATTTTTTGGATTACAGTTCTGAGTCTCCATGTTGGTTTGCCAGTCTGGGGATACCACCTTGCTTGTATGCGATCTCCCACGCTTAGTTGATGAGTACCCTGAATGGTGCTGGAATGAGCTGGTGATTGAGGAGGTGGTTTCAGTAGATCTAATTTAATCTGTACTCTACGTTGTAGATACAATTCCGATGGTGATTTCCCACATGCTAGCAGGGTTGACCTGTATCACATCAAGATTTCTTGGACTTTTCTCTGGCGGGGTAACGTAGAACTAGTCATAGCCTGTAATTTCTGTTTAAAGGTCTGAAAATTACGTTCTATCATTCTGTTGGTGGTGGGATGGCCAGGTGCTATGAACTTTTGTTGGATGCCATGGTGTGCACAGAATTGGAAAAATGCTTCACTTTTAAATATTGCTGCGTTATCTGAGACTAGGACTCTTGGTAGGTCATGCATCGCGAATATATCTTGGAGGTATTGAATGGTTGAATCTGTTGTTGGTGCATTCTTGGAGAAACGGATTTCTAGCCAGCGTGACTTTGCGTCTACTAAAACGAAGAAGTAGTGCTCTTGGAATGGTCCCGCATAGTCTATATGAACTCTTTCAAAATTCTCTGATGGTTCATCCCAGTGATGGATGGGTGCTTTGGGTGGATTTTTTCTAATTCGTCCGCATTCCTGACAAGAGATTTAATGTCTTTATCTAGATTTTTCCAGTAAACGTATTGGCGGGATAACTGTTTCATTTTTACAACTCCTACATGGCTGTGATGATAAAGTTCAATAAAAACTGCTTGTTGGAATGACTACGCGGTGTCCTTTAAAAATGATGCTGTTTTGCAGGTATAACTCAGTGTTATTGTTTTCACCGTTCAAAAGGTCTGATTTTATTCTGGATAGTTGCTCATCTCGAGAGGTTTCTTCAGCGATAGTTTTATAATTGAGCATAGTGTTAGAAATAAAATATATTGTTTCATTTGAAATCAATGAAACTTCTTCTTCAATATTTTGTTCAATTTGTGAAATATTTTCTGGAATAGATGATCTTGAAAGAAAGTCAGCGTGTACATTTACTTCTGCCTTTCTAAGTTCAATTTGGTAGTCAAAATTTGTGAGCCAGGTTGCGTAGCGTAGAAGTCTAGCGGACGTCATTGCTGGAAGGTGTGCATTCTTGTGCAGAATGTGGGTCAGTGGCCGGTTATCGGTATAAAGGATAAACTTTCTGCCATAAATATAATTTAAAAAATTTTTTTTAGAGCAAAAACGATAGATAAGGCCTCTTTGTCTAGTTGGCTATAGTTCATCTTGGATTCGGTCAATGAACGGGATGCGCAAGCGATTGGTTTTTCAATGCCATTTATGGTGTGTGAGAGTACACCCGCTACCCCGGTTGGTGAGGCGTCACAAGCTACAGAGAGAGGGAGGTCTGGATTAAAAGGTGTTAAAACTGTATTGCTAGAAATTTCCTGTTTCAATTGTGTAAAGGCCGATTCGCACCTAGAAGACCAGTAGAATTTATGACCCTTTTGTAAAAGTAATCTTAATGGATAAGTTATTGTGGAAATATTCAGAATGAATTTGGCATAATAAGTCAAGATGGAATTCATTTGGTGCCGTTTTGATACTAAAAGAGAGGCAATTAACTGTATAGGTTCCTTTATGTGTTATGATTGTTTGAATATTTGCACTTTCTGAAGATAAGCTTTAAATAAATCCAGTGAGCAGAAATACGATGATCTATTGAGCGCTGTAAGGTCATCAATTTTTGGAATAGGATAATGTGCATCCTGAAGTTGAGGGTTTTCTCCCACCTTATAATCGACACATAGGCGCACTTTACCATTGGCCTTAGGGACAACAACTAAAAGAGAAGCCCAGTCACTCTCTTGGACTTTTGAGATGATGTTTTGCTTTTCGAGTATCTCGAGTTCTTGTTCTACTTTCTCTTTTAGGGCTTGTGGTACTTCTCTAGCCTTAAATCTATGGGTTTTGTATTGTTTCATAATTTAAGTGAAATTTTGAAGTTTTTGCAGCAGCCCATAGTTTGTTGAAATATCTCTGGATATTGGCTAAGGATCACATTTTCTATGTTGTCCAGAATCATTACACATCGATATCTTGTAAATGGATATTCAGGTGTCTAATCCAGGAATGGCCCAGAAGTGGGGAGAAAATCCTATATATTAAATTTTTGATTTAATCCGAAACGACGTAAAGTGTTTCTGTTAATTTTATGTCCTTATACTGAACCTCTACTTCTGTAAATCCAATGGGTGCGAAAATACCAGAGATGTTTGAGCGAAATCGTATGTTGGTATTTCGAAGTTTCTTATTAAGGTTCAGACGATTAAAATTTGATATGCCTAAGAGAGTTTGTCCAGCTCCTGAATCCACTTCAAATTGTTGAATTTTATTGTTGATTTTTACTTCAACAAAATATTTCTGATTGTCTTTATCCTGACTATTGATGTCATATATGGTGTATTGATCATGGAATGTGTCTTCATCCGAGTCTACTGTTTGCACTCCTTTTTTCTCTGCCATTAATCTTTTTAGGCACCCTTTTTTGACATGGCCTGACTTTTCACAGCATTGACATTTTAGTTAAGACGAATCCGCTCTGCAATTTTTCGAATTGTGATTATTTTTGGCACATTTTAAACAAAGCCTTTCAATTCCTATGTGTTTCAAATTAAGACTTCTTGAATTTGATTTCTGTCTTGGTCTTAAATTATAGTTATTTTGACTCTTACTTCGTGTTCTTGAAAGTCTATGTCGAATTATTTTCTGTGGATGTATTGAATTGTTGACTTGCCAAATTTGATGCTTCTAAGGTTTGTGCTCTTGAGACAGCGTCAGAAAATGTTTTTGAGTCATCCAAAAGAAGTTGGTGACGTATATTTTGGTTAGAGAGACCTCTAATAAACTGAGAGTGTAGAAAAAGATTTGCTACAGACTTTTCACATTTACATTTAAAGTTACACGAAAGAACAAATTTTCGTAATTGAGTGACGAAATCTTGGATAGATTCGTTAGGTGCTTGTTTTTGTGACAGAAATTTGTGTCTTTCCACTAAAATATTTTTTTTTTCGGTCAGTTGATCTTCCAGGGTTTTGATGATTTTATCATATGTCAATGTATTTCTTCTTTGTTCTTTTGGTGCTACTGATAGCTTGAGTAATTCAAAATATTCAGGGCCAATGCTATTTAAAAGAATAGTTTTTGCTGATGATGTGTCTAAAGCTAATAGACTAAGAGCCCGTGAACCCCAGACCTTCGTTATTTTATAAAATATGAAAATTTGTCAGCACATGCTCCCAATAGAGGTATGAACGATGGGTCATGAATGAAGTTCGGGTTATCGTGGCCTTGGCAGGTAAACGGTGCTAAAGGTGTGTAAAGTACCAGCCTGCTATCGTCAAATTATGAAGTGTGATTTTTTTATATTTCCTTCAGAATTGTACTTATGTTATAGTATAAAAGCTGATTTTTATATGTATTACTCAGGCAATGATTAGATGATGTTTCCTCATCAGCCAGACAGTTCCGACCCCTTGCCAGACAAGCATGTAGGGTAGCTGTAATAGGGAGCGTGAGGCGCGATATACGTATGGCTGGGTGGGAGTGAGATAGTGAGTGATGCCTGTCGCGATCCTTCACCACGCTCTTATATTTTACTGCACATGTATTGTTTATTACTCAGTGCGTGTTTATATCACCTTAAATAATTTCATATGTTCTTGTCAAGTATTAATTAATATTTAAGTAGTAATTATTAATTTACTATACCAAATATAATAATAATAATAATAATTTTATTCATCAATGAACAAGTTCTTGTTTAAGTAAAGTTTGCATTGTAAACAAAATATTATTATTATTTTAATAGGCATGAGTGAATTTTTTTTCCCTTCCTCTCTCTCTTCCGGTGTTTTGTCGTCACTTGTATAAATACCTGTATTTTTTAATAAATCTTTATTTTCAAATATTTTCCTTTTTAGCTTATTATTATTTGATGAGACTAAAATAGGGTCCTTTTCTTATAATGATTAATACTTGACAAGAACATATAAAATTATTTAAGCTGATATAAACACGCACTGAGTAATAAACAATACATGTGCAGTAAAATACAATAGCGTAGTGAAGGATCGTGGCAGACCTCTCTCACTATCTCATTCGCACCCAGCCATATGTATCTTGCTTCGTGCTCGCTCTTGTCAGAACGGTCTGGCTGATGATGAAACATCATCTAATTATTACCCAAGTAATATATATAAAGATCAACTTTTATACTATAACGTAAGTACAATTACAATTAAATGAGCATTAAGGGTAGCATGCGCTGACAAATTTTCATCTTTTATAAAATGACGAAGGTCTGGGGTTCACCGGCTCTTGCTCTATAAGCCCTATAGGGCAAGAAAGTTGTCGAACCTTTCTTTGTATTGATGAAAAGTTTCTATGTTTTTATCAAAAGTATCAAACTTACTTACCTGATGTTGAGGAAGTATTGAAGAGCTATGATTCATGGATGAGAATTTTTCTAACATAACAGAAAATTGTTGTTGTAGTTGCAAAAACTGGGTGTAAAATGGGGGTCCCGAGCATGTGCGATGTCAGGTACTCGTTAAAGATACCTATCCTAATTATACCTAGATAGGCAAAATTTAGGACTCCCACCGTAGCATCGTCCGATTAGCCATAGCAGCATAAAGTGAGGTTAAACGAAATAAACAAACATATAGGCGCAAAAATCAGCTGCAGACTGAAATGAGTTCATACTGTACCCATCTTCTCCATGGTAAATGATACTGAAAAGAATCATACGCTCGATAGAACTCACTAATTCTTATCAGTTGAGAATAATGTCTCGCTTTTCTAACACCTGGCCAACAATCAAGAAGGCAACTTCGTTAGAGTTAAGAGTATTGTAACGTCCTCAGTGAGCATTTGAAGGCTTTTTGTCAGCACTGATAACTACCTGGAAATTTTGTAGATCTTTAGGAGCAGACTCAACAGAAGCCCTGAAGTCCTTGATATACTTGTTATGTTCATGAACAATTTTCTACATTTTCGAGGCATCAAACTCCCTATTCTGTGGTATACATGTCCTTGCACCTTAAATGTTGGCATGAAATGTCCCTCTTTTTTCTCTTTTGCTCCAAATGACGTCATTTGGAAACAACCGTTCTATTTCCAAATATTATTTAGAAAATGCTCAACCTCAGAATGTTCATAAGTAAGTGAATCATTTCCTGCGTTATTCTCATCTGAACTGAGAACAAAGGTAGATTGTTGGTTCAAGGAATTAAATTCATAAAGGCTAGGTACAACTTGTTCAGATCCGAGGAATACAACATGGGCCTGTTTGAGAAAAGCCGATTTGGGAAGGGCCAGGTTCAGAACAATTATCTTGTGACCGGAAAGCTGAAGGAAGAGCAGTTAAGGAGGGAGCTACTGGTGAAGCAAGGTTGGTAGGGTGCTCGTAAGGAATAAGTTGATCCAACTGGCCTTCCATGTCACCACCAGAGAACATAAGTGTTTAACCCCCTCAAGTTCCTCTCCATAGCAGGACAATAGTTTCTCGTCACGGAATAACTCAAACTTCTAAGGGTACACCTCTGCAGCCACCATGAGTTCACAGAAGGTACCATATAATAAGGTTTCGACTTACCAGTAACGTATTTTTGTTTGTTTACTACTATAAGGAACTTAATTTGAGGTAAAAGTGTGCGGCTTAAGCATCTAACCTATTTTTTAACTTAGCTTATCACCATACACCATACGAAAATAAATCTACTATTATTCACCCACTAAAAATTCTATTAGTACTGTTTACCCCTTTGTGGTACCGATTCAGGACAAACTACTTAGAAAATAATTGTTATTGTGCATCTAAAATCTAATAAGAAATAATGTATTAAGTTTCATTACGATCCGTATTGTTATTTCAAAGAATTTCCAATGCGTTAGAAATCGCTTTTTCACGAATTAGTCGCGATCCAGGCCGATTTTTTTAAAATTCCTTTGTTAGCGAGATCCTACAGCCGTATAGGAAGCTGTATATTAAATTTCATTCCAATCTGCTTGGTGGTTTCTTAGATTTCGTGTTGAATGAGTGAGTGGTACTTGACAAATATATTTAGTAGATAGATTTGAGAAATACAACTTGGGCCTGGTTGAAAATGCCGATTTGAGAAGGGCCAGGTACAGAACAATTATCTTTATCTTATCAAGCTAAAGGAAGAGTAGTTGGGGAAGAAGCTACTGGTGAAGCAAGGTTGGTGGGTACATCCAAGTGGCCTTCCATGTCATCACCAGAGAACATAAGTCTTTTAACCTCCTCTACTTCCTTTCCACAGCAGGCTTATAGTCCCGAAACTCAAACTTGTAAGGGTACACTCTGCAGCCAACATAAGTTTACAGAAAGTACCATATAATAAGCTTTCCACATGCCAGAATCGTATTTTTGTTTGTTTACTACAATAAAGAACTTAATTTGAGGTCAAAGTGTGCGGTTTAGGCATCTAACCTATTTTTTAATTTAGCTTATCACCATATACCATATGACAATAAATCTGTTATTATTTACCCAATAAAATTTTATGAGTACTTTTATTTTACCCCTTAGTTGTACCGATACAGGGCAAACTACTTAGAAAATAATTGTTATCGTTCATCTAACATCTAATAAGAAGCAACGTACTAAGTTTCATTAAGATCCGTAATGTTAATTCAAAGAATTTTCTATGCGTGAGAAATCGCGTTTTTCGCGAATTACACACGATCCAGACCGAATTTTTTTAAATCCTTTCTTAGCGAGCACCTACGGCCCTAGAGGAAGCCACATACGAAATTTCATTCCAATCCGTTCGGTGGTTTTTGAGATTTCGTGTTAAATGAGTGAGTGGTATTTGACAAATATATAATAGATAAATATATCATGTGTTTTTTATTAATTAAAAATAAAGTAGAAAGGTTACACATAAGAAGGGGACCAGAAACTCGAATAATAACAATTGATATAAAATGGATACACAACGTCTTTCATGAATGTTGTTACCAACTCTGCTATAGAGTTCAAATTCTGTAAACATAGTTATTTATCATTCATTTATGTTTTTTCATTAAGTAGAGGTTAGATTGGTAAAAGAAATGAATGGATGTGTCTTCAATATCATCATCCTTAATATCAATATCAATGTCCTCAATATCAAGTAATGGGTTACTTGTAATTTATGTAATAAGTACCAATATCTTTAGGGAGGTCTTGTCCCTGTTTTCTCTTAAAACATTACTTTACTTTTCATCAATATTTTCCCTTGTTATAGTTTCATATGTAAGTTACTTTAATTATGTTATGTTTAGTGCACTTTATTCCTGTTTTAGAAATCACAGGCTCTGTCTTTCAAACACTTAAAACATGTATATATATATTCGCCGAGTATGAATTACTGAAGCATTTCAGTTTATAAAACAGAATTATATGTAATGTTTAAAGTCCTTGCATATATAAACAAATCAGGCCAAATTAAATTCATAATATTACCTGATATCTAGAGTTCATATTTAGCAATAGAAAATAAAAGCAACATAAATACAGGGTGTCCCGAATTTAAATGGCAAAACTTCAGGAACTTATAGGGGACTAAAAAACTAAGACAGAAAGTCCTTTAGAGATTTGCTCGTTTTTGCTTAGTTTTAGAGAAAATCGCAAAAAAAAGAAACAAAATAAAAATGTTACAGGTAGCGATTATCACCTTTCAAAGTTCGTCAGGCCAGGCAGTGAGATATGTAAACACTTAATGTTATCCTTTACATTCTTTTATTTGTTTATATTTTGGCTTCCTTCTAGGATTATAATTCCTAAATCAGTTTTCAGTCAGTTACTCAGATATTTTTGTGTGAATAGCATCAGCCACAATACATATTCTAATGTTGAATACGCTGATATGATTTTTGTGTATGGTTTCTGTAACGGTAATGCTTTAGATGCAGTGCAGGAGTATGTGCGCCAATTTCCAAATAGAAGAGTGCCTAATCTACGAGTCTTTTCGTTAACTTTTAATAGACTACGAGAGACTGGTTCATTCTTAATACGTAATGAAGGCTACCAATTCCATGCAGCAATAAGAGCAGATTATCGGAGAAGAAATTGTGTCTAACGCCACTTTGATAACAATCCTGAGACTAGAATCCGAAGAGCATCTGCTGCATTAGCAATATCGCGGCAAGCAATATGGCGAACTTTGAAAGGTGGTTATCGCTACTCATACCATCTTCAAAAAGTTCAGAATTTATTACCTCAAGAGTCAAGAGATTGAATTTTAGTAACTGGTTTCTTGACAAAATTCGCGATGATAATTTATTTCCATTAAAAATTATATGGACCGATGAAGCTACCTTTACAAGAAGAGGAATTGTTAATCAAAGAAATTATCATGTATGGGCTCTTGAAAATCCCAGAGCTATTAGAGAGAATAGGTTTCAGCATCAATTTACTATTAACGTTTGGCTTAAAATTTGGAACAGATTACTTGTGGGACCATATTTTTTTACATGTAAGATTAAATGGTATCACATTTACACATTTTTCAGAGAACGACTTTTCTAATTATTTAGAAGACATTTCCATACAGCAGCGGATTGAAATGTGGTTCCAACTCGATGGATGCCCAGCTCATTATAGCAGAGCTGCTCGAGCTTGGCTGGATTTAAATTATCCACAACAATGGATTGGACGTGGAGGAGTAGTACCTTTGCCACCCAGATCACCTGATATGACACCCATGGATTTCTTCGTATGGGGAACCTTGAAGCAGAAAGTTTATTCGGTGTCAATCAACTCAAGAGAGCAATTAAGAGACCGAATCATAGATGCAATGCACCAAGTATCATCAGAACTATGTTTAGCTGCAATTTATCAAGTGAGTGCTAGATGTAATGCTTGCATTGGTGCAAGAGGACATTTTGAGCAATTTTTACATTAAAAAGAACATAACATAAATATAAATGTAAATAAATAAGTATAAAAATGAAAACTTGTTTTGTTTCTTTTTTTTGCGATTTTCTCTAAAACTAAGCAAAAACGAGCAAATCTCTGAAGTACTTTTTGTCTTAGTTTTTTGGTCCCCTATAGGTTCCTGAAGTTTTGCTTTTTAAATTCGGGACACCCTGTATAATCATTATTTTGATGAACATAATCAATCTACATCAATCTGTATTTGAAAATTAATAAAAAAAAAAACAAGTAATATTTATGTGGATCAAAGCACATTTGGAAATTCAAGAAAATGCCTTGCTAAAACTTCTGTTATGTTAAGTCCATTAAAACAGAGCTGAGCTAGGTTCCAAACAATTTTGGTAATATAAAAAAATGTGCTTCATTCAGAGACGATATAATGTTTATTGTCCCTATATGACCAACTTAACTGATTGCTGTAAGAAAATCTGCTTGATGCGCTTTACTTTGATCTGCCATAGCGTTCTCTAGACTTAACATTCTATTACAGTTGTAAAATCCTTTACTTAGTTTATTTTTCTATGGTTAATTTAACTCAATAAATAAAAATATCTAGATCATTTTAATTTAGTCTTGATAGTTCATATATCATAGAGAATCGTTATATGAAACATCTCAAATTAATGAAATCTAAAATCAAAACATGTTTTCTTCAAGGAAATTAAATGTATTTTTTGTTATTTTCAAATTTACTTTTAACATTTTACCTTGTAACAATGACATTATATCAATCAAGATGAATTATTGTGAGGTAACAAGGAGTCCTAACACTGAGGATATTTACAGATAAGATTTATAAGCTGCTCAAGAGATCTGTTATATTATACATTATTTGGTCCTTGCTTTTGGCTAGAACAGGGATAACCATTTGCTATTAAAATGTAGTGAAAACTGTTGCGCTAAGATATTGGTGTTGCACCTTTTTTTTTGTCAGTATTATTGATATTAAGAGGCTTTGGTCTGTGAATGGATCATCTTTAAAACAGGTTTTACTAAATAGTATCTTAATGTTTACTAAAAAGGTAGCCTTAAATAAATTTCCTAATGGCAAGAATTGTTATTTCCTTCCTATACATGAAATGAGCTGGTATTATTCCATCCTCCTTACACATTGTACGGTTTAGTGAGTAGTTATTGCCCTTATAATAGTGTTTAAATTATAGATCTTGTTAACCTTGCTAATCTTTAAAATAAAGTAAATGACATTAAAAAACTAAGTGCTTGTTATCAATGCAGTGCCATCACTTGTTCTTTGGAATTACACTTATCTAACTTGCAGATATAGAAATGACCATAAATACTGCCATAACAGTGGTATTAATATTGAGATAATTCGAAAAAAGGAAGTTTTTAATTTTACAACATTAATAAGTTCGTGGATTACATTTTTTTAACATTCACAAACCTTAATAAAATGTATACTTAATAAAATTCTGAAAATTGTCTCAATCTACGAAGATGATGACTGTTTACAAAACATTAATAAAATCAGTGATGACATATAGGAGTGAGTATTGCATTCTGACTTGGGATAGGGAGATGGTACTGATTGATGGTTTGGGTGAAAAAGGTCTTCGGCCCGGCAAATAAGCATGGGAATTGGAGGATAAGAACAAATATTAGCCTTGATTATTTGTTTGGTGATTATGGTATTGTGGTTTTGATCCAAGAGGAAAGATGGCAGATGTGTGAGCACGTGCAAAGAATGCCGGATGATAGATTGCAAAAAAAAATGATGCATGGCAAGCCGGGCAGATAGAGATCGAGTAGGAGATCAAGGCTGAGGTAGCAGGACAACCTAAGACATTAGGAAAAGAAGGTCGAAGATTGACAGGGATGGTTGTTGATTCTTTGTGAGGCCAAGGCTCGACTAGGGCTGTAGCGCTTAATATAATAATAATAAAATGTATTTTTTTGGAAAATATCCTGTTTATAATTCAGTATTTTAATTTGTGGAAAATATTGCACTTTCTTCTTAAATGAAGAAACCACATTATAATTTTTATATTTTCAATTGTGTTTGAAAATTGAATTAGACTGTCTAAGAGTAGGATTTTTTGTTTACTTAATTTTACAGGGGAATACTTTGAATGCAAATATATATTTTGCTGTTTGATTTCAAACATAATTTATTTATTTTTATTAATTTAGCCTGTTCCTTAAATTTTATGTGATGGAAAAAATGTTGTGAACACAAGCAAAATTCATATTTACTTATACATTCTTAAAAGTCATCTTTTATTTTTGAACTAGTCACATGTTTAATGTCTATCACTTTTGGAATATAATTGTATATTTATAAGTTAAACGGTTCTAATTTTAGTGAACTTGATTTTCTTGTCGATTTCAAATTATATTGTCTTAAATTGGATAGACGAGTATGCTGTGTATATAGCGACCCAATAAAGTCGGGCAGCACTATGTTTATTGTCTATTGTCTCAATAAAGCATATGTCTCTATGTTATTTTAATCTTTTGAATATTACTAATAATTGACTGAGGAACTGTTATTGTCTCGTAGATATCGGAGAACCTTGCCACAAATGATAGAATATGAAGCAGCCTGCCGACCCGATGAGAGGTGTTTTATTGATGTTTCTGCACCACCATCAAAACTGCCTAAACGACACTTATGTGCCGTATGTGGCTTCCCTGCACCTTATAGCTGTATTACCTGTGGAACAAGATACTGTTCTATTAACTGTCAGAAGACACATGCAGAAACAAGATGTTTGAAATGGACTGCTTAAAGAAAATAGGGATGCATGTAGAATTTCAGAGTAATTTTTAATAATATTTTTATGCTTTGTGCATTAATAAAATATAAGCTTAAAGCTAATAGCTTTTTTAAGGATAGTTATACAGGCTAACCAGCCAATCATTTTGCCAACTATCAGAATAGGAAACATGTAAAAACTACTGTTATGTTTTTAAAAAATTGTAATAAATGTAAATATTTACAGATTTTTATTTTAGTTCATCATGATCCTTCCCACCATGACAAAAGCCCAAGGCCTGGTTCACTAATGGTACCCTAAAACAATAATGTGAGGAATCACATTTATTATGTTATAGTTAATTAGTTACACAATTATCAAGTTTTTGTGTGATAAAAAAAACAAACTATAAAACAGGATTAAAGTTAAAAAAAGAAGTAATGAGAAAATAAATGCAAATAAGACATTTATTATTACTTACTGTTATTGAGTAGGGAACTTCTGAGTTTGGTTTTTCTGTAACTTTATCAGAATCTGGGCAAGGAGTTGGAGAGCTCTCTACAAATGATTCAGCTGTCACTCTAAATTTTACTGGTTCTCCTTGAAAAGAAAGTTCAATTTTGATAAAGCTAGTTTCTACGTACTACAGGTATAAATTAAATGATTTATAAGAATTATTGCATCACACAGAATTAAATCATATCCAATTATAATATAAGCTTAACAAAGTTTACAAAACCATTTTAACCCTTTAACAGGCGATGTATCCTGGAGGATACACATATTTAATGCCTTCTGCTCAATAAATGGCGTAATGTCCGACGCATTGTCCTACCCATTATTGTCTAATATTCTTTATTCAACCTTGAATTTAATGATACATGTGTAGGGCTTAGCGTGGCTAGAGCCATTCAAAGGAGAAAAAAAAAAAAGAAATGGATTCAAAAATTCTCGGCCTGCCCGTTAAAGGGTTAATAGATACTTGGCTATAAACAAATGTTATAAATTTGTTCTCTTGTAATCCTTAAAAGTACATTATGCAACAACATAGTGAGTATTAAATCATGCTCTGTCCCTTTTCAAGGAAATGTTTTGAATAAGTTATCCTTTCTTAGTTCATGAAAGATGATTTTTATCAAATTAATAAAACTTTGGGGAAAATTTGTGCTATTAATAAAATTATTGAAGAATTAAAAATTTATGACAAGGAGAACCATATACTTTTTCTTATCTGATTCTTATGTAATCATAATACAGTAAAATTATTTCTTGTACTGGTGAGCAAATTTCAAGCTTACAATATCAACCAAGGTATCTCTAAATGAAAGTGATGAGTGAAAAAAAGAAGCATATACATTATAAATAGGTACCTTGATCCATGAATAAATCATGCTTATCTCCATTGTTGTCATATTCCCAAATCCATACCTGTTCAGCATCGTCAAATCGTGAAGGGTGCTGTAAATTTGCAGCAGGAACAAAAATATCATCGAAAAATCCCAAAGTAACTGAAATAAAGTGAAAATATATATTCATAATAAATATTGAAATAAAAACAAGAAGATATTGTAAAACAAGCTTTGATTAGGGGTTTGTAAAATCTCTAATTCTACTTGATAACTGCAATTTATGGTTGATCAGAAAAAAAGCCTAAATCCATACTTACATACTTCTACTGATTAATATAATCAAAATAAATTATCCAGTTATAATTTTTTTTATGTTCTCACAATATTATTGTTACTCACACCAAATCGCAACAATAAGCGGATTTGATATAAAATTGGCATGTCAGGCATGAGGGAGTTGTTAAGCACCTTATCCAGTCTTGCATTATCATAAATAATCAACAATTAAGACTCACTATGTACACCTTCTTTACTGCAATTTTTTATTTTCCCCACAATGATCTCTTCCATGAAAGGCCTGAATATAACAAATCGAAATTCAACTTTGGTATGTGCAGCTCCATCTCCAGGAAAAATATAGGAATCATCCATAGAAAGGACATCAAATAGTGCTACACAAAGACCTACTTTGGCTACCACCTGAACAGAAATAACTCTATTGTATTCATTGTTCAATGAATGAATTTAAATATCAAATAGTTCAAAATACCTTATTTGCAAACTTTTCATTTAAAAATTGTTTCATAGATGTACATAAATCTAAACCAAAAAGAGAAGGATCAGTCCTGATAACATCTTTGAATTCAGCTAAAACGAACATCTTTATTAAACTGGAGAACTTAACTTCAACCTAAAAACTATCAAATTAAAAAAATATTCATAAATATCAAAATCCACACACAATGCACAAGTTTCAAATTTAACCTCCACTCATTGTTATAATGAAATCAAAGAAGACAGCATGTAAGCATGGAGTTATAAGACTTGAGGAGATGCCCTTCCCGTATTTTCTTCAATAAGGATTGAGGCTGAAACATCAATTAAGCCACGCCCACTTTGCCACAACTGGCGAGTTTCATTCCATTTGGGCTAGGGTATTTCCTCATTACTAAATGGAAAAATAACGGATGAAATATAATAAAATCCCAGAATAAAGCCTAAGAAACCAAAATTTGGATTAAAAAAAAAAAACGGCTAATATGCTGACTATAAAGTATAAATCAAAATCTGCCTCTAGTCAGTTACTGCCTCAGCAATTGAAAGGTAAAACCCCTTCCTCCACTTGTCTATAACTCCATGCATGTAAGCTTGGTCGTGGAAAAAGCATTCCTAAAATATATAGATTAAAGAACAGAGATTGTCGATTCGCCGATTCATTTAATGGACATTAGAACTTTCATTTCTAATTGAATTTAATACTTCTTGGGATTTAATACTTGTTAAACCAAATTATTCTATAAATATCTGGAAAGTGCTGGTAACTCTTCAACTAATGTCCGTAGTTAATGGGATGTAGTTTCCCTACGAAAAAATCAGCAGCTGTTGGCGACCTCATAGTGCTAACTAAAAAGGATCTGTTTAAATTTAAATAACTATGAAGCATTATCACCATTGGGTAATCCTAGGGTCTTTTTCGTTATAGAAAACTAGTTATTAAAGCAGTGATACTAGTGATTAAAATGATAATAAACATTGCACCATTTATAAAAACAAGATTTATTAGATATGTTTGCGTTCTATGAAAAAATACATAGAAAATATTAATTATAAATACATTCCCTAACTAATATTGAAACAAAGGATTATTCAGGAGACCGGTAGGATTGGACTGTTTTCAATTAAAAAAAAAAAAAATTCCCTTCATTTTTATTTCTATATACGAACTAACAAATGTAAAGTACTAGGACGTTCCTTGTATGTCCGGTCCTGACATGGATCTGAAGCATGGGCATGGACTAAGGCTGATGAAAATAGGCTGCTTATCTCAAGAATTTTTGGTCCGATCCGGGAGGGTGATGTCTGAAGAAGAAGTAAAAACCAAGAAATCTACGCACTCTTCAAGGACATAGACATAGCTAGGTGGATCAGTGTGAGGAGGCTCAGATGGGCAGGGCACATTGCCAGGAAGAATGAGAACGAAATTCCAAAAACATTAACTTTCGAGGCTATTCATCAAACTATAAGAGTCGGACGACCCAAAATGAGATGGATGGATAGTGTCCGTGCAGTTGCCAAGAACATCCTTGGAACACCAGACTGGATGGCTGCTACATATAATAGGGATGAATGGCGAAAACTTTTGGAAGAGGGCCCTAATTCAGCAATGAATTGTTGCGCCGCTTATGTATGTATGTATGTATGTATATTTAGAATGCTTTCCTTCTTTGGTGTTAGCGTTCAGTTTTCGCTCCCATACAGTACAACTGGCCTTGTGCACATTTCCCTTATGTAGTGTTTCCAGGAGTCATTGTTTGGTTGACATACCTAATCATTTTCTATTGAAAGATGTCGTGAAGCCGTTGCCCTATGCCTTTATAAATATGATTGCCTTTCTTATTGGTGCTTTGCTGTTTTCGAACCTTTATATATACTTCTTTATTTATGACATCCCTGTATTTGATATCTCCATATATTTACACTTTTCTGTCGGCAAAATTTTCATCTAACGATCTTTACTGCATTTCAATTTTTCGGTAACACTCACTCCAAGTCTATGTTGGATCATTACGGCGACCTTTGTAAATTTTAGGCAAGAATGTAATTTGAATAAGATCATCTTGAAAAACACTATTTTTACAAAAATCACTATTATTACAACAAGTAACCAGATACCTGAAACGTAAAAGACTGGAATCCTACTAACAAGAATGTATACCTCCTTTAATTCATTTTCAGGATGTTATGAACAGCCCAGTGTTTGTCTCATTCCTTGAAAAAGAGCTCGGTCTTAAAACAACCGGATTTCTTAAGAGTTGATATTGGAGTTACATAGCAATTGACCCACAATTTTATAGTGGTGAAAAATCGGTTGAGTTGTTTTTATGTCCGATGAGCGAGTTGGGGCGAGGGTTTCAGCGCGGTCGGTACTGAAGGTCGTGGGTTCGAATCCCACCTGGGTGGGTTAAAATTTATTTCGTGACGGACCCACGAAATGAATCTTGACCTTCCCACCATGGCTAGAATAGTTAGGATAACCCGTCCTTCCTGCTCTACTTTGAGTACATAAGGAAGCAAGTTTAATTTCACATATAAGATTGAATGAGACAACAAATGCAGCACAGGGTTACTTTTAGTTTGTATATGTTAAGCTCAAATACTTGCAATAAGGGTTGTTAGTACAATAACCACTGAACTATTGCATCTTCTAGCATAAGTAATACAATCATTGGAATCGAAGATATGTATGTATAGATATGTACTAACTAAGATATTGTACTTCCGTTCCAAGATTCGATATGATTAATATCTCTAAAATACTTTTACAATTGATAGGGAAAGATTTATAATGCAAAATATAAAATTTTACTTAATAACTTGTTTTGAGTTTAACCTGGTAAATACTTGCAATAAGGGTTGGTAGTACAATAACCACTGAACTATTGCATCTTCTAGCATATGCAATACAATCATTGGAATCGAAGATATGTATGTATAGATATGTACTAACTAAGATATTGTACTTCCGCCCCAAGATTCGATATTATTAATATTTTAAAAATATTTATTGGGAAAAATGGATGAGGCAAAGTATAAAATTTTACTACCTCTTTGACTGGCTATCTCAATAATATAGTCCGAATTTCTCTTTTTTGGAATTCAAGTTGAGAACCCTAATTTCTGAAATGAAAATATACCTAATAGTTTAAATTTTAGGAACTACTTGGTTAAAACGTTTTAAACCTGTTTTTACTAATTGATGTAGGTTTATATTCTATGAAGAATTTCCCTGTTTATATAGTAAATGTAACCAGCTCTTAGAAGCAAAAACGAAATTGTAGATCCAGCGAATAGTTTCGGAGTTGTAATAAAAAATGTGCCAAAAAACTTGAATATTTATAACAGTACGGGGTTTTTAGCCTGCTGGTATGTGTACTTTAGGTGACTTGATTAAAACTTCATTAATAATAGTCAAACAGTAAATTTTCATCTTAAACCAGTTTTAAGATGAAAAAAAGTAATTTAAGTTAAGTGACGGGCCTACATAATATTGTAACTTAATCCTATCTAACAACAACAAGTTCTAACAACAAAGAGTAGATAAGCAGTATTGAGGCAGAATAAAGTCAGTATTATTTCTACTACTAGTTATTTGGGTTATTATTTAAAACCTTTTCTTTTTTGTTTATTTCACTTAAGTACTTTTAATTGGTGCCGAAACCCGGGAGTTAGCGAGTGTGAGAGAATCGGAGGTCAAAAAAAAAAAAAAAAAAAAAATTAAAATTTTTTTAAAATTTTTCTGCCGTGACCGAGAAAAGATGTCAGATGAACAGAAGCAAGAAGTTCTAAGACAGCCTGTTCTAAATGTGGGGGTTAAGCCGGATACCGCGAGATACACTCGCTGAAGCACACGCGAACACGTTGGCCTGGATGAAAGTGAGGGTGGCCACTGCGCAGGAGATGCGGAGGGCGGTCTCGGATCTAGAGAAGTTCACTGGGGAGGTAGGTGAACTTAATCATTTTATTAAAGGAGGAGATAGATTCTTGGCTAGAATTGAAGCAAAGATGGCGGAAAATTTACTTGATTCCCTAGACGCTGAGTCGCTGAAGGCGGATTTGATTTATAGAGTGAAAAGGAGTATTTTAAATCAAATACAAGCCGACGAGGGGACCTCATGCGAGGTCGTAAAAAAACGATTGAACAAGGCGTTTGACGGAGGAAGGTGGTCCACCGAAGAGGATATCTACCAGCTGTTTCGAGAAAGGAGATAGAATCATCAGACTCCTGGTCAGTACGCAGCAGTAATGTTGGATCGGTACAACAAGCTGATTGAGAAAATGCGAGAGACGGTAACGGCAGAAGAAACGGCGGCCTGGATGGCGTTTTTGGACACAGTTTGGAAGGTACAGTTAGCCAGGGAAACCGGAAGAAAAGAGAGGTTTCCCTCCAAACTTATGTTCGTGGAATATGCCCAGGAGTTGGTGGATTCAGGTGCCCGGGAGGAAGAGGCGCGTACGGAAGGAGGAGGTGATGTCGATTGGAACAAGGCCCCGTTCGGTAGACCACAGTTCGCTCCAGTTGCATGGCGAAGGTCTCGTCCAGCAAGAGAAAGGTCAGTCTGGAACGAAAGAAAGACTGGACAACCTAAGCAAAATGGAGGACCAAGAAAAGAAGACAGAAGATGTCATGGCTGCGAGAAAACAGGACATCTTGTAGCGCAGTGTCCACGCACAAAATGGTTTGAATGCGGGATGGAAGGATACATTGCGCGCCTATGCCCCTACATCTTCCGCCGACGAAAAGAAGGGCCAACAAGGAGAACCAATGGAAGTAAATGCGCAGGAATTACGGTGTAGAGCCCGAGCAGTACGAAGGAGCTCTTCACCCGAAGAGGCATCGGATTTTTCTGGAGGTTCCGGAACAGAAGAAGAGTCGACGTATAGTGGTGAGGAAGGTGGCTGGAGCGTTCAGAGGCGGAGAGCGACGCAGAACCGAGGACGTTGAAAAAACTTGCGCAGACGGAAAACGTGGTTGAGCAGATGCCTCGTGAATATCAAGCGATCGTTGGATGCGACTTGCTGGGGCAGGTAGGCGCGAGCGTGCGCAATAAGAAGGGAAAATGTCATATTCGTTTGGGAAAAAAAGTGTATAAGTGCCAGCTAATTGTAAACAGGTCGCGCATTGGAACAGTAAGTAAATTGATGGATTGGAGGGAAGAATTGACTTGCGAATTTGGTGATATTATTTTTAAGGAAGGGGACGTGCTGAGAGCAACAGGTAGAACTGTTCATGAGATCCCACTTAAGCAGGAAAGGGTATCATATGTTAAGGAGCGTCGATATCCGCATGCGTTGAGAAATCACATTCGGGCGGAATTGGAGAGTTTACTTAAGCAGGGTATCATTGTTAACAGTTCGTCACCGTTCAATAGCCCTTTATGGGTGGTAAAAAAGAAAAGCGCGCAGGGAGATAATAAGGAGTCATGCAGGGTAGTCGTCGACTTCCGGAAGCTTAATGAGAACACCGTGGATGAAGTATATCTTATCCCTCGGTTGATATTATCGATATCAACAGGTTAAGCGGGGCTGTGATTTTTAGTACGCTGGATCTTAAAGCCGGATACCATCAAATCAAAATCCATCCCTGGGATCAAGCAAAGACAGCATTCACGTTTGAGAGGGGACATTTTAAATTTACCAGGATGCCGTTCGGGTTGAAGAATGCACCCCTTACATTTCAGCGCCTTATGGATGAGCTCCTTCGTAGAATTGACGAAGGGATTTGTCAGATTTATATGGACGACCTGCTCATCTTTAGTAAATCGGAAACAAACACCATAGCATATCCAACACCTCCGACAGTACGTGAGGGAATTCGGTTTGAGATTGTCACCGGAGAAATCTGTTCTGGGGAAATTAGAAATCAATTTTTTGGGCCACACGGTTTCTAAGGAGGGAGTTAGGCCGTATTCCAGTTAAGTAAGCGCGATCACGAGGATGGAAATACCCCGGGATGTAAAAGGGATTCGAAGACTATTGGGGGCTTTAAATTATTACCCGAGGTTTGTACCGGACATGGCCAAATATTTGGTTCCTATCAACAACTTGTTGAAAAAGGGTACTAAAATAGTTGTTACTCCGATCATGGAGGACAATATTCGGCGGTGCATGGCACAATTGAAGGAGGAACCCATACTTGCATCCCCGGACTTCACGCGTCCTTTCACAGTTACAACGGATGCCAGCGAATACGCGGTGGGTGCGGTTCTGTCCCAAGAGGGATCAAGACCAGATCGCCCATTAGCGTATGCAAGTAGGCGACTTACGGAGGCAGAAGCGCGATACAGTGCTCTAGAGCGTGAACTGCTGGGGATAGTTTAGGCAATAGATCACTTTCGGCCTTATCTGTTTGGTAGGCGGTTTAGGGTACAGACGAACCATAGAACTCTCCAGTGGGTGGGAAAGATGAAAGAATCTTTGGCAAGGGTTTCAAGATGGATAGAGCTATTAAGCCAATATTCGATAGATATTGTATACAAACCCGGTAACGAGAACGTAGTTGCCGATTGGCTATCAAGGGCTATCACTGTGAACGCAATCGAAGACGATATGGCGGGGTCCTCACGGAATATCGGACAACTTCTTCAGGAATGGTCGCCAGATGAGGAAAGAGGCGAGGTAACGGACGCAGATAGGGATGGAGGGTCTTCAGAGGAGGGATTTCCCTGGGTAAAAGGTCGCCGGAGATGAAGGTAGTAGAGGAGATAGTGAACGACAAGAGGAGACAGGTAATATGGAAAACCAAGACGTCAGGGATAATGTCGGTCTCACATCTCAGTTATTGGGGTTCAAAGATAGTGGTCATTTCATTGCAGCCGGGAATTCGGTTAGATCTAATTTGCTAAGCGTTAATGAACGGGTCGGAACCGGGAAAAACCCATCATTTCTATGTGGGTAACGCTACTATCTGGGAGAAGACAAAACGAATCTGGAAATCCGAACAAATCATGGACAGAAAATTTATTCTTTGCTCGTTGATTGTGGAGTCGGTCAGGGAACTGGAAAGCCTAGCCGAGTTGACCCTTTCATACCACCAAGGAAAAACGAATCATCGAGGGGCGAATGAAACTTTTCAGGCACTACGCAGAAAATATTTCTGGCCGGGATGAGGCGCACAATAAAAGACGTGGTCGGATCATGTGAGGTGTGTTTGGCAACAAAGTATGATCGACACCCTCCTAGAGTGACCCAGGAGGAGACCCCTACTGGTGAGGGGCCTCTCCATGATCTGCAAGTCGATACGTTTGCCTGGAGGGGATTTATGTGGGTGACTGTACTGGATGTGTTCAGTAAAGTGGCCATGGCGCATCAGATATCGGCGAAAACGGCTGAAACAATCGTGGAAGCGTTACGGACGTGGTTCTCGTTCTATGGCTTACCGGAGAGAATGACATCAGACCGAGGAAGGGAATTCGAGAATGCCGTGGTTAACGAGGAGATTGAGCGGTTGCAAGGTAGCCTTAGTGACCATTTCCGGGTTTATCAGTTAGATCAGGGTCTCGAACCTGATGTGGCAATGCGTTGAGCGGTTATGGCCTACAATCACTCGATTCACTCCGTAACAGAATTCTTACCGTTCGAGGTGTTATATGGGATACGAGGACCGAGCAGAGATTATAGTGGGACAGTAGGGGATGAGGAAATGGCGGATCACATTGTAAGTAATCAGGTGAAAGTAAAGCGGATATGGGAAAAAGCACGCGCCAGGATAACGAAAGAAAAAAGAACCAGGGTAGTGCGGGAGAATGCAAAGCTTCGCAATCGCCTGGAGGAAGTAAAGATCGGCATGATCGTTTACCGGAAAGTAGAGTCGAATAGAGGGAAGGATCTGCGACGGTACGAGGGTCCATTCCGGGTTGTGGTCATAAGGGAGCACAGATTTATTGTTATGTATTTTCATTTTTTTTTTTTTATTATCCTTTGCATTTTTCAGAGAGTATATTTTGTTTTTGTTATTATTATTTTTCTGTCCCTATGTATTTGTGTCATGTACAGTGTCGGAGGAAATCTGGTTATAGTGAATGTATGCTCAGCAGTGCTAAAGATTTGGTTTGTCATTTAAAATCTAAAGTGTAATGACTAGCTTGCAATTTCCAGTTTGTTTTTCTGTGTATATGTATATTGTTGTTGTATTAAATCTTTTTTTTTTTTTTTTTTTTTTTTTTTTTTATTTAGTGTTAGTATTGTACAGTATTGAGTTCTAATACTTCTATTGGTCTTGAGTATTTACGTTTCCGATAGTGTACGGAAACTGGAGGGGGGGAGTTAGGTGACGGGAATACATAATATTGTAACTTAATCCTATCTAACTACAAGCTCTAACAACAAAGAGTAGATAAGCAGTATTGAGGCAGAATAATGTCAGTATTATTTCTACTACTAGTTATTGCGTTATTATTTAAAACCTTTTCTTTTTTCTTTATTTCACTTAAGTACTTTTAATTTATATATATATATATATATATATATATATATATATTTATATATATATATATATATAATACAGGGTGTCTAGAAATCGCAAAAAAAGAAACAAAACAATTTTCATTTTTATACTTATTTATTTACATTTATATTTATGTTATGTTCTTTTTAATGTAAATATTGCTCAAAATGTTGTTCTCTTGCACCAATGCAAGCATTACATCTATCCCTCACTTGATAAATTGCAGCTAAACATTGTTCTGATGATATTTGGTGCACTGCATCTATGATTCGGTCTCTTAATTGCTCTCTTGAGTTGATTGACACCGAATAAACTTTCTGCTTTAAGGTTCCCCATACGAAGAAATCCATGGTTGTCATATCAGGTGATCTGGGTGGCCAAGGTACTACTCCTCCACGTCCAATCCATCGTTGTGGATAATTTATATCCAGCCAAGCTCGGGCAACTCTGCTATAATGAGCTGGACATCCATCGAGTTGGAACCACATTTCAATCCGCTGCTGTTAGGGAATGTCATCTAAATAATTAGAAAAGTCGTCCTCCAAAAAATGTGTAAATGTGATACCATTCAATCTTCCAGATAAAAAATATGGTCCCACCAGTAATCCGTTCCAAATTCCAAGCCAAACGTTAATAGCAAATTCATGCTGAAACCTATTCTCTCTAATAGCTCTGGGATTTTCAAGAGCCCATATATGATAATTTGATTAACAATTCCTCTTCTTGTAAAGGTAGCTTCATCGGTCCATATAATTTTTAATGGAAATAAATTATCATCGCGAATTTTGTCAAGAAACCACTTACTAAAATTCAATCCCTTGACATAATCTTGAGGTAATAAATTCTGAACTTTTTGAAGATGGTATGGTTAGCGATTATCACCTTTCAAAGTTCGCCATATTGCTTGCCGCGATATTGCTAATGCAGCAGAGGCTCTTCGGATTCTAGTCTCAGGATTGTTATCAAAGTGGCGTTGGACACAATTTTTTCTCCGATAATCTGCTCTTATTGCTGCATGGAATTGGTAGCCTTCATTACGTATTAAGAATGAACCAGTCTCTTGTAGTCTATTAAAAGTTAACGAAAAGACTCGTAGATTAGGCACTCTTCTATTTGGAAATCGACTATTTCTTATAATAATCTAAGACTAAGCAAAAACGAGCAAATCTCTAAAGGACTTTTTGTCTTAGTTTTTCGGTCCCCTATAAGTTCCTGAAGTTTTGCCATTTAAATTCGGGACACCCTGTATATATATAAATTAAAAGTACTTAAGTGAAATACAGAAAAAAGAAAAGGTTTTAAATAATAACGCAATAACTAGTAGTAGAAAGAATACTAACTTTATTCTGCCTCAGTACTGCTTATCTACTCTTTGTTGTTAGATAGGATTAAGTTACAATATTATGTAGGCCTGTCACTTAAGTCCCCCTCCAGTTTCCGTACACTATCGGAAACTTAAATACTCAAGACCAGAGATAGAGAAGAGATAGAGAAGATAGAGAGAGAGATAGAGATAGAGATAGAGATAGAGATAGAGATAGAGATAGAGATAGAGATAGAGATAGAGATAGAGATAGAGATAGAGATAGAGATAGAGATAGAGATAGAGATAGAGATAGAGATAGAGATAGAGATAGAGATAGAGAGAGAGAGAGAGAGAGAGAGAGAGAGAGAGAGAGGAAGAGAGAGAGAGAGAGAGAGAGAGAGAGAGTTCTAGAGAAAGAGAGAGAGACAAGAGAGAGAGAGAGGAGAGAGACGTTCGAGAGATATATATAGTCTAGAGATATAGACCAGCCTCAGGATATTCTTTTATGTTCTAGTAAACTAAAACAAGGATGGGAGACGTTCGAGACTATTTCGCCTAACCTTTTGGAATTCTTTTCCTATCTGCGCTTCCTTAGTCTACACATTTTGCTAATGAAACCAGTGTATTTTCTATTTTTTGTTGTTTTTCTATTATGCTCCTTAATTGATACCATGGTTGAATTACTCACCACCAATCTCTTATCTATACTTGATACCCATGCTTCTCTTGAAACCTCAACATTTCGCCGGCGTCGTCCTCCTCCTTGGATGAACCAAGATATTAAAGATTTAAAAAGAAAACGAGAGGCCACCCGAAGACGCTTCAGACGCACCAGGCTTGAAGATGACTATCATGCGTTTAAGTTTCTTAGAAATTTAACACAATCCACGATCCGGCGAACTAAATTCAATTTCTTCCACGAAGCCCTCTCATCTGCACTCGATCCTAAATCCAATTGGCTGCCTGCTCCTCCGCAAACTTTCCTTGTGTGATCCTCCTAGTTCCTCTCCCTCGGGAGTCTTTCCTGTCACTCCGGAAAAGTTTCACAACTCCTATTTCATTTCTTCCACTTCATCTGCTCCTTCTCGACCCTCCAAGTCCTTACCTCCGCCTGCATTTAACGACAATAATTTTTCTTTTTCTTATATCACTCCCTCTAATTTTCTTATTTCCCACCACAATCTAATTACCTCCATTATGAAGTCTCAATCCAACTCATCTGGTTTAGACGGCATTCCTGTTAAATTATTAAAATTATGCCTGCCTGAAATCCTACCGGTTCTCCTCTTCACATATAATTTTTCCCTCCAAAAGTCTGTATTTCCCACTTCCTGGAAAAAGGCTGCAATTCATCCCATCAACAAGAACCCAAACCTTATATCCCCAATGGACTACCGCCCTATATCCATACTTTCCAACCTTTCTAAACCCCTAAAAAGATTGGTACAATCCCAAATTTCCAATTTCCTAGAAGATTCCAAGTTACTCGATCCCTTCCAGTCTGGTTTCCGTCCCGGCTTCTCAACACAATCCGCCCTCATCAAAATTATCACTGACATCCAAGCAGCGATGGATAAAAAAGAACTGACCATCCTGATCCTCCTTGATTTCTCTAAAGCATTCGATTCCTTAGACCATAATATCCTTTTTTCCAAATTGAAATCATTGAACTTTTCCTACAGCACATTGGTTTCAATCTTTCCTTTCCCACCGCACCCAAGCAGTTGCCACCCCTAACCAAGGCCTATCCTCTTTCCTCACTCTACAATCAGGAGTAGCTCAAGGTTCGAGCATTTCCCCTCTACTGTTTAATTCCTACATCAATGATCTTCCCCCATTCAATTCATCATTGTTCCCACTATTAGGAAGACCTAGGCGAAATCTGTGCCTTGGCAAATCTGAACAAATTAACGTTAAACGCAGCTAAAACTCAAGCAATTGCCATAGGATCACATTCCCTTCTCCATTGAAATGTCAACTTTCCCATATTATTCCTTCATGGTCATCCAATAACTTTCCATTCCTCTGTTAAAAATTTAGGCTTAACCATTGATAAAACCCTCTCCTGGAAATCCCATATTGCACAAATCTCCCGAAGGTCAATCGGTATCCTAAAACTATTTCACCGCTCCTTTCACCTCCTTCCCCTACCCACACGCAAACTTCTAGTATCCTCCCTTATATTCCCCCAATTTGACTATGGTTGCGTGATATATGGCGGGCTCTCGATATTCTTGAAGACAGATTAAAACGCATCATGAATTGCTTCATTAGGTTTGTCTTCGGAACCTCGAGACGTTCCCATGTTTCGCATCTTTACACTGAGTTAAATTGGCTTTTCCCCCCCTTCCGCAGAAAATACTTCCTAGGCATCTACCTATTCCATGTTATCAACACCCGTCACTCTCCCTTTATTTACAGTAACCTGAAATTCAAGTCCGCTATCAAATCACTGCATACAAGATCTCTTCTTTCCGATCTCTATACTCCATCCCACAGAAGTACTGCATTCCAACGTTCCTTCCTTATCCGATCCTCTACTCTTTAGAATTACCTCTCCCCCCCCCCTCTGTATCCGCAATGCTCCTTCCCTTTGGAACATTCAAATCACTATTCTTTCACCATCTTCTTTCCCTCCAAATAGACGCTCTCTAATTATAAGGATGTATGTTATCGTCTAATTTAATTACTAAGACCGTCAGACATAAAACATTAGCATAAATTATAGTTTGATTATGATAATGTTTTAATTGTTTGTAATTATAATTTTTGATTTTCTATCTTTTATTTTTCTTTAAGTTTGTTTGTTTTTTTTCTCTTCTGCAATTTTATTTACAATATTAACCTCTATTTTGTATATTTATTTGTTTACTCTTTTTTTAAGTTTTTTCTTTTTCTAGTTTTTCTCTTTATTTTTTTTTATACATATTTGTATTCAGTTTATCTATGTTATTTTATTTTTAACAGCCTCTCGGCCAGTTATGATCTTACTTTGTGTTATTTAAAGTTATTCTTAAGGGACTTTGTCCCGGAATAAAGTTTTTTTTCTATTCTATTCTATTCTATAAATCAAAATCATAGTTATCGACTAAAAAAAATTAGTCATTTCGGTCGTCTGGGGGGGGGGGGGCTTCAGCCCCTTAGCTCCCCCATTGGTTGCACCAGTGATTCCATCTACTATTTATATATAAAGACTTTCTTCGAGAAGCACTTCGTTGTAGCTTTTCGAGCCTTATTTTACAGGATTATACTGCGATTTCTACCCATCAGAGAACCTAGTTCATTGGAGTTTGTTTAAAGATATAATGGAATGAATATGTCTCGTAAAATATTCAGTTTAACAAAAAATTATTTTAACATAACTTTAAAAAAGTGTTTATTCCGCCAGTTTAGAAAAGCGATATATCAAGAACGTGTCCAGATTTTAATATTGAAAAAATCAGTTACGCAAAACTATGCTACATTTATTTAGGTATTCAATAATAATACTCTAGTTAGAAATTTCAGGGTTTTTTTCCACCGCAACACTGTTCGCCGGCCTAACCCACCTCCCAATGGTGGACCTTGTGATGCTTATTATTTGCTTTTCAGAGTTTTGAATTAAAACTGTAAGAATTAGAGTTAAAGATAAGTTTAGGAATTCTTTGAATTTAAAAATATTATATGTTTTTATTCATTATTCATCTTAAAATAGTGATAAACAAAATAATAAAACAACAGTTTCAAGGCTGATGAATACTTCGAAGAGTTGTAATTCTACGTGACTGTTTCTTATTCAGCATTTGAAATTTATTTAATAATACAGAAGGATACCAGGACATGTATGTTGTATATATTCGAATGTAACAAAAATGTTTGCTTCCTGATATAATATTAGGACTTGATATCATTAAATGAAACAAAAGAGACCAACTCACTGTAGGTAATTTTATTTTTTCGTAGAATGTAAAAATGTATAACAACCTTAAATTGGTTGACTGTCAAACACCAAATTATAGGGCTGCTTTGAGCACGACATGGCCATGTGAATATTCGATCAAAGATAATCAGTAATCAACCGATCCCAGGTTCAGTGCAAGCACTGATCTAACAAGCAATACAATAGCTGGCAATCGGAATTAGGCATGGGCTTCTTGTTTTTGTTAATATTTGGTCTATTTTCGACATATTCATGTAATAATATGATGACCTACTTTGAAATAATTAAAGTTTTCTTCAGTTTTAGAAATGTCAAATATATAGATATTTTTCCTTGTACAGAATCAGGTATTATTTCCACCAAAACATAGAAAAGAAATAAAATAAAAAATAATGTAAATTGGACACAATATAAATATTTTTGTTTTTGTAAAACTTTTATATTTTATGGAACCATGTTATCCTTTGTTTTACTTATATTATTTGATTTATCGCGTCAAATTTCTATTAATAGATACGAATAATGTTATATTTATTTTTCAGAAGGTCTATGGCTGCTTAAAAAATTGATAAATCAAGGTTATTCGGCAAGGGTCAACCGGAAATTAGCAGATAGTGAACTTACTGAATTACCTTACATAAAAGGATGGTTTATAGATCTGAATTGTTCGAAAAATGTGTTATTTTTTAACAATGTAAGATTTAAGTAATCTCCATAAAAACTTTAAATGAACCTTAATTCCTTGCACTATAGAATTTTGCTTCCATTTTTATTTTTTAAAATATTGGTATGAATGAATGATAAAGATAAAAACTATTACATACACACACACACACACACACATATATATTCAAAACCTTTTTTGCACCTTTAATACGTTTAAAGTGTTACTAGCAGATCTTTCAACCAGCTCCTGTTTAGCCTACGCAGTGCTATATTGGGGTATTATTTCGTAGCCAATTTTTGTACTAATCTGTTAATGTGTCCATTTAATTTGTAATAAAATTGTTTGTAGTGCTTCCATATATTATTCGTGACCGTAGGAATATGTAAGTCTGAATGTAATACCATAAAGTGGGGCAACTTTGCCACGTTTAATTTTTCCTTATAAGTTTTACCTCAACCAATAGAGTTCAAATCTGTTTCAAACCCATTATAATTATGAGTCTAGATCTTTTGATTTAAAATATATGCAACAATTACAATTTAATCATTAAACTAAATATAGAAAAATAGCATTGGCAAAGTTACCCTACAATAGGGCAACTTTGCCAAGTATGTAAAAAGCACTTGAAAAATAGAGATAGCGACAGAGAAAGGATTGTTTGAACTAATATGAAAACATTTTAACGAGAAAATGACATAATGATAAGGTATTAGTTGACTGAGAAGTATATAGAGATGTACATTGTTGGGGTATGCAGTCATAGATACACAGCAATTAAAAATAATATTTTAATTTATAATGCCGACGTTTCGACTCGCATTGCAAGCCTTCATCAGGGTTTCAGAGAGCTTGGAAATCAGAAAATTACATATATTTAGATTTTACAGTATTTAGAATGAAAAATCCTAATAATGGAATACATTAAAACGAAACTTGAAATACCTAATGAAATTTAAAAATAACAAAAACTTCTGACATTTTCATCTATAAATGCATATTTACCTGGGAGTTCAATATAGGGCGGGTCAATTTTATAAATGTCTCCTACGTTTAATAAAGCTTCATCAACCACGTTTGGGAAGTAAAATGATCTTCCTGTGTTGTTTGTGCAGAGGTAGGATATTTCAAACTCCTCGCCTCCGTAGCATTTCGTGAGTTTGGCCATGCAATGCTTTACACTTTTGCAATATAGCTTTTTATGTAAAAATAAACACAAAATCATAGGTTGACAAAGTTGTCTCATCTTGACCTTACTTCCTAGTGCAACTTTGGCAAGTTATTTTATAAATCTACAGAAAAAGTAAAATTTACATTTTCAAGTTGTTCTAAATAAATATTAAATTATTTATTAGACAAAATAAATAGTTATTATTTACTTTTGAATGTATGAGCAGGATATATTGGTTTTGATACCTTTGTAAGGGTATCAAAACCAACTGTTGCTAAACGAGCAAAAAAAAAACACTGATAAAACCTGTAAACATTGGATAAATCTGATTAAACATAAGAGTTTCTTTAAAAAAATAACTCTTCTACTTGATGAAAACACTAGCACTTCTATATAATGGGTCAGAAACTTCACGAAGTGCCAAACAACATTTTTTCAAAAACTGGCAAAGTTGCACCACATGTCAAAGTTGTCTTATTTTACGGTACTTCGTAAGAAACGTAGAGAGGGGAATGAAAACACATATGAACTGTGAATCAGAACTTCTTAGTTTTTAACTTCATTTCACTTCTTTTTTTTACTTTAAATAAGAACTCATTTTTTTAAAGATCTATCGATTCGACGGATTCTAGAACTCAAAACTGGACGATTCAGTAAATTTTTAATTAAAACAAATGAAAAGTCCTCTATAAAGCCTTCCATTCCAGATTTTTACTTTAAGTTTATAAATGAGCAGTTCTTAGGTGACTCTGTGAGGGTGGTATGATTCTGGAGCTGCAATTCTAGTGAATCTTGAATCGTGAATGATTTAATAATAGAGTGATGCATTGAACTGCAATAATCGCTACTTCCATTTCTCAACTACGGATGGTTGACTTTTGTCTGGATTCGCCAAAAAGAGAACTATCACAACATGTTCACTGCGAAAAATGTATTGAATGAAGTGACAGTTAATAACTAACACAATAAACAAAATTGTTTATTTTAATTGAAAATTGGTTTTCAACAACTTGTGTATTTTGAGAAGGTTGCAAATATTAGCGGCCGTTTGGTTTGGTCTCATCGACGTTTATTCCTGAAGTTTATCGTTCATCATCTTCTTCGCCAATAGCTTGATTGTGAAGTAAGCAAATACGTGTAGCAATATTCTCACCTACATCTACAGAAGTTTATGCATTATTATTTTTTTTTTTTAATATAATTTATTCTTACTTAAACCGAGTTATCAGTATTGAGAAACAAGAACCGATTACCTTATATTGGTAATGGTTTTGGGAATCGAAAAATGTTGGTATTGACTCTTCAATAAATCAGAATAAACGTAAAGCTCATTCATTTCGTTATTCTACAGAGTTTATCACATACAGCATCTATAATTTGGGTACATTCATTCTTCGTTCAGCCAAATTTTTTTCCTGTTATTTCGCCCGTGGCTCGGTTTCGGGGTCGGGGGACCCTCTAGGGAAACACCTAGCCTAGTTTAAGTGGGAACCCCTAATTGGGGAAAAAACCTGGCGATTGAGCGAGTGTTCCGGCCAACACTCCTCCTTCCACAACCGTTGCCTCAGAAACAGTACAGCTTTATCCAACAACTGAACCGTACAGGTTCAGATCTACTTAACTCCGCGTTTTACAGGTTTGTAAAAACTTTAGTTAACTCATCTAGTTTTAGACCATATATTTTTTAAAATAAATATATAGATTGATGAGAGTTGAAAACATTTAAAGTATTGATATCTAATGCCATTAATGCTATTTAGTGCAGTAATTGTCACATTTTTTCTCAATAATGCGTCAAGGGATGTGGTTTGAAATATTGATATTTCATTTTATGCAATTAATTTGTTTTGTTTTTCAATCAATTTAGTAAGGCTGTCTTACTTAAAGAAACATTGAAGTTTATTCAGAGCTTGTTACTTGACAAAAGCTGTAAATGTCACACAACTTCACTCAAAATATTTGTAAAGGTTCAGTTTAAGATTGTTGACACTTCTAGATTTGGGGGAAGATCTCGAGGTTTTTTGATCTCATCACCTCCTTGTATAAAAAATTTGTTAAAATAATTGTATAGCACTTTAGATAGCACTGAAACTAAACGTCCCTTCATATCGATAACAGTTTTTTGTTATCGATGTACATATAAGTCGATTGTGCTGACAAGTACATGTATCGATTTAGCAACGAACTGACAAAAATAAATGAAGGGTTTGGTGGATGAAGGGGTTATGTAACATAACACAATTTTGAGTTATTTGTGTGTAAAATTTTTCTTTTTTCTTTTCCTTTAGCAGGAGAATGTTACTTTGCCCCTTAATCTTCTTCCTATCTCTTTTTCTATTTTTTTCCAGATTTTGCTGCCTAACACTTGTGCACATAAATTCTTCATCCAATCCTCGTACAAATTCGAAAGGAGTCGCTTTCGTTATAAAGTATAACTATGTTATAGTTTGGAGTTGGCTAACAAATCCAATAACTTCTACAACAAGAATGGAATAACCATTGTTGGCGTGCTGTACATCAAAATGGGGTATTTCGGAAGATAACAAAAATTCACCCAGATTCACTTATCACAGCCAACTGATATTAATTGAGTCAAATTATTTAATTGTTTCAACCATTATTTAATAGACTATAAAGCTATTTCCCATAGAATTTTTAACAATCCATATTTGTTTAGATATCAGGAATAGACGGAATATGGCTCGGTTACCCTTCTAAGATAGGCAACCTTAACATGACTAATCTCCGGCTGGACAGCGACGCTCTTGTTGGTACGGATGATGGGAGACTTTGGGACCTTTACGGCAAACCTTTAGAGAGAATGATCATCAATAGCGCTGGAACTTGGAGACCAGGCAACATATTCATACCAAAAATCAAGTTTAGGTACGACCTAGGAGGCGTTGTACTCAAAGGTGTGCTCGTGGTAAGTTGAGTGAAACTTGTTGCTGGTTTAGTTCTATTATTTTTAAGTCGTTATATTTGGGTTACTATAGGTTTTTTTTTTTTTTTTTTTTTTTTTTTTTTTTTTTTTTTTTTTTTTTCATCCCTTTTTGAATTTTTTGGGTGGGAATTTCTATTTTTTTTTTTTTTTTTTTCTGTACTGGGTACACTGTAAGGCCAACAGGAAGTTAGAGGAATCTTGGGGCATGGGTTTCAGAAAGCTTATATTTAGGTGATGGGGCTCACCTAAATCTTGGTTAAACTTAAAAACTAATTTTTTTTTTTATTTTTTTTTTTTTTTTTTTTTTAATTTATTTTTACTTTTTATTTTTATTTTTTTTATTTTAAATTTTTTTTTTTTTTTGTCCTTTGGTACTATTTACAATTTATTTTTTATTTCTGACCAGTGGCCAGTGGGATCTGATTGGCCCGTTGGTCCAGTGGGCTCTGATTGGTCCGTTGGTCCAGTGGGCTCTGATTGGTTCCTTGGTGTTTTCATTACGGTCCGTCTGTTTGTTGCCAGCGCACCGGGGGTGGCGCTGGTGTCAATGTTCTGAATAGAGGGTTTGTTAAGAACTGAAGGGAGTCCAGAAACTTGACGTGCCGGCGCTGGATGAACTCCAGGATGGTCGGAAGATCGAAGATCTCGTGAAGGTCTTCTGGCTTCTTCTTCTTCAGCGATGTAGACTTTGCCATCTTCTTCAGCATGGAGTCCTGGAACCGCTGCAGGTGCCGTCTAGTTTAGTCTGAAAGGCGGGTGAGAAGAGGGGCACCGTACGGAGGGCAGGTATCAACATGCTTTTATAGATGCAAAGTTTGAGACGGAGGGAAAGTGCTGGAGAGGATAGGAAGTGATGGAGGTGGTAGGATCTTCTTCTCACTTTGCGCTGTACCCTGTAACAGTGAGCTGAAAATTTCAGCCCTCTATCGATGGTAATGCCCAAGTAAACTATGGAGTTGGAGAGGGCAATGGTGGTGTTTGCCACTCACAGGGTCTTCGGCAGCGTTGTCCTTTTCCCAGGCTGGTGTGAGAACACTACGCAGTCCGTTTTGGCTGGATTTACTTGGATGTCAAGTGAATCCAGCCGTCGAATGATCTCTCCGCAGACCGTTTCGGCCTGACGTAGTGCTCTAGTGGGGTTCATGCTTCTGCTAGTGATGGCAATATCGTCGGCAAAAGAGGCTACTGTCGCCCTACCGTAGTTTTTGCCAACCACTTCAGCAGTGTAGATGTTGAACAACACTGGAGATAGTACTGTTCCTTGTGGCACACCGCAAGTGAGGGGTACAGAATGTGAATGGACGTCACGAACCCGCACAGCGAGACTTCTCTCACTGAGAAAGGAGACAATGACTCCATAGAGCAGCTCAGGGCATTCTAGATCTTCAAGTTTTCTGCATAGGATCCCGTAAGATACGGAATCAAATGCTTTCGTGCAGTTTATGGAGATCAGCGCTGTTGCAGTATTCCTATTGAAGTTTGTGCACACCTCAGTTTGCAGCTTCATTAGGTGGTGTTCAGTACTGAGACGTTCTTGGAAACCCGTTTGTTCGAACGGAATAACTGAGTTCTCGCAAAAGTCCCGTAGGTAATTAAGAACAATTTTCTCGTAGACTTTTCCGAGGTGAGGCAACAGGCTGATTGGCCTGTAGTGTTCTGGCTTGTCTCCTGTCTTAGCCGACTTGAGGAGTGGAAACAGTATTGTATGCTTCCAATAAAAGGGGAAGTATCTTAACCTCAAGCAGGAGTTGTACAGGTTCGTGAGGTGCATTATTCCTTTTCTGGGGAGCTGCTTGAGAAGGACTGTCTGAATCCTGTCATGTCCAGGTGCTCTGTTCCCTTTTGTTCTTCTCAGAATGGCTTTCAGCTGTTTAGGGCTGATGAACATGAAGTTGTTCTCCTGGGCCATGGACGGGAGAGGTTCGGCATCGGTGGTTCTCTTGGTGATGTCCTCTCTGTAGTGTTCAGCAAGCAGCTCCGCTTGGTCGGCAGGGGAAAGGAGTCGGTCCCCATCGAGCAGGCGGATCGTGGAAGTTTTCTTTACCGCAGATCTGGTTAGTTTCCAGAACTTCCGGTAGTCATCATGTGTCTCCCTCAGCTTGTCCTGCCAAGTGGAAGTTTTCCATTGGCGTAGTAAATTTTTGATATGGGTGGTGAGGGCGTTGAGGGCTACCTTGATGTCTGGGTCCCGGTTTCTATACCACTTGTTTTTTAGATCCCGCCTGCTCGATATGAGAGCCATGATATGAGGAGGGGGTTTTTGGATATGAGATGGGGAAGGACGGAAGGTAGGAATAGAGGAATGGGCAGTCTCGAGGATGGTGTCACTGAAGGTATTGATGAAATCATCGACTTCCTCCAGAGACCGTAGCGGTTGCACCGACGGTAGTCTAAGGCAAATTTCGGCTTTGTATTTGCCCCAGTCAGCTTCTTGATATAGGAATTTTTCTGGGGCTGGCTCGTCCCTCCTTCCTTCAAGTTCGTAAATCACTGGCCGGTGATCTGAGGTGATGAAGTCAGTCACTGTGCAGCCAGTGATTCGATGAGGTTGTCGTGGTTGGACTTTGCCCCCCAGGCTCGTAGTAGGCTTTTCAACTCCACAAGAGATCCCTGTGGACGTCAATATACCCCTGTGATGAGGGTTGGCTGCCTCATTAACACTTGAACAGTCAAGTGGCTAATACGTTTGTCCGTAATAGCCAAGGGTTCGGGCATCTTCTTCCAGGATATACCGTGGCGGACGGCGATGAGGACTCCGAGGGTCTTTGGAGCTGTCTGTTGCCACGGTATATCCTTGTAGAAACGGTGGTGGTCCGAGCACTGTGGTGTCCGTGAGTACTGCCACTGTGGGTCGATGGGTCGAGTCAGTGCCAACAGTGCTCGAACTTCTTCAATCTTCGGGCAAAGTCCGTTGCAATTGAAGTTTAAGAGGGAGAAAGAATTCATGGCTGGTTCTGTCTCTTCATTACTTGCACCAAGAGGGTGATCTGCTCCGCAAGGTTCTGGAGGGTCATCTGCATGGCGATTGCCCAAGGAGGAGGGTTGTCGTTGGTTTACTGTCCGGCTGTCGAATGAGGGTTTACAGGAGGTACTGGGAGGGGGTTTGCTGAGGTGGTAGTGGGGGGTAGGATTCAGTTGGTGGGGGTAGGGTGGTTTGTGGAGGGGGAACACCCTATGGCGCTGAAGCAGCTGTGGTGGAGGCTTGACGAAACTTTCCCGCCTGTTGAGCTCTCCCATTGGTCTGTTTGGCGGGAGCGCTAATTACTGTACGTTTCGCCGCCTGCTCTTCTAATTTTTTCCTATCGGGACACTGCCTATGGGATGCCACGTGGCTTCCACCACACCGATTTTGCCCTTCATTTAAAAGAACATTTTTTCTAATATTCGTTTGCATATAGCAACAAAATTTAAAATATTTCCTCGAATCGCACGTGGGCAGCTTTTAATATTGTGGTCGTCTCCACAGCGAACACATGCAGGTTCATACCCACGATTACTTTGGACGTGGCCAAATTTTTGGCATTTGTAGCACTGTGGGGGTAGTGTATCAATTTTGGCCTTATAGTTTTCGGCCGTGAAAAGGACTCTATTCACATGCCTTACATTCTTGACGTCGTTTAACGTGACGCCTGCTGGGAAAGTAATTATTATCGGCGACAAGTCGAAATTTTTCCCATCGGCTAGGGTCTTTTGTAGCCTTCTGGCTTTGGCTATATTTAGCTCTTTAAATGCCTCAAGTACATTGTTTGCCGTGAATTTTGGTAGCAAGCCTTTTAATGTAAAATGAACTAATTTAGGCTTTTCGCCTCTTTTGGAGTAGTTGTGGTGGCCTATACCAAAAAGTTGCAGGCCACGGAGGACCTCTGATCTGTCAGATGCAGATTTGAGCTCGATTTTTACACCCTTTCTTTGTTCTCTAGTAAAATAGTCTTTCACTTTTAATTTTGTAAGATAACTGATTACCTCGTTTGTTGTTCGTTTTGCGACATAGATCGGTGAACATGATGTTTTTTAAGCGGGTGAGGTCTCAGTTGTCACTTCTCGAAGCACAGAGAAGCTGTTTTGTGTGGGTGTAGGCGTTGAAGGCTTCGGCGTAGTCTTCTTCGCCTTTCTTCTAGGTTCCTTGAACTCCTCCTCGTTGTCAGAGGGAGGTAGTTCGGCTTTTTGTGCTACACTTAAATTGTTTCTAGTATTAACCATTTCTACGGTTAATACTAGCAATGAGTTTAATAGCACAACACAGAATTTCACAAAAAAACAAAAAAAACACTGGACATGTGGGGACGCGTTCCCGGGAACAAAGGCCCGAGAACAAAGAGCTTTTGGACACAAAGGGACTTGTGACACAAAGAAACTGATAACTCAACAAAGAACTGATAAAAGCACAGAACTGACATGAACTCTACCACTGCTTAACATGAACTCTCTCTACTATAGGTACGTTTTTTGATAGGTCTATATACCGGCACGTACATTTTTATATTTGATGTTTTCAATCGTTTGATTGGATGCCAGTTGATTTTTCGATTAACAAAGTTGTTCCCATTGGACCGTTTGCACAAATAAATAAAAATAAATTCAGACATCACTGGTCAAAGTTTTTAATACTGTGTCGTGAATAAAATATTTCAAAAGTTATAAACAAACGTTTTATTTCTAATAATGTTTTATAAACATAAAAAACTGTGTCTATAAAAATCTGTGAGAAGTGCCCATTTATCTTCATTAAGTTCCTTGTCATACAAAAATTGGACTTATTCAATTTACATTTAGAACCTGAAAAATAATTTTATCGTAAACCAAATTAAAGTTGTAATATTCAATGTCTCATTAAAAAAATATCACAATGTATTAAACTTGTTTAAGAAATTAACAAACATTTATACCATTTAATACAAACCATTGATTTAAACAAATATCGCCACCTAAAAGAAATTACACCATTTTACACCATCGCCATGTTATTACACCATTTTGTCATTTTTATATACAACGATGGTTATGAGTAATATATGTGTACATTTTCAGGAACTGGATCTGCAGTTCTATGCCAGAAATATAACAGATAAAATAGCAGATCATGATTACTTCCCGGACATGGAAATGACCAATAGAGTTTCCTACATTTTTATAACTTATCTAGCGAAATTCTACAATTTCCGGTAGGTCATTTAGTAATAATATATTTATTTCTGATTTGTATAAGATCTACACCAGAGTTTTTTAAAGTTATGTATGGTAAGTATTTAAATGGATGACAAATCTTAAAGAAGGACAAGGTTTTCTAGAAGCAACCCCTACTTTCCCAAGGTAATTTAGCTTTATCAGTCTACCAAAGGCATCTCACAACAACGGGTTGTAGAAATATTTTAAATAGTAATCGTGATAGGGTATTTTAGGATGTAAAAAGGGGTGTTGGTTTGTTGGCTAAATGATATATTTCGGGGGAGATTAGCTCCTATTCGACCTACAGATTTCATTATAATCATTTTATACCCCTTTACCGCTACGCAGTGTAGGGTCATAATTTGTAGAGTCTGGACCAGATGCCCCGTTCTTGGGCCTCCTCTTACTCTCTTCTCTTTCTCCAGTCCATATTCCTCCTCCTGAACGCCTCTTTAACACTCTCCTCCCCAGAAATACGCGGTCTTCCTCTTGGCCTTCTTCCATTTACGCGAGTTTCGTACGTCTTCCAGGCAGTTCTTTTCTGGTCATTAAGAAGATGACCGAACCACCTTAGCTTGTGCTCCTCTAGGATGGTCTCAGCCAGCTTAACTTTGAGACTAGTCCATATGGTACTGTTGTGTATTCCATCTCATCGTGCCCTTCCTTCCACTTTACGAAGATAACCCATCTCCATGGATTGGATCCGATTCTTGTGTTACAAGGTGAGGGTCCACGATTCGGAAGAGTAGAAAAGAATAGGGAGGAACGTCGATTTATAGATCATCGTTTTAGTTTTTCTCGCCACTTCCCTTTTATTCAGTAAACCCCTTCGAAGCAAACTAAATACCGGCTGAACCGATTCTCTGAGAAACCTGTATATATCATTAGCCACTGTCCGGAACTAGACTCATTCGTGACAGCCTTAATCATTTCTTGTCTCAAAGGGTTCGGTTGGAGCGTTATAGGCAGCCTTCAGATGCTTCATGAAATCCATGGTTCACACTAACGTGAAGCTAGATGATTTCCTCCAAGTGGTCAAATCATGTAGAGAAGTCAAGATGGAGTAAGAAAAGTGGCTGCCATGAAGACCCAAGTAATCTCTCTTAAATCTTGTACTATCTATCGTGTTAATATTGATATAGATGGCAAATATTATATCTTGCAATCCACGTGGTATCATAAATCCATTTATTCGGTTATGAGCTCTCTGCTCGTACTTCAATCTTAAACTGCCCAAAATGGACTATGATTTATATTTTCTCACGAACCTTCATTTGATTTAGTTTACATATATTCGCTTGGAATGTTATTATCACTTTTGCTTGAATTATATAACATCTCCAATCACTCTGGGAGCGGTATGAACTAAAGGGTGTAAAGAACAAGAATGATGATAATTTGTCAAAAATATAGCCCAAATGGTTAATAACAGATTCATCAGAGAGCCCAAAGGAATAATAAAATTTTGTAAGCAACAATATTGCCCCGGGGCAAATATATTTGCCTAACCTCCCCCTTCCCAGCAACAAAAAAATACAATTTCCTTTTTTACTAATTAACTACAATGTTGGATTAATTTCCTAACGCGATAAATCGACTTAGAATCGTTTATGTGAACGAACAATTGTGAGAGGTCACCTTATAGCCCAGTCAATGAAAGCAAGAAATTAGCCTTTGTCGCAACTAATTAGGGGAAAGCTGAATTTTTGCTGGGTGTTAGTACATAAAGTATACACTAAAAAAACACAAAGTCCCGACACCCACCCCTCTTGCTTTACAAAAAACAAAACGCAACCCCCCCCCCCACCCCTTCAGCAGCATTACAAGTACAGAACTCTGGTTATATGTCGACAGCTCGAAACCTAATTATGCTATCAGAGTGTTCTTTTTTTTTTTTATTTTTCTCCTAATAATATTACAAACAAATTATTTTATATACACTTTTTATGTAGATGGCTTAGTTTCGTTCATATACAGAAAACTGCCACTAAAAAAAACAAAACGTAACTTCAACAAATCATAGATTTTTATTATTAAAACGATGGCTTCATAGAGAGCGTTGAAAGAGCAGTGGACACCGCCCCGCCGGTCTTAGGAGGGCCGTGCTGAGGTGCCCTAAATCCGAAGATATTTTGAGGAAGACTCTTTATCACACTTACAGCTAAGTTGGTGAACAATATCCAGTAGTCAGATCTTTTGATTTTTGGAGTTGAATCTTCGATGCTCACCTCAGCACGGTCCTCCTAAGACTGCGGTGTCCACTGCTCTTTTAACGCTTTCTATGAAGCCATCGTTTAAATGTTATGCGGTATGAGACATATCATTTTAAAGCTAATTATACTATCTATAAGTTTTGTTTAACACTTTTTTTTTCCAAAACGTAATGATAAAAATCTATGATTTGCTGAAGTTACGTTTTGTTTTTTGTAGTGGCAGTTTTCTGTATATGAACGAAACTAAGCCATCTACATAAAAAGTGTATATAACATGATTTGTTTGTAATATTATTAGGAGTAAAATAAAAAAAAGAACACTCTGATAGCATAATTAGGTTTCGAGCTGTCGACATATAACCAGAGTTCTGTACTTGTAATGTTGCTGAAGGGGTGGGGGGAAAAGCAAGAGGGGTGGGGGTCGGGACTTTTTGTGTTTTTTGGTGTATACTTTATGTACTAACACCCTATAAAAATTCAGCTTTCCCCTAATTAGTTGCGACACGAAACCTTTATTGACTGGGCTATTAGAACGGGTCCTCCAAGAGCCCTGGCCCCGGAGATTTTGTCCATCTTGCCCCCCCCCCCCTCCGTCAGTGGACCTGTTGCAGAGGGATCATAGAATATGAAAAAAAATTTGACCCGGAATCATGAACACGATCTGACAACTGAGAGCCCAACCATGTGAAGAATTAGCAAGCCAAAATAATACGAGTATGAAAATGATGTAAGAATATTAATTTATTGGCACCGCTGATAGCTTGTCAATGATGCTGAATCCTATGTTCTCACTAGGCAGGGAAAGGAAGGGGGAAGAAAATATTTGACATAGCCCATGTACTTCATGGCCAGCAACTGAATAAAATAATAAAAATATTACATTATATATTTAAAAATAAGAATCTTATTTTATTGTTGTTCACAGGTTCGATATAGTGCCAACAGACACCTGGGGGGCTAACCTGGCAAACGGGTCCTGCACAGGGATGATGGGAATCCTCCAAAGGAGAGAAGCGGACATTGGTATCTCAGCTTGTTCATTTAGGGTGGAGAGAGTGGAAGTCGTATCTTTTGCTCAGAGGTCACAAGAGCTGAGGCAAGTTGACGTTCCAGGAGCAGAAGTTTCATTGGAGGAAAAAATAAAACTTTATTTTTACTGTAATGATTTGAAACATTATAGAAATAAAAATAAATTCATTTATTCAGAGAATTAGTCTTTATAAGCACTGACAAAGAAGCACAAATCAGTTTTTTGTCCTCTGAAAATCAACTTATGGAATTATTAGAATGTCATATGAAAATTTACTCAGTCAAATCCTATATAATCCTTCTTTTTTTTCTTTCTTTTTTTCTAACTATTGTTATTGATGGAATATATTTTGTTTTCTTTATTTTATGTAAGATTATTTGATTTTGTCCTTTTAGCTGAGTATTTTATTAGAAATGGAGATGGAGGATTAACTGAATAATGTGTGTGAAGAAGCTCTTACTCTTCCCTCCTCCCTACCCTTACCAATATTGTACATTATTCTTAGGGGCAGTAAGTCAGTAAGAATAATGGTTATTTTTATTTAATTTCAATAACTATGAATTAAAATGTTAGTTACAAACAGTAAATTTTGGGTTGCATCTCGGAATTTAAAAAAAAAAATTATGTTTTAGATTCATATGTATTTTCATGGAGGAAAGAATTCACGGTACTTATCATTCCCTATTGATACCATTTTCATTTCGAGTTTGGCTTTGTGTATTCGTCGCAATTGTCGTCGGAGCCACGATATTCTCTATTCTACAAAAAAGAGATATAACTGAGGGAATCGTTTTCGTAACTGCTATTCTATCTCAACAAGGTAAGTCAATGTCTGTTAATTGTGTAAAAGACTTATTTTGTGATAATTATTAGTACATTGTGATGAATCCAAAGTATGCTGTATAGTTATGTTAATACTAATGAAATGGTGAAATTGCCTTAAATATAATTAAACAATTAATTTTATGGAGAAAATAAATATGTAACAAAAAGAACTTACATTTAGTGATCCGCTGTCTTAGCTACTTCAGTGCAAGAGGTTAGTAAGTAACCCTTTTAGAGACTGGCTGAGAAACTGCTCTTGTTTGGTATTCATACGACGTCGGTCGAAGCATCGTACCAAGTTGATACGAGTGTACAATGGTCCTAAACGTACGAAATTTTCAATTCATTGTAAATAGGTCATCAGAGTGACTATGAATTTTAAAAAGCTGTATGAAGTATGCTTTGAGGTTCCACTACATCAATAACTCCCATATCCCATTTTCGTAAATTCACCAATGCTCTTATTATCTCTCATTGTGTCACTTATAAACATATTATTTGATATTATGTTTCCATATTTGTTTCAAAAGTCCTTTTATTCCATTATCACAACGTGGACTCTAGTCTTTATTTCCTAATCAGTTTTCGATAATCCTCTGAGAAGTCTTCAATGACCTTTTAACCTGATATGTATTATTCTATATCTCTCATTGGAAAACTTCTAATCCATTCATTCTTAAAAATTCATTGTTACATTATAGTAACCAAACGTTTTTATTTAATATTTTTGACGTAGTTATAAATTTCAAAAATAAAAATTTACTGTTAATTGAATTGATAAGCTGCCGATTTCTGATACCTCCAGGGCTGGAGAAGGACTACCGAAGCCTTTCTGCCAGAGTGTACAGCATTTCCTTGTTGATGCTCGGCCTGGTCTTGTACTCCTACTACAGCGCTGCCATCATGAATGGCCTCCTATCTCCTGCTCCTGGTTCAATCCGCAACGTAGAAGACGTCGTCAAGAGTCCAATGAAAGCCAGCCTCGCCAGGGTACCTTACATGATACCTGAAGTAGTAAGCATATGTATTCTCTTCAGAGGTAATTAGTTACCGTGATTGGTATTGGGTTATTCGGAAATTAATGCAGGTTTATGTTTTATGTTAAAATAAATCATTATAAAACATTTTGGTTAGTCCAAATACGTTTCTCTTCATAACATTTCAGCCGATCCCTGTTGTTAACCATTTTTGATTACTATCGAATTTTGATCAATAATTTTTTTATCGTTTAAAAAGGTCCACGTACTTAATAAAATTATAGTTGGTTGGATAGAGGTCTGGAGGGTAGGTTGGATTGGGCGAGTGAGACAGAGACTCGTAACAATGCTCCAACAATTTCATAAGCTTTCTTAAACATTTTTTTTTTTAACGTTGTATGCTTGAACTTTCTCAAATGCCTCGAGGTAGCCGGCTTCGTTCGATTTGAAAACTGTTATTTTCTCTGCAAGTTTTCGAACAGTAAGCTCGCATAATAAGTCATCCAGGGTAGATGTCCTGCCAAAACCTCCATACCTTCAAGGCAAAAGTTTCCCCCTTAAAATGTGAAAGATGCACATAATGCTGTTTTCCCCCCTCATTTTACTACTGTTTCTGACTTTTTGGATCCTGTTCTGACGGTGTTTGAACTCGTAAAACAAAATGTTTGGAAAATAACATCTAGACTTGAGAATTACTTTAGAAAATACTAAATTATTCCTAAGTAGGGAAATGCTAAAGAAGTAAACAAAACATTTTAGTTTAGTAGACAAATCGTAAATATTGACATCCATGTATAAAAAAAAAAATCCACTGAGAGATAATTTAATGAAACAAAGAAGGCCTGTATTATTTTCCGGACAATCCAGCAGTAGTTAAAAATAATATGTCTAATCACCTTGCAGAATCAAAGAGCTTATGTAACGCCTGGACTACTAGCCAAGACGAAAAAACAGGAAAAAAATGAGCAAATGCTGGACGTCTTTGTTGGAGTTGATAGAATAAGGCACGAGAGGTTGACATTGGTTGCGGATGACATGTCTCTTTACGCGGTCATAAACGAAAAGTATAATGATGCTGAAAAATGTAATTTAATGGAAATCGAAGTGATAAGATCATTTCCATTTGGAAACCCTGTGCAGAAAAACTCCCCCATCAGAGAAATGCTGTCTCAGGGGTAAGTGGCTCTTGAGGCTTAAATTAGGATATAGAAAAAAAAAAAATTTAAAAATTGCTAATGTGTTGCCAGCTATTTCTAGGGCTCTTTCCTTACTTATTAAATTTATGGCTCCTTTTTAGATAAAACATAATAGCCCAAGAACCAGAACCCAAAAAATGCTCAGATTTTATTAAGACTGTTTTTTTTTATAGTTCATTACACTCGTTGTGTACGCAAACATAATCAGGTCAATCAAGCGAACTCTAGAACAGGTGTATCAGGTACGCTATCAAACATGTCGAATTTACCGAGGTAATGCAATGGATTTGTTAAAGCTGAAAACATCACTACAACTTCTTTATCATGTATTAATCAAAGTTATTTTAGTCAGTCAGCTGAATAACAGAAAAGAGCTGGTCAGTCAGTCCAAATGTATGGCTTAAAAATAAATAATGTGCAATTAGTTTACACAACTTACACATTAACGGATTTATATGTTATCAATAAAACTACAAATCAGAATTTCAAATAAAGTTTTTTAATATTTAAGATTATTATAATGAGGTTATGAGGCAATGAGGAGCGAGCATGCCATCTGCAAGGACGATGGCGCGCGCGAAATGTTTATTTATTTTTTTGTTGACTGTCGGGCGTTGTTCAACAAGACAGTTGACCGACTATTTTTATAATCTTAGATAGATTAATCAATCAAAATGGCAGGATATATGCAATGAATGGAAGGAAGTAGCCTCCCTAAGATGATGTTGGAGGGACACCTGGGTGAACAGAGAAGGAGGGGAAGGCCTCGATTTCGTTCGATCGAAGATGTGGAGGACGATGTTCAGACTGTGGGTGTGAGAGGATGGAGAAGGGCAGCTGAGGGTAGGTTTGAATGAAAAGAATCGTAGAGGAGGCCAGGGTTCTGCGAGGACCATAGCGCCATAAGATGATGATAGTGAATAGATCAATATACACCCACAAACAAATTTCAAGCGTAATAAACTCATTTCACATTATTTATTTTTAATACATACATTCGGACTGACTGATCAGCACAGCTAACTGGCTAAAATAACTTTCATTTTGTAGTTCAAGTTGTAGTGTCATTTTTAGTTTTAATAAATTCATTGCATTATCTCGGTAAATTCAACATCTTTGATAGCGCACCTGATACAGCTGTTCTAACGTTCGCTTGACTGACCAGAGTATGTCTGCCAACAGAACGAATGTAATCATTTGTCAAAAAACCAGCCTTGTTAAATTCAGAGCATTTATTGGGCTGTCCTTATTGGGAGTCACTGCACTTATTGGGCGTCCTGGCTCTTGGACTATAAGTAATAGTTACAAGTTGGCTATTGACTACAACTATTAATTCTTAATATTTTTATTATTTTTTGATGTAATGTTATCAATTATAGGACTATGCGGCTACAGGAGAATGGTATAGCAAAGCGGGAAATGAAAGTGTGGTATCACCCCAAACCTCATTGCCTAGGATCGACTACCTACACACACGTAACTCTGGAAGCTGTTGGCCTAGCATTCACCTTGTTTTTGTCAGGTGTTGTACTCAGCTCCTTCATTCTCCTTTCAGAAATCATCTTAAAGAAAATTTTGGAATCTAGCTTTTTTTTAAATAAATCCTCTAAACTCCAGGCACGTCAATTTTTACGATAAAGATTACTGTTCTGTACTAAATAAAGAAATTAAAATGATTTTGATATATTCATTTCCCGTTTTAGGTTTATTTATTTGGTCCATGAGAGCATCCTTTCATAGATGTCCTTTTAGTATATGGTTGGTTACTTCAATGACATTCCTTGTACTGACCCTGGCATCTATACAAGATATTTTACTGAAGATAAATTTGAATTTGGTTATGGACAAGTGGTGATTTATCAATCTACTTATTTAACACTGCTTTAATATTTAACATACCACATGATATGATGTTAATATCGTATAACTGAAACCATAATCAATGGAACAAGTTCGCCATCCTATAATACCTTGAAAAGGAAAACTAATGCTTAATATTTTAATAGAAATATAATTCTAAATATTTTAGTTAGACTTAATGAATATAGCAGCGACATACCAATCTAGAGGTGAAGGTATAGCAGCCAAGATTAACCATAATAATAGTAATTTACTCAACTATAATTCGCAATAATATATAATGTAAAAGAACAGGATTAACTAAACAATACTAGAAATTTAAATTATTATAAATTTCAAACTAAACTTTTCGAACAGGTAATGTAACTCTATTAAAGATGGTTGATTCGCTCCTGAAGTAAACAACTTAGAACTCGTTTTATTAAGTGGGTGATAAATTGAGTGGTAGCTGTTTTCAATGAATCAGGTCTCCACCCTTCGGTCGTTGCTTATTTTACTTTTCGTGATCAGTTTTGCTCTTTTTAATGATTCAGTGAATCATGAAAATAAATTACTTTTTTCACATATTGGAACGTTCTGACCTGATAAGGAAGGAAAAAAAAAAAAAAAATAGTATGAGATCAAAACTATGCGGTTGCTGTTGAGGAAGCTCCACTTAAATTGTTGGACAGACCGTATATCTTTAGAACGATCACAATTTTCTATGAAAACACCCAAAATTAGCATCAGTAATTATGTAAACATTATTTTCAACGTTCGGAGATTCGGGGTCTTGTTCGGCCAGTTACAAATTGGTGATATTGTGCACATCAGCTCTCATTCTAAACACGTCATTTATGATTAGGAAAACAGATGTTGACTAGCCGAACCATGAGAAAAGCTGAAAATGTGTAAAATCCAAAAGACATACGATTTAAAAGGAGGCAAGACGAAAGAGAATGAACTGAAACCGAAACCTCAAACGTATGAGTCTTTATACGGCCATAGCTAAATCTTTTCATGATTGCTTAAAATATTCAAGATGAAAGCACATAATTACGTTCCATAATATTTGGATAATGCTCTAAAATGAGAAGTCTTTCAGTCGTTTGATTGTTATTGGATCAATGGTTTCTTGATAGGAGCAATTATTAAAATTACTGAAATAAGGAACAATGGATCGATTGTCTGACAGTTTGAAGATTTTCTTTGTTTCAGATTAACAGACACAACGTCAATAATCTGGATTATTTATATTTCTTATTTGATGTGATAAATATTCTTTTATTCAAATCACGAATGTTTGATGTTTTGATGTTTTCAAATCTAGCTTTTAATGTTACCATTTTAATACCATCACCATACGAACACATGACCGTGATGGTTGAGCGTGAGCTTTTTCGGATCAGATCAAATCTGGACAGAGTGTATTGACATTTATCTCTTGTTGGACCCAAAAAATTAATTTTGACCTTCTCACTCTGCCTGATATAGGTTTTAACAGAATGAATACAGGGGAATTAGACCAAAAGATGCCCAAAAATAAAAAGGCCTGACTGCTGGCAATTGTTCACCACCCTTAGCTTTAAATGATGTGAAATTCTTTCTCAAAATAGAGTAGGGTTAAGACAGGGGGGGGGGGGGTCGAAAGTCGTATAATTCTAGCTGTTTGATCAAACAATTCGAACCGTTACATTTAGGACATTTTATGTTTTATACATTATTAAAGCAAATGAAATTAATTTGCAATGAATTTGGTCCTATTCATTTTTTTGCTCAGATCAATAGTTTTAGAGCTGTAGAGGAGGGAAAAAATGAAGAGATTGGCTAACTTCCGGTAAGTCGTACTCAGCGAAAACACTTTTGTCGGTACTCTTTTTGCTATAAATCCGAAATTATTTATCCCATCCAAAATTTCTTTTTTCATCTGAAAGCTTTTATCTACTATACATTTGTCAAATACCACTCACTCATTTAACACGAAATCTCAGAAACCACCGAACGGATTGAAATGAAATTCGATATGTAGCTTCTTCTAGGGCCGTAGGTGCTCGCTAAGAAAGGAATTTAAAAAAAATCGGCCTGGATCGCGGCTAATTCGCGAAAAATGCGATTACAATTTTTATTGGATGAAAAATAATAGAATAATTGTCATATGGTATTTGGAGATAAGCTAAGTTAAAAAATAGGTTAGATGTTTAAGCCGCACACTTTGACCACAAATTAAGTTCCTTATAGTTGTAAACAAACAAAAATACGATCGATGTCGAATCCTTATAATATGGTACTTTCTGTGAACTTTGATATTCGCTGCAGAGGTGGACCCTTAAAAGTTTGAGTTGTTTCGTGACGTGAAGCTATTAAAGGACTAATGTTAAAGAGGAGGTTAAAAGACTTATGTTCTCTGGTGATGACATGTGAGGACAGTTCGATGTAGGAACAAAAAACTGATAAGATTCAGTGAGTTCTATCAAGTGTATCTTCAGTGTCGTCTCATGTTCTACCATGGAGAAGATGGGTACAGTATTAGCATCCCTCAGCGTGACCCAAACACCATTACACCACTTAAGAAAACTGTGTCTGCAGCTGATTTTTACGCCTAAATGTTGATGGAGCGAGAAGGTGGAGAACCTTATTTACTTTAATTTCGTAATCTCCTTAACCAATTTATGCTTTATACGTAAGCAAAAATGGAAACAGAAAGACTAAACTTTATTAGAAAAAATCAAAAAAGTTGAGAAGTTGAGACTATATTCACTTAAAGTATGCCATAAGAAAAGATGATGGTCTGGTATCAGAGCTGGGTAAGATAGTAGTGCTGCCTCGAAGCTTCACTGGAGGACTATCAAAATAATATAAAATTAACTTTTGCAAATTGTCAAATTTACTTATTGAAATTATTCTAAGAATGAAATTCTTCAGGTTTATTTAAGTAATAATAATTATCAACGTTAAGCTTAACGTTTACTAATTTAAGTTGTCCTAATCCTAATGATATTAAACCGTAGCGGAGCAGGGTATTTTCAGCTAGTCTTTCAATAATGTTTTAAATGTAGTTATTTTCCTTGTTGTAGGTTAATCAAGTAAAATGCTTTAAAATCGCGTTTTTGTTATTCAGATGTTTTATTTATTTCTTGGCTGATTTTTATTTATAGAGCTCTTAGATGTAATCATGTACTTTATTTGTAACAGACATACTGATTAATCCAACACAAAATATGTCATACATAAAGAAATGTTAGGGTGCTAGACAGTACTTATGAGAGGTTACTTAATGTATGGACCCCGAATAATGGTCTGAATCACTAGTTTGTATATAGAAAAGTTGAGCCGAATAGGTATCTAATTTATAGTTTATTTTATAATTATCTAATTTATAATCTGCAGATGTTATGATATGTTCTCAGCCAGACAATAATTCCTTTTCATTGTACTGTTATGTTATTCCAAGGGGACAAGGTGTCCCAGAATAAAAATTATATTTTCCTTCAAATATAGGGTAGATATTATTTCGGAATATCTCTTCTTAGAATAGCACTTGAACTGCTCACAATAACAATCAGAAGGAGTAAAGTGGTTTGTAAAAGTATTAGAATACCAAAGTGGTTTTATGCCGAGTTGATCTACCACTTATCATATATTCGCAGTAAGACATATAGAAGAAAGGTAAACTTTCATCAACTATTTTAAGCTGGCCTACGATACTATTATTAAATACCATTGACATGGAAAATTTTAACAAATGCTTTCTTTCTTTCCAACTCAATCTCCAAAAAATATTTTATACTTAGCTGCATTACTCATTAGAAAATACCCAGCAAGGTCGAGATGAAACGTAGATACTACAAAAGCAAGGTGACGACTGTCCGTCCTGCTCTTCGACTTAATAATGAAGTTCACAATTTTTAAAATAAAAATGATTTTCGGTGGTATCATTTTAAAACTCCAAACCAATTGCGGTTTACATAATATGCTCTCGGCAAGAAAGAAAAAATGTTGTTATGATACACATAATATTTATGAAAGGGGTAACACACTTTGACCATCACTAACCTCTAGCAGAGCTAGTAGACTGTAGGTTTGTGAAGGTCGCAATGAGAAACTAGCAAAAGTATCCATTGACTTTTTGACGCATTGGATCAATGTATTTATGCAGCAATCAATTTTATGAGGATTATTTGTTATTGGGTTCAAAACACCAGTCCGCCTAATGAAGATGAACTTTTTTGTTTTCGACTAACTAGATAATGATGACCCGAAAGGAAAATAACAGGGTTGTGATCTGAATTAAGACAAGGTAAGGCTATAAGAGAAGATATATTTTGTTTGTTTTTAGTTAAAACTAAATCAATAATCCTGGGTTAGTAATTTTGTTGGGTGAGGGTTTGAGTCTATTCAAATGGACGGTTATAACTGCATCTGATTTTTAGCTATGTTGTTTAATAAAACTTTATAATTTTTGTTACTATTGTAACAGTTCAATTCGATATGTTTAGCATTTAGGTCTACGAAAATTACAACGTGACTATTTAATCGGAGTTATTTGATAGTTTCAAGTATATTAATTTAATTAGGTGGAATATAGACAGGTATTATTGTTCTTTGTTAATTTTTTTATTGTTATGTTAATTGCTACTCCTTTAGTGGTTACTAATTCAGCTACACTTAAATAGTGGTGTTGGTCATCGGACACATAGATACACAGCAGTCAATACACAGCTTTATTGACATGTTGGATCAAAGGCTATTTTATGAATATTTAATAGATTGATGAAAGGACGCCAATAATTACCTAAAATAGTACTATTATTATAATGTTAATGCCAATAGTTTGACCAGGCTGTCAGCAGTCAGTGGAAAATATGCATTCTCTTCTGTTGCTATTGTTTATTCTCCATTCCACCTTATCCGTTAGGCATATGGAAAATACTTTGGAAATAATTACAACATACTTCAACTTCAGAGCTACAAACGTTGTAAATATATATAGTTGCAATGATGAAGGTAAGAAATACTGAGATCTGATCTTATTTTTTTTTCTTTATTTTTATAAATAGGTAGATAAAAATATTTCATACAAATAATTTCAAATTTTATTTTGTTAATCTATCTGTTTTTTTTGTTTTTTTTTTGCTGACTGATCCTAAAACTAGAGATTGAGAGAAATTACAGGCAGCGCGTATTCGGTTTAATTATGTAATAAACCCCTTTTGATTTTATCGCACCTCCTTTTTTTAATCAGGGGATGCTACAAAATATCCCCATAGCCTCTATTACTGTACTTACACCTCAGGAAATAAAATCATTGGCCGTTCAAAAAATAAAAAATAAAAAATAATAATATACTTTACCAAAAAAATCTCATTCAAAGGACAATATTAAAAAAGTGTTTTAAGTTTTTTTTTACTTAAATTTTATTTTTAGAAGGTCTATGGCTACTTAAACGTTTGAATGCACTTGGTTATATGGTACAGATTAAACATTACAGCTTAGACGAAAAAATAGAAACAAGGCCACCGTATATCAGAGGCTGGTTTATTGATCTGAACTGTACAAAAAATATGGATTTTTTAAGAAAGGTATGTCTTCCTGTTTTTTATCTGGAATAGATCAATTAACTAAATTAAAAAAAAAAAAATTGTGTGATTTGTGTTTATCATGGTACATTGTCTATGTTCTTATGACTTCTGGGGGACACCCCCAGACCCTCGGATTTTCTCAGATTAGAAGGACCAAAGCAAGAATACATGGTACATGTTTTTCGAATGCGTATGTATTTACATTAGTAAGTACAATCATTTAATAATAGTAATATGTGATTATTTATACTAATAATAATGCCAATTCAAATTAGACTTTAATGTGACCTTGAAGCAGCGACGCAATATCAGAAATATTAATATTAATGAATTTTTATTATTTTTTAAAACTTATTATTTGTTTTTCTAAGCCTCTATGGCTAACAAAAAAGTTTTGATTCATTCTTGATAATAATGATTATACCAACTGGTCAAAGGTGCATTTTAAGAGGGTTCTGACGAGAGCAGTGGTTTGGAGACAAACATAGCATTATGAGTCACTATCTAGTGATGGGGCTCACTAGGGTTTTTGGGCAAAGGGGAAATGGTTGACAAATTGTTGCCATCTTTGTGATTTTCCTGTCGGGGTCAGTGTACAGATTTATACATCATTAGTTTTAAGCGGAGTGATAGGTTCGGTGACCTCAATAGGTGATTTAGTGTGTAAGACTTTGTTCTCACTGTCTTGAGCTTACGATGGCAGTGGCCTGATAGTGTGAAGTGTCGATCAAGTGTGATGTCTAAGTTCACTATACTGCCCGCTGGCCTTTTTGTATTTCTAGCAACCGAATAGATTTTAGGGAGTGAGCGTTTGTTTTTCTTGACTGAAAAAATGATACGACAACAATAAAATTTACAGGTAACGATCGGGTTAAGAGGAGGCAGCTCCTACGCCCGCTGGAATACCTTTTATCGATTCTTACCTTCTTCCGATTTATTTCGGTGTTTTAGTCGCTACTTTTCGAGGGGAAAGGTTATTCTCATTTATTTACGGAGAAACTTAAATCCCTGTTCAAAGTAATATTAACTTCTGTTTATCTTATGATATTAAAATGAGAAATAAGAAAATGTCAAAATATAAGACACTAAATCAATTTTGAATTAATTTTATATTAAATGAAAATTAATATAACGCTAAACCACCAGTAATGTTAATTCCTGATAAACTTTGTGATGTGAGGGAAATCATAAATATTTAAAAGACAGAATCCTTAAGTATTTATTTCACATAACTCCTATTTATTTAACATTTGCAGCTACATGTTTCGGAGACAATGCTCCATCATCAGGCTTCTAAAAATGTTTAAAAATACATTAATCTATAACATTACACCAATAGTTTTACAATTATATAATTTCATTTACCTCTTAATCTGTGATTATTTTCACATTGTCCATTCTCCATGTTATAAGGGATATAATATAAGACAGAATCCTTATTGAAAGTTATGATGTTAATTTCTGCTATATTTTCTCAAGGGAAGTGGAAATAAGAAAATATGAAACCTATGATATACTTTCTCACATTTATTTTTAGATCGATATACTTTATTAAATTAATTATACAATCTGTCTCACTTTAGGGCAATAAGTATTATGGATGACAAAGAATGCATTCGCAAAATATGCATACTGAAATTTTATCACTTAAATTGATACAACAAATAAAAATATATAAAACACCAAATCCTTATACAAATTAATGTTCTTAAGTTTTGTAACACTTTTACACATTAGATAAGAGGGAATAAGAAAACATGAATTGATAAAACACTTAATCCTTTATGAAATTCATTTTGTTAACTTCTGTTTCACTTATTTTCATTTAAGAAGACTAAATATCAATATAACAAACTAAACAACACAATCCAAGTTGAAACTGTAGAAGTGATTGTTTACATGTGAGGTTATAGGAAAGAGTTATCGATAAATGTAAACTCGAAGTGAAGCGTAAGGATCGTACTGGTGGGTGTAGCGCGGGTGAGGCCAGTTTGGTGCTTCCTCTTAACCCGACCGTTACCAATTAACAATACATGAATTGATTAAGGACATTTTTTTTATGAAAATGGAATTTTTTTTTCAAGTTATAATGATATATACAACAAAAGAACACTTTTACAATTCATAATAATTATTAGGAGTAAAAGCATTTTCTTACAACTTATAATAATTATTAGGAACAAACGAATTTTTTTTACAAGTTATAATGATTTATACAACAAAAGAACATTTTTACAGTATATAATAATAAAAGATGTGTTAAATTTTCTTAAAACTTCTCTCTGCGAAATTCTTTGCAACCAAATGGAATTTCAAATGTTGGAACGTAAAGCGACGATGATCTGTCGTACTCTTAAGGCTATATCTCCAAAACTATTTGTCAGATCTAAAATTACTTTTTTCTTCTAAAAGCTAGTTAAATATACTATTAGGCGTCATATATCAAGTTTAAATTAGGTCTTATAAAATACCCATACCAGAACGCTACAATTCCTGTTCTTTTGTGAACCCCTTTTTTTCAAGGATATTTTTCACTATAACTCCGAAACTATTTGTCCGATATCAAATTTCTTTTTTTGATCTCAAAGTTGATTAAATTTACAATTTGGTCTTGTATATGTAATTTATATTAAATCCCATGAAATACCTAAGACAGCCCACTTAACTTGTCATAATTGTCAAAACACACATTTAACTTGCTAGCGTGGGTGTTTCACGAGATTGAATATAGATATATAGGATCTAATAGTAAATATAACCAGCTTTGAGATTAAAAAAAAAAGAAGAAATTTGGGATTGGACAAATAGTGTCGGAATTAAGCCGCAAGTTGGCCAATTTCTACAATATTTCTCAAGACCATAACTTCGCGAAAAATGGTCCAATTTTGGAGTTGTTTATTCATTTCGTAGGTTCTGGTTCCAGCAATATTTAATATTTGCAGACTTTTTTTCGAAAAAAGCTTCGTTTTCGTGCTATAGGTAAAAACGAAACTAACCGGTATTTTGGGCGTTATTTGCGATTTTGAATAATCAGCCGATCGCTGCCGTGGTAGCTAAGTTCAGATTCGGATTCAGCACCCAAAAAAACATGAAGATTCTTTAACAATAAAAGATCGGCAGTTTTTTCTGGAAAACGTCCTTTTAGAGCCTTATTTAACTGAATTATTGTATCCACTGTGATTCACAGCCCTACAGTCTGTGGTTCATAGTCCCTGTCAACCACCTCCAAATTATGAAAATATGCCCAAAATGAAAAATATGTGGAAATATGTACTTATTTTGATTAAATATGTATAAATATGCAACAAAATACAAATATGTGGAAATATGTGAAATAAAAGTAGGCTCAAACGGCTTGAAAAGTGTCAGTATGAACTCTTCTAGTTGAAAAACGTCTGAAAAATGCCTAGAAAAAAATATGTAAATACATACGAATCCGATCCCTAGTTATTACTCACCTTCTTCGATGCCTGCCATACCAAAACTTCAAGTGACATTGATGTGAACTTAACATTAAATAAGGGCCCACTAAATTGAAATGGCTTCGATGAGACAGGTAAGCGATCTGCCAATTGTTCAAACATGATTTCTATCCTTTGTCTTTTTAATATGGGTTTAAAAGCTACAATTCCATATCATTGAGGTCACTATGAAAGGATTACTAAAGGAAACCAAGTTGGAAAAAATAATCGCATTTTAGACTTTTGTCCATTGGCGGCCGCACTGTGCGTCGGTCTTCTTGGGATCAACTGTAATATTCAATCCATTCAATTTCTCTGTAATTTGATCACATACTGCCTCCGCCTGTCGTAGAGTCCTGTGGCATTTAATGAGCTACTATAGATAGCTATATCATCGGTGTAAGCTGCCACAGTCGCTTTTTTGTATTTCGCTCCAACAGTTTCAGCCGCATACACTGAAAATAGTACAGGGGAAAGCAAAGACCCTTGAGGGACCCCACATGTAAGTAAAAAATCTTTGGATAATTTTAAAACTCGCCTACTCGCACCCCAAATTGTTCGCTGTTCTAGGAATGATTTTAGCAATGTATATAGCTGTTCCGGAAATTCGTTTTCCTGCAGTGTATTAATTAATAATATTACTTCTTTTTTTTTTAATGAGTAACAATAAAATAGTTGTTACGAGAGTCAACGGACGGACGCACAGTGGGACGAGCCAACGTAATTTGTTGGACATTGGTTGAAAACAAAAATTTATATTTATGGATTGAATCGTTTATAAAATGTTTGCTATGGTCATTGTCGATAAACAACAGTACGTTAAACATAATTTTATTACGCACTAACAGTACAAAAAATCGATAAACTAGGTTTGTATGAAAGGTTCTCGCAAATTTCCCGTTTTGTTAAATTGCATTAGAAATTGTGTACACGTTTGATGTAAATTTTTTGTTGTTCACAGCTTTAAGCATGATATCAAAATTGGCTATAAAAGATTTTTCTGTGAAAATAAGAATTACAAAAAATATAAATAATAAATTTATTAAAATTTTTAAATTTCAACAAAAAAATTGATTTTAGAAAAATGTTTGAACTTGTTTAATTCGAAACCCATTTTAATTCAAAATATCAATACTAAAAAGTAAAATGGTCTGCGACCACTTCCGACCTTGGAGAATATTTGGAATTAAAGATTTTTTTAATGTATTTATAGGATTTGCAGAACTCCTTCCCCTCACATTATAATCCTTCTTTTACCCCTTTTGTTTTGTCTGTTTACCATATATCTTTTTAGTGTTTTCATTTCAGCAGTAACCCTATTGGGATATTTTACCTACATATTTGTCAGCTAGGATACTCATGGGGATCATTTTGGCCAAAAAAAAGCGGCTTCGTCAGAAAACGTCCGAAAACTTTTGATAATTTTGAGTGCCATTAGCCTCTGGACCCTTTCCAGCTTTGCCTTGTTGTACTTAATCTGAATTCCTAGATGCCATATTTCTATGCCTTAAGTAATAATAGGCAAGATTGCGCCTTTTTACAGAACCTTCAGGAGGGCCTCCGTTCTCAACCCCTATGTCGCACAGTGGGACGAGCCTATATAATTTGTTTAACATTGGTTGAAAACAAAAATTTATATTTGTAGCTTGAATCACTCATTAAATATTTGCTGTGGTCATTGTCGATAAAGAACAGTACGTTAAACATAATTTTATTACGTACAAACAGGACATCAACATCGATATACTATGTTTGTTTGAAAGGTTCTCGCAAATTTCCCGTTTTGTTAAATTGCATTAGAAATTGTTAACACATCCGATGTAAATTTTTTGCTGTTCGCAGTTTTTAGCATGATAAAACAATTGGCAATAAAACGTTTTTCTGTAAAAATAATAATTTCAAAAAATAAATGTATTTAAATTTGATAATTTAAAAAAAAAAATTGATTTTTGAAAAATGTTTAAACTTGTTTAAGTCGAAACCAATTTCAATTTAAAATATCGATTATAAAAAGTAACTCAAGATCGAAATGGTTTGCGACCACTTGCGACCTTGGAGAATATTTGGATTTACTTTGATAATTCAACTTGTACAAAAAAGTGGTCCAAATTGTTACAACAAATGGACTTCACTAATGTTATCCACAGGTATTCACCTATAAAAATGCTTAAAATTGATATCGGAATAGGTCTGAATGCTGAAACTGACACGACGAATTTGAACGAATGGATCCAACAATAAAATTTCGATAGCCGCAGTCTAGGAGCCTGTGGGCTATAATTGATTACTTCTATTAAATAACCAAACAGTTCCGTTTTCGGTTGGTGACAATATTTAAAATAATTATTACCTATCAGGTTTCTGACAAACCGCAAATTGTTTATTTTTTTAGAAAATCCGATCGACGAAAAAGGCATAAAACACGTATAACTCACATAACGGTAAACTGATTGATTTGCAGATTTTTAAATTCGATAGAGCACAAAAATCATAGAAAATAATATCCCTTGAATCAAAACACGAAAAAGCGAAAATTAGATTTTTTTTTTTTTTAGACACACTATTGGTTAACAGAGCAAAGTCCTGAAATGATGGGAAAAAACTGACTTTAGATTCGAATACTACACCTTTGAAAACATACCCATATGAAATTTGAAGTCGATGCAATAATTTTTAGGGGTTCAAAATGCGATGTCCAGAAAAAACATAGTTTCGTCCCACTGTGGGACGGTTACACTCTTGAGACTGAGTTAGTCCCCGTAAAAACATGTACCATATTAAAATCTTCAGATCCTCAATTGTTTAAATAGTCCCAGTTTACATCCACTTTTTTCAAACTGCTCTCTTCATAAAAAAATGCGTAAGACAGGGGAAAGCACAGACCCTTTTGATCTTCATAGCAGATCAAATTAAGCATTGATCCAACTTTATTAAATTTTAACTTTTCTAAATACCTATGCTGCTAGAGCATTCATTAAGAAGTTTAGAACTGAACCATGATAACTTAATACAGGTCATTTTTTTCTAAATATTAAAGTTCTATGTTTGATTCATGTTCCCCATTGATTAAAAATAAATCCTTACTGATTGAGTTTTTTTGTTGTTTGGAGAATATACTCTTAGATTACACCACATATACACGCATTTATAATGAACACAAAGTATTTTATTTGATTACATTTTATCCTTCCTTGATGTTCTTTGAGCAATCTTTAATTTAAGGACCGTCAACGTTGCTGACTCAATGACATGTCTATTTATTAACTCTAGATAAATGGCCTTGACGGCATATGGCTTGGATATCCTATAAAGTCTCTGGATATGAACCTAACACAAATTCGATTGGATAGTGATGTTGTGCTAGCTACCGAGGATGGCCTTCTGTGGGATTTGTACAATAACACTAAGCAAGAGTTGAAAGTTTCTTCTGCCGGTACCTGGCGGCCTCCAAAGATTTCCATGCCTAATAGCAAATACCGATATGACTTGAATGGAACAGTTCTTAAAGGTGTATTACTGGTAAAACAATATTTGAACATTTAATAACAATAATATATTTCAAATATAATATTATTATATTGTTAATTATTGTATTCTTATGTAGGAACTCGAACTGCAGTTTTTTAAGAATAATATGACTGAAAAAATTGGAGATTACAGCTATTACCCCGAGTGGGAAACATCAGAAAGACTCGCTTATGTATATATCCAGAATCTTGCCAATTTTTATAATTTTCAGTAAGTTTAATATCCAATACAAAATTTTTAGGTATGTTTTGAGAATGGGGGACAGACAGAAATGCATTATATTACTTAGACATAACGCATAACCACGGAGAGTGTTGAAAAACGAACATAATTACAAACAAATTATAAATAATCGGTAAAACAGAAACTAAGCCAATTTGAATTATAGTGGATCAAAAAAGTATTGGTAAACTCCATTTTTTTAAATTTTTTCGGTAATATAGTACATTATTTTTACGTTGAAATATTATAGTAAATATAGAACTTAAATCAGTCTTTTTGAAGGCAATCAAAAGCTAGAATATTAATTTTACAATTATTAAAAAAAAAAAGAAGGAAAATCGACAGTCAAAAAAGTATTGGCACAATTGTCCATTGTTTACATTTATAGAAAAACAACTCCTTTAATCCCTTAAATATTCTGGCATTAAGTTCCTGCTATTTACAAACAAATAATAGCCCAGTCTATATTTATTTCACAAATAAATTAGTGCATTAAAAATGACCAAAACCAAAGAGCAGAGTGTACAAATTATATTCTCGCGGACTAAGTTACCGTCAAATTGGCGAAAAGGTAGGTATGAGTTTCAGCACAGTGAGGAACACTGAAAAAGTTTAGAAACACTGGTTCAGTTTTAAATAAAGTGCATTATGGGTGACCTCAAAAGTTTTCTGCAAGAGAAAAGCGGCAAATGAGGAGAATCGTTAAACATAATCCAACATCCTCGGCCTCCTCCATAGCAACTGAGATGGCAACAACTTCCAACACATTCTGGCTCCAGGCGGTTAAGAAATGTAATACACTGTTTTAATTATTATGGGAGGGTTCAAAGAAATTATTGAGACAAATCGCATTAAACGACTTGAGTTTGCCAACATCCACATAAATAAGTCAATTGGATGTTGGAAAACAATAATTTTCTCTGATGCGAGTAAATTTAATATTTTTGGATCTGACGGCCGCAAATATGCATGAAGGAAGCCAAACCGAGTTCCAGCCGCAAAATGTCAGACCGACAGTAAAACACGGTGGTAGAATTGTTCTAGTCTGGGGCTGTATGTCTTCGAATGGTGTTGGAAATTTGAATTTCATTGAGGGGATTATGAATGCAGAAAAGTATGTCGTTATTTTGCGACATCACTTGAAGAGCAGTGCAAAAATATTGGGAATTCAGGATATATTCGTGTTCTAGCAGGATAACTACCCTAAACATACCGCCAATAAAACAAAAGAATGGATGCTGTAAAATGTTTGAAAACAGCTTGAAACACCACCGCAGTCCACAGATATAAATCCAATCGAACATTTATGGCATTTCAGACCAGAAATCACCCAAAATCATGTCTCATCAATGCCATCAAGGCTGCAGGCTATTTTAGAAGCATAAGGGATGATGACAAAATTTAAGCAAAAGCAAGGGTGTGCCAATACTTTTTCGACTTATTATTTCTGTTATTTTCAATGCTAATCAAATAATTATTTTGTTTTGAAAAATGTTTCTGTCAATTTACTTGTTATGTACATATTTAATAAAAAAAGTAATTCAAGAAAATGAGGGAGTGCAAATACTTTTTTGATTCACTGTGCATCAAGTATTAACATGACGTATACCGATTTTAAAGGCCTTGTTTTTTAAAGGAATGCTATACTCTAATTTAATTTGACTTTTTTTTCTTAACCTGTTTAACCAAAAAGGGTCTTTGAGGTTGGATGCATTCCAGATTTGGATGAAGTTCAACTTTGTGACAGTTAAAAAAAATATGAATGAGTTTAGTAGATAGTCATTTACCTTAGACAGCAATTATAGGTACCATACATTTCAGATATTATAAACTCTTAACAGGAGACAGTTGCACCACAATTATTCTATTCAAGGTCTCCATTATTTTTGTTAGGACATAACACCTGCTTATTTCAAGCTATTAGACTCATTTCCTTAGTCCACATCAAGACAGGAAAATTGTGTAAGATTGGAAAGTTTGCTCTCCCTCATTATTAATCACTTTGCCAGAAGACTTCTTTTTTTAAAATGTTTCATTGATTTCTCTCAATTCCACTTCATTCTTGGGCTCCAGTCTTAACAACTTGAATTAGAAAAATTAAAACAATTTTTCAATTTACCAATATTTCTTCTGTTTTTATTAATCACTTTCTGATAAAATCAATGAGATGTTTAATTGTTTTATTCAGAAATTTAACATTTTAGATGTCAATAATTCATTTGAGCTAAATGAACAAGTTATTATTAAAATGTTCATAAAAAAGAAAATATAAATACTTAAATCTAGTTTAAAGAATAAATTATCATTTTAAATAAATTGATTTATTGAAATGTATTATATTTGAAATGCTGTAATTAGTTATTCTAAATATTTATTAAAATATACTATGAGATAAAATACTAGTACCTATTACAATTTATATTGGATTATTTCTACGATTTGATAATGTCTTTTATATTTCAGAAAATAAAACTATTGTTTCATTTTTCAATACTAGCAATATTATTTTTAAATGAACTATCAATTTATATTAATTTTCTTATAACAAAGATGTACACAAAATAATATGAACAGGATTGAGATTGTACCATCAGAAACATGGGGGTATGTTTTGCCAAATGGGTCATTTGGAGGAATGGTTGGAGTTATAGAGAGGAAAAAAGCAGATTTAGGTCTTACAGCATGTGCAATGAGAGAGGATCGTATGCGTGCTGTCAACTTTGTTCCTCAGCTGCAAGATTTGAGGTAATTTTAATATTCTATTCAAGCAAATGCCACTATAATATAGCAATTTAATATATTTAGAATAATGAAGTCATTAATTTAGTGTATTACTGAATAGAGAAAAGATTAAATTTCTTTGATTAGAATTGTGCCTTACCTTCCTAAATTTTCTTTAACCAGAATTATTTAACTACATTGAGGTGAAAACTGTGGTAAGATATAAGCTTCCTGTAATCATAAAAGAATGGAGTAACTGACATTTGCCAGTTCTATAATAATTGGTTCTATAATATGCTACATAACTAACCATTTTCTCTTCTAAGAATATCAGAGGTAAGCATCAGGAACTTCAAACACTGTCAACCCCAAATGATGGGCTGTTTCTGTACAATAAACCCTGAAGAATTATGAAAAATTGGTGGGGAGAAAATTTTTTAAATATATATATATATATATATTATATATATATATATATATATATATATATATATATATATATATATATATATATATATATATATTCTCTTCCATAGTAACCCTATGAGTCGTTTATTGAAAAAATGAGCACATCCCATGCATGCAAGCATATTGTGTGCTTAGCTCATTACAAATGCTATATATATATATATATATATATATATATATATATATATATATATATATATATATATATATATATATAGAGAGAGAGAGAGAGAGAGAGAGAGAGAGAGATTTTAATTGATTGTAAACAATGAGAAATTAATTTTAATAATTATAATAAATAAGTTTGTTCGTTAAGTTATTATTATAAAGAGCTAAAGTTAATACATGTATACACATATAACTTTCTTGTTTAAGGTTCATATGTCTATTTATGGAAGAAAGAATAAGAGGAACTTATAGTGCCCTTATATTACCATTTTCATTCAATGTTTGGCTTTGTATATTTGTTGCAATTGTCATTGGAGCTGCAATATTCTCTCTTGTGCAGAATAGAGATGTGACAGAAGGTATAATTTTCGTAACTGCTATTCTGTCACAGCAAGGTAAGTTCTAAGTCTTAAAAACTATCTAACCAGTTGTGTTGTTTTAATTATCTCTTTATTTTTATCTCAGTTATATTTTTTTCCCTTTTTTTGTAGCCCTGATGAATACTTGCACTGTAGGCTATACAATATTTTTTTTTTTTTGTAGCCCTAATGAATATTTGCACTTTAGGCTATACAATAAATTGTTAACCTTTTATTGTGTCTTTAAATGATTGTACACCCCAATTATCTTCTTCTATAATTACTCAAGGTCAACCAATTACAACAATATTAATTGAATTGATAAATTTTGATAAAATTAATTAAAATCTAAAATAAATTTTATGAAAGAAAAAAAAATTATTGTTTAAATATAAATAATGTTTATGTATAGGCATTAATGTGAATGAAATCTTTCAAATGTTTAGAATCAACATCACATCCCCTGTACTGTTGTGCAGTGTGACGTTGAATCAATGTGAATTGATTTCTATAATGTGTCCAACAAAATTTAATTTTCTTTCTCTATAGCTGAATCTAAATCTTCAAAAGTTTTGTCCTTATAAGAGTTTGTTAAACATATTTATTTTATGTTATTATTTTTAAGTACAAAATTCAATGTAGTTATCCAAACACTAAAAACTCATATAGGATAAAATACTTGAAAGTTTGACTTTTAGATCTTTTTTTATTTTTATTTTTATAATATTTTTGTATTTACTAATTATTTATTATAAATAATATTCATAATTTTATAAAGATAAATTTTATTCTTTACAACTTTTTATTTAATAAAATTATACTGTTTTAATAGAAAAAGATGCTGTTATATTATGTACTATTCAATCTGACCTATTATAGTATACTAGAAATGTCCTAATAAAACATGATTTAATTTTTAATTTTAGCGCTTAATTAATACGATAAATATTTTTCAGGTCTACTTCACGATCATAACCGAATGTCTGCCAGGGTCTATAGTATATCCTTATTATTCCTTGGCTTAGTTTTGTATTCTTACTACAGCGCAGCAATTATGAATGGTCTTTTATCTCCTGTACCACCATCTATCCACAATGAACTAGAATTACAAAAGAGTACAATGAAAGCTAGCATTGCAAAGGTGCCTTACTTAATGGCGACTTTTGTAAGTAAACATTTATCTTATAAAATTTGTCATAGGAAACATTATTTCCATTTTTGATGGTTTTATTGATAAATTTTTAATTATTTCTTTTATAAAAGAGTCTAAGATATTAAAAGGCATCAGTTTATTTCTCTGCATTTACAGCTTTAAAATTTCAGTTTTTAGTGAGATTCTAAGGTCTTTAAAACATAGTTTTTCATTACCGAACAATTATTATTAAATCTTGCAGATTTTAAATCCCATATCAATATTTTATAATTTTGCAACTAATTCAAATTGCATCATCCAATATAAAAAAGAAACAATATTATTTACATTCACTTGATATTATCACATCAAGGTATTATTAATTTAAACTATTCATTATTTCAGAGCCAAAAGGCCTACCTGACACCGGGAATGTTTGCCAAGACTAGAGAACATGAAGATACAATGATGGACCCCTTTCTAGGTCTTGATAGAGTGAGGAGAGAGAGGTTTATTCTTATTTCAGATGATTTAGCATTGTATGGGATCCTCAAAGTCGCGTATACTGACCTTGAGAAATGTAATGTGAGAGAAATTGAGACTATGAGGCCTTTTCCACTAGCGAATCCAATTCGAAAGGATTCACCTTTTAGGGAAATGATAGCCCAGGGGTAAGTTCTACTGACTAGTCATTATTTAATCTATAGTACATATCTATACAATGTTAACTACTTTACTATTGTAACATGAACAACACAGGGATTTTCTATTTACAGTTTATTAACAAATAACCAAGATATTTAATACAGATACACACAGAACAATATTATTTAACATTATCACAATAATAATCACACGAAAAAAAAAAATAACCCACACATAACATTCCTCTTGTTACTACACTCCCCTGGCAACCAGCTAACACTCTTAGCAACCAGGGTAATTCTCAATACTCCTTAGCAACGGGGGCAGTTCCCCTTATTACGTTACACTGCCCCCTCCTCAGATGCATTCCTCCTGGAATGCTGCGGTTTCCTCCTAGAACGTGTTGGCTCCCTCCAGGAGCTACAACTTCCATCTGAGACTCCTCTGATTCCTCCAGGAGCTGCGGATTCCATTCGAGACTCCTGTGATTCCTCCAGTACCGCTGCAATTTCCTCTAGGAAAGCTTCTGCTTCCTCCTAGAACGCTGCGACATCCTCCAGGAACGCTGCGGTTTCCTCCTAGAATGCTACGACATCCTCTACGAACACTGCCGCTTCCTCCGAGAATGTTACGATATCCTCCAGGATCGTCGCAGCATCCCCTAGAAAAGCTGTTAGTTCCTCCAGGAACTGTGGCTTCTCGGACCGCCTCGGATACCTCTGGGACCAATACTGTTTCCTCTTCTTGGTTTTCCTTTTTATATCTTAGCTCTTTGGGCTCTCCATTTTCAAGGGGATCAAATTCTTTACGCGTTTCACCGTATATTTCTTCTTCTTTTGTCCATAAACACTGAAACTCTTCTGTGATTAAATTACATTTTGATCTATGACGTTTCTTAGAAAACGTTTTTCGTCTCCTTCTTCTTTTTCCTTTCACATGATTTATAACAATTATTTTTTACCTTTCCAAACATCTATATCTTCAGCTTCCTGAATAGTAACAAACTACCTTTGAATTTTCCGCTGTTAAATTTTTAAATTTTCTCTTTAGTTTCTCCTTCTGGCCATTATCTTCATTTTCTTCCTCAACGTTTTTTGAATATGTTCTTTGGGGAGGAAATATTCCTTCTCTAGTACTCTTACAGCTATTTTTATCAAAATCTTTGAAAACATGTACTGGAACCATTTCCATTTCCATAGCCAGGCCATCTATGTACTCCACGTCGAACGTCAGGATCTTGCGCTGCTCCTCATTTTCTGTTTTATGAACAGTTTCTTCCCTTTTGTCATCACTCTGGGCATCAATGACCTGGGATTCGGATACCAGATTTTTAACCTCAACCCTAACTAGACTCTCAACCACCGCTTCGACTTTTTCATGAAAATTTTCAATATCTCCTTCAACATCTCTCTTTAGGTTGGAGACTTCCCGAGAGAACACGTCGAAGCGCCGAGACATCTCTGAGGCGAGGTTCGAAAACTTTTCATCCATTTTACTATTTAACTCTCTAATAGATTTTGAAAAGCTATCCTCAAAATCAACCGTTTCAGGATCTGTGCCCTTACCTTCAAAATAATTTCGAAGCCTTTGCACTAAAGTTGTTTTTGAACCTGTTGTATCGAGGTCTAATTCTTCTAACTCTGCCCTCAATTCAGCTACTCTTAATTCCTGAATTTTCTTTATATGCATTCTGAATCCTTAAATTATCTGTGTTAATAAACTGAATCCCACTTCTGACACCAATTGTAACATGAACAACACAGGGATTTTCTATTTACAGTTTATTAACAAATAACCAAGATATTTAATACAGATACACACAGAACAATATTATTTAACATTATCACAATAATAATCACACGAAAAAAAAAAAATAACCCACACATAACATTCCTCTTGTTACTACACTCCCCTGGCAACCAGCTAACACTCTTAGCAACCAGGGTAATTCTCAATACTCCTTAGCAACGGGGGCAGTTCCCCTTATTACGTTACACTATGTTCTATGGAAATTCAATTTTATAACAATTATAAAATTGTTTTGAAAAATTAAGATAACATCCAGCAATCATTTTAACATGACAATAAATAAATAATGAATGAATGTTGAATTTGATGTCCATTGGGCCAGCATATTAATTTTTGAGCCACCTCCACTAGTGTTCTAATTTTGGAACAAACCTGTAAATATAATATGAAAAGACACAAATATATCTATTTCGTACTGATACTAAATGAGGTAAAGGTATTAATATCTATAAATTTGAAGTAGTCATTGATAACAGAAATAATTATATTGTATGGGTTGAAAAATTATTATACTTTTTTTAATTATAGTGGAATGGTATTTGAAAGTTGTGATACAACATGATCATAGATTAGTTGATGCTGACACCAAGAATATTGTGCAGAGAAAGAAAAAGCAGAAGACTTATCAAAGAATTTCGGTGCAAGTGTTTAAGATAAATGAAAAGAGAGAGCTATATGAAGAGATCTTGAGAAGAGACCTGATAGAAATTGATGTAGCCCAAGATCTAAATAGTCTGTGGCTCTCCATCAAAAAGAGTCTGCTCTGGGCTGGCAAAAAAGTATGCGGAAAGAATAAGATTGTACCAACTACTAAGAAAACCAGTTGGTGGAATTCATATGTTGCCAAGGCAGTGAAGGAGAAAAAGACTGCCTGGAATGTATATATGAGGGGGAAGGATGCCAGGAAATGGGAAGATTATGTGGCAAAAAGGAATGAATCCAGCAGGATCATAGAACAGATCATGGGAGGAATTTGGAGCGGAGATCCAGAAGAAACTATGAAACTATGAAGATGAAAACCTAATTAGTAATGAAAAAGAAGTGTTAGAAGTCTGGAGAAAATATTATCAAGCCAAGTTTTCCCAGGAGGAACACAGAGATATCACTTCAGAGGAGAGGAAAACCTGGATTAGAAGTTATCCAACCACTTAACACGGAAGATGCTATTTCGGAGGAGAAGTTGAAGCTGCTGTTGAAAAGATCAAGTTAGGAAAAGCTGCTGGAATTGACGACATATCACCTGAACTGATCAAATTTGGAGGTATGGAGTTGACTAGAGTACTACAAAACCTCTTCCAAAGTGGAATGAGAAGAAAATCCCTACTGAATGGGAAGAAAATGTTATAATTCCTATTCACAAGAAGGGAAACAGGACATCTTGAGAAAACTATCGGCCAATCTGCCTCTCAACCATATTGTATAAGGTATACACAAGGATTCTCGAAGGATTTTTTTTTTCCCCTACCTTGCCTTTTCAGGCATATGGGGTCTCTCGAATAGCAACTGAGAATCTACGTTAATAAAGATATGGAGGAAGAACAGGCTGCGTTTTAACCAGGTAGGCTAACTCAGGAACACATCTTTTGCCTCCGAATGGTGGTAGAGAAAGCTTGGGATCGGGGTCGTAACATTAATCAGCTTTTGACTCGATTCCCAGGCAAGAAATATGGGACTTCCTAATGCAAAAACGGATTCCTCAAAATTTAATTAATGCCATCAAATCTGTATATAAAGATGCAAAAGGAATAGTTCGCCTAAATGGCATGAAATCTGCTTCCTTTGAGCTAGTCAAGGATGTTAAACAGGAAGACTGCCTGAGCACACTTCTTTTCAATATTGTAATGGATGAAGTGTGGAAAATATGTAAAAGGAGGACTCCTAGGGCCACTGGAGGGTTCTGGAATCTACTTCCTGTTCTTGTTCAGAGCTTTATAAATGCTGACGACATTGTCATAGTTGCTGATAGCCCTGAAAGACTGCAGATAGCTGTAGAGGAATGGTTTGAGGAACAAAAAAGGAAAATATTGGAGATTAATCCAGCTAAGAGCAAGACTATGCACATTGGGAGACAGGTACAGGAGCTCAATATTTTATGCAACGGCATGAAATTGGAAGAAGTGGATCATTACAAGTATCAGTATTGATGGAAGAATTGACCAGGAGGTCCTGAATCGTGTGAGGAAGGCCAATGGTGTGTTCTAACAAATATCTAATGTTCTACTAGCCAAGCAAGAAGTAAGCAAAGAAACCATATTGAGACTCTTCAAGTCAGTGTTTCACCCAGTGCTTTTATATGGATCTGAAAGATGGAAATCTTAGATAAGCACATTAGTAAGATAACTGGAGCCGAAATGAGGTTTCTATGCAGAATCGTTGGTAAAACCAGGCGAGACCTAGTGCGGAATGAGACCATTCGGGAAACGTTAAAAGTGAGATCGGTCAAATACATTCTTCAGGAAAAGCAGCTCAAGTGGTTTGGTCACACCTGCAGAATGGGCGATTAACGAAGAGCCAGGTGGTTATTGGAAGCACGACCACGGGGGCAGCGACCAGTTGGCAGACCGAGAGTTACCTACCATTGTTATATGGAGAGGCTCGGAAGTGAAAGAGGCTGCTCTCTGGCAGAAATGAAGAAAATGACTTGGAATAAAGAACAATACAGAAAATGGTGTGAGGCTACTCCATGCCTTACGGCACAAAGGAGATGGGGAAAGAAAAAAAAAACATGATGAAGTCAAACATAACAGAAATTTCAATAAAAAATTGAAGTTATCAAAAAATTAGGTACACGGATAGTCTTCCTAGTGGATGAATGCATAAAATCAAGTCAGCAAACCACTTGACTGTTTGCTAAATCCATTTATTAACTAATTTCTAACTTTATGAACATGTTGCAAGAGAGATTTCTTTGTACTGTCAATATGAATTATATTACAATATTAAAAAAAAGTACATATTTTCTTCAAATGTTATACTTGAAGTATTTTAGGTCTATAAAATGTACCTAGATTAATTATTGAAATAACAATTCTCAAACTTCTATTCTGTAAAAATAAGACTGTTTTTAAATCCTTCTTCTAGGATCCTGTTTTTTCTGAACATGTTTCCCAAATATGGGCGAGTCCTAGTTCAGTGGTAACACACATGGAAAAATGTTAAAACATTGAAAAAGAGTTAAATAAAAAAAATACTTGTTGCAATAGAAATATTAAATAAAATTCTATAATAGATTTAAATAAAATCTTTCTTTTTTTTGTGATAATAATATGAATATTTAAGAGATCTTTCTAAGGTTTTTAAATGCTAACTTTATAATATTGCAGAATGTTACGACTGCAAGAAAATGGTATGGGTAAACGAGACAGGAGAGTTTGGTATCCTCCAAGACCACATTGCTTCGCATCAACCATATACACTCACGTTACACTGGAAGCAGTTGGTTTGGCATTTACATTATACGTATTGGGGATAGTATTAAGTTTTACAATCCTCCTATCAGAAGTAGTGATGAAGAGGTTCAAAAAATTTAAGAAGACTGATCCTGACTCAGAATTTCCAGGATACTATTAGTTAATAATTGATAATAAATAAAATTCATTGTTCATCATGACGTTATAATTGAAGGGTTTGGTGGACGAAGGGGAAACCAACCATAATGTTGAATGCTTTATGTTTATAGTTTTTTTTATAACATTTTCTTTTAGCAGAAAAATGTTACATAGCCCATTCATCTTCTTCTTATCTCCATTTCTAGTTGTTTTGATACATTCAGATTTCGTTTACTAACACTACTGCACACAACTCCTTTATCCACTGAACTAGATTGTGTTTAAAAAAATGTGCCATAACCCTTCATCCAGCAAACCCTTTAATTCAAATAAGGAGTTTGTGGAATATAACTTAATAAAATAATAGATGTTTCTTTTAAATTTAATTATACTTTAAGAAATATTCTGGCAAATTTTTGAATTCTTGATTTTTTTAAAATTAAAAATATATATGCATGCATGCTTAATAAGGTTCAGCCAATAAATAAAAACAACTATTTTGGCGACATTTTGGAATGTATGAAAAGTATGTATTCCATACTTACAAGCACTATCAGAAAGACTCGGAAAAACATTCACATATAACCATAAAACTGACTACACTGTCACATTTAAAAACACGTCCACCTTAGATAAATTATTCACCAAGAGCAAAGATACAGATAAATTGGAATTACAGTTTAATATAGTTTACAAAATAGAGTGTGCAGATAGCTGAGGAAAATCTTATTTCAGTATATCGGAACAATATCCAAACGTGTTTATCTAGATAAATACAGCTGCACGTCTATAACTAAAAACCCAAATAAACCGGACTAAACTGCTCTCACCACACCTTACAGGCAAACAAAACATTCTTTTAAATTTGATTCCCCCAAAATTATTCACTATGAACAAAATAATTTTAAATAAAATATTAAAGAGATGATAACCATAGAGAAATTTAAAAATCGCCCAATTAACTAAGAATCAGACATCCTAAACCTCAACCCCTGTTATTTCAATTTAATACATTCAGACTAATACAATAGATTTATAATAATAAATAGTATAAACCAGTAACCATTTATATTCACAAAGAAAAATGGAAATTCCATCTATTTGCATCTGGGAAAACCTTTTCGAAATTCCCATCCCAAACTTTTTTACAGAAATTCCCCAGTTCAGTTGTAAACTAGAATTGTTATATGTAGTAATAGATACCAATAGAATATCCACCAGTAACATTGGAAGTAGTTTCATACTCCTCCATATTGTGTAATTATAAGTAGTATATATTCTAACTTATGTTTTTATATATTTATATGTTTTGACCTGTTTTTTCACTGTTGTTCAGAGCATGATTATGAGAACAATATAGTCTCGAACGTTGCCAAAATAGTTGTTTTTATTTATTGACTGAATCTCAAGAACCTTACTAAACATATAATAGTTAGTCAAGAAATATACCCATGTATATACATACACATATATTAATTCATTAATATAGTAGTATTGATCCTTCTACAGCATCATAAGTACATCAAGTGAATTTTTGAACAAATAAGTAAAAATATTAATTATAGTAATTAAAAATGACATTTTTAAAGACTGCTTTGATAACAAGCAAGATGGGTCACAACCCATCACACAACAAAATACCCGCTTCCTCATTGAAGCATGGCACAAATATGTACTATTACTGGAAAAAGAAGGATGGGTTAGCAGAGAGATTATCATATATTGTTGCCATAATCGGAAAGCAGAAATTCATTTTCATTCACACTTAACTTAAATAAAAAATACAAAGCATTTCTTCTGAAATTAAAAAAAAAAAACTCAAAGAAACCTGAAAAACATCTTGGGCAGGATATCTAATAAGAATGAAATTATGATATATGCTTAATAAGATATTTGTATTTGAAAACAGTATACTGAACAGTTGTGTGAATAACATGTAAAACTATTTTGTCAAAATTGAATAAAATATATTTCATTTTTCTTAGAAAAATATTTTGGAAATAGTAATGAATGGTTAAGGTATACCAGAAATAAACACACATAGCATCATCATTTTATAAACAGTAGAGGATAGAATATCATAAAATATTAATATATAAGGTACTAATAGCCTATACACATATATGTACAAGAGATACTGGATGAATCAACTAAACATCATTACATTCAAATGTAATGTAAGAGGTTCAAACCTCTACATATATAACTTGTAGGTTCCTCTACAAGAAATTTAATACATAAAATATGTAATAGCAATTTTTTTTCTCTCACTCATATCATGTTTAAAACAATCATAGTTATTATTTTGACAAAAGAAATTTATCAGAGTTCAAGGAAACAAAACTGAACTATTAAAAAAAATATCGAACATAATACTTAATTACTACTTCTAGTTTTAAAGGCGGTTTTTTAATGAATTCATTTTAGATTTCTTCTTCGTTATCAAAATCCTTTTAAGTGCATCGTAATTAAGGTATGTTATCCTACATGTGCTGATCAGGAGGGAAAGGAAGAGTATTCTGCCACAATTAACACTGAACCTACTATGATAGGTCAAATGACCCTTTTAGGCAGAAGTTCTTGGAAACAACATTCATTACTTTTGCCTTTTGTCTTTACTACATTCGTTTAAAAATATATCATAAGTGTCTTTTCAATACCCACTCCTCTCTTATTACTGTTTTTTACTAAGACATTGAGGTAGAAATAGATGAAAAATAAATGTTGGTATGCATAGTGTTAAAGCCATATCAACATTTTTCATGAAAATTACATTTTATGTTTTATTTTTTTAACTTCTGTTCGATATATAGAAATTTTATTTACAATACAGCAATGATTTTGCTACCACAATTGTAATATTTTCAATAAAATTTTAAAAATACATATTCATTTTATTGATACATCCATTTTTTTTCTTCATCAATACAGTGATTTTTTTATTAGCTTTTTTGATAAAATTAAAAACACAGCTAAGTATAAAATTAATAATATACCTAGAAGTAGTAAAGTAAATAATTATCAGAGACTAACAGTAAAATTTGTATGAACAACAAAGTTTTAAACTGCTATAAGATCTAATAGTTGCTAACTCAATTGGTCTATAGTTATTTACATATCTACTATTTACACTGAACTGTCAACTTATGATGAACAAGCTAACTAATGGAACACATTTGATAGCTTTTCATAAAGTCAAGAATCATCACTGCAAGATGAATGTGAATTCAAGTCAACTGAACCCTTCATACCCTTTAGGTAATATTCATAATTTACATTATAATTTTTGCTGTTAAAATCATCTGGATCTGGTATTGGTGCAGGCAAATAATTTTTCTTGTTACACCAAACTTTATAACTGTAAGGAGGTGTTAAGTAAGGATTGTCTAAAGGGGTGCCCTTAATATAGACATTTCCACTTTCAACATTTTTTTTATAGTAAGTGATGTAACCATCATTTTGGGTACTTTCAATTTTTAATTCTTCTTTTTTATTATTTTTCTTTTTTGGAGGAAACTGTCTTTTTACAGCTACCTGGTTAGGGTCAAACCTTATTCTTTCTTCAGCATCGAGTAATTGCTTAACATGAGCATCTAATTTTGAAGGAGCAACTTCCTTAACAAGTTTCTTACTTGTATTCAACTCTTTCAAAAAGAACAACAACCTTATATTATATTGTCTATCTTTCTTTAATTCCACAACACATTTTCGGGCTGATTCTTCAGAGGAAAATTTGACTTGAACAAATTCGTTTTCAAACTGAACAATAGAGGTGAACTTTCCATACTTCGAAAACAGTTCCATAAGTTTATCATGATTAAAGTGCTTATAATTTTTAATTTGAAGTGGAAAACAGTTGTTTCTGGAAGTTTCTGTAACCACGTCACCATTATTTATCCATTGGTCAATTAAACTTTTTTCCCTTTTATTTTGTGAAAAGCTAAAACCATTTTTACTAAAATTAACTTTATGTTTCTGGTAATAGTCTCTCACATCTAGAGTTAATTTTACATGATACCGTCGATCTTGCTTTAGTGCTTGGTAGCCAACCCGAAGATCATCTTCCGTTTTATAATTAACCCTTACATTTTTATTTTCAAATTCACAAAGAGTAAAAAAATTTCCAAGGAGATCCTTTAACTGATAATAATCAAGATCCTCAAAGTTTGTAAAATAAAGAGGGTACACATGAAAATCAGGTAAACGCAAAACTTTGACAGGACCTCCCTGTTCCCAAATCTTAAGTAAGTCTCCATGTCCCACCGGTTTATCAAAAAAGAGATTTGATGAGCCATCGCTCCCTGGGTTTTCTTTATCAAGAAAACGGGATTTGTAAAACTCCTTGTCATAGTCAATATCTTTTGAAAAGAATTCAATTTCTTCCAGACCATTGCCAAGGCTGTGTGAATTAGAATAACTGTAAGCCATATCAGCAGCAACAGATATAAAAATTATTCCTGAAAAAAACAAAAAGATGCATTAATTATACAAGGAATAGTTTCCTTTACATTTGCATAAGAATTTAATTGGGGGGTAAATGCAGAATGGGAAGAAGATAAAGATGAGGTAAATTCATAATTAAATTAATAAAATAGTAACATATCAGTCTATTACCACCATTCCAGCCAAATATATATCATTAATTTCTTAATAAATCTATCAAAGCCTCTAGAAAGATTGGTCAATGCCCAAATTACCTCCTTTCTAGAGAGAAATTCCCTCCTTAATCCGTTCCAATAAAGCTTTTTCAAAAGCTTTTGATTGCGTTGACCATTCAATACTTCTATCTAAATTGCATAACTTCTCCCTATCTAATAGTGCTCTAAATTGGTTCCACTCCTTCTTATCTTATCGTTCCCAAACAGTCATTATTCCCAATAATTCTCCCTCATCTTCCCTACTTTTATCCCAAGGTGTTTCTCAAGAATCCTCCTTATCACCAATCCTATTTTCTATCTATATCAATGATTTACCCAGCTCTATTCACCATTCCAAGTATCACCTGTATGCAGATGACCTTCAAATCTACTTATCTTTCAAACCTTCAGATATGCTGGAGGCATCTCGTAAGCTTCAGGAGGACATTGATAACATCAACCGCTGGGCAGTAAAAAATAAGCAATACCTAAATCCAAATAAAACTAAGGCTGTCCTCATCGATTCAAAACCCATTCTCAACACCCTTCCTTACTATCCATTGCTTTACCTCAATTACCTTCCCATCCATTTCCAAAACTCTATTAAAAACCTAGGAGTTACCTTTGATCAACATCTCTCCTGGAACAATCATATCGCCCAAATTTCCAAAAAATTCATCATAATCCTTAAACAACCCTATAGATTTCAAGATTCCTTTCCCCAAAATACCCGTCAACTTCGAGTGTCCTCTCTTATTTTCCCTTGCTTTGATTACAGTTGCTTGGTTTATGGAGGACTGTCTGATGGTCTCGAGATGAAGCTGAGGGGACTGATGAACTGTTTCATTACATTTATCTTCAGGATCCCCAGGAGGTCACACATTACTTGCTGTTGTTCTGAGCTTGGGTGGCTTCTTCCTGAATTCCGACTGCAATATTTTCTGGGTACTTTCCTATTTCAATCTCTAAAAACCAAAAAACCTTCTATATTCATGACCTATTAACTCTGGGTTCTTCTATCCATCTTCTAAACACTAGATCCCAACTATTTAACCTGTATACCCCCTCAGATAAAACTGCTTCCTTTGAAAAATACTTCATCATTCGTGCTACCTGCTTCTGGAATTCCCTACCCACTTCTATTTGTAAAGCTGCTTCCCTTTAAAAATAATTTATTTTTACACCTTTTACATAATGAATCTGAAGAAAATATGAAAATATTTAGAATTATTTCATCTCTTTGTATACGATTGTATTTCATGTTATTATGATCATTATTTTTTTTTATTTATTTATTTTTTTCCTGTTGACAATATATGACATGATTACTGATGCATTTAACTTGTAAATAATAACAGCCAGATAATTGTACCTGTAATTGTGCATTATTGTTATTCTAAGGGGACAGTAAGTCCCAGGATAAAGTTTATTTTTCATTTTATTTTTCTCTTTATGACCACTTGAGAAAATATTATTTAGTATTTAATAGCGAATAATAGAAAATTTACATTTAAGGCTTTTTTGAATTCAAAATGGTGAAGGTAAAAGGACTGAGTGAGATTGAATGTGCAAAGATAGTTTTTATGTCGTCGGAAGGGTATAGTCAATCTAAGATTGCTAAAAATATGAAGTGCTCCTGATGTGCTGTTCAATGTACACTTATGAGACACCAGACTTTTAACACATTTTCTTCGCTACCTAAAGCAGGAAGAAAAAAAAACAATAGGTGCACGTGAGGAGAGTTTTTTGGTGAGAACATCTCTCCAAAATTGCAAGTAAACATCAAAACAACTGGCAACATCAAAAACATCCACACATGACACTCCTTAAAGTTCTGATATCCTTACAGCCACAAACGCACATGACCCAGCTGGGTCATAGCTGATAGCTATCATTAGTAGACCTCCAAATTCTACACAGGCATTTCTGAACATACCACACCACTTTGTAGAGGTATAGGACTAGTGTAAATTTTGGAAGAAGACTAATCATTAAAATTCTAAACACATTATATTGACTTTGATACATGAAACAATGGTTTCCCAATTTCATAAATGATCAAAGTGTAATACCTAGACCTTACATTCAATAACATAGGGCCCATATATTAAGAAAAAACAGCTGTCGTTAAACTGATTAAACTGAGACTGAAACTAATGTACTCACTATTCAGGAAAAAATCTAAAATAAAAATAGGACAGAAATTAAATACGTACACACACCTACTTAAAGCTTTATGGAGTTATCTAACAAAAATTTACAGTATTGCTAAACTAACGAACATAAAAAAACTAAACAAGTACTATGGTATGTTAACATCAAAACTATACACAATGACTTACATATACCAACAGATAACGGACACATATGGAAACATTACAAACTATTAAATTAATTTGAAAGGACATCCAAGCAAAGTCATAGATGGAATGGTCTCATACCTCATGCTGGAGAACACCCTGAGTAGATTGAAAAGGGTCTGGATGACTTAAAAATAAGTAAAACAAAGAGAAAGAAGAGGTTCCCTTGGATACTACCTCTCTTTGGACCTAACAAGCCAGTTGTGAAATATATTCATTTCATCTCATTTGCTGATTGTCATTTTTGTTTTTGAAAAGTGTGGATTAAAAAAAAAAAAAAATCCTTTGATACTGTACTATTGCAATTATTGATTAAAAAAATAAAATAATTACCAAAAATAGGAGCACATAAAAAAGTAAAGAAGTCTGCAACACTTTAGTCAACGAAATAATACAGTAAAAACATAAACATATTTAAAGATAACACGCCAAACGTAACAAGAGCCTTATCAACTGTTTGTAACCTCTACACAAATAAGAAGGTAATTTAGTGGCTTTCTAAACTGTGTGCTGCTACCTATATTAGTAACTAGAGATAACAGACCAATGCTGTTACAGTTTTCTTTTCATTGGAATCTTAATGCTGCCAAGTACTTCCTGGATATTTAGCGAGGGGATGATAAGTTCTTTTCTAGACACTTCGAAAAAATTAAGTTGCATAAAATTCAGCCATTAAGATATAGTAGCAACTTTTCATTCAATTTTTTTTTTCATTGAAATAAAATTTATCTTGTAAAGATGTTAAAAATATTTAGCTTTTAAAAATTGTTAAAACTTTCAGTAATAGGTTTATTATATCGCTCTTGGGCTCCAATAGTGGCTGGCACAACTCGAAAAATTATTTTTTGAGATAAGTGGGTTTAAAGTTTACATTGCTAAGGATAATGCATAGGAAATGCTTTAGTTTGCTTAAACGAGGGATGGTATAACTTGGAGGTATTTTCGTTTAAGCAAACTAAAGCATTTCCTATCCATTTTCCTTAGCCATAAAAACTTTAACCCATTTATCTCAAAAAATGATTTTTTGAGTAGTGCCACTATTGCAGCCCATGAACGATATATCTATATAAATAAAAATGAATCGCAAATTGTGTTGCTAAGCGTAAAACTCGAGAACGGCTCGACCAATTCGGCTAATTTTTTTTAAAGTTTTTTTTTTTAGGCACAAGGAAGGTTTATATCTATCTATATAAATAAAAATGAATCGCAAATTGTGTTGCTGCGCGTAAAACTCGAGAACGGCTCGACCAATTCGGCTAATTTTTTTTTTAACGTTTCTATTTAGGCACAAGGAATTAACTTTACTGGTGGTTCAGTAGTATATTAATTGTTGATTAAATTAATATTAATTAAAAATTGATTTAGTGTCTTATATTTCGATATTTCCTTATTTCCACTTTAATATTTCCTTATTTCTCATTTTAATATTAGAAGGTAAACAGAAGTTAATATTACTTTGAACAGGGATTTAGAGTTTTTCAGTAAATGTAGGAGAATAACCTTCCCCCTCTAAAAGCAGCAACTAGAACATCGAAATAAATCGGAACAAGGTTAGAATCGATAAAAGGTATTCTGAGCGGGTTTAGGGGTTGGTGTCGCCGATCCGAACCGTTACCGAAGTTAATATTACTTTGAACAGGGATTTAGAGTTTTTCAGTAAATGTAGGAGAATAACCTTCCCCCTCTAAAAGCAGCAACTAGAACATCGAAATAAATCGGAACAAGGTTAGAATCGATAAAAGGTATTCTGAGCGGGTTTAGGGGTTGGTGTCGCCGATCCGAACCGTTACCGAAGTTAATATTACTTTGAACAGGGATTTAGAGTTTTTCAGTAAATGTAGGAGAATAACCTTCCCCCTCTAAAAGCAGCAACTAGAACATCGAAATAAATCGGAACAAGGTTAGAATAGATAAAAGGTATTCTGAGCGGGTTTAGGGGTTGGTGTCGCCGATCCGAACCGTTACCGAAGGTTTTTATCTATCTATATAAATAAAAATGAATCGCTAAATGTTGTGCTAAGCGTAAAAATCGAGAATGGCTTAACCAAATCGGCTAATTTTTTCTTTAACGTTATGGTTAGGCACAAGGAAGGTTTTTATTTATCTATATAAATAAAAATGAATCGCCAAATGTGTTGCTAAGCGTAAAACTCGAGAACGGCTCGACCAATTCGGCTAATTTTTTTTTTAACGTTTTTGTTTAGGCACAGGGTCAGTCGTTGAGTGTTTGCGGCGTCAATCTGCAAAACCCATGCTTCTCTCATGGACAGTTGTATGTTGCCTGCTCTCGCGTCGGAAAACTTACAGCTTTATTTATTTATGCGCCAAGTAATCAAACAAAAAATATCGTGTACCATAAGCCATTACAATGAAAATACCAGATTACACTACTAAAGTCTTGCAATGTACAAAATAGAAAACATATTTGTAAGTAATCGTTGTTTATTATGGAGACATAAATCTATAAATAAAGTGATCACTCTGAAATGTTTTACTACTGCGAAGGGACAATAACTTTTGACAGAACAAAGTCTGTCGGGGAGGAACTATTAACATAAAAAATCAATGTTGTGTTGTTTTAGAGAAAATAGGGCAGAACTACGTCTGCCGGGGCAGCTAGTAATTAAATATTTAGTGATTGCAATATGTGATACTACTTAATAAAATGTACTCAAAATGTGAATTTGATTAATATTTAGAATAATGGTCGTTTCAGAGAGATTAAAATTAGATGTGATAATTTTCAACTACAGAAATAGATCAAGGTCAGGAAGGTCATTAAGTATTTATTTATAATTTGCCGAAAGTCAATTCGATCTGAAATCGATAATCATTTTTATTTCACATTCTCTTTTGTAGTATTTTCATTTTTGCATGTAAATCCATAGAAGCTAACTATGATTTATGAATGTATAAAGTGAAGTTTCTGAGTGTTCTTAACAATCGTAAGCTAACCTGTTTTATTGTTGTTAATTGGGGTTTAACGTCCTTATGAACTCCAACAAAGGTGTTGTGACTTTATCATAGTTTATTAATTCTATGTAATCAGTTCGGTAATGCTCATTTCTCTTTGTTTAATATAAAACCGCTGTGTGTAACCTTTTTTTATTGTTGCAATAAATATTATGCATTCTTTAGTGTGGTTCTAATTTATGTTATATTTCAATTCATCTACTTAGTACTAACACAATTTTAAGTATCCCGGGGTCACAACAAAAGGCAACCTATTTTGTTTGAAATTGTAGATAACTACTAAACGATGAATGAAGAGAATTCTTGAGAGAATTTGTGTTAATACACTTTCGCAAATACCTATCAGCTTGATTAAAATCCGAAATTGCCTTTAATTGATGTCTACAACTAGATTGTAGATTGTCAATGTTGTTCAGGGATACATCTGAATAAACTTTCTAGGGGACCCTCCCGACTGTCTAAAAATTATGAACCAAAAAGTTTGGTGATCCTAAATCGAAAAAAAAAAATTATACGTGTTTTTCAGTTTAAGTTATAGCATAAACTAACATTTTAAAATATTTTACACTAGAAATGATGGTGGCTTTAGATTAAACACAAAAAAACCCATAAGTTTAAATTATCGTCAAAAACAAAGAAAAAAAAAGATAGCAAATTTAATCAGCTTTGAGATAGAAAAAAGAAATTTGGGATCGAACAAATATTTGAGGAGTTAGAGCGACAAATGTGCCAAAAAAACACTTGGATTTTACAACAGTACGTTTTTATTAGCGGGCTGGCATGTACATTTTACGGGGTTTGATTAAAACATTGTTTATAGATTCTTATAGTAAATTTAATCAGCTTTAAGATGAAAAAAAGTAATATTGTATCGGACAAATAGTTACAGAGTTATAGCCAAAAGAGTACGACAAAAGTGTTTTCGCGGAGCTGTGGGACTGACCGCAAGTTGGCCAATTTCTCCATTTTTTCCCAAAAACTTAACTTCGCGAAAAATGGTCCGATTTCGGATTTATTTTTTTCGTTATGTAGGAACTAGTTCCAACTACAAATAATATTTGAAGACTTTCTTCGAAAAAAACTTCGTTATCGTGTTATAGATAAAAAAAAAAAAAAAAAAAAAAAAAAAAACTGTTTTTTGCCATTTTGAATATGAAGCCGATGGTTGTCGTGGTATCAAACTTCAGATTCGGATTCAGCACCCCAAAAAACATAAAGATCCTTTGAGAATAAAAGTTCCGCAGTTTTTTCTTCAGCAAACCCTTATTTTACTGGACTATGTACCTTTTATAGGTATATACCGCTCTTCTCAATTTTTTTAATCAAATCTTTATATCTTGAATAGATACGAAGTCTGCCTTTGCTGTGTTTCTGGTATTTTTTACTTGGATGACTCGACATTGCAATATTCTATTCTTTTTTTTAGAACATTGATAAAATAATAAATTATAAATCTATGCTATCATATAAAAGGTCGAGCCAGTTTTGGTCAGTGATCACTAACCACGGAAACAACTGAATCAGTCTCTATAAAATGTTAACTACATCATCTTTATAGTTCCTCGAAGGTTTAGCAATAGTAAAATATACTGATTTTCAACTAGTTTTTTTATTAAAAAAAGCAATAATATGTGGATTACTGTGAAGTTTGAAAATTTACCGATAGGTGGCTAAATTAGATTAAAATGGTACTATGTTATTCAGAACTTGAAATTGATAATAAAATTTACTTATTTTCATTTAAATTGTTATTGAAAAAGCTATAATTATGTAGTGCGACATGCGGATACCAGTGAAGTTTGAAAATCAAGTGGTATGTGGTCAGTACCATTCCGCAATTGAGTTCACAATGGTAAAACTGCTGAACACATCTGTACCAAATTTTAACTACCTCATTTTTAGTAGTTCTAGGACGATTTAGAAATCATAAAATGTATAACGCTTAGTGGCGGAAATGGGGTTTTCCAAACATTGTTTAAGTTTTGAAATTAAAATACAACCAAAATGAAATCAATAAAAGTATTTCTGCTGAATAAAAATTATCACCAAATCAAAATGTCGACTCTATACTTTTTGATATTGTTTGTAAAAATAGGAGTCATGGGCCTTCAGTTGACAGCACTGATAATACAGTGAGTTTCTTAATAGTCTTCCCCTTCCAGATTACTAATACATTATAATAAAAAATTGAAAATCAAATTATGCTTTTATCAACCTTCAACAACTATATCTGTGCAATTTTAACGGGGTTAAAAATTATTGTTATGCGTGAAAATATTGTTGAAGAAGTAATGCTCAATTGCCTACTTCCACATATGTCAATAAACAAATATATCTTCATTAATTAGTTAAAATTATCTAAGTTCTTTACTTATGAAAACGGGTGAAGTCGCAACGGGGAAACCTAGTATTTAATAAAGATTTAGGTTGTTGGAATAGATACACTGCCTTTAAAAATAAATTTTAATTTATTTATCTTTTAATTAAATAATTCTACTCGTACTAAGAATACTGATCTCCTGATTACCTAAACAATTCTCAGGAATGTGGCAATAATTGCTTTATCCTTGCATCACAAGAGGAAATTTATTTCACTCAATCCTTGCTTGCAGAGAAGTTTCGAAATATTTTCTAAATTTTAAATATTAACATGTAATATTTGATCTGACATTTTGACTAACTATCGCCATAATATATTCCCTAAAATCACTATTTTTGTTTAAGTATGTCAATTCAAAATATTCAATGTAGGGTTTACAATTCATAGAATTAGTTACCTCTTAGAATTTGTATATCTATATTTTTTGTTGAAAATGATTCATGTTTCATTGACATACCTAGTAATCTTTTTAATTTTTAATTAAAAAATAATGTTGTATTTTATTAATAAAATCATTAAATTATTCAAAATAAAAACAATAGCTAAACAAATAATACCTATTGACTTTGGAGCTAGAGCATGTAGAAATAAATAATTGATCTGAGTTTTCCCAAAGTGGGTGAATCGAAAACAAAAATGTTGACGTCTTTAATTTCTTTTTCTTCTATCATTGTTGTAGTTATATTTTATAATAGTTATAATATTTTTAGTCATAAAAATTAAATTTATTTATGAATTTATTCATCTTCCGACCTCCTCGTTATAATACAATTATGGGAACTATTGTTATGAATTATTGTATAGTTGCCTTGCTAAATATTTTTCTATCTTCCCTCTCTAATCTTTTATTTCTATCTTCTTTCTATCTAGAAATAAATTTAGAAACAACACAAGATTAGTGACATCTTATTGTTTTCAATATCCATCGCTTTGAGAATATTCACTATGTACTTGTCAAGAAAACTATCTCACAAATGTGAAGCAAGAATGGAACGAATAGATACAGTGGCTCACAGTGTAATTGATACACCCTGTAGAGAGAAAGAAAAAATAAAAAAGAAACTAAGGCGGATACAGGAAACAAATCCAGAAATTCATCAACACATTCAGTTTTTAATTAGTTCGAAAATATAAATTAAAATATTCAACTTTGATTATCTAAAAAAGTTACAAACGAAATATGATCAAGAATTTTACCTTACAGTCAAAATGATACACCTAACTTCTCATTAAGTTTTGAATATAATTAATTTAGTTTAACACCTTGAAGGCAAGTATTTACTTTCGACCATTTCCTTAGGTCTGTTTGGAATGGAGTTAACTTTTTTTTTTTTTTTTTTTTTTTATGTACCTCAGGCTTATTTTGTTCCATTCTTCGAGTGGATATTTTTTAAAACTGTTCTTTTCTGGAAATCTTATGTTTTCTAATTTCTACCTCTAATTTTTCCTAGAGGTGTCATATTTATTTCTGGTGTCTATACTGGAGTTGAAAATAAATTGGGGCATTAACAAAGGAGCCATTCCTCAACTAACATACTGTATAGTAAAAGAATGTTAATGTCCGAAACGGAAAACCCGCCTCGGCCTCTAGAAAATGGACTGTATGGGAAAATATGAAAACGAGGTTTTGCACCTGTGGGGGGATTTTATTTAGAAGGTAGCATAAACAAATAGTACATAAGAAACTTTTTACCTTATTACTGCCGCCGACGGTCTGTCCGGGAGCCCCCGGAATCCTTACGGTCTGGCAAATGCTTCTCCTAAGCTGCAATATTTGTCTAGGCTCTCCTCCTCTTATGTCACCACTCATTAGGGGAAGAACTAAATCTTTAATGAACGTCACAGGAAATAAGATCACTTTTAAAAGAGGAATAGGGTCTGGAAGACAATTTCACCTTAGGCATAAAAGCGATGGAAGACCATGAGGTCTTGGACAATTTTAATAGGTGCGTACTGGAGCACAGATGCTAGAAGAAAGAGGAATATTCTAGTAGGGATTAAAGCAGATAAGAGCTAGTTACACCGGAAATTCATAGGGTGCGTCTATATAACGATATACTAGATCTTTTCTCCTTTCCCCCCCTCACAAAAGCGCCGATTGGCGCGAACACATACTATGAGAGCTTGGTGTCATCATCCTGGTAAAAACAAAACTTATCTTTGAGCCACATCTTTTCCACACTTTGTTTCAAGTTAAAGTGTGTCCTCTTAAAAAGTCTTCGTAAACATGCTTGTTAACTATTCCATCTATAAAATGAAGATTAACCACACTAGAAGCCGCCATACACCCCCTTTTTTTCATATGAAATGTTTTTTCTGAGCTACTCGTCCAAGAAATTTATTTTTTCTTAGAACACACCGCACTATTTCTGCACTTACTTGCTTACCTAAGCGTTTAGGTAGTTTCGGGGCTATTTGGGTGCACTAAAAGTGGATTACTTTTAATTTCCGTGACGATCTAAGTTTCATCCCTATCAGTTAAAATGTTTATAGTGCTTTAACCTTTTTTTTATGGCAGTGCTCTTTTCCTTCGTGGATCTCACCACTATATGCAGGAAAGTTAAACAGCTTTTTAAAATAATTTCGGCTATTAAAGTGTTGAATGAGCAACTCACGTTTCTTTAATGTTCTGTGTGCCCCCATTATCGAAGAAAGTTCAAAAACACGGCAGATTTTGTTCAACTCGTTCTGAAAAGAGCCAAACACTTTCGACACAAGAGTTTAACTAAAGTAAATTAGTTTAAGGTAAACAAATATTGTTGGGAAAAACAAAGGTGTATCATTTTCACTGTGAGATAAGTAATCGTGAATAAATGTGTTTTATTTTTATAATTATAACCCTGCTTATTTTTATATGTTTATATACAATGTACATACTACTAGGATGTTTAGTGATCACAATACAATATTTTTTTTAACGTAATATAATTTGAACTATCCAAGTATTCAAAGAAATCTATAAATATCCTGGTGTATCATTTTAACTGGGAGCCACTGTACTTATTTAATTCGAATAAGAACTCATTTTCGTTATTAGTTATTTTATATTCGTAAGAAACTATAATACAGAAACTGTGATATTATAATTCTCATTTTATTCTTAGAAAAATCAAATGCTGTTTTAAGTGAAAGATACTAGCCATGTGCCAGTAAAATTGAAATATTTTTATTTAGTGACAATATGGTGGATGAAGGTGCTTCCTAATTATTTTAAAATGTTTTTTTGTACCGATGAAATTTCTTTCATTTGCTATTAATCAATCTGAATCAAATAGGGAAATAAAAGCATTTCGAGTATAATTATGGCTTAATTAAGTCCATATATTTTTTCAAAGTATATTCAAAATAATCATAGACTTACAATAGTGAAGGTTCGGTCTACATTTTAACAGAAACTGGTAAAAATTAATTTTCTAACATCTCAAATTATTAAAAAGATAGATCGCCAGCTTAGTGTCAATAAAAGAGAAGATGTGTTTGTTTAAGTGAGATACGAGGGAGTTATTCAATTGTACTACTTGACGACAAAGGAACTGATAAAAGTCATAAAATTGTTTTATAAACAGTTTATTACATTAAGTTTGAATTTCTGAAGAGAAAATGACCTTATTTATATAATAATCACAATTCACATTTATTGAAATTTTTGACAATATATTCCTTTAAAAGCTAGAGGTGCGGCGTTAAATATTAAATAATTAAATATGTTAAATAATTAAATATTTAATTTAATTAAAAATTAAATATTTTTAATTTAAAAATAAATCAAAGCTTATCTCTTACAATATTTACTTAAAAAAATATTGTGTAATGGGATATTTTGATTAATAAAAGAAAAACGAAAAGCAAAAAATACGCTATTCCTCAATCATTTTTATCGATTCCAATAAAGTGGTGGTAATAACAACCACTGTGCGGAAAAGGGGGGGGGGGTGGAAGGCCGTCCCAGGCGAAGGACTCAGGATGAATTAAAAAATTATAAACGAACAAAAAAGAATACAATTTACTAAAAATGAAGTCTGGTATCACCACTTTAGCTTTAAATAAACTTTATAACGGATGGTTCAATGACCCGTGGAATGTCTGATACCATACTCTGCTTTTGACAAAGCTTGAAAAGCTTTTTTTAAATGCGTTTTAATTCAGCAGGTGTTAAAGGGATTCTCAGTGTGTCGTTACCCTAAGCCAGGGGTCTCCAAACAATGGCCCGCGGGCCAAATCCGTCCCGCCAGTGTCATAAATCCGGCCCGCGACAGTAATTTGTAAGTGTGGACCAATTTTACTTTTACTAATTATTAAAAGGGATTTAAGATGCTCATCCGTTAACAAAGTTGAAGTTCTGGGGCTAGTGTTTCAACGTCGGTAACAAAAGGATTTTGAATAATCTTATTTTTATTCGCAATGCTGTCAAAGACTAAGAAACGAGTAAATAAATCAAAATTTATATTCAAAGCATTCGAAGATTCGACTGCAAAATCGACGGAAAACGGAAAACATAGGTTATTATTATAAGGAAACACTTTTGCACAATTGTGATTGAAACAATATTATTTTCTGCTAGAACAGTTTGTTATAAGAGTATAAATCAGGTAGAAGCTGGTTTTCTCATTGCAACCTGAAATTCAGTTCGTGCATATGTTTTGTTAAATCGACGTAGGTAGAATGCTCACTACCGCAGCCATTAGCTATTTTGTAATTAGGATGGATTACGATGCTTTTCATTAAAAAAAATTCAATCACTTATCGAAGTTAAAAGAAATGCATTACTTATTTCCACGTGTAACCACAAGATATCTTCAAGCGTCGTGGTCGCAACAATACAGTACAAGACAATAGCAATTGAACTAGCGAATTCAGCAAGCGCATGCTCGCTCAGGGCGCGTATATGGCTACCAGTCTAGAAATTATAGATACTGAAAGGAAAATTAAAACGGTGTTAGCCCTCGGAACCTTTAGAAGTAATCAGTATGGCCAGAAGGCTGAAAAGTTTGGAGACCCCTGCCCTAAGCGAACGCTTTTAGGATTGATACTTGAAAACATCCTGCCAGCAGTCACTACATCGCTGCTAACAACTCATTATCATCAGTATTTTAATTATTTCTAAAGTACATAATCTATGAACTCATATTAAAAATAAAATTAAAAAATAAATTGTATTATCCTCTCGTCAGGAATTTCTTCAATACTTCCTGCAACTCATCCCAAACATTTACATTATGGTTCAGATATGAATTGGAGTGGAATAGGTCAGTTATTAAGGCCAAGGCCATGACTGCCGTGCCTAAGATCGAACCAGCTTTGATAGAAAATTTATGATATATTTTATCCTATTCGTAAAATATACGTAAGGAGGGGGGAGAAGGGTGAATTAACTGTCTGAACGATTAATACCCTTCTATAGCGGAATTCAAACTAGTTTTCAGTTTATCCAGTCGTCGGAGTATAACAATTTTTTAACCACTTTTTGAAGTCGCGTATGTTTCAGGAGGGTCTTCCGAATTGAATTTCGATTTGCAGCTAATAAAGTCTATGATAAATTTCTGTCAATACCGCCTTGTAACTTGGCACTGTAGTGCTCAAGTCTTCAAAATAATAATCCAGCAATTGGACGACAAGACCGATTTGGCCCTTATTCAACCTTATGGCTGAGTTGCAAGACGAAATAAGTCAAACGTCTACCTACTCTTGGAGAATATTAAAAGAATTTCTGATGGACAGAATTAAAAACATCTAAGAATTAATTGACCTTTATTAACAAATATTTTTATACCAACGCTTTATTTATTGAATTTACAATATTGAATTCCTCATAAACTATTAAATCTTCTCTATTTCGTATCCTATATTTGTTGTCTTAATATTTTTAAAAATATCATTCAACTTTAACATCGACTTTTGCTCGTACAAAATGAATCATTTACAGAAAGAAAATTGGTTATTTGACAATGCCATATGAAGAAAGTTAATAAAAAATCTGAATTTTCGAAATATTAAAAAGTGCTAATTTAGAGATGTTTTAACTTTTAGAACCTTTACAAACTTTAAGAATAAATATAAATTGTAAAAGGTAATGTATTATAATCAAAGGATGAAATAAAAATTTGACCATCGATGTTGATAAATCGATTTGTAAATCCTTAGTGCTCTCTGGGCCAGGTTAGGTGTTACTCAGGGTCGTTTGATAAAGAATGACTAACAGTGGTCTGATGTCAGACAGTGATAGCCCTTCACAGGCTGATGTTTGAGGGACATTGTGATTCGATCCTTGGCAAAGCCAGCCAGTGATCTACATTTGCCTAATCATTTTATATGACCTTGTTGCTTTTGGGCGTTATTGATTCCTGCATTTCTTAGTTTAAGAATACCATAATGAGATTGCGTCAGTTTGGCACTTTGGCCACTATTTTTATAGTATTGCCGTCCTGCCTATTCATTGCAACTGCTACTGGTGAAGTAGTGAAGAAAGCCGAGAGCCTGCCAAACAATACCGTGGTCAGTACACCCTCCCAAAATGCCTCAGTTTTTAATACATCAACTACTACCTCCACTACGGTATCGACAACTTCAACCTCCACACCAAAACCAGCTGTTAAGGGAAGTACTGAGAATAACCTGATAATAGAAGATTCCAGTGGTACAAAGAAAAATGTCACTTATGGTGAACATGAAGTGAAGGTGACTTTGATTACAAGTGATTCAAGTGTTACAAATAGCAGTTCCAAAATCAGCAACATCCTTCCTGTTAATATTACTAACCAGGTGAACAATCAGTCTTCAAGTGATTCTAAAAATTCTGTTAATTCCTCATCAACTACAGAATCTCCTACTTCTAGCACAACGACCCAGAAACCGAATATTACTACCACAGCAGCCCCCAATGAACCTATCTTGCCCGAAAAAGGGTCTGCTGAAGCAGAACATAACAGCTCTATGGCCATATTTTTTGTGCTTTGTGTTTTAGCCATCGGCATTGTTCTGATTCATTTTATGCTGATGACACATTTCCAATATTTACCAGAAAGTGTTGTAATTGTTTTCCTTGGAGCTTTGATTGGTTTGATCTTGAATCTAATGTCGGATCAGAATATTGGTAACTGGAGAAAAGAAGAGGCCTTTTCTCCAACTGCTTTCTTTTTAGTTCTCTTACCTCCAATCATTTTTGAATCAGGGTATAACCTGCACAAAGGTAATTTTTTTCAAAACATTGGTTCGATTTTGGTTTTTGCAATAGCTGGAACCACCATATCGGCACTTGTTATAGGAGCCGGAATTTATTTGTTAGGCCTTGCTGAAGTGGCATACAGACTTAGCTTTATGGAGAGCTTTGCATTTGGCTCTCTGATCTCTGCTGTTGATCCAGTTGCAACCGTTGCGATTTTCCATGCCCTAGATATTGATCCAGTTCTTAACATGTTGGTATTTGGTGAGAGTATCTTAAATGATGCTATTGCGATAGTTCTTACTACATCTGTATTTGAATCAGGCAACCCTAACATGTCATCATCTGAAGCTGTCCTTGCTGGTATCAACAGATTTTGTCTTATGTTCTTTGCATCTGCTGGAATAGGGGTTGTTTTTGCCCTTATTAGTGCTCTGTTATTGAAGCATGTTGACTTACGGAAAAATCCATCTTTGGAGTTTGGCATGATGCTTGTATTCACCTATGCCCCATATGCCTTAGCTGAAGGAATTCATTTATCAGGTATATTTTCCGTTCAATTTAAATTAAGTTATTACCTAGTGTTAATTTAGTGATGGAATTTGTAATTAAAAGTGAATTTGTAATGGTTTTTTACATTGTGTATATGTGTTATTTGGTAGCGGGAATTGCATGGTATTTATTGAATTATAACTCATTGTCTTCTTGCTTAATGAATCCTGTTTTTTGTAGGTTTTTAATTTTTTTTTGAAGTTGAAAACTTTTTTAATGGATAAATAAAGGCATTTTCAATGTAACTATGTAAAATTGTTAAATAATTGATGTTGAATAACTTTTAGACCTAATTGCTGTTAAGGGTATTGGTTAACCAGTTATGGAGAGATTAAATCTTCCTGAAATCAAGTCATTTTGGTTACCCATAATATGGATTGTTTTTTAGAAGCATTGTATTAGTAGATAGTTTTGTGTGTTTCAGAATTAAACTTTTTAGAATGAAGATTGAATATCATGTGCATTTTTAATTTCATTCGTTTTTTCTTTATTTTTAAACTCTTTTCAATTTACTATACTGTTTTGTTTTGGCTTTTTTGCTAGCCCTGATGAAGGCTTTATTGTAAGCCGAAATATCTATACATTAAATGTTGTATTTGACACCACACTCTGATCATCTGCCTTATGTGATTGCGGTAAACTATATTACATCATTACAACATATTTAGTTTTTCTTATTTACCTTTCATTGTCAGAAACAGCCTTATTGACGTCTTATTTATGAGCATTGTGATGTAGAGTTCAGTGAATCATTTTTGTGATGATTTTTCTTATTATCACAGGAGACGGGTATTTTTCAATTGTCTTAATAACATTTAGCCATATATTTGAATTTTTTATTTTAGACTTAATATAGTATTGAAGAAAAACATTGTTTCTTCACATTCGAAATTTTATATTATTTATGAACACTTTCTGTTAAAAAAAAATATAAATATTTAAAATTTTAATTATGTTAATGGTGGTTTTTAAATGTATTTTTTTCCCCCAGGAATAATGGCAATATTGTTCTGTGGTATTGTAATGTCTCATTATACTCATTACAATTTGTCTACGGTTACTCAGATCACCATGCAACAAACTATGAGGACACTTTCATTTATTGCAGAAACATGTGTCTTTGCTTATCTCGGGCTAGCCATATTTAGCTTCAAACATAGGTATACTTGTAAACCTTATTTTGTTTATTTTATTGATTTAAAGAAAATAATAACAAATATTTATGTATACTATTTTTTTTTTTTTTAATTTACTCATATTCTAATAATTTTATTTTTATTTATTTAAACATATATTATAGTTGTGAATTGATATGATATATTCATTCATTGACATTATGATGTATTCAATTTTATTTTCGGAATTGCAGAAATCATATTTTGGGTATTGTATGATATAAATCACCCTAAAAACCATTCTGATTTTATTCAGAATCAATGAACTTAATTTTCTGATTCTGGTAACAAACCTATAAATGATAATGTAAAAATAATTATTGTGTCTGGGAAAAAAGTGTGAGTAATAATTTAAAATTAGCATATTTCTATATTGCTACTGCATATTTTGATATAATGTTACACATTTTCTACAAAGTTCATTGGTATTTTTAAAAAGTTAAAAGTATATTTTAAAATAATATAAACTGTTATAATATACATAAACTAATAGGATTCATAATTTCAGTTATTTGATAGTTGATTTAATTAATATGTGTAAATATAAGGACTATCATTTTAATTTAATTTTTTTTATATCTGTTTGGTGTAAGGGATCAGTTAATTTTATGATTAAATGATATACACTGATATAAATAATTTTTTTTTGTAAATTTATGCCTTTATTTTATTTATTAAATTGACTGATCTCTATAAAACAAGTCCATTACTGTCTTATTATTATTTTCACTTGTCTTCATTTTGATTGACTATTACTTTTATTTTATTTTTAGAGTGGAGCCAGCACTTGTTGTATGGAGCTTAATACTTTGCCTAATTGGTAGAGCCTGCAATATATTTCCCTTGGCCATTCTATGTAACAAGTTCCGTGAGCACAAGATCACTAAAAAGATGATGTTCATTATGTGGTTTAGTGGTGAGTATGATAATTTAACAAATTACTTCATTTTGAAAGTTGGAAAATATGCAGATTTGCTTTATTTTTGCCTGTTGGATAATTTAATGTTTACAGGATACTAATTTGCTTTTATTATCTTATTTAGGATTACGGGGTGCTATATCCTATGCTTTGTCCCTCCACTTAGAATTTAGTGATGAAACCAGGCATGTTATCATCACAACAACTCTTATAATTGTTCTTGTGACAACACTCCTCTTTGGAGGATCTACAATGCCACTGATGAAGGTATGTAATGATATGAAACATTATTTGCTTTTTATCCTGTTTTATTTCTAATAGTATATTCATCTTATTGTTTCATCATATTTTATTATTTTCACCAAACACTAGTTTCTGGAATGAAGTGCAGTAATATTTATACTATTAATACTTTTCAGCTTCTACAAGGAACAAAGAAGCCAATAGTTGGAAGCAGGAGCCGTAGGAAACGCAAGGAGAAAGCACTGTCTCTGAGTAAGACCAAGGAGTGGGTAAGTGGTGTTATTTCATATATCGATTTTTATATTTTATTACATTATATATAAATATTAATTATTATTAATGTATTCTAATAAATATGTTTTTTTCAATACTTCAGTGTTAAATAAAGTCCCCACAAAAAGTATTTGCACACTGTGTTTTTCTAAATTTTTGAATTATACCAGATTTAAAAGATTAGAAACTGCTTGCCGTTTCAGACTACTCCAACATTTACTAGACAAGCGTTCAAAACTCCCAATTAATTATTAAAGGCTTATTTACATGACAGTACTTTGACCCATTTGATCATATGGAGTTTAACTTTGGGTCTCCACCAAACTTTCCAATTCTTCTCGCATCTAATACTTACGATCCAGATCCTTCGTAAAATCCTCAATGCTCATTATTATGACATAAACAAACTTATCCATTAAGATTTTGTAATTGAAGAAGAAGAAGAAAAATGAACCTTATTCTGGGACAACTTGATTAATTGAGACATGTCAATGTAACAATTTTCCTCAAATTTACTTGTTGTATTTAATGTTTACAGCTAAAATATCAATAAATAGTTTTAAAAAAAGAAGAAAAAAAGTGAATTGAATAAAAATATGACATTTAATCTACTTATATAAATTAAAATTTTATTAAATTCTAGTAAAATTGATATGTACAAAAGAGGCATACAATATCTAAAATATTATAAAATAAATGAAAATAATGTAACTGTTTGGAAAAAAGTATTTGCACTCTTGTCATAGCTTCATAGCCTTCTGCATTCATAATTCCGTCAGTGTGTTCAATATTTCCCACTCCTTAGTTGGAAACGCACCCCTTTACTGTAACATATCCCAACCTAGTTTTACCATCGCAGAAACTTTTTGTTTTTTCAGCTCCTCATTGTTCCCTCACCAAATTGTCTTCCTGCTATTGGATAAAAACATATTAAACATGCTTTCATAAATAAATACAAAACTATTGCCAGGGTATCACTATTAACCTTTTCAAAGGTGTATCCTTTCAACCTAAGTACAAAGAGTATGTGGTTGTGGCCTTAGAGGGTTGGCAATCATATACTTGGTCTTGGATTGGTTAAATCATAGACCCATTTTCTGTCTTGCTGCCTCTATTGCTAAGAAGGAGTCCTTAGAGTCTTTGGAGTCCCTTATCACCTTCTCTAGTGCTAGGTTAAATAGTAGGCATGATAGGTCATCTCATTGCCTCAGACCGCTAGTGCTAATGAATGTCTCTGACATGACTACCTGTATTCTGATGTGACATCTTGATCCTATCATCAGAAGCTCTGTAAAATGGATCAGTGCTAGGGGGATATTCATTGTTACCATATCCTCGTACAGCTTCTCTCTTATGACACTAGCATATGCACTGCTAAAATCAAGAAAGAGGTGGCGCGTGGTGATGATATACTTAAAATTGTATTATATAAAATAAGAATTAGAATTCCTTATCAGGATTAGTAAAGTTTTGATCTCTGTATCTCAATGTCAAAAGGAGGAGATTAGTTAAGTAGTGCTGGCTTACTTTATCATAGAGAAGGTTTGAAAATAAAAGCATAACAAACATTTTATCCGATTTGACCTCTACAGTCCTAAATGTGGACTATTGGGTGGATTAAAGATCCAGTGAGGGCAATCAAGGAGAGTGTATGTTTAGTTATTGCCTCTTCATTCTTTATCCATTTGTATACATTACTCCAATAATTCGCAGTCCCTTTACATTTGTTGCCACAGTTAGACGTTATTTAAGCCGGCTGAATAAAGTGAACTAGTTCGCTACATTCTTCTACAAAAGCTTTGGTAGATAGCTTTCTTTTTATTACTGTGTGACATTGCAAGAAGTTGTTGCATATAGAGCCTTGGTCAAAAGTATTAGGCACCTGCATAAAAGTATTAGGGAATAAAAATAACATCAACCATTTAAAACAAATATTTTTTTAATCATAAAAAACACGATTTAATACTTCGTCATCAAACCATTTGCTTTTATTACCCCAATTATTCTTTTTGGCATGGAATTAACAAGTTCTGTACAGTCTTCTTTAACTATTTTTTCCCACTCTTCTTTTAATAATGTAAACAAATTATCTTTGTTTGTACGATTACGTTTACCAACTCTGATTTTTAATTTAGCCTACAAGTGTTCAATGGGATTGAGGTCTGGGGACTGAGGAGGTCAGTCAAGAACATTGATATTGTTTTTTCAAACCATTCTCTACTTTTGCGTAAAACGTGGCATGGAGCATTATCCTGTTGAAAAATAATATTGGTACTGTCATCAGGTTCAAATATTTTTTCAAATGAAGGCTTCAAAGTTTGGTTAAATATTGATATGTAGGTATCGCTATTCATCCTCCCTTCAGACAAAAACATTTCTCCAACTCCCGAAGCCCCATAGAACCCCAAATCATTATGTTTCCTCCACCATGTTTTACAGTAGGGACAACACAGTCTTGGTAATAGGCTTTGCCTTCCCTCCTTCGTACAAAAACTGCTCCAGGAGTTCCAGACATCTGCACAAAATTAGATATTTTAATGAATTCGAAAAAAGAATTATATTCTTGCATTTGAAACTTATTTTTATAATTTTTTGCAACTTTTAATTTCAATTTACAATAATTCAATTACCTCAAAGTTGCTTACGCCTGACCAAACTACCTTTGCCCAATCTTCAGCAGTCCAGTTTTGGTGAAGTTTTGCCTAGGCAAGCCTCTTCTTGCGATTTGCTTCACTAAGCCACGGTTTCTTCCTGGCTTTACATCCCTTCATACCTTCTCTCCTCGTCTTCTTCTTACTGTCTGAGCAGAAATATCGACAGAACACAAGGTTTTCATCTCTTCAGCCAGTTCTTTTGATGTTTTCTTGCGATTTTGAAGAGATGTTCTCACAAAAAATCTCTCCTAGTGTGCACCTGTTATTTATTTTCTTCCTGCTCTAGGTAGCGAGGAAAATGTGTTAAAGATCCGTTGTCTCATAATTGTATATTACACAATTATGTAAGCACATCGGGAGCACTTCATAGTTTTAGCAATCTCAGATTGATTATACCCTTCCGATGACAAAGTATTTGCACGTTCAATCTCTCTCAATTCTTTGAATTCAAAAAAGCCCAAAATGTAATTTTTTTGTAATTTTCACAATTAAATACAACAAAAATTTTCTCAAGTTGTAGTAAAGAGTGCAGCGACTGTACTGAGTCCTTTAGTTTACGTTACATTATTGTTTCCCCAGGTGTATCATATGAAGTAGGGGGCAATGGTTGAAAATAATCTATTTAAAGGAAGTATTTTTGTCAACAAAACAAGCTTTGGGTGTAACAATGATTGAACAATTACTTATTAAAATTAAAAAGAGAATTTTTCATGGTGCCTGATACTTTTGGCCAAGGCTGTATAAGACAGGGGATATGGTGTTAGCTCAGATGGTTGGACAGTGAAATCATAACTTCCAGGCTCAGCTTAGAGTCCAGCCGAGACAGATAATTATTTATTCTGTTATATCAGCGGAGGATTAATTGTGGGGTTGGAAGGCCCTCCTGAGGCACACCCAGCCTCTTTAAAGTGGCTGCACTTAATTGGAGGAAGAGAAATAACGGTTGAGTGTGATCCTGTCCAAATCACTTCCTTGCTCTCCAGGGGTCACCTGTGGTGTAGTGGTTAGCATAGCAACCTACTAAACCCAAGATCGCGGGTTCGCAGCCCGGCAGATGACCTTAGGATTTTTTAAAGGGAGTAAAAAATCCTTAGCTATGCCGTCCTACGGAAGGGACGTAAAATGGGGGTCCCGAGCCTGTGCGATGTCAGGTACTCGTAAAAGATCCCTATCCTAATTATACCTGGATAGGCAAAATTCAGGACTCCCACCGTAGCATCGTCCGATTAGCCATAGCAGCATAAAGTGACGTTAAATGAAATAAATAAACAAAACAAACTTCCTTGCTCTATTATTGATCAAAATACAGTACATCCTTACGAAAGTTTCTTCATGGTTTGTGGTATTTAAGTTTTTTTTTATGTGTTTCTATCAGATAAATTTTATTAGGGAAAAAAATACAACATATATTTTTTAAGTGAATGGGTGGGGGGATAAATGCATTTTTTTTTTTTAAATATTACAATCAGTTATAAAATAGTTTGAAATAAAATAAAATTTGACTCCAATTTTAAAAACATGTTATTATTTTTTTCTAAAAGATAATCAGTCCCGAAGAGTCTTCAACGAGTGATTTAAGTCAACTATGTCCGAGCCCATCTTTTTATGGATCTCTTGCTGTAGCATTTGACAAATGCCGTGATTCTTTGTTCTATATATCTCAATTTGAATTACAGAAAGTAAGTTTGTTCATTTCTTTTCGCTTAGTGCGTTGTTGTTTATATGTCAGAGGTGTCAGGAAATTTGTGAGTATTATATGTTACTAACTGTATAATTAATCTTTTTCATTAGTTATTGAAGTAACTCTCAATTGTTGAAATAATTATAAATTCTGTTGCTGTTTAGTGTAAAGAAACATAGTTGACTATGATCAAAAGTTGATTATAAACTAAAAGTGTTTATGTCCTTTAACCAGATTGATATTCATTTACTATATACTCAAGTAAAAAACTAAAGTTTTAAAGTCAGTTTACAGGTATAAATTTTTAAGTCCATTGATTTCGGGCTTTCTTCTAGGTTGTGGGTTATGATAGTGTACAATAGAATAGAAAAATAATTTTCTTAGGAGACAAAGAATCTTATCCCACCTTATCCCAAAAGAATAAGAAACAGATTTTCAATTATTGATTGAAAGCATCAAGAATAACTAATAAGTACATAAATAAACATTATTACATCTGGTCAGAGATATAGTAAAATGACAAAATCAAAGAAAACAAAATAAAGATAATATATACATAACTACTAACTTAAAGATATAGTAATGTAAAAGAGAAATACAGAGCAGATGTGGAATGGCTAGGAAGGCAATTCGCATCTTGCATCCGGTTTTGTGGAGCAGGACCTTATCCCAAAAGGTCAAATATCCCTTATCCCAATCATTGATTGAAAGCATCCTAACATATGCCGCCGAAACATGGTCCCTCACCAAAAGTATTAGGGATAAATTAAATGTAGTCGAGATGGACTACTGGAGGTGGTGTATCCAGAAAACCAGGGCAGATCCCGTAAGAAATGAAGATATAAGGAGGAACATGTTATGAAAAAGAAATTGATATGGCATGGACATGTACGTCGAATGCCTCCTGGAAGATTACCTGAAATGGTTAGAAAATGGAACCCTCCGAGAAATAGAAGGAGAGAACGACCAGCAAGGAGATGGGAGGATGAGATAGCGGAGGAAATGGCAGGAAGAGGTGTGAGGGATGGTGATTGGTGGGATAGAAAACTGTGGAAGGATAGTTTGACCTAACAGAAACCCAATGAAGGGAAACGCCGTTACAAAGAAGAAGAAAGATATAGAGAGGAAGATAAGTGAATACTCCACAAATGAAGTAAGAAGTAAATTCCTATGGTACAATGCTTAATGTAGTACAAGATATAGAGAGGAAGATAAGTGAACACTCCACAAATGAAGTAAGAAGTAAATTTCTATGGTACAATGCTTAACACAAATACAATAAAAGTATATTAATGTTATATATATATATATATATATATATATATATATATATAATATGTAGTTTATATATATATATATATATATATATATATATATATATATATATATATATAGCAATAACAATTTTTATTTAGTGGAAGCTAAGCGTCACCTTGGATAAGAATGAGGTACTAAAAATAGAGGTTTTTGAATGATAAAAGGGATTTTGTTTGTCTGAAATGAGGAGGAATAGAATTCCGGTGATGGTTGAGCGGAAAAGAAAGCATGGAATGCAGAAGTTCTATGCAATAGAGAATATAGGTCAGAAAAATGAAGAATTGAACAAAATTATTAGAAATGGCCCTTCCTTCGACATGAAAGTAGTGTTAGGTGATTTCAATGCACAAATAGGACAGGAGCTTGCTTTCACCCCTACCATTGGAAGATACAGTATGCATCCAGAGACAAATGACAATGGTGAACGATTGATCAGCTTTGCGGTGTCTAACTCACTAACTGTTATGAGTACAATATTTCCTCACAAAAAAAAAAACACAAGGAAACTTGGACCTCACCAACTGGCTTTGCAACACAAATCGATCATATACTGATCTCATCCAGGCATTTCAACTCAATAAACGATGTTAGGTCATATCGTGGACCAGATGTAAATTCAGACCACTATTTAGTTGTGGCAAAGATGACCGAAGGAGTGAGACCCTTGCGCCGTAGGAACGAGAACCAGAGGTCCAAATGGGACAGAACGAAGCTCAAGGAAGAAAATTAGAAACTCATTCCAGTCAAGCATGGAACAAGGAGTGAAGAATATTCCTGCAGTTGAAGATGGAAGAGAGGTGGAAAGAGAGTGGGACTGCCTGAAGCAGGTCATTGCAGATTCAGCGGACCAGTATTGTCAGAAGGATAGGAGAACCGATAACACCTGGTTTGATAAGGAATGTGAAGAAGTAGTGGCGGAACGGAATGCAAAGAGAGCAGTTTTCTTGAGCCGAGATACTAGACGTAGTAGGAATGAGTACAAAGAAGCAAGAACTAAGGCAAAAACGGTACTTAAGAAAAAGAAGAAGCAAGCGCTACTAGAGAAGGTGAAGGCAATTGAGGACTCTAGAAGGAGTAGTGACACAAGGAAGTTTTTTGAAGAAGTTAAAACCATAACTACAGGCTTCAGCAACAATTCAGCAATTAGGAATGCTCAGGGAAAGCTACTAGTGGTGGACCAAGACATACAAGAAAGATGGAGAGACCACTTCAAGAAACTCCTTAATCCCATAACTGTGGGTCAGACGATTGGTAACCCGCCAGAAGAGGAAAATGAGAGGGAGTCGTTGCCACCTGATAGCACTGATATTCATTTAATTTTGGATAAATTAAAAAACAACAAAGCACCTGGTTCAGATAGCATCCCAGAAGAATTTCTAATGGCAGGAGGTCTGCAACTAATAGAAGAAATTATAAAGATAATAGAACAAGTGTGGATCTCGGAGACGATGCCACAAGAATGGAGTGAGTCTATCATTGTACCAATTTTAAAAAAAAAAGGCGATTCGACTCAATGCAAGAACTATAGGGGAATCAGTCTACTAAATACGGGATATAAAGTGTTCTCAATTGCCCTGTATAACCGTCTAATCCCATACGTGGAATCGCAGCTTGGAGAATACCAGAGTGGATTTAGGGCTAATCGTTCAACCATTGACCAAATTTTCTCGCTTAGGCAGATGACGGAAAAAATGAATGAGTTCGGTAGCTGCATGTGGCTACTCTTTATAGACTATAAAGCTGCATATGACTCAGTCATCAGGAAAGAATTATATCGGGCCATGAGAGAGATGGAAATCCCAGCTAAACTGATTCGACTCACAATGTGTACAATGTATGACACGACAGGCAGGGTGAAGATTGGCGGAAAGTTAGGAGACTCATTCTCTATAAGCTCAGGACTGAGACAAGGGGATTCTCTTGCCCCGCTACTGTTCAACATAGTCCTTAATGCAATTATAACAAGAGCAGGACTGATATCTCAGGGAACCATATTTAATAAAATGACACAGGTAATGGCATATGCTGACGATGTTGTCATTGCAGGAAGGAACCGACAAAACATCAAGGAGGTATTTGCGGTACTTGAGATGGAAGGAAAAAGAATGGGTCTCCAAATAAACGAGGATAAAACAAAGATTCTCACGTTAAGAAAGAAGAATCCAGTGCACCCGCAGAAACACTACATAATGGGAAACTATAGATTTGAGTGCGTTAAAAGTTTTAAATACCTTGGATCGATGATCAACGACTCCTTAGATGAGGAAGAGGAAATAAAATGTCGAGTAGTGGCAGCTAAGCGATCCTATTTCAGTCTATCTAAACTATTTAGAAGTAGACTGCTCAGTCGCACAACCAAACTCAGACTTTATAAAACATTCGTCCGACCCGTCCTGACATACGCATCTGAAACCTGGACATTGCGTAAAGTATCAGCTGAACGTATTGACAGGTTCGAAAGGAAGATATTGAGACGCATCTATGGACCTATAAAGGAGGATGGTTTGTTTCGACTCAGAAAAAACTAAGAGCTGTACGTACTTTATAATGAACTGAATGTTTCCCAATATGTGAGAATACAGCGAATTAAATGGCTGGGACACGTAATCAGAATGGACGAGGAGAGGACAGTCAGAAGACTGTATTACGGAAGCCCTGATGGAGTGAGGCCTCGTGGAAGACCGAAGGGAAGATGGAAGGACAGCGTCTCCGAGGATCTGAAGAAAGCAGGAATATCCATCAGGCGTGCCACTGACAGGGAAGACTGGGGAAGAGCCGTTGAGCTGGCCAAGGACCGCTTCATGCGTCTGTTGCGCCGAGAATGAATGATATATATATATATATATATATATATATATATATATATATATATATATATATATATATATATATAGCAATAACAATTTTTATTTAGTGGAAGCTAAGCGTCACCTTGGATAAGAATGAGGTACTAAAAATAGAGGTTTTTGAATGATAAAAGGGATTTTGTTTGTCTGAAATGAGGAGGAATAGAATTCCGGTGATGGTTGAGCGGAAAAGAAAGCATGGAATGCAGAAGTTCTATGCAATAGAGAATATAGGTCAGAAAAATGGGATCTTTCGTGCACTGATTGTAGATATGATCTGAAGCATATTATAAATGTAGGAAGGATGAAGGGTATTGATAATTTTATAAGGAATGTTCCTGAGAAATATTGTCTACTTAAACTGGCATAAAGCCAACTTAATTAGGAATAGTGGTGGGAAACATGGTAGCACCTCAGAATATCGAAAACAAGCCTGTTCATGATTTGCCTCAGTCTGTCCTCAAGAATCGTTGATAGGCGACCATGTACCAGACAACTGTGGTCAATGTGAGGGAATAAGAAGGAAGAAACTAGAAACTTAATCGAGTAGAGAAGAAGATGATGTATTGGAATGATTTGGAAATAAAGATGATGATGCTTTGGAATAATTTAGGTATACCTTTATAACGGCAGAAGATTATTTGGGCAACCTGAGATTTTCAAGAAAGGGTTTGGTCACAAATGATTCCAACATTTTTAACTTGGAGATTGGATTGTCATTTCATTTGATATTTATGTACATGAAAAGATTTATTGTATTTATGAAAGACATGAGTGGTCCAATGCAAGATGTTGACCTTTTTGATGGTTGGCTCCCTGAAATTCATGATTTTCCTGCAAGAAAGTCCAAGTTGCCTGGACAACTAACTGTCCCCCCCTTCTCCTCTGGGTAAGTGGACCAACCACCCTGCTGGAGGCACATGTTGTTTTCCTTGCTTTTAAAATAGCCACATGGTATTATGTCCACAGACTGTTTCTTTTAGGGAAAGGTATACAGGTTCAAGTCAGTTAACTCTTACTAAGTAACCATAATACATAAATGGATTATAGTTGGTTTGTCACTGTTTTTGCACTCAGTTGTTTAAATGCATAGACCTCAAAAGTCCTTGTTATCTAGTTTAACTTAGTCTGCTGCTGCAACATGGAAATCTTAGCAGCAAGTGGTCGACAAGCATTAATTGTCTGTATGAATGCTCAAAGCACTAAATGTCTGCTAAGCCACCAAAAATATATTTCTATGTCAGTTTATAAAAACAAAAATTGTTTACCGATTCTTTAACTCATCCACTGTTCAGCATAAAGCATGTAGTCACAGAACTATTTAAATTTACAAGAAATAATTTTTTTTTATTTTTGACTGTAATAAAATTCAGTATCATCAAAAGTATGTTATCATATTATTTTAACAAATTAAGATTAGTAAGTATTGAGTGAATTGGGATGGATGTGAATTAATTTTAATCCAAAGAATAATCTGATTGTTGATCCAATAAGAACTTCAGTGTGATGTCATTTTGTAACAGTGGTTTATGTATAAATTACAATTGGTTTGTAATTTATTGATATTCATTAATTTTTTACTTTTAATATGTTAGAAACAGGAATCGAAATATTTATTTATTTATACAAAAGAGTTTTATAATAACTGTTTGAAAAAGAACTTTCAGTCAAAAGAAGTTGATCATAAAAGTTCTGAAATAACAGTTAAATAAAAGTTCTAGCTGTAAAAGTAAAAGTCACAAAAAATACTTTTATTGGCTTACACTTTTATATTGAAGTTAAAACTTATACTTTTATCAATAAAAGTTAACTGTATTTTCGAATTCCTGGTTAGAAATCATTTATGATGAAAAACTTGGCAGATATTACTCATTAATAATATTTAATTCACTTGGTGGTGGACAAAAGATTTTGCTTTGCTATTTTTCTTTTTTTCTTGAAGAAGTTGATAAATCAAAATTGTGCACTCTCCAATTGGCAAATATTTGATTGTTTTCTAAAATCCTGTAATTATTCTAAAAACACCATTTGTGCTATAATAGATACTTTATTAACCTATCACATATTATTAAGAGGTCCAACTCACCCAATTTTTCACCTTCTGAATATGTGCTAAAATCAAGCTTTGAAGGCACAATTAACTCATTTTCAACTTAATTGAACTTATCGACTTCTTCTCAACAACCATCAATCTGATTTCAATTCGTAAACATTTATGAATATGCTTTTCATAATTAAAATTGATTAGAATTGACAATTTTTTAAACATTATCATGCTCTTTTTTTCTTTTTTAACAAGTTATTAATTTGATAATAAAAAAATAATTATATTTTGTTACTATATTAATTTTCTGATTATTTTGATTAGATTTTCCAATTATTTTATTAAAATTATTATGAAGTATTTATCATTATTATTATTATTTAACTGTTACAAGTATTATATTTTTACATTTGTATATTGTATTATATGTACTTCATTCTAAAATGTTTAATGTTAATGCTTATGAATTCTCAGGGACAGGCCATTGATTCTGAACACTTGTCCGAGTATACAGAGGAGGAGACGATGGAAGTGAACTTCATCCAGTCAAGGATTCGAGGTTTTGCAAAGTGGGATCTTAAATACTTCATACCTTTCTTTACTAGGAGATTCACTCAACAGGTAATTCTTACAAAATTATAATTAAATACAGTACAGTCTTGATAGCTTGATATTTGATAATATAAGACATTAGCTAATCCCTTAAGTTCATAAGAACCTAAGGGAAGAGCTGTTTGATGGGAAGAAAGGGGATAGAGTAGCTTTGTTGTCACAAGTTTGCCGCTTCCCTTAAAGAATCTCTATTTTTTCACTTAAACAGACAGTGCTGCACCTTTGATTTTTATATTTATTATTATTAGTTTGTTATTGGTTTTTTAGTGATGGTGTCCAGATCAAACAATCAACATAAGCTTACAGCTATTATGCTTGAAGATAAAGGGGCCTTAATTTAATAATTCTAGCATGGTGGAACATATGCTGCTGATGTCTTCAGTATTATAGCTTACTATTTATGACTTACAGAAAAATAAAGGAAAGATTAAAAAGTTTATAAAATCCATTATAAGTGAATCACTAAACAGTAAAATCATAAATATTAGTAAATTCCTGAAAGTTAAAGAAACTTTGAATACCAGGTTCTAGTAACTGAGATATTGGAACTCTCGATCGGATTACCGTGCTAGTAACGGGTGGCTTGACAATTTTTAAGATTGATATGGTAGTATAGTTTGTTTAGTTGAGTGTGTTTGATGAATATATGAAAACTATCAATTTAAATGGTTGATAAGATGATCAGGGATGCAGCCAGCAGATTGAGAAATTACTCATCCAGATTAAAAAAAAAACTTTGTTGTTTCTACCAGCCTTGCAGATCTTCTTCAGGCCTTGCAGAAAATAAATTAAACTAATAAATTCTTCAATGAAGGAGTTACTTTTATTGATCAATAATAGTATAATAAACAGCATTTAAACTTCTCTTTATTAAAAGTATAAACTAGTGACATGTTTCGGGAAACAAGGTCCCATCATCAGACTTTAAAATGATTTCTTGGTGTTAACACACCGTGTCTGTTTCTCTTTTACATAGTCAATTCTATTGACTATAATGATTCTATTGACTATGTAAAAGAGAAACAGACACGTGTTAACACCAAGAAATCATTTTAAAGTCTGATGATGGGACCTTGTTTCCCGAAACATGTCACTAGTTTATACTTTTAATAAAGAGGAGTTTAAATGCTGTTTATTATACTATTATTGATAAATTAAACTAGATGTGACCAAAATGAATAAAGTAAATTAATTTACCAAAGAATTTAGAGTTAGTTACATAATTGAAAGAATATATGAAGTGAGAAATTATAATAAAACAACTTATAGATTATAATTTCTCATATTTCCTTAACCTCTCCTTTCATTTATTATTATGCCAACTTTATTTTGTTTCTTACCTTTCTATCCTACCCTTCTCTTCATATATCTTTCTTTTATATATTTAAATACCTATTTATACTTTTTTTTTATTTAACAAAAATCTCTTATTAAAATTGTATCATTCAATTAGTTCACAGAATTTAAAATTGGTATCATTCAACCAAATTCTGCATTATTTAAGAAATAGTCTTTGAAATAAATGCAAATAAAAGAAAATATTTGGTTTGATGCTTAAAGAAGGATGAGTTTAAAAATGAGAGGCTTTAAGCATTAGAAAAAACAAGTTTGAATACATAGTCAAGTTTATTTATCTGTGAGTTCGGTAGTATGCAAACAGAATAAAATTAAAAAGAAAATTTCTTCACCTCTACTGTCCTAAAACTGAGAAAGTATGAATCTAAAATCCTAGAATACCCCATAATTTTTATTAGTAAGGGTAGTTATCTTTTGGAAAGAACAATGTTTTAAGGGTTTCAAAAATAAATTTTTGCATGGAATGCAATGGAAACCGAAGGTGGATGAATCAACTTGAGATAATCTAACCTGGGCACCTTATAAGTTTACATAATTGAAGTTATTGTTAAGTGGTAATCAGAATGGTTGGTTAGTTAATTTGTTCTACTGAATTATTGAGAAATGTAAACCGAGATTTTCTGTTGTATGAGTATTGAATCTCTAGGAGAAACATTGCTAATAATAATTATTATTATCTAATGTGCGCCTAACTATATTTATTTGTTACTGATAAAATTGTTATTTGTTAGGAACTTAAGGATTGTAAATCACAAATGACTGACCTAACTAATCAGTGGTACCAAGCTATAAGGATCTCACCTAATGAATCAGATGAGGAACAGCACCCCAGCTGACAGCAACAGGGAGTAGAAAATCCTTTCGCCCAAGCCTAAAGGAAGTTCTTTTGTACGTCCAAAAAATATATAAAGTTTAAATTTTACAAGTTTAATTTAATGTAGGCTGTTTTTTTTTTCTTTCTATTGAAATGTTATTCATTTTCTTTTAATAATGAAATTTCAAAAAAATTATTCTGTCCAGTAACCTTTAAATGGAAGAAAATTCATTTGTATTGAAAAGTTTCCATTAAATGTTTATTGAAAAAAAAAAAATATTTATGTCCGATAGTTACTAAATTTTGCTCTTGGTCCAGATGGATCTAATACAATTTCTTATATTGGGTTAGAAATATATCATTGAGAGCAGTCAGAAGATTTTACTACTTTATAAAAGTAATACTTATGTTAATATATATTTCTTTAAATTAGTTTTTATTTATTTATTTATTTTTTAATAGGAAGAAAGATATGCAATATTGGAAATTTATTTTTAGATTCTTGTTGGTAAAATGGTTCACAATCTAGGGTGCTATGGAATCAATAAGAAATATTGAATATTTGTGATGACCATTCAGGGTATTTTTATGTAATATTTAAATATTCCTTTTTTTTTTTTTGATAAATTATATTTTACCCTTGAATTCTCAGGGTCAAGTGATTACTACTGAACATAATAAAACTTTTAAAGTTTAATTTTTATTGAATTATATTATAAGAAGCAATTTTATAAAAAATGCCTTTATAATCGGAAACCAGTGTTTTCAGTATTATTTCAGTTTTATATTCACTGTTACTGTTTTTTGCCTTGATTATTATTGGTACTAGTCCAGTTACAAAACATAGTTAATTATGACATTTTCTTATTTGTTGGTTATTTTTTATTTTTTTTTTGGGGGGGGGGAGGCCTAATTTTTGAATACATTTTATTCTGTAGTTGATTCTCACTAATTCACTTATTAATATTCTCGTTATGGCTTTGAAATATAAAAATATTAAGTTCAGATTTATGTAAATATGTATGAGATACTATGAACTGAACTATCTTTTGAGTCCAAGAAGGTTATTACAAAAATAAATTATGCTGTTATTATTGTTATCTTTTATTTCTCTTTCTTAAATATGGACCTGTTTATAATCAAATTTTTGTTGTATGTAGTAGTGTTGTATATACAATATCATTGTAGACATCGTCCAATCCATTGTTAAAAGATAACTTAACTTAGAGTATAGCTAAAATGATTTTTTACAAATTTGAAGTTTGTTTGCTTTTATAACATTTTATTTAAAAAGTTGTTAGTTGCATGGACTAATGTTTTTCTAATTAACATATTTATACTATTTAATTATAAATTTTCGTTATAAAATATTTTTATAATTTAATGGGTCTACAACTTTGCTCCCGCCGTTTTTTTTTAATTCTTAGAAATTATATAAAAAAAAGTGGTATCTTATTTATGTTTCAAAGTATTTATCTTCATTAAGTAAAGCCTCCAGTTCATCATCTTCAAAAGTTTCTTCTCTGCCACCGCTATGCCGATCTTCAACAAAAAAATCACCGCTTTTAAAGCGCTGGAACCACTCGTGACACGTTCTGTCACTAATAGTATCATCACCATAATAACCCGAATAACCAGTACTTGAAATAACCCGATGAGCCTCAGCGGCCGATTTTTTCATGTTGAAATGAAAAAGTAAAATCTCCCGCAAATGACGTGAATTCGGTTTATAAGTTGACATATTTAATAAAGTGTAACTATATGACGCAAACAAACATTAACTAATATCGATGTAAGGTTATGTTTATAGATGTCACAACTGATGGAAAACAACTGTGATTTATTTATTTAAACTGCTACTGGCTACTAGCGCCATCTTTTGGAAAACGGCGGGAGCAAAGTTGTAGACCCATTATGTTACATGTTTTTTATTTTGATATCAGGTATCCTGTATATTTCCTTATATAGCTAATTTCACTTTTTTGTGTCATGTTACATGTTTTTTATTTTGATATCAGGTATCCTGTATATTTCCTTATATAGCTAATTTCACTTTTTTGTGTCAGCTTTATTTTGGGACTTTTCCCCTTATTCTATACCTTACCTAGAAATTAAAATCTGCCATCAATATTTTTTTATCATCTACTTATTATTTTTTCTCTTTTGGAGAGGAAATTACTGGTATTTATAGGCCCTTGCTGTAGCTCTGTACTACTTAGGTTGGAAACATCATGTTTTTCAGACTGCTTGTAATGACATACAGCTTGATATAAAGACTCCTTTTTGTAATAAATAGTTCTTTACTTTGAATAATATTAAAAAGCATATAATTTTTTTCTCTTATATTTTATTGAAATTTAATTTTGTTAAATCATATGTTTTATTACTTTTTGAAGAGTTTAAGTAACCCCTGTTTATGCTTTAGAACTTTTCATCTATGAATTATATATTTTATAATAAATATTTGATGTAACAAAGTAGAGAGTATAATGGAACATTGAATAATTGATGAGTTTTATTTATCTTTATGCATCAATGCAATTTTCTTTGGTGATGGAATTTTAGGCTGTGTGGATATACATTTTTCATAATATAATAAAAACTATGTATTTTTTTTTAACATATTTTTTTTTTTAGGAACCTAATTAATATTAAATTAATAAATGGTAAACATGTATTATTTTTGTAGAATGTTTAGTTTCTGTTAATCAGGTTTTTGAATTAATAAATTTTCAGTGGACCCTCATTAAATAAGTGTAATAAAACTTGAATTAAAAAATATGTAATTTTTAAAAAGTGTGAGAAACTGCTACAAAAGTATTAAGAGGCTATCTATGGTTCCAAAAAAAAAAAAAAAAAAAAAAAAATTTACTGTTGAACTGGAAGGTTCATTTTTTAAGGGGAAAAAAAGGTGGATTTACTTTGATCCATTCTTTATTATCCTTACTTTCTTAATATTCCTTTATTGATTATCACTCCATTTGTATTGAATGTCAGTATTGTTTTACAATACTTAGATAAGTGTTATTTATATAATTCTTTATTACATATTTTGTTCTACAGTGTGGCTTGTTTTGGGACTTATTAGAACCATATTTAAACTTGATTTTTACAGAATATATCGTGTAATTATAACAAGGGTCCATTATATATAATGTTTAAATAAGGTTCTTTAGGTTCAGGCAATGACTGAACCACAAGAACTTACTAAACATCTAATAGTAACAGTCAAGAAATATATATATTTAAATAAATGTTGATTCATGTGCCAAATAATGGTTCTTTTAAATAATATATTTAAAATTAGTTTTATATATAGCTGATGTAACCAGCATGAAAGTTTAGATGTTTGCCTTGCTATAATGCATTATTGTGAAATTTAATCTTATGCACAATGTGTGAAATCTATCGTGTATTGTGTCTGCAGTGTTACCTTAACATTAAAGAATAAAAAAAACTTGTATCTCTGGATGGTAATTTGTAAGTTTTAAAGAATTAACTATTTACCTATTGGAAATCTATTATTTTTTAAGCCAATATTTATTATGGAAATGGAATCTAGTCAGCTTGTAATATGTTTGTAATATTTTGTACTCATGTAATCTTCTAAGTCTTATATAATGCTTCATATTATTTTGCTGCTTCATTTTGGCTACTTAAAATACTTTTTAGATGCATACATAGATGCTACATTGTGATAACTGTTTGAAAATCATTTTAAAAAAAAATGTTTTGTATTTATTCTCTTTAAGGTGTTTTTTTAGAATAGTCAGCTGCAATATTTTTAGAAACAACAAATAGTATTGCTACATTGTTACCATATATTTGATGTTGATATTTTTTAATTCAAATTAATAATAATAATTTATTATTATTAATAAATTATAATTATATATGATATTTTTAAATTCAAATTAATAATAATAATTTACTATTATTAATAAATTTTTAATTAAAGAAATGAGTTTCTTGTTACTTGTTATCTGCACGTTTGAGTCTATTTTATGTTATAGTTGGAAATATTGTTTAACTTGTATAATTCCAAAATTAAACTACTAAACTAATTTAGAATAAAAAATAATCGTCTAATGGATAAAATAAAGTAATCAGTAAATTTCATAATTTCTACTTTTGCCGAAATCATTATTTCTAACCTAATTTTATAGTATATTATAGTGAACATATTGATTTTATTTTGTATTAATTTTATCGAGTCATTTCTATTTAAGTTCCATCTTTTTTTTAGATATATTATTAGTTTTGTGTCATATTAGTATTTTTAATTAAAATAAAATAAATAAAATAAGACCACAGTATTGCTCATTAAAAAAAAAACCAAAAAGAAAAAAAAAAAAAAAAAAAAAAAAAAAAAAAAACTATAGACTTTATACGTGTTAAGATTTGTTGAAATATTTTGGATTTATTGAAAGTCTGTATTATGGTACAGAGGATTTCTATTTCATCGATTAGATTTGTGATAAATGTTTTTCCTGTTATTAACCTGGATTATTTGTTCCTTTTGTAAAATATGCTGCTTGGAGAAGTAGTAAAGATATTTTGTTTATTTCGTTCTTTAAGAAATAAAATAATTGGAAAAGAAACAATTTTTTTTATGTCATTCTAATGGTGAGATGTGTTGGTATTTAATGCCATGGATGGTTGTGATTTATTTATTTCTAGTATTACTTGTACATTATTGGCAAAATTATTATGATACGAATATATGAATATATTATCAATAAAATTTAGTTTTTTATTTTTCATTCCCATCCCATCATATTAATCATATTACTTGATTAATAAGCTTAGACTTAACTGACTGTCAAGCAGCAATCGTAGCGACATTAACAGATTGAGTTAATGGAGTGCCATTGACTTCTCACTCTGCCCACTCCCCTCCTATTCTCCTGTTAGTTTTTCATTCTCCACTGTGATTTCAGCTTAAGCCAATGATGACAAGAATGTTTTGGTATTAAAAAGGCTTCAGGACTGTGTATGATAACATTTAGAATGTTAATAAAATAACAATGATTGCTTTTCATATTTAATACAAGTGTTCTCATAAAATCTGAAGAATTATCTTTTTTTTAGTCTGGATATTTAGGTGGTAGTCTAATCCTATATTTGTCCAATTATCAAGATTACTCTATATTGTTCAACTTCTCAAATTTAATCATTTTTTTTATATTGTATTGTTATATTTTATTTTAATTTCTTTTGACTATGGACGTCTTATGTATGAGAATGGTAAGCTTAAGATAAAGATAAGAATGAAGAGATAATAAATCACTTAGATTTATTCATCGACTCCTCAAACAATTACATTTTTAGTAGATATGCTGTTAGATTGTCATCGTTCCCTCTATACCAATCCCTTAATAACCATTCTAGTCCAGTCAACAAAGGATTATAGAGTGCTTTGTCTACAATCCTCTGTTTTTCTTCGGAAACATATTCATGGTAGTTAGAAAGTTAACATATTAGAAGTCTTAGCATAACATGACTATTTATAAAATTGAAGTTAGTTAAATTCTGTAAAATTTGTATTCTATAGTCTTTTATCATATTCCATATTATTCCCGAGATATACACTTGACAAATGTGAAAATTGGCATAAAAGTAATTTACACCTCACATTATTTGTTAAACTTATCTCCATATCTTCTAAAACATTCATCCTTTGACAAAAGTCCTTATTATGAATGTTGTAGAGCATTAAATTATCTTCAAAAATATATAGAGGAAAAGGTGTAAACATGGTGCCAAATTTACACCTTTTCTTCTCTTTTGTTTTTTATTTAAAGTTACTTTTAACTTGAAAAATTCTAGATTTTTGTCTTTCATTAACAACTATAACAGGTTTCTTAAATAGGAGAAGACAAAACAATGATTAACATTAATTATTTCGTTTCAAAAACGATGAGTTACAAAAGCTTCCAAAATGGGACCAGAAAAATTGGGGTGTATATATGGGCCCCTCTTCAAAAAAATCACAAAAAATAGTTTAAAACAGGATAAAACCATTCGGAACTGTTTAGAGTTTTGTTTAATAAAACAGGATAAAACCGTTCGAAACTGTTTAAGAGTTTTGTTTAATAAAACAGGATAAAACCATTCGAAACTGTATAGAGGTTTGTTTAATTTTTTTATTATTATTATTATTATTTTTTTTTTTACAGAAATCGCAATCATAACTAAATTTTAGCCCCTCCACGATTTAAGTTCCCACATTTGGGAACATTTTACCCACACATCTCCCCGACTGTCTGCAGAGAACTTTCCATCATAAAAGATGCGAGTTGTGATCTCTAACGAAAGATATGTCGATTTTCTCGGGGAAATGGGGGTCCATAATTACACTAACTTCACCTAAGAAAGATGGCCATTATCACATGTAACTTAAAAGCGTGCGTGACCGAAGGTGTGCTTTACAAAGTAGCTTGAAATATCCAGATATCATTGTGAAATTGTTTTTAAACATAAGAATATGGAACGAAAACGATTTCACATGTTTGCAAAAGTTTACGTCTAGAATGAACACCAATTTGCACAATAACTCAAGCATCTACACTAGTTGAACAGTCCTCGCCGCCAGTCTTCAATATCCCCCTTAGCCAGTTGGGAGGGGTGGCCAAGGAGAGCTCTTTTTTACACATTTTCCTCTATATATTCCAATTTATCTTAAATCTGTCAAAAGATACATTAATTTTAATGTGTTTTTTTGTCTAATGTGGTGTTTAGCAGTGGTCTTATTTCTTGAAACGCAATGCCTCCTATAAGTCAATATTCGCATTACGTATTCTAATTGATCGTATATATTGAACTCAATTATTTATTCTCACACTGAGAGTCCCAAAACCTGCCTCACATTTTTTTGCCATAGGTTCTATCTTTTTCAAGGATGTGTTAATTCCCATATTTCCAGGTCGAGTATTATCATTTTACAAAAATGTTTATTCCATTTAGCATACCCGAAAGAATTGAAAATTAAAATATAGACAGTCCTCGCCTTCAGTCATCAATATCTTCCTTAACCAGTAGGGAGGGGTGTCCATATTTACACCAGTGCTCGTTTTTACACATTTTCCTCTATATATTCCAATTTATCTTTAATTTGTCAAAATATTACGTATTAAATAAGTTGCGGTAAGCCGCACTTTTTTTCCAAAAAAGAGCAAGATTTCAAGGTTCAAAATTTCTTTTTTCCATATGAAATTTAATTAAATTTACTATTAGATCTTATATATATATATATATATATATATATATATATATATATATATATATATATATATATATATATATATCTATATTCGGCACATTTCCCGCTATAACACCAAAACTATCATCTAAAAGCTGATTAAATTTAATATTAGATCCTATGTATAAAATTTTGATTAAAGTTCGTGACCTGCCCACGCCAGACATGGGTGGTTAGGGATTCTCAGTGTGAGAATGAATCATAGAAGTTCATTATATATCGTTAATTAGAATACGTAATGCGTTTATAGACACTTAAAGGAGGCATTCAGTTTCAAGAAATAAGACCACTACTAAATAACACATTTCACCAAAAAGCATTAAAATTAGTTTAACTTTTGACAAGTTATAAATTGGAATATATATATATATATATATATATATATATATATATATATATATATATATATAATTTTTTCCCCCATCAGTTCCCAGGCACAAAGACGCCAGCACTTCACTTTAGTATGTCAACTTCCTAACTACCTGGAACATGCTTCCGAAGAAAATCCTTGGATTATATATAACGCACTCACCCCCATTTTCTGCCTTCATTGACTGGAATAATAAAATCCTTTATTTCACCTACTCCTTAATTTCATGATACCTTTAATAGTGCATTCATATTTATTTTTTTTTATTCCTCACTCAACAAAAATTATTTCTTGTTAAGAAGTCTTTATTGTGTGTATTTACGAGGTGTGATCAAAAAGTTCCAGGACTGAATTTTTATACATTTATTCATACAACATACAGGTTATTCAAATTTGTCTCCTTCGAAGTACTCCTCTTGGGAAGCTACACACTTTTTCCACCGGTGTTTCCACTGATCAAAGGCCCCAAAAAACTCTTCTTTTGTAAAGGTGTTTAGCAGCTCCGTTGTTTTTTCTTTAATTTCGTCAACTTTTTGAAATCTTCGTCCTTTCAGGAGTCTCTTGAGCTTCGGGAAAAGAAAAAAGTCGGCTTGAGCCAGGTCAGGTGAGTAGGGGGCTGAGGAATGACAGTCATTGCGTTTTTTACACAAAAGTTACGGATAACTAATGCAGAGTGAACAGGAGGATTGTCATGGTGAAGGACCCAATCACCACTTTGCCACAGCTCAGGTCTCTTTCTTCTCACAGCATTATGCAATTTTCTGAGGGTTTCAAGATAAACAAAACGATTAATTGTTTGACCTTGTGGAAGGAATTGATAGTAGACAACACCTTTACAGTCAAAGAAAACCGTAAGCATGACCTTCACATTTGATTTGACTTGGCGTGCTTTCTTGGGTCTTGGAGAACCTTTTGATGTCCATTGTGATGATTGGGCTTTTGTTTCCACATCGTAACCAAAAACCCATGTCTCGTCTCCCATAATGACATGTTTCAAGAAGCTTTCGTCGTCATTTGCCTTTTGAAGAAGTTCCTTTGAAACATGAGTTCGGTGTTGTTTTTGGTCTTTAGTCAACAGTTTTGACACAAACTTTGCTGCAACACGACGCATTTGAAGTTTTTCAGTTAAAATTTCTTGACATGACCCAAATGAAATGTTACACTCTTCTGCCATTTCACGGATTGTTAGTCGACGGTCTGATCGTACGAGAGCGTTCACTTTAGCACTTCAACATTGTCATCATTGATTAACGTTGAAGGGCGTCCGAAACGAGCATCGTCGTCTGTGGATGTTCGGCCATCTTTAAACCTCTTGAACCACTGATGGCAGCATGATCGGCTTAGACATTCTTCACCAAAAGCCTCTTGTACCATCAAAAAGGTTTCAGAAAACGTTTTGTTCAGTTTCACACAAAACTTCACACAAACACGATGCTGTTCTTTCACATTCATTTTCATAAAATAGCCAAACTCTATAAAACTAACCTCAAATAAACTGTACTAATGTTACTTTCAGTGATGTTATGATTGATCTGCAAACACAGCTGTGTTCTTGTTGAGTCAGGCAATACAATGCTGCCAACCGCATCGCTGTGAGACATTGCATTCCCATAGCATTTAAAAAGTCCTGGAACTTCTTGATCACACCTCGTATTTTGACAAAAGAGCACCTTCAAGCAATGTACTTAGTTTTTTATCACCTTTTGATATGTAGTATAAATTTTACTATAAATAAAAAATGAAACTGCCTAGAAACTTTTCAACTAATCATAGCTTTGTTTTACTTTCTTTCTTCATAGATATGCCATAATTATATATTATGGATACTTAAAGCATATAGTGTATTTTAAATTTTACTGCACCAAAAGACATAGGCAAGGACGGAACTAGTAGGTAAGCTTTCTCAAAATTTCTTACCAGTATTTATTGTATAATTTATCAAACCTACTTCTGGTCAAGCTTTACGGCAATTCAAGTTCTTCTGCAAAGAAATAGACTTCAGTCTTTAAGAGCAGATTTACTCAAATTTAACAATCTAACTGTTTGGGATTGTGTTAGGGATCTGTTATTAGAAAAATAGAAAAAAAAAACCCAGCTTATTTATAAAGTATATAACTTTTTTTTTTTTATTTGATAATAAATATAATTTTATCTTAATTTTCCTGATGTGGTTTGGAATAAGACCAGAGAAATTGCACCTCACTCTTGCTGACCAAATTGAATTAGCATCACAACGTAAGTTGTTGCAGCTGCGATCATCTAAAGATAAAACATTCCACAATAACCTTTTATTGAAATGAGTTATTAATTTGAAATTTATTTATTTATTTGATTGATTGTCTCTACTCTTCAGGATTATTGGCAGTCCATCTTCGATTATTTATCTCCTATATCCGTCCATAAAACCTAATAGCCTTTAAGAAATCCAACAGAGACTTCACTGATTTGTTATCATCTTGTAAGATTTCTTGAAGTGTATTTGAAATTTTAAATCTCTCCCTTATAGATGAAAGCTGTGGACAGTCTACTAATATGTGTTGTACTGTCCTGGGTTCCTGACAGTTGACGCAGGTAGGGTGCTCCAAACCGCGGAGAAGGTAGCCAGCCATGTGAGAATTCACAGTGGCCAATTCTCAGGCGGCACACAATTATTTCTTCCTTTCTAGACGTCCTACAACTTGTTTGCCTCTTTGCGGAGCAGTTCGTCTTTACATGTAACAATTTAGACCTATTTGTTTTCCAGTTCTCTTCCCACTTGGCTTGAGTCGAGCATCTTACATGCCTCACCCAGTCTTCTTTAGGTGTAAGGTTTATGTTTTTAACAATATCACCGTCACTAATTCTTGCTAACTGGGCTGCAGAATCAGCTCTTTCATTTCCAGAAATGCCACAGTGGGAAGGAACCCAAATAAAAATAATCGTATTGTTTTTCTCTTGAATTTTCCAAATAAGCTCAATAATTTCTAAAATTGTTACATGTTGAGACTGATCATTTTTTACTGCTAGTAATACACTCATTGAATCCGTGACAATTACTGATTTTTCATGTTCGGCTTCCAGGCAGTGTAGGAGTGCTTCCTTAATAGCAGTTGCTTCTCCAGTGAAAACGGAGCAGACTCGAGGTAACTTAAAGAAACTTACTTCGTTTTCCGTCACCACTGCACAACCCACTACAGAATTTTTCACATTTTGAAGCGTCAGTATATAAGATTTTATGGTCCTGAAACTTTTCTAAGAGAAGTAAAAAACTTTTGTTTGATTCAATAGGAATCGAATTACTTTTTCTGATTTTCTTCAGTGAAATATCAATGCATGGTTTATAATGGCACCAACGTGGTTTTATAATCCTTGTGTAGTGCTGAATATTATGGAGGCTAGTACCCAAATGGAATTCAGAGAGCAAGTTGAGTGCTCTTTGCTGGTAATTGCATTCTGTTCCCATGTATTCAGAAGAAACTACATTTAAAGGGTGGTTTTCTAATGCAGATAATTTAGCTGCATATTTTGCATAAAGATATTTTCTCCTTAATATCAAGGAAGGCTCTGCACTTACTGCATATATGCTAAGAAGAGGTGATGTTCTATAGGCACCCGTACATATCCTCAGAGCTGTGTTGTGGACTACGTCAAGCATTCTTAGAATCGATGGTCGGGCAAAGTTATAAATTACTGAACCATAGCCCATTTTACTACGTAAAGTGGCTTGATATATCTTCAATAGACACTGTCTATCAGCTCCCCAACTTGAATGCGAAAGGCATTTCAGCAGTCCCAGGCCTTTTGAGCAACTATCCTTGATATGCTTAATATGGTTGATCCAGATGAGCCGCTTATCTAAATACATACCCAAATACTTCCGGCTATCAATAAAAGCAACCTTAGTAGTACCCAAAGATAGCTCAGGATTATGCGAGCAGCTTCTTAAACGGCATATATGGATCGCATTTGTTTTGGATGTTGATATAATAAAACCGCTTTTTTTTCCCCATTCTTCAGCAGTGTTTAAAGCTTCTTGCAACTTCCATTCGATGAAATCAATAGATTTGCTTCGACTAAAGAGAAGGATGTCATCAGCATAGAGGACAATTTTTGTCTGCTTCGGAGTGTTTATTGCTAAGTCGTTTATAGCGATCAAAAACAGAGTGACACTAAGTGGCGAACCTTGCGGGGTACCATTATTTAGCAAGTAAGTTGATGAAAATGATTCTCCTACTCTTTTCTCTAAAGCCAAATTGAGAAGCTGAAAATAAGCCCCTTTTTTCAATTACATCAACAAGTCTCCTATTGACCATCTTCTCTTGAATTTTCGATAGACATGAACTAAGCGATATGGGACGATAATCAGTTGGATGACAGCTGTTAGGCTTCTTAGGGATTGGAACTATAATGGAAGTTTTCCAAATTTTAGGGAAACTGCCACTTCTCCACAATTCGTTATACATATTTGATGAGCTATCATTTCGTAAGAAATGCCATCAATACCAGGAGCAGATCCTTTCTTGTACTTTTGAATGGTAGATTCGAATTCCTTCCAACTAAAAGGAACATTAAAGGCTTCACTAAGGTCAGCTATGGTTTGGTCTTCATTGCTACAATTATCTTCATCATATCTTTAGGGTTCCAAAAGCCTCCCACACATCACATCTATATACAGAGTTAAAATGGCTTTATCTTTCATCCCGCAGAAATTATTTCCTAGCCTCCTTCCTCTATCAAACCATTAATTATCGGAATCCATAATCCATCCCGCACTACAAGATCTCGCTCCTCAGACCTGTATACTTCTTCCCATAAAAGTACATCATTTGACCACTCCTCTATTTCCCGTGCTACTTCCTTATGGAATTCACTACCCTGTAATATCCGTAATGCTCTATCTCTGTCCACATTTAAATCCCTTCTCTTTCAATACCTCCTTTCCCTCCAGATACTAGTAGTGATACTGACTAGGAAAACCTCACTATAAAAAAAAAATAAAATAAAATAAATAAAAGCATTCAGTAGATGTAAATAGGTTTTTATTTTTTCTCCTACAATTAAAGGAGTTTTGTAATTTTTATTTCATCTGTGTCTGTTTTTGTTCTTTATTTATAAAATTGTAAATAGTTAACCAGATTGTTAATTTATTTTATTTCATCTTATGAAAGCTAGACTCATTGTATTTATTTATGTACATTATATTATTCTTAGGGGACATCGTCCCAGAATAAAGTTTATTTTCTATTCTATTTTATTCTATATGTCCCTGCATCATTGTTGGGAACGGATGAGACTTTATAAAAATAATTACCTAGTAGATCTGCGATATTGATTGGAATGGTCACTACTTTTCCTTCTGATATTACTCCTGCTATATCGTTTTTGTGCCTAATTCCTCGTATGGAACTTATTTTGCTCCACATTTCTTTAGACGAAATAGCACTATTTATGGATGATACGTAATTCCTCCATGATGACCTTTTGCTGTCTTTCATGATTCGATTGGCTACAGCTCTCAACCTTTTAAATTCTATTGCATTCTCCTCCAGAGTCCTGCATTTCCTTAATTTATTGAGCACGCGTTTTTTTTCCCCTTACGGCTTGCTCACACCTATGGTTCCCCCATGGAACTCTTTTTGCCAACTGTTTTTTGGTTTTTGCAGGAATGTTCTGGTGTGCTGCTTGCAAAATTATACGAACAAATTCATCAACTTGAGAGTCAATGCTATTTTCTCTGTCTTTCAGCCCATTTATGCTTGCTATTACCGATTTATGATACTCGTCCCAATTCGCTGCTGGATATTTCCAGTGGTGCTGTAATGGCTATAAAGATATCGAAGTCTTTCCCATCCTAATAACTATTGGGAAGTGATCGCTTCCGTATAAATGGGGTTTTGTTTACCAAATAACATTTGGTGCTAGCCTAACATCAGCAATACTCAGGTCAATAGAGGAGAACTTGTTACTCCTCGAACAGAAGTGTGTATGTTCTCCTGTGTTAAGAAGAGTAGCTGTCTGATGTCCCTCTAAAAAAGCTACAACCTTCTGACCTCTGTGACTCACATCGGCTAACGTGGAGCCCCACATTGTGCTGTTAGCGTTGAAGTCACCAAGGATAAGGTAGGGTCTAGGCAGCTGATTTGTTATTTCCTCCATATCTTCACCAGACAAATATATCGCTTGAGGAATATATATGTTGCAGATTGTTATTTTAGTCTTATTAGCAAAATGGATTCTTATCGCTAAAGCCTCCAGAGGAGTAGTTAATGTAATCTCTTCAGAAAAAATATCTTCCCTAACAGAAGTAGAGACACCACCCCATGATCTTTCAAGGCATATTCTATCTTTTCTATATGTTCGGTATCCTTTTATTAGCATATGATTACATTTATTTAAATGGGTTTCTTGAATGCAAAAGCACAGTGGATTCTCTTGAGCTAATTATTTCTGAACATATTCTAAGTGGCGGGAAAATCTGTTACAGCTCCATTGTATTATTGATTCCATTTTCGGAAATTATATTTTCCATACCACTGGTATCACTTATGACAAAAGATGCTGCATCTTCAGTCTCGGATACACAATTAGATGTAGACATAAAAGACTTAATGGTTTTCGAAAACCTAATTTTCATACCTCTAGTGTTATTTGGTTTCTGAGTTCTTGAAACATTTTTAGTAGACCTGGAATGTCGTTCGTGAATTGTGAGGACATATTATTTATAGTGGAGCTATATTCACCTTGGGCCATGTCAATGAAGAGGCAGAGCCTTTCAAAAGTTAAAGGGTAATCCTCTGTTATCAGGTGGCGAAAAGGCTCCATGAACTCCTTTGAACTTGCTTATTTTTAGCTCGTGTTTCGTTAACAACAATATTTTTGGTCTCTTCTATCGTTGAATTTCTTTTATGAATGAATGAATGAATGAAAATAAATTTTATTCTGGGGCCCTTGCCCCTTAAGAATAATTACAACGAACAATTAATGGCTACCTAGCATACCGTACATATAATTAAGAAATATGATAAAAGCAAGGAAAATATAATTAAAATTAAATTTGGAATTTAAAAGAAATTAAATTAAAAATATAAGTATTGTTACATATTTTAAAATATCACACAAAAAACAAATTATATCTTGAGGTTAGAAACTAAGATAAGTTACTAAAACAAAAATAGAGAAAATTTAACAAAGACTCAATGAAATCAAATACAACAATCAAAGCTGCGAAATATAAATTATCTGGAAAGATAATGTGTCTTATCTGATAAATAATATAAATTATGTCAAAACCAATTCAGTGCAATAGTACTAGACTAATACTATACAAAATCAATATTGTATACTGAATGTTCATATCTCATTTTAAGAGATATTTTCTACATCTATATGACTATTAGATTGAATATCCAACAGGTAAATGAAAAGTCGGGATTTGAAGCTGTTATGAGAGGAGGAATGGCGAATGATGGAAGGGAGGGAATTCCAGAAGTTGGAAGCTCTAGATATAAAGGAACGTTTGAAGGATGTTGTGTTGAAAGGAGTTAGGTAGAGGTCTGAGGAACGAGATCTGGTTTTGCGGGAGCTCACTGACGATTTTAATGTTAAAGCTTCTAAGATATAGGAAGGTGATTGAGAGGAAAGAGATTTGTAAAGGAACGAACCAAGAAAGTACTGTCGACGGAAGGAAGGAAATAACCATTTTAATTTGGTGTAGTGGTGGGAAATATGTTCGTGGCGAGGTATTCTCAGAACGAATCTCAGACAGCAGTTCATTACCCTCTTTAATCTTGCCTCTTGAGATTTCGAGAGACCTCCATACACCACACTACCATAATCAAAATGGGGGAATATGAGGGACGTAATTAACAGTTTGCGGATTGACTGTGGAAGGAAATTACGGGATCGGTTTAGGAGTCGAAGGAAGGAGATTGATCGTCGGGTAATAAGGGAAATATGGTCTTTCCAAGAAAGGGTTTGGTCTAGGACAATGCCAAGGTTCGAAACGGACGGATAGAAGTTTATGGGATAGGAATCTATGGAAAAGTTAGGAATTGTGGGCAGGGAGTTAAGAAGGACTTTAGAACCTAAAACAATAGCCTTTGATTTGTTTGCATTTAATTTCAATTTATTATCAGAGGCCCAAGAGGCTATCGTGTCGAGATCTGCTTGGATATTTGTGATGGCGGTTTGTAGTTCGTTAGGGAAAAAGGAAAGGTAAATTTGGGAATCATCGGCATAGAAGTGAGAGGAACAATGTTTAATGAGGGGATAAAGGTCATTAATGTAAGCGCTAAATAGTGAGGGTGATATTGAGGAGCCCTGAACTACACCAGAGTTGATTGGAAGAGGAGAGGAAGGCGGAAGATTAGGGATTTGGACTACCTGAGTGCGGTCAGATATAAATGATTGGATCCATCTAATCGCACTATTGGAAAAGGAAATTGGATAGTTTAGATAGGAGTAGATTGTGATCGATGGTGTTGAAGGCTTTACTGAAATCAAGGAGAATGAGAATGGTAATTTTGTGCTGGTCCATGGCAAGGTGGATATCTGAAGTAATTTTTGCAAGGGCTGATTGTGTGGAATAGCCAGTCCTAAACCCGGACTGAAAAGGATTAAGGTGTTGCTCAAGGAAAGAGGATATCTGGGCTTGAGTTAGGTGTTCTAAGGGTTTGGAAAGGCTAGATAATTGGGAGATGGGTCGGAAGTCTTTTTCGGAGGATGGGTTAGGGACTTTATTTAAGGGAAGGACGCGAGCTTTTTTCCAGGCAGATGGAAATATTGAGTTCTGCAGGGAGAAGTTATAAATGTGGAGTAGAGGTGCTAGGATTATAGGAAGACACAACTTAATAAAGCTTGCTGGGATTCCATCAGGTCCCAAAGATTTAGAACGTGATTTCATCACAGCTTCTATTAGCTGAGAGGGCTCGATATAGGAAAGGAAGAATTTATCAGGATCAAAGTCATTATTATTCGGATTGTAAGCTGGAAATGAGGAGTGTGAATCGGATGAAGTAAAATACTTGTTAAGTTCGTCTGGAGTAATATGATAGGAAGGAGATGATTTAGATTGTAAGGAGGGGATTTGGCGGAGGAGTTTCCATTTTTGGCGAGAGTCTGAGTGCTCAGAAAAGGTTTTCTGGTAATATAGGAATTTGGATCGACGGATGGTTGATTGGGTTCGGTTACGGAGGGATTTAAAGGTTATTAGGTCTTCGGGATGTTTAGTTCGGATATATTTTCTTCTGGCAGCGTCTCTGGTTCTCATCAACTCTCTGATTTCTCGATTTATCCATGGTGCTGGAGGACGGCGCATTGTTACTTTTTTTTGTGGAGCATGTTTATTTAGGATGGATAGAAGATTGGAAGTTAAGGATTCGACCATAGGATCTAAGGACGGTATGGAGTAGAAGGCGTTCCAGTCTATAGATTCGAGATCGGATTGGATCATTTCGAAAGTTAAGGAATCTATATTGCGGTATGTTATGGTTCTAGGAGTGAAGGAAGGGACCGGGATATCATAGGAAATTGCTATTAAATCATGGGCGGAAAGAGAGGGTATTGGATGTTGGGAGTGTGTCAGCATTTTTGCGGGACAGTCAATAATATGTAAATCAAGCCAAGTATCCGAGTGAGAAAGGTGATGGGTGGCAGAATAGGGAACTATGAAGAGACCTAGGGATTGAAAGAGGTTATTAAAGTAATGTTTGTCGGGATTATCGGTTAAAAAATTTGCATTGAAATCACCGGCTATGATAATGTGGTTATAAGATGGAACTATGGAGAAAAGGAAGGATTCAAGACTTGGATCGAAGGGTACTTGTGGGGGGCGGTATATGACGGCGTACAGGATAGTTTGGGTGTTGACAGTAATTTCAGTAAATAGGTATTCTATATGCGGGGAACCTGGATTGGTCGAGGAGTGGAGGACACGGGATCTGAGTGATTCATGAATGTAGAGTGCAACTCCACCGCCAACACGGTTCGCCCGATCATGGCGCAGGAGGTTATAGTGAGGTAATGAGACTGAGGACGAGGGAATAAAAGGTTTGAGCCATGTTTCGGAAACCGCAATTACATGGTAAAAGTTCTGCTGGAAATGGAGTAGGAATTCGTCATAATGGGCAGGGATAGATTGTGCATTAACATGACATGCCGTGAGTATATTATTCATAGTAAGGTTTAAGGAAGGATAGGGTCAATAAAGGCTTAGTGGTAAGGGTAATTATAGGATTCGGTTTGGATAAGGCTATTAGTGGTAAGTTCACAATTTTATGGTAATACAGGATGTTGCAATAAGGGAAACACTTTATCCAATATAACAAATATAGATGGATAATCCAAAAAAAAAATAAATAAAAATAGAATAATAAAAAGTAAAATTTAAAGTAAGTGATGTCCTGGAAAAAGTTTTTACACATTCAAAAATAGATAGGAACATTCTTGTTAAGTAAAGAAAAAAAATAACAATTTGAAACCAAAGAGGAAAAATAAATAAAATATCGTTTCTTAAATAAATCTTCGATTTGATAATGGGGATGCTTAAGCTGAGATATCGATGGTAACAGAGTAGTTTTTTTCTCAAGAGAAAAACATCTAAGTCCTCTTCCTGGTCAACCAGGACGACAGGGTGCCCGTTGTCTCGACGACATCGAACTCTGCCTCCGGCAAACCACACGAACTTCAACTTGCCGGCGGCCTTCTTCTGCCTCGCCAGCCAGTATAAGTGGCGGTTCACAGGAGTCATTTCTTCACCCAGGAATATTTTTTCGTCACTTTCCCATCCTAGGTGCCTAGTCGAGAAGTCTCTTTTTTTTTTCTGAGCCTAATAAACTCATTCCTGACCACCTGGCGGACAAAACGTACTACAATCGGTCCTGGCCTGGGGTCTTCATCTCTAGATCTCTTTCTTTCCGCGAAATCTAGGTCTTCTGCTTTGAGTTTTATCCCCAGAGCTGAGCCTATGGTACAAATTATCCCTTCTGTAGTTTCTCCTGACTTCTGGGGCACACCTCTAATTTCCAACGAATTACTTAATTGTTTCTGCTCTACTTTGTTTAACCTTGTCTCGAGCTTAGTAATTTTCGTTTTTAGAGACTTATTTTCAGTTAGTAGTTCTTCTATTAACCTTTCTTGATTTTTTGCGTGCTCTTCTAATTTTTTTTTTAATTTTTCCGAATTTTCAAAGGACATGTCGACCTGTTTATTAAGTGTTTCCTTAACTTCTCTGAATTCTCCCGATAGTTTGCTTATTTCCAATAAGATTTCCTTAAAACCTGTTTCTGATGAAACCCCTGATTTGTTTATTGTTTGATCGTCTTTATTAGACGGGTTTGTGATTTTTTTTTTTTTATTGCATGAGGGGTCGCACTTCCAACTTTTAAGGTCTCTTTCATCCTGTTCTTTGATTCCCGTGCATTTTTTGTGAAATATTACGTGGCATGTTGTGCACGTAATTGCAGCTTTTCCGTCTCGGCTAACGGTTGAATTACAAACTGGGCACAAAGTCATATTGAAGTAAAATGGGCGGAGCTAGAGATAGAGTAGGGAGTGGCGAGAGTGGGGACAGGCAGTCTTATAGTAGGTAGATAGAGAATTAAGCACTAGGCTTACCTTTGTCTATTGCAGAAAATGTATATATCTTTATCTACTTATTGGCCTCAAGAATGTATTTTCTGTTTAAATTAGCGACACTATAAATTTATAATTCACTATATTCGTAATAGTTAGTAATGAAACAGTATATATTAATAAAAAAACAACACAAATCAAACAAATTGCACAGTGCGATAAGGGAGCTGATGTGTATAATACGGCTGCTAGTGAGCGACTGAATGCTTGTCTGTTAGAGGTATCTGGTTGTTTATCAGTAGATATTTTACGTGTAATACAGTCCGTTTGTTTTCCGGTATTAGTTCGGGTTTCTGTCTTAATAACACGGTTTATTGATTTTTCTTTATTATTTGTCCCTTTTTTTTTTTTTTTTTTTGTTAAATAATTCTGCTTTCCTCTCTTCCTTTTGGTCGTTCATTTTCTTTTATTTTTGAGTTGTTGAGTACTTTCGAAGTATGTTTAACCAATTGAATCTCCTGGTTATAATTAGTCATACATTCGTTGGTCAAGTTTGTTAAAAGTACTGTTCTTTCACTATTAAGGTCTTCCAAATCGCCTGATTTTTGAGAATATCCAGCGGAGTGCCCTACAGAAGCCAATAGAATGTTTGTATTTTTTTTCTGGAGAAACACAGTGAGGAGTTAAAAGTCCCTTTTTGTTGGTTTCAATATGAGTATTGATTTTATTTAACGAGTCTATTTGAAGATCAATCATTTTCAACTGCTATGTTAGTAGTTTGATTATGTTTCATAGGGTGATCGACAGGATTTTCTGACAAGGGGACGTTTGCAGTTGTAACTCACAGATTTGAATGCCGATTTGTGTGTGGGTAGTAGGGACCTATAATAGTGCAAAACTAGAGTTATAGTCGCCAATGGGCATTAGGAGCCGAGAAAAAAAAAATATATATGAAAATCATGTTTTATTTTTTTTCTCAGCTCTCAGTCAAGATAGAGAAATTCACGTTTAATTGCAGTTATGTATGCTATTAGATATAAAAATACTTCCGCAATGCTCAAGGCACCACTCGGCTTTAGGGTGCTCAAAAACTCTAAAAAAATGACAAAATTCCAAGGAAATCCGTTATAAATCAGTGGAATATTTTCTGACAACTGACCTCAAATCTCGATTCAGCGCACCATAAAACCCTTATATTTGAAATTTTACCAAAATCAAAAAATATCGATTTTATACCCCTTTCGAGGAGGTTAAAATTTTGAAGATGAGATATCAACAATTTCTAACGGCCATAACAACTGCTGCGTTCAACCGATTACAGTATTAATAGCATAAATAGAATCAGCATACATTCTGCTTTTTATCCATGTGTATAACATTGGGATTACTCCAGATTTTAGTGGACAAAACTGATGTGAATGAAAAAATCCGAGGTCAGCTATAACTTGAGATATTTCAATAATGGAAAATCCTGCGGCCTCCGGATTTGGGCTAAACTGTGCAATTTTACGGCTTTTAGATGACCTTAAAATATGGTTTTAATCGGTGGCGAAATGTGTGAGATAGCGCAAATTATTTACATTTTTTCAGAAATTGACAGCTCTTGCCTTCTAAAATCATACAAAATTTTAAAGGTAAAAAAAAAACTATTTTTTATTTCGACAAAACTTTGTTTCTACATGTTTTTGGAGATGAGGAATCTGAAAATAATATCAGTTTTTAGTTTAAAAATTTAGTTTTTATGGTCGTTAGAAATTGTTGATGAAATCTCAACTTCAAAATTTTAACCTCCTCGATAGGGGTAAAAAATCGATATTTTTTGATTTTGGTAAAATTTCAAATATAAGGGTTTTATGGTGCGCTGAATCGAGATTTGAGGTCAGTTGTTAGAAAATATTCCACTGATTTATAACGGATTTCCTTGGAATTTTGTCATTTTTTTAGCACCCTAAAGCCGAATGGTGTCTTGAGCATTGCGGAAGTATTTTCATATCTAATAGCATACATAACTGCAATTAAACGTGAATTTCTCTATCTTGACTGAGAGCTGAGAAAAACATAAAACATGATTTTCATATTTTATTTTTTTTCTCGGCTCCTAATGCCCATTGGCGGCTATAACTCTAGTTTTGCACTATTATAGGTCCCTACTGCCCACACACAAATCGGCATTCAAATCTGTGAGTTTTTTGATAACGTTTCACTAGACTGTAGATTCAAAAAACATTATTTAGATCATAAGTCTTCAAAAATGCGGCTGTTATATCAGGGGAGTCGTCACAGTTGGGGAATCCCTTCTGTTGGCATTACTGTCGGTTCAATATTTTATCGACGTTACTTTTCTCTCATGAAATTTAAGGAAACAGTTCCTGTCGACTTTAAGGCACAATCGAAGTTCGCATTTGGTACAATGCCACGTAGTTTGCCCATTTATACACAAACGGCATCTTCCTTTCGAAATTACATCCGGAAAGTGTCTCCATCCGCGTTTTCTTTGTCTTCTCTTTGTCCTTTTCTTTGCCCCTTTCTTCCTTGGCAAGGTCTGCCTAGTATGTTTCTTACTGGTTATGGACGTTGGATTTTGTAGTATAGGAATTTGTAGCGATACATTTTCGAGCATCGGATTTTCTTCATTTAAAAGTCTAGGTTCCTCATCAGTTTCCTCGAATGGAAAAGAGATAAAATCTTCATTTTGTGAAGGGTCTGTTACCGTTTTAGCTATTGGTGAAGTGTCAAATAATGTGAGACCGCGTAAATCATATTTTGATGTCCCCTGAGGGGAAATGGCACTAAGCTTAGGTGGAGGGTGGTCTGTCATTATCGAATCATTGTTATTCGATAAGGACAAAGTTCTGAGTGATCGTATGTTGAACTATGAAATGTTAAATTAAAATCTTCTTTTAAGTAATTAAAAAATTCGTCTATTCTTCCAGCGAGTTGATCGTCAGTTTCCTCTTTATCCTCGTCTTCGTGATCAGAAGGGATATTACACTTGGGCACCAAAGACAGAATCTTTCCAGCTCATGAATGTTTCAGAATGTTTTAAGCTCGTAATTTCGAAACAAAATAATTTTTTAACCAATTTTAAGGCATTTTTAGTAAGTTTAGATAGAATAGTAGTCGGTGAAAAAGCTTTGAAACAACCTAAAACATTGAAAATTATGAGTTCTTACCGGCATCTTTAGTGTTGGCAGTCCAGAGGACCGAGATATCTGGAGTTATCAAACATTGGACTATGAAAACCTTTTAAATGCTATAGCTACGATAATCCCACTTATGTATCATGAAATACAAGGTTGAATAAAGGATACCAAACAAGCGGTAATGCATAGGAGCTTACGTCATTTATTTACCAACGCTTTTAAAATGTGTATCCTCCAGGATGCATTGCCCGGTAAAGGGTTAACTATGAAAAACATGTTTCATATAAATCTCCGGTTAATCCGACCTGTTGGCCGTTCCGCCCTTCCCCTTGATCCCTTATGGGTTGGATTAGTGAGGTTCCACTGTTATGATATTGTAATAAATAAAGCTTTTAACTTTTTGTTTAATATTATTTTAATGTTAATGTGGTGCTACCGGACTTAGAATTATTTTTACATTCCTTTTAAAATAATAATTTTATATAATAGATGATAAGCCCCGGATCAGATATCACCCCACGACACTGTTGTGCTTCTGGGGTCGTTAATTACGTCATTGGTACCATTTGAAGTACTTATGTTCGTTAATTGTCTACTTTTGAGCGCAAATTACTTCATTACCGTAGTTTAAGGAGAGTTCCAAACCTGTTTTAATCAGAGAGGAATATGGGATGCCTTACCGAGTGCACAAGAGAGTAGTCCAGATTGAACAGACCACATGCTGTAAAGACGACTTCCCTCTTCATGGATAGGTGCAGCAGTAACCTCTCCTTGAAAAAATATCAAATATAGAACATCAAAAACTTAACAATTTTATTGGTCCTTATAAGCAATCTTGTTACAGTATGTGTTAGTAATGTTAGATAGTTATTTATTTAAGCGATTCGACTGTAGCCTTCTAAAAAAACCCTATGCTTACAAGTCCAGGTGAACTGAGATTAATATAAACGTCTTGCTAGAGCCACTTCCATGCTATATGTATTCTCCCTACAGGTCGAATTTTCTTGCTGTCAGTTAAGAGGTTATGCAAATATCTTTATCAAAAGTTTTAAAATGAGCAGTTTACAAAGATGAGGAAGATATTTTTTTGTTTAAATGTACCGTTGGAAAAAAGGACAATTTGCTCACAGAATACTGATCCAGAATAAAAAGTTCATTATCAGCTGTTGTTAAGCTGAATGAATCACAAGACAGTGATGCAATTGTTTCAGCATTCTATTGTGTGTGAAAAGGAACCTATATTGAGCTTCTGGATCCAAATATCTTTCTTTGGGTTAATTTGTGATATGTTTTAAGTATCCTCGCGCTGGATTATTTTTCCATTCCTAACGTTTGAACCTCTTTCTCATTTCATCTGCAAAACTAGTTGGGAATCCCCAATTTCTTAGATAGGAAATCGAGTGGAGGGAGAATCCCATCGTGTTCAAGTATTTCTCGCCTCGTGAACGGGAGGCTTAGGATAATTCTATTTTGGGGGTTAGTTACTAGTGACCGTTGAAGTAATTAATCCTGTAGACTTCCACTTACATCGCTTTCCAAGAAGCTTAAAATCCTTCAATGAGACTTTTCAATGGAAATCGAGAATGTACCGTTGCTTCGTACATTATGGTTGTTATTATTATTATTATTATTTTTTTCCGTATTCCATCAAAGTTGAAATTTCTTTAATTATTTGACTATGCTAAATGAATTTTTAAACGAAATTACATCGTTTTGTTTTCAGTTATTTTATAACATTTTTTTAGACAGCATGAAACTAAAATTTAAAATAATGGTAACAATAAGCCATTCTTGGAAGCATAAGTTTTCCGCTTCCAAAACGTCTAATTTGGAAATTCCAAGATTAAAGTGCTCTTTTCGAAAAGGCTGTGAGTAAATAGTTCCAGAAATTTGAAAGAGGCAACATTGGCCTTGAGAGGAGATCTCGGGTCGAAAATCGTTTGATGAGGAAGATTTGCCGGATTGTTTAGAGAGAGGCTACCTGCAATTAGCAAACATCTAATCCAAAAAATAAATCCAAAAAATCCATAAAAGCCATGTTATTTAAATATTAAAATAAATATGCCAACAGATGTTAAACTAATTTATTTTTGGCCCAAACTCCAAAGTAAAGTATTGAAATAAATTATTTTAATTCTGTTCAAGAATTATATATATCTCCTAAAACCCGAGGTGTTAACTATATGACCTGTTTCACCTATAAAAATGATACTTTATTTCAAAATTACAATATTTACTTCATAATAATAATCGATTGAAAAATATTGATAGTTGCTTACGTTCTTAATAAGGTCAGAAGGCTTTTTGATGATCATCAGGTGATAGAGGTGGTGATTAAACTCCTTCGTCTAAAACAAACCGTTTTATTGAAATATAGGAGCTAACGATACATGAAATGAGCAAATAATTCTCACTAATGACTATATAATAAAAAAATTATTTTTTAGTGACTATTTCATCTAACGTTTTTTGTTAATGACTTAAAACGAAAAAAGATGTTGAAAACGAACCGTGAGTTGAAAGAGAACAAACGCTTGTAAACAAATATATTTTCAGATTTATAATTCTTTTGCCACGAGAATGAACAAACTGGAAACATGTTTCTTTCAGCCATCTATACTATATCTGCTACTTCTTGTCCCTTTGTGTTTCGGCAACACAGGGTTTTCCTTACCGGGGGGGGGGGATTTAATTCCACTGCCACAGCCAGTGAACAAAATGTTACAGTCTAATGAATGTACCCAGAGGTCTTTTAGATTCGATAATTTTATTAGTTTTTAATGTACTCTACAAATGTTCAAATATATCTCAATGATCTTTGATATGGAGTTACCTATATTGTCTAAATTTTTGACGAGGACTGTAAGTTTTATCCAACGATATCTGTTCTTGACGTTATTGAAATTATTTGGTTATTGCACAAACACATTTGTATTGTGATACATTTCAAATTGAATTAATACAGTTATCCGAAACATTTAAAAATACAAAATATAATTATTTCAAGTTATTACTGGTCAACAGACTAGTCTTCTTTCGGAAGACTAGAACAACTTCCTTATACGAATGATTTCATTAAAAAAGATTTTTCCGTTTCTAAATGTTCCATAGGAATCTTTGTATCTATTTTACTTCTTCTTCTTCTTCTTCTTCTTCCTCCTTAGTGTCTTTCAGCGTGGAGGTACCTCGGTCCAAGTCCGCCTTGTTTCCCGGTCTCTTGCCAGCGCTTTCATGGCATTTAGGCTATTTCCTCTACTTTGTCCCAGCCTGGAGATGTGGTCCGTCCATGTTATTCTAGGCCTGCCCCTGGGACGTCTTCCGGTAGGGCTAGCTTAGAAGAGCTTTCTTGGGTCACGGTCCAACTCCATTTAATTGAAGATAAGAACATTTTGAGATGTAGATTGTTGGGGTAGGCAGTCATAGATACACAGTAAATCATTATAATAGAATAATGTTTTTTAAAAAACATTCTCTCAGTTTGTTTACAATATTTACTGAACCTCTGATGAAGGCTTGCAGTGCAAATCGGAACGTGGGAATTATAAATTAAAATATTATTTTGATTTGCCGTGTATCAATGACTGCCTACCCCAACAATCTGCATCTCTAAATACTTCACAGTTAACTAATACCTTATGAATAAGAAAATTTCATTATCAATCAATCAATCCACATATTATCGCTTTTTCCAATAACAAATTAATTGAAAATCACTATACTTTATAATTGCTAGACCTTTCTGAAATTATAATGATGGTTTCAAATTTGGTATAGACTAGTTCACTAGTTTTCGTGGTTAGTGATAATAAACGAAAAATGTCTAGTCCTTTTATATAATAACGAGCATCCCCCGTCGCGACTCCCCCCGCTCTCATAAGTAAAGAACGTTGATAATTTTAACTAATAACTGAATAATAAAATCGCACTAATTAGGTGTTTAGAGATTACATAAAAGCATAATTAGACATCCAATTTTTAATTTCAATGTATGAGTTAGTAATCCAGATGCACATAAACTATTAAGAAACTCTTGCGGATAAAGGACTGCATTATTACTTACAACTAAATGCCCATGAATCATATGTGTACGCACCCTATATCAAAAAGAAAGGATCGACATTTTGATTTGGTAATCATTATTATTCAGCAGAAATAATTTTATTGTTTTCATCTGGTTGGATTTTAATTTCTAACCATAAACGTATATGTCAGTGTGGCAAATTATTATTTGCCTTATCTCTGCCACTAAACATTGTACATTTAAATTTTTATTATTTTAAATTTTATTATTATCAGACCTTCCTAGAACAATGAAGAATATATAGTTAAAATAAGTTACAGTTACGTTAAGTAGTTTTACCATCGTGACCTGTATTGCGGACTGATGCTAACCACATATCGGTCGACTATCCAACTTCACTGGGATCCACATGTCCCACTACCTATTTAAATCTTTTTTAATAATTTAAATGAATATAAGTAAATTTTGTTTTTAGCTTTATATAACACCATATCATTGCAACCTCTCTTGAATGGCGATCGCCACCTATCGGTCATTTTTTAAACTTTACTGCGCATCACATATTTATCGTTTTTTTAACAACAATTTAACTAAGCAATGTAACTTTTATTATTGCTAAACCGTCCTTCAACTGTTTACCAAAATGACGTAGTTCAAATTTGGTACAGATTGGATCAGTAGTTTTCGTAGTTAGTGATCACATACGATAAATGGCTTGTCCTTTTATATAATAGTATAGATATAGATAACATAGATTAGTATATTGAGGCCGTGACGGACGTTAGGTTTAGTTTGCCAAAAGCATTAACATTTTCATAATCTCAGCGACGCTGGTTCGAATCTTGCCTAGACAAGTCGATATTATTTGGTGGTGGATTCCACCTTTCCACTGTGGCTACAAAGTAAAAAATTATATGATTTTGATTACCTTTTGAGTTAGCTTTGATGAGGAGGCAGTGATTTTCCACATAATTGTCAAAAAGTGCAGAATCCACAAGATTTTATCAGCTTCTGTGTTCAGAAACTGAATATCAAAGTTTTTGTGAAGTTTTAGGCTGTTGTATACGTAGAATGTTATTATAGTGAGCCCTAAAAAGGAGACCGTAATAAGTACAGTTATCAGCCAAGCAAAAGAGGCTTGGAGAATGTCACAGGTGTCGCAGAGCTTGTTGTGAACATCGGAAAGAATGTTCACCTGCTGATCTTGATAATGGGTTTTGGTTGTCATCTTAAGTTCGCTTAAGGAGTCGCAAGCTGCTATTAACCTATTCTCTACGTACGAGGGAGGCCAAAACTGAAAACTGCGACATTGTCAACCATGCAGTTAATATGAGAATACAGCCATACAATTTTAAGGCGATTCCTTTATTATGAGAAACATTCCAAAGGCAGATAATCAAGTTTATAGAAGAGGTCAGTAGATCTGATAAACCGAAGTGGTTCTTATAGTGAATGTTTAAAAAAACATCTACATCTTTCAAAACCTCTATGATTTGACGGACAGCGCTACCCTCCGAATGGAGGTGCCAACCGATACGATTAAGAGGATGGACTGGCTAGTGAAGAGGCATGACAGTAAAACGATTTCAAGTCTCTTCACGAATTCTTTATCAAACGGTAGGACGAAGAATAAGATATAATTTATATAAACCGTTAAAGATCCTACTGTAATGGAAGCTATTACTGAAAAGATACTCAAGAGATATGATGAGATAAAACGATCTCTCTTCAAGAAGAAAGGGAATATGCCTATTACTGAAGAGAGCTGATATATTGTCTGGAAATAGCTGTACTTCCGAACTACGCTAACGTGAACATTTTTTGATCTGCCCTGAATGGAAGCCATTATAACGCCAGTATACCGATTGAGACAATATTTTTTGAAGCATAGCTCGAAGAGGAATATTTTAAAAATCGAACGTCATTAACAAAGATCAATAGAATCTACAATATTAAGAATGCCTAATCAGATCTAATGTCAATCTTTTGTTTGTATTTGAAGTGAGCAGTAGTCTGGAATGGATATAAGATCTGATATAATGAAGCAATGAGTTTCTGAGATTCTGTGTTTTTCATCCCAATATTGTTTGATATAACAGACAAAGGACAGTCCCTGGTATTTAGGAAATAATGTCAGTTCTATACTCCAACCCCTTCATTTATTCCTGATTAATGTTAAGTACTTGTATTAGGTTCTGAGATTGAGTATTTATATTAATCGTTAAAATCGGCAACCCAATTATTTCGATAATCAAAATTTTTTCATATAAGTTTTAAAAATGTACAGTTGACTGGACCTTCTATTTTTGACGAACTCTTCCTCTTCTAAACTAATTATCAATAAAAACTTATTTATAATATCTTAGTAGTAAGTTTAGCAGTGTTGAGTATGAAGGGTGTCAAAAAAATATTCCAGGCTGATTTATAAGCAAAGTGGAAAATAATTGAAGGGTTTGGAGGATGAATGGGTTATGTAACATTTTTTAAAAACACAATCTAGTTCAATGCATGAAGGACTTACATGCAGTAGAGAATCTTTCATCTAGGGAATGTTTCTCTAGAAATAGAGAAGTGAATGAGATAAAGGGGTTATGTAACATTTTCCTGCTAAAGGAAAATGTTATAAAAAATAATTAACATAAGTAACAAAACATAACATAAATTACTCAAAATTGTATTTGTTTCATAGCTCCTTTATCCACCAAATCCTTTTATTACTGTATTACGATAACTTGGATAAATGAAAGGGTTGTGTTACAAAACACAATTTTCAGTAATTTATGTTTAATTTTTTTTTTTTTTTAACATTTTTCTTTAGCACGAAAATGCTACATAGGCCTTTATCTTCTTCATAATTTTTTTTCTAGGTGTTTCGAAATATTTATATTTAACTACCCAACTCTTCTGCACTTAAATTCTTTATCCACTGAACTAAATTGTAATTTAAAAAAAATATAACATAGCTCTTTCATCCACCAAACCCTTTAAAATAAGAACACCCTCAGCATATTTTGTAATTTAATTTATAATTGAAAAACTTTATATTTCCACTTTATTCCTTAAATTCTGTGAAATTCCTTTTACTGATCTCAAGGCTGTCTTTACGTGTTACACATTTAAATTGTTTTGGACAAGAGTTTCATTTACCAACAGTCTTTAAATAAAAAAAACAAAAAAACAAAAAAAAAACAACAACAACATAAAACGTTGAAGGTATCTTTGAGTTATTTTAAAACAATGAAAATATTTGTTTGTTTTATTTTTCCAGGTATTACGAAAATCGGCAACGATTTTATTAAAATTCGTGTTACCATTTTCAAGAAATATCAAATTAAAAACGGATTAAAAAATATTCATATCAGATTTTTTTCAAAATTGAATTAATTGGTTTTCATACTTCCATTACTATACTTTAAATATTACTATGCCATCTGTTGGCGTATCTAATTGTATTAGATTATACATTATTAGAGGTATAATCTTAGAACACTTTAAACTTTAATATACACTTTAAAATAATAATTTTCTAAGAAAAATCCATTGTTTCCAATTGCTTTCATCCATCTTTCTGCCAGTAATTGATTTTGACGCCGCACACTGGGGCCATCTCCTCACTAACACCGCTCAAAACTCTATTTTTGATTCTTGGGTATTTTTACTATTTTTTGTGACTAATAAAATCTACTTAATATGGCAAATCAACTAGTTAACAACACGCGCTTTTGTTTGTTTACTTTCAATATTTTTATTCGTTTTATGTCGCGGATTTTTAGAGAGCATTATTCAGTCGATTGTAAAGTGGAAAGCATTTCAATACGCTAATGTTTTCTTCTTTTAAATTTTCATATTTCAAGTCATGATATGTGGTACTCAAGTGAAGCTATATAATATAAAATTTTAATAAATAAAATATTAAGAATGAAATTCAAAATTTAAGATCTTAAAACTTAAATTTGATTAATTCAATTTTGCGCAAGGGAATTGCAAAACTGCCACTGTGATATGATAATAGAAGCCTTTGTAAAAATAGATGTGAAGGCAAAAGTGCAATTCCCTCGCGCAAAATAGAGATATTGAAAATTTTGAATTTATTGAAAGGTCCACAACAAAGATTTTAAGGATTACAAGGAAAATTTTAGTAGAAAAACTTCTAGAATTAAATAGGTATGTAATATAAAACAATAATAAATATAATTCTAAGGAAAAAATTGAAAATCTTTAAATTTTAAAATTTGAAGCCTAAATCTTTGAATTTGATTATTTCAATTTAGCGCAAAGGAATTGCAAAACTGCCATTGTAATATGATATTAGAAGCTCTTGTGAAAATAAATGTGAAGGCGAAAGGGAAATTCCTTCGCGCAAAATTAAGAAATTGAAAATTTTGAATTTAGTGAAAGGACCGCAACGACGATTTTAAGGCTTATAGAGAACAATTTAGTAGGAAGACTTCTTGAATTCATAACATTAAAGACGTTTTTAATCGGCTGCTAATATCTGCGATCTATTGATAACTAACCTCAGAAAAATGCCAACATAAAAAACGAAATTTTTCCGCCCCGAAGTTTGTAACATGTTACCAATGGACTCGGACCATCTTTCTAAAACATAAATTGTCACCTTAAATCTAGCATCATATTACGGATTCGGATAATTCTGATTAGAGCCTTAATAAACTTTTTTTAGGGGATCAGGTAAAACTAACATTGATTTAATATTAAAATTTGAAATGATTCTTCTAAATTTATGTGAATAGTAAATAAAAAATTTAAAGACATTATATATAAAAATATTGCATACTTATTATTTAATTATAATCCTGAAGATTTGACTGATACTTAAAATATGGTAAATGCTTATTGTTCACATTTTATTGTTTTATCTGTAGATATTGTGCGAATTATGTGTACCTACTGTTTATTATATTTTAAAATTTTTATACCATTATGTAAATTTTATTACTTTTATGTATTTATTCAATTGTTCAATAAGTAGTTCTACAATTTTTTTTTTTATCATTATGATAATTCTGTCAAATAAAGTTTAATATTAAATATATAATATACGAACATTATCAAAAAGTAATGCATTTTAATAAATTAAAACTTATTATTAATAAAAAATAGGCTTTATTAAACTCAATTAAAACTTTATCTTTTGGTTTATTATTTAAAATAAATTTATAAAACGAAAAAACCGCCTTTTGGAGTTTTGAGCGCGAGCGCCCTATTTAAGGCCCCAGTGTGCGCCGGTAGCGCTCCCATTGTTTTGATACAAAGAACTCCTAACATCCTATGTTTACATCTTCGTAATTATCAAAGATCCGACCATATAGAGACATTGTAAAATGGCTTGGCTCCTGATGACCAAAGCGCGTTATGTTGCTCTAAAAACTGCATAAACTCTGCCATGCAGTTTACAGCAAAGGTTTGATTCCACTTCCCGACCACCAGGAACAAGCTCAAAATGCAAAACGTTTTCAAAATTTCACTAACCTCAAAGCATCACTTATTTCCCAAACGAATCAAATTGCAGCTGTATTTCGGTGAATAGCTGAATCTCCTATGGCACCAAGTTCTTCGGTTGCCTTCGCCCCTGGACATTTTTTCTTCTTCTTTTTTTTTTCTGGCATAATAATACAGATATAAATGACCCACTAAAGTCAAATAAAGTCACGCGGAGTAGAAGGATTAGTAAAGGTTGACACTGCCAAAAATAGTGGGAACAAAAACTATTAATTTTTGTGTTCATGCACAAGAACTATTGTAACAACTTAGTATTATATGCATTAGAGGTCTATTTAGAACAAGTTTTTTCGAATAGATATCTACTCATATTTTAGGGGAAAAAATTAAGCAGAAACAATATACATTTACATATTATTCCGGGTCTTATTTATTAATTAAATACCTGAAAAAAAAAGCTTTTCCTGCAATCATCACTTATGTTGTATTTCATCATAAAAGTTATTACATTGTATTATAATTTTGCTTCTTCATTTGCTGTCATTTTTTATATAACTAAGTCATTGCAATTGTTTTAATCGTTATTATTATCGAGGTATTTACCGTAGTTTCAAACTAACAGAAAACCTTGATTTTTTTTTTTTTTTTGAACATAGTTTTAACAACTTATTGGTATTTACAACTTTATACAATATATACAAGTAAATTTTAGAAAATATAAAATACTCACTATAAGCACTTCACTAAAATTTCTACATTAGAAGGTCAGTTGACTATCTTCTTTTTTGATTCTTGATTATCGGGAATTGAGTGTGATGAAAGTTTAGAGACTTGTGGATTAGTTTGGGTATAGAGTTTACTATGAAAAGATATAGATCTGATTTGGGCCCAATCAGCAACGTATGGAATATTAAGATCTTAATAGATAAGCTGGTTTGTGATATAATAAGGAGCATCGAGAATCTTACAAAGGATTTTAGATTGTAAGGATTGGATATGAGAAGAATTAGAAGGTTTTGTGGAGCCCCTAAGCTCAATTCTGTATGTCCAAATGGTCTAATTACTGTCATGTAAATAAGTCTTTTGTAATTTATTGGGAGCTTTGAACGGTTGTCTAGTAAATGTTGAAGTAGTTGGAAACGGTAGGTTTCTTGTCTTTTAAGTTTCGTATGTGGATTCCAAGTCGCTTGTCGAAATGGTGTTCCTAGATAGTGGATCTGTTCAGCGGGGATCATTGGAATAGTATTAGAGGGTATTCTAGGACAGAAAGTCGTAGGTTTACGACGAAGGGTAAAGGTTATTTGATGAGATTTGTTTGGATTTATCTTAATTCTTTATTTCTGACACTGTTCACGAAGGTTTGTAATATGAGATTGGAAAAAAAAAAAAAAAAAAAAAAAAAAAAAAAAAAAAAAAAAAAAAAAAAAAAAAAAAAAAAAAAAAAAAAAAAAAAAAAAAAAAAAAAAAAAAAAAAAAAAAAAAAAAAAAAAAAGCTGTGAGATATTAAACTTTATTTAATTTACCTGATACATATAATTTGATTAATGATCTTACTACTAAGACGAGGTTATACATCATGGTTACTAGATTAGAGATGACTGTATTTCTGTTACTGACCAAACTGAATAAGTATCACCAAGTAAGTCGAAGTCGCTGCAACCATCTAAGGATAAACCAAATTTAGTTTTATGATTTTATATAAGAAAACATAATTTATATTTTAGTGGTATATTAAAGAGAGAAAGGGAGAGGGAACATATTCTACTTTATTATTATTAGGCTATTATAAGAATCATAGTGAAATGTTTTATTCCCAATAATATATTTTATGTGATTATCACCTCACTTTTTCTCTTTGATTTACAAAAAAAATTAGATTAATACTATAAATGTTTAATAGTATTAATCCAATTTTTTTAGTGGTTTATTATTTTATTTTCTATCTTTGTATCCATTACTATGACGTCAGCATTAGAGTAATTAATTTTTTTTAGTAAGAATGTTCTGTCGCAGGAATGTTTGCGAATCTGGTGAAAATTATTATTTTTATTATTCTATTATTAGGGAAACTTATTTTAAAAAATAACAATAATAAATAAAGAGTTACTGGGCTAAGAGGAAAGGTCGCCAGATTTAGGAACCACGTGGTCCAAGGGACCAAACGAAAATTAAATAATAATAAATACTGGTCCATAATTTATGAGAAATCAGAAACATTAAAAAGAATCCTGTTAAAAATAATTTTCTGTTTTAAATTCCAGGTATTCTCCCTCCTGTGTGAGAATGGCCCTTAAGGACTTATATCACAATTTCCTATTACAAAATTCATATCCTGAATGAACTCTCTGGTATGGGCGCCACTTTTCGTAAAAGATAAAAAAAAAAAATGGTACAAATGCTCTGAAACTAAGAATATAATTAATGGAGTCTAAGGTTTGAATTATTTGGTGACGTCAATTGTGTGAGAAAAAAGTGAGGTATGTATGGTTGCAAATTTACAACTAATCGCTGACATAATTTGCTATATATCCGTGCATAATAATGATTTAAGATGCAATTTTTTAAGCCAATGTGGTTGAATGCAGATCATTTTTACTAATGAACAAATATGATTGTTCTTTTTAGAGGCATTTCATTTTCTTTGTTATATATATTTATATCTCAGTTTGTGGTTTTAATAATTGTAAATAACCTCTGTTATCTGTAGAAACATGTACCTACATTTAAATTAATATGAAACATCATATGTTTTACCGAATGCACCAAAGAGAAATCTATATTGAAGAGGCCACATGCTGTGAGTACTACCTCTCTCTTCACGGAGAGGTGGAGCAGAAGCTTTTCCTGTGAATAAGACAAAACACATACTTGTCTTAAGAGAATTAAAAAAGTAAATAGGGAGAAAACCGGGTTTTAAAGAATTGCAACTGGCTCAAAACGCAGACAGTTAATATAATATATAATAAAAATAAAAAATGGTAGTCTTGTTGTTCAGATTTTATTAATTAATATTAATTTAGCAATAATAATATGATATTTATTCACATAAAGTATATAACATAATTTAAAATTATAGCCAAAGAGAAGTATTTGTTGTTTTTTATTAGGACTTAACGCCCTTATGTACTCCAACTAGGGCAGGAAGGACAGGTTATCTCACAGGTTACCAACCAATTCTAGCCATGGAGGGACGGTCAAGATTCATTCCTGCGGCCCTCCTATATAAATATAAATTATTAACCCGCCCAAGTAGTCCAGTCAATAAACAGAATGAAAAGTGCATGAAATATGCGATTATTTTTGACTTCATAAATTCGTTATTTGTTAGAATGTAAATACTAAAAACCGGAGGTGGTGTGCTTACGGCTGGGGGGAGTGGAGAAGGTCCCAATTTTGGGTTTTTTGATTAAATCTCGAAAACGGTAGACTCTAGAAAATTACGTTACAAATCAAAATTAAAGCTAATTAAATTTCCTATGAAATTTATTTTATGCATATTTGTTGAACTTCCAACGGTTTTCGAGGTAAAAGTAAGTTATTGGTACATAAAAGTATAAATATTGGTACATAAAAGTAGTTATTGGACAATTTTCGAGAAAAAAAAATTTTGACATCACTTTCTGTCAAACAATTTCTTCAAGTGCCAGAAACGTATATATGAAATTAAAGTAAATTTAATGTTCTACAGTTTTTCTGAGAAACGATCGTGGAAGGCACTAGAAGCAAATGCTTGACATTTTTGTTCGAAAATCATCGATTTTCATAACTTATATCTCAAAAATCGTTATAAGTTCGACAAATAAGTATAGGATTAATATTATAGGAAATTTAATTAGCTTTAATTTTTAATTGAGACATAATTTTGGGGTGAGGACTTTTAGTACATATGTTTACCTTCGATGAAGCTAATAAGACAAAAATAATCATAATAATGTCAACAATTATAAACAATGCGCTTAAGTGTTTTTGTTCCTACTATTTTTGTCAATGTTCATTTTGACTAATTTTTTAATTTATTTTGACTTTTGTTGGCTTTGCTAGGTCATTTACACTTTTAATACAGTGTTAGAAGAGAAAATAAAAGAAGATAAAAAAAAGGTCTATGTGCAAAGACAACCGCCGAATAAATTTGTATCATAGGCTGGCATTTCGTGTTTGTTCCTGATGGTCGGGCAGTGGAGCTTAATTTTTTTTTGTAATCAGCTAGAATTAGTTTGAACAATTTTGAGTTCAAAGTGCCCCGCTTTGGCCAACCGGAATCTAGCCATTTTGAAACACAATGCCTCTTCTCATTGTTCTCTTTTGACCAAGGAACACTTATTAAATTATATGAAATGAAAATAAATTTTATTTAAATTTTTTATGGGAATTACAAGGAGTAAACGTTTTCCCTCAAGTACGTCCGTAGCCTAGATATTCCTCCACCTGATTGTGGTGGTATTTAATAACATTTAAAATAGTTAATCTTGAATAAAGCTATAGTATAATAAACACAAGGACTTTTATAACAAGCTGTTGCGTACGGACTGGCAGCTATTATAAAGTAATCATCGAAAGAGAAATATTTAAAAATACTCACGTTCCTCACAAGTTCAGAGCTTCTATCGTTGACCATAAGCTGAAAGAGGAGGTGGTTGAACTCCTTCGTCTAAAAGCAAACGTTTTTAGAACATTATGACTAACAGTAGAGAGCTACCTTCCTGGCAGGATAGGTCACCGTGAGAAGGGTAGACTGAAAACCCACTACCCTCCTCATAGCTAACTTCTTCTGCATTGGACAAATATCTTTATTTTTAATAAAAATTCTTTAGAAACTGAGTTTTAAGTATAAATTAATATAAATAGAGATGATACAGATTTATTCTTGAAGATTTTTAAATACAATATTAGTAAATATTGGATTTTAAATTCCAGCAAGCGTCAAAATGATACATCGTTCATTCTTTTAAAGGTTCAAACCATCAAATGCTATTTTACTTCAAAATGACCCTAAGTACATGGAAATAAATATAAAATATTTTATTAAATCATGGAAATTTTTTTTTTTTTTTTAAACAAAGAAGAGTGGTATCTGATTTTCTCACAAGCATATAGCATCTCGGATCATACAGAGTTTAACCTCCGTGGCCATGTTTATTTGGCACAGAGATATTTATAAGCCTTTGCTTAGCTGGGGAGACACTTTGAAATCGCCAAAATCAGAAGATAAGGGACTAGCTGACTCTATTTATTGAGGAGTAATGAGAAGTATAATTGAAGAAGTATTCTCCAACATTACATGGAGGAAACTAGAACAATGTATAAACATTATGACCTGTATCACGATGCTCTATCGTGTATAATAGAATATCTGCAGAAGAGATTCCAAAAATTAATTAATTGATGAGCAATTGATGCAATATGAAATGTTGGTTGGCTAAAACTCCAGTGTGAATTTCTTGTCAAAGAAGACCTTACTTAGATAACTTAGACAGGATATACATCTCGCTTCTCTATTTAGCGGCCGATTGACCTTATGCTTCCTTGAATTTTCTTTTTCTATTATGTATGGCATAGTTATTCTTTATTCTCACTGCGGTCCAGTGGAACAGTTCTCAATTGGTTTGGCAGGGCCGATCTGATTTCTGAAAAATGGTTGCTGAGCCGGTCTTATAGTTAATTATTAATAACAATATTTATCAGAATGGAGTATCATTATGTACTGTTGGAAAAATTGATAATGATTATTTGAATTAAATTTGTGATAGAACATATAACATGCTTTAAGAAAATAAAAATACCTTTTCCGTTAGTTCTGATGAAGCAGCAGCAATTTTCCAAATTATTGCTTGAGTGTATATTAGCCACAATACTTTGTCCGTTGGAGGCCTGATAATTGGATCTTTTGATAACACATAGTTAAAGTCTAACATTTTATGAAGATTTTGATGATTATATAAATAGAAAGTGACTACGGTGGATCCTATGAAACTAACAATTATTATTACCGTGATGACTAAGCTAAAGCAATCTAGGATGCCGCTTGCATCGCACAGCTTGTCGTGGACTTTGCAAAGGACAGTGACCTTTCTTTGTTTCTGGGAAGATTGAATAGAATTTATTAGTTCTTTCAGGGATTTACAGGCTTCTTGTAACCTGTTGGATATCAAAGAAGCTAAAACTGAGAACTGCAATGTCGTCAAACAGGTATTCATTGTGATTATTACATAAAAAAATACACAGGTAAAACCTTTTTCGGCATAAATTTGCCATAATATTATGAGCGCGTTAAAGATAAAGCATAAAAAGTCATGAAAGTTGTATTCTTCTCTCGATTGACTATTTGACAGGACATCTACCTCTTTTAGGACTTTAATGATCTGACGGATAGCTCGAACTCGCCATATCGAAGAACCTACTGATATTATATAAAGAATGGAGTGGGTACTCACAAGACATGAGTGTAAAACAAGTTCCAAGCTTGTGACTAATCCTTCAACCCTCGACTTTTCATATAAAATCTGATAATTAATAACTACCGAACAATATCCAACATAAATTGAAGATATTATTGACAGAATGACAACCACGTATGACGCGATTCGACGGCCTCTTTCCAAGATGAAAGGGAAGATTCCGATAGCTGAAGAAATGAAATAAACAATGCGAAAGTATTTTTGGGCTGAGAGTATTGTAGGATTGTCATAGTCGGAGAAAACTTTATTAGAAGTCATATTTGATGTAACTTATGTTCCTTAATACAGCTTTTACTAAAATTCTCAAGCTAGACTCTTAGCGAAAACAGATCGATAACCATTAGGCAAGAACAATGCTAAAGCAAAAATATCTAATCAGATCTCACGTCTTTTTTTAAACTAAAGTTGAGAATGGTGCTTCATTTCAGTGCTAATGCACTGAAAAAAGGATCTAACCCACCACTAATAAAAGTTAATTGACGTTTTCTAGGTAAGTAACCAGGAAATATTTGTGAGTTGAATGTGTTATTTTCTTTTTTATCAATTTGTAACAATTCCTTATTATTCCCATCTTCCTTGCTTTCGGCAAAATTTGCACACTATATGGGGATATACGTACGTAATATTATGTTCCTAATAAACCTCTTCAATGATTTAGGCAATAAACTAAGTACTCCTTATTAGTCACCTATAGTCCACAACTCAAGGATTGCATCCATCTATTCATTAGCCTTCGCAGTCCACCCTAACACTTTTCTGTGACTTATAGGGTAGCTCGTCCCTGTGTGAATGTAGTCAAATTCAGTTAAGATAAATTCACTATTTCGATAATGCCTCAAAAAGGGAACCAGAGGTTGTGAAGACCGTCCAAAAGACCTTAGAATGAACTTCCCACGCAATAAAGACCAGTCTAGGGCACAAGCGTATCATCACAGAGCTTCGAAACGTTACTCAATATGAAATCCAATTGGGAATTTGCAATTATACAACTCATTCAAACTTCACATATTTATAATAATGAGCTCGCTCATCCATTATATTTCTTTTGTTCTGGAATAGACAATGCACTCTTGTTATATGTATTACAGAAAACATATTAACAAATTGGAGTATCAAATTATTGCAACAGAATCCGAGTTAATTTACAATTTTAAACGAAATATTTACCTTGCTAACAATCGACATTGCTCTTGTTGGTGTTGCACTATCGCAGATGTTTTGCGAGTTAAGCTATTCATATTCGGTCGCGAATCCGTCAGTGTATTTTCATCGCTCCCGGAGAAGAGCTTTTTCCTTTTTAATGACATGTTCTGATTTTTTTTTTTTTAATTTTCACTGCCCCGGTATATTGTTGTTTTCTACCATTTTTTTGAAGATAAATGATCGATAGTTTGCTTTGGTGTACTATTAGATACCACTTGGGATGCCCAAAGTCAATTGGGGATGCCCAAAGTCAATATCGGGATAAAGAAAGAATGTGAACCGAGTCGCTTAAACTTTCTCCTGATGGTGCCATCCTGTAACATTTAGGATCATGTACCTTGAAACAGACCTGTAAGAAGTTTGAAACCTCTTGTATCTGGAAAAACTTATTTTTTTCACATTTCATTTTACATGATATCTGAAAATGAATTGAAGGAATCAAACGACCACCATCCATCTCCGATGACCACTATTGCATCTTTCTCTAACATAATTTGACATAAATACAATATGATGATGATACGAAAATTATGAAAGAATACTGGGGGAATAGAAGGCGAAAATGAGAAAGGAAAAGTAGTGATATTAGTGTGGTCTTAAAACGCCGTTTCGAGAAAAAAAAATACAATATAAAATGATTTTATTTTTTTATTTTGTCAAAAGTTTTTTTTAACGAGTATTCTGTCTTTCAAGTTTCAAATTATATTATTATGCTGTTCAAGTTTAAAAAGTTTACATTTTGTCGAATAACAAAACTCTAAAAGAAAATACAAAACTGATGAAAAATACAAATATTCTTTTGTTTTGTGGCGTTTATTTTTGAAAATTAACACATTTTCAAGGGGAAACAGTTGCTGATGCAAGGTATTGTACCTTGATACAAACATCTTATTTCGTATTTTTCTGATCATACTTAAAGAACATTAAACATTTGGAATTCAATCATCTACAACTATTAGTTAGTATTATCTTGACGTGCCACTAGAAGAAAAAATCAGCGAAATTGGGGGTGTCAAAACAAAAAATCGAAAAAGTGTTTCAATGTACAACAGTCTTCCCTACTAATAATTCTATATCCGCCCTAAAAACTACATTAGGCTGAGAAACCATTAATGCTTTGATACCAGTACTAATAACATTCAATGAAAAAAAAAAAAGAAAACGCTTAAAAAACAACCAATTAACTTTGATTTGAGGATAGAAAATGTTGTCGAAGCAGTGATGTGTGAAGAATGTAATTTTCTGACCACCAGCTCTTGGTGCCCTGACGCTTCTTATGGAACAGGACCTTATCCAAAACAAATATATGGAGCTGATACGTGGTCCCTCACCAAGAGGATTAGAGATAGATTATATGTGGTTGAGATAGACGGCTGGAGGAGTTCTATCCAGAAAAACAGATTTGATTGGTTAAGAAAAAATGAAATAAAGAAGAAAATGAAAATTACGAAGAGCGTGATAGAACATAAAAAAGGAGTAAACATGGTATGGATATGTGCGTCGCCTGCCTCCTGGAAGATAGCCTGAAATAGTGAGAAGATGGAACTCTCCGAGAAATAGAAGGAGAGGATGGATGACCAGTAAGGAGATGGGAGGATGAGATAGAGGAGGGGACGAGAGGACAACCAGCTTCTTATATTTAGGTAAAATGCACTAGAGATGACTATTGAGTAAATTATAAGGGTAAGAGAAACTCTTGGCTGCCCTTTTTCGAAAGTAAGGGGGCACATTTCGAATACCGTTGAAATGGAAAACATCTATTCGTCTAACTTCTCCAAAGATATTAATCTACAAACTTGTGATAAGGGCTTGTTCTAGAAACCGTGCTCATGATGACCTAACTAATTTCAAAATAGGACGTAAATAGCTTTATGAATCGACCGGAGTAGATTGTAAGTTCTTCTTTGACACAATAATGAAAGCCTTCTACTATTCCGACATCGTTTCTGGTATGTTTCTGGTTTTGTTCATTCCCCAATACGATGAGGACACAATTATTGTTCAATTCGCTGATGACACAGCACTCCTGTCCCAAGATTACGACCTTCACGAAGCCATCAGGAAACTTCAGAGTGGCCTTAACGGTGTCTCGATATGGTTCCGGAAGTGGAAACTCCAGTTAAACCCATCGAAAATCTTCACCTTACGTCGTTTCAACCTCACAAACCTGATTACACTTCGACTCAATAACCTCCCAGTTCCCTGGAATCCTAAAGACCAGGCAGTGCGTTACCTGCGAGTACACCTTGACACCAAACTGACTTGGAGATTACACACTAACTATATCTTACAGCAATCCAACGCAAGACTTAAAATTTGTAGATCTTTTAAATAGAAAATCATTACTTCGACACAGAACTGCTATCTTAGTATACAAAACCATGTTGCGGCCCCTACTGACCTACTCCAGTCCTGTCTGGTACAACACTTCAAAATTAACCAAAAAGAGACTACAGATATTCCAAAACAGAATACTGCGTATGGTGGTTAACGCACCCTGGTTTATAAGGAATTCCCAGCTTCACCGGGAACTGGGAGTTGATCGAGAGGTCTTTAACAGACTCACAAGGCGACACCATGAGCTTCTCCATATCGCTTCTGCAGCTCTGAAGAATAACCTTGGAACCTCCATATCAAGAAGATTAAAGCCTAGGCCTTACCAAGATTTACTTGGGTTATAACATTTTCCTTTCTTCAGACAGTTCGTGGATAACATTTATTGTTGAACCGAAATTCAAATAAAGTTTGTTTGTTTGTTTTTGGTTTTGTTCACTGTTTCTAAGGTGACCAAGTTTTATTTTATTTATTTATTTTTTTTATTGAAACATATGTAGAATCTGCCTCAATGAAGAGCAATAGGTGACAGTGCTAAAGATGTATTCATTCATACAATATATACAAGTACACATACATACAAAATTAATGATAATAGAAGATAAAAATAAAACAAATAATAACTATAAAGATAAAACTAATAATTCAATTTTAAAAATAAAATGAAATAATAAAAATCAATATACAAAACTGTAATAAGACCAGTAGTGACATATGGTAGTGAAACATGGACTCTAAAAAAAGAATATCAGAAGTCTACTAGTATGGGAAAGAAGGTTCTGCGAAATATATATGGCCCAGTCAAAGAGCAACAAAGGTGGCGCATCAGAAGCAATGCAGAGCTCAGGGAGCTCTATGATGAGACGGATGATATGAAATGAAATGGAAATAAATTTTATTCTGGGGCCTTTGCCCCTTAAGAATAATTACAATGAACAATTAATGGCTACCTAGCATACCGTATATATTATTAAGAAATATGATAAAAGCAAGGAAAATATAATTAAAATTAAATTTAAGGAATTTAAAAGAAATTCAAATTACAATATAAAAGTAATGTTACATATTTTAAAATATCACACAAAAAACATATTATATCTTGAGGTTAGAATCTAAGATAAATTACGAAAACAAAAATATAGAAAATTAAACAAAAACCCAATGAAATCAAATACAATAATCAAAGCTGAGAAATATAAATTATCTGGAAAGATAATGTGTCTTATCTGATAAATAATATAAATTATGCCAAAACAAATTTAATGCAATAGTACTAGACTAATACTGTACAAAATCAATATTATATTCTGAATATTCATATCCCATTTTAAGAGATATTTTCTACATCTATATGACTATTAGATTGAATATCTAATAGGTAAATGAAAAATCGGGATTTAAAGCTGTTATGAGTGGAGGAATGGGATGTTGTCACTGTTGTGAAAAAAGCGAGGTTGCGATGGCTGGGTCATTTGGAGAGAATGGAACCTCAAAGGCTGCCAAGACAAATGTGGACGGGAACGCCAGGATGAGCAAGGAGAAGAGGCAGGCCCAGGCAAAGATGGGTGGATGATTTGGAGGGGGACATCCGGCGGCTGAATATCCGGAATTGGAGGAACGTGGCCGCGGACAGAGAGGAGTGGAGAAAGCTTTGTGCAAAGGCCCAGGTCCTTCATGGACTGTAGGTGTCCGATATGGAATAGAATAGAATAAAAATCAAGTAACAAACAAAATAAAAAATAAAGTAAAAAGATACATTCTTACAATATGTACAATACAGACACACGCAGCCTAGGGAACCCTGAATCGAGCCTATTCTCCCAGTCAAGGCCAGACCCCAAGAGATCCCAGCGCTGCTCTCTCAGCTGCATCACTGGTAATATCCAGTGGAGGCTGAGTAGGAGCGCTATAGCCACATATGTTCATGGCATGAGTTGAGAAGCTGGTCAGTACCAGAAATCCAGCATAACATTATATTACAAAAGGTTTCGGGGCCACCGTTTCATCCTTCTGGGAGGTTTATAGGGATGGTTAAGACTGGATAGGGATTGGGCTAGAGCAGAGATGGGCAAACTTTTGAGAATAGAGAAATATCAAGGCGGGCCGAAAACATTGGACAAAACAAAGTTTTACAACTAATAAACTTTATTTTTGACTTTATCTCATTACACTCAACTTATATGGTACAACGGTAGAAGATCCAGAACGCAACGAGAAGAAAACAATAATCCTATTTTAGCTTTGCAGAAAATAAATTTTGTCTTATGTATAATTGTGTGTGATCATGTCGCGGGGCGGATTGATTAGCCCGAAGGGCCGTAGTTTACCCATCACTGGACTAGAGGATTGGGATGATTGGGAAAATTTTGATGAAATTTCGAGAATTTTGAAGGAATGAGATCAAGGATAAAAGGTATTTTTAGGTCATCGTGTAGGGTTTTATTAGTAACATAATAAGGTGCATTGACAATTGTTCGGAGGACTTTGGATTGGAAAGTTTGAATGCGTTTGATATTGAATTGTTTTGCTGTCCCCCACAGTTCAAGTCCGTAGGTCCATATTGGGTTTAAGATTGTTTTGTTATTAGGTGTTTGTTATCGACTGAAAGATGAGAATTCCTGTCTAGTATTCTGTAAAGTTGGCTGAATCTCCTATTGAGATCTTGACTTTTGAGTCTTGTGTGAGGGTTCCAAGTTAGTCTTTTGTCAAGATGAAAGCCAAGGTAACCTACTGTGTCGGATATAGGTATAGGGATATTGAAATGGATGGGTGGACAGGATTTGCGGCGAAGCGTAAAAGTTAAATGACTGCATTTGGCTTCATTAATTTTTATTCTCCACTTGCTGCACCAAACTTCGATCTGTGTGACCAAGTTTAGGAACTGAATAAAATTTATAGATTTACTTGTGTATTCTGCAGTCATTGAAATATTTTTTCATTGATTCTCGATCCATCAGTACTAAATTTTCTTAACTCAATAATAGGTTAAAAAAAAAAAAAAAAATATTGTGCATTGGACCACACGCTGGAAGTGTAAACCTGTTTGACCAATCAATATCCTCGAAGTCTAAAATAACAGAAGAGGATAGTTAGGTAAATATTTCTTTTTTAAATGACCATTCAAGCGAATTACATTGTTTACAAAATGAATATAAACGTTTTTTTCCCCTGCCCCCCTCATATCAATATGAAATTATTGTTAAAGGATTATTAATGATAGCGAAGTATAGGTTTATACACTTACTTGCTCCAGTGACTGTAGCAATGTATTCCTTACTGATGAGTACGGTTGAAAAGGAAAAAGTAATGTCACAGAAATAGCAACTGGCAATATTTATTTTTAGACAATTACAAACAGAATATTAACAAATAGTCAAAATAAATTAGTGCTTCTCTGAAATAGCATTTGTCTTGTTCGTCATAAAATACAAACTGAGTGGCATATTTGGCGTTGAGCTGAACTGGACCAAGATAATGAAGTATGTTGTTGCTGCATGAACCATCTGAAATATATTATAATGATGTATTTTACACTGGCGAACACAAGCACGCACATACACACACACACACACACCTAGTTTTCTGTTCAAAATTGTTTTGGAAAAATATTAAATACTCACTTTTTTTTCTTCCTTTTCTTATAATTAAAAAATAGATAATTATATATATATATATATATATATATATATATATATATATATATATATATATATATATATATATATGCATATTTTTATACTGTGGATTTCATAATTTTTTTATTCTTCTAACAATTGAATCGGTTAGTGCAGAAACAACGTAGGTCACAAAAATGTGAAAATTCGGTTTCGTTCAAAACTTGCTTTAGATGCGTGTTAAGTGCAGAAGCCACGTTAGTCAGATATGTAGTTTAAAAGATACGGAGTGTCTTTTCTGAAAAGAAAATTTTTTAATTATTTGAAAATTTTGAGAAGTATTGTACTTTTTTTTATCTCTCATGAGAAAAATGACAATCTGGACTTAACGTTGTTTCTGCATTCACGGATGCAATTATTACAAACAGCCAGAAACAATATGCTACATAAATCATAATTTTATTTAATTATAGCTAACATATCAAATGAAAAATTAATTTTATTCTTTCCTAAATGGAATTGTATTTAACTATAAACTAGTTTATTTGCTATAGTGAATCTGGTGTTAGAAAAGATGCTCCGAAAAGTTAACTCTTATGTTCTTCGGAATAAGGAAGCTCTCTGCTTTAAAAATAAAATGTTTTCTTTATAGAAATTTCAGTCCTTTTTGCTATTCATAGCTAGCTTGTGATAAAAACGAAAAAGATACTGTAATCTACTTTAGATTACATAACTACTTACGGAATATATCAAAGTGTAGTCAACATTAAAAAATCCAAAAGCGGTGAATGTCACTTCCCTCTGCATTTTTATGTGGAGACGGAGTTTATTCTATGACAAAAATGTTATGATACTTTGATAATTGAAATATTAACAAAAATGAATTTACTTTTTATCAATAAAGAAGCATATTACAAAATGATTTTAATGTATTACTAATTTATTGTGTGAATTCAAATTAAATGTAATTTTTTTTCCACAAAGTTTACTATTTTAAAGATTTCCTTATATACGAATAAACATGCACATTACACCAGACCATCAGTTTGGATTTAGGACACACCATTGAACATGACATCAATTACTAATTTATATTTATGAAATCAATTAAATTTATATCCAAATTCGTATACAACAAATTGAAAGCAACTGGTTTGTAACTGGGCGTTGCTCAAGCATTCAGTAGCCTGGCACTTGGAACATCTCTTTTAACCTCATATAGTAAATCTACTTTTAAAGCAGAGCTTTTCCCTTCAGGCTTCAGTAGAAGGATACCAAAGCTCTAGTTACTGTATCAATTTTGGTAAACATTTATAAAACATCAAAATTTTAATTACTTTTTTTTTACTGCTTTTAATATTTAGATGTCGTGACAATTATTAATTAATCGAGATGATTTCGGCTTCTGGCTGGACGCTCCCATACGCTGAAAGGCACTACAGGGAGAAGCGAATGAAGAAGAAGAAGATAATTATGATTAAAAAATAAATAAATAAAAACTTCTAAAACATAAAAAGCTGAACCAAGGTTACTAATTTGGATTAGATGGGGTTCATTTCAAGATAATACATACATCTCCTGAAATGAGAGTGGTGCCGTCCTCTTGCATGATATGGTACAACGAAGCCGTGAAATCTCCAGCCTGCAATACGTATCATATAAAAAATGTTATAACTTAAACTTTTCTGATGTTTATCTAAAAATTATATATATGTGTGTTTGTATATGTGTACACGCATAGGAGTATGTACGGGGGGGGGGGGGGGGGGGGGGGTGCCAGAGGTGCATAGGCATCCTCTAATCTACTAGGCATTATCTTGTTGGCAACCTCGAATATGAAAATCTTAACATTAATAATCTTTAACACAAACCCAGTCAAGCTGATCTAACGTATACTTTGTGTGAGTTAATCTATCACATCTTGATATTATATTCATTGCTTTGTTCTGTGGAACATTATTTTCTATTATAATTATTTATTTAGTTATTTACAAAAAATAAGATCGTATTGCAGTAATTTAAATGAGATTGTTTTACAAAACATTTGTGTGCTTTGTTACCATATTATTCTACATAACTAACCTACATTTCTACTTCTTTTTTTTAAGGGATGTATTTGCATATTTAGGTTGCACATGCATATTCAATGTCAGTCTACTATTTATGATCACACCTTATTTAAAAGATTCTACCCATTATGAAATAATGTAAACTTCATTCATTTATTTTAGCTTGGGAGAAATCCCCAGAGTGTACCCTTAATAAAAAGATAGTGCAATAAAAAAATAAAAAATAAATTATGTAAATATATTTATAATTGTTTTTGTTTTTTTAAAATTTCTTTTCTAAGCATCTTTAAAGCATTATCACCTTTCAATAAAATATCATTACATAATAAACTCACATATTCGCTTGTCTTCGAACACGGACGAACCAGTTGCAGGATGAATATTGGTAAGACAAGGAACGTGAAAATATTAATTTCCCAATTGACGGATGTGAAGAACTGGAAACCGACTGACATACAAATATATGACACAATGAAGACAAAGAGATGGCTGAATGTGAGAAGAAGACTTAACCCAAACAGTTCATGGAATGATGACATGAGACTGCACAACCTCTCGTAGCAGTCGATGAGGCAGTGAAGCTGTCCAACGGTTAGGCTATGCGATACCATTTGTTCCAGCAGGAAAAAATAAATACGAAAAAAGTTCAATAGATCTATCAACTGGAGCACACGTAAAGTCCAGACCAACCTACCAACGTAGTAGGTCAGTATAAGGCTCCATCGGTATGTATTCACAATCATCTCGTAGATCAACGAGATAAAGACGTACGTCAAGTGACCAATGTATCTCCACTTGGGGCTAAACTGTTTTCCGAAAACCCCCAATTTTTCGTTGCTCATGAATGTTCCTACTTCTTCAATTCTTTCCATAAGGTCCTTTAGTTCCACTGATTTAAAACAAAAATGTAGCTCAAATGAAGGATCAATAATTCCCTTAAAAACAAGCCTAGAATTAAATTGGAATATTGAGCTGGGGGAAAATTAGAGAAGTCTTCTACAAAGTAATAATATAGGCTACAGACGAAGCTGGCCAATGCAACAACAAACACCAAGGCGAAATGCCTGCATGAGGATCTATAGCGACCTCCAGCCTTGACGTAAGGAAACAGTCCGAACCATCTCCAGTATGATGTGGTGGAATCTATAGTATGTTCCATCTCTGTGCTTTTCTATACGAAGAAATGAGAACACGTTATTCTTAGGTGATCGATGAAAACACTTAAGGAAATCGGAAGGAGTAATCCAACGCTGAAGGAGTTGAAACAGAGCGCTCAATTGATTCATATCAAATGATGACTGCCATCACATATGACATATAACGACCGCCAAAGATACATTTATTTCTTCGATTACAGATGAAGATTATATGGTTTTTTTTTCATCATCTTCCCATTTATCTCAAGTCCTCTCTTATTTTATTTATTTTTCTTTTCATTTATTATTAAATATTTTTGGAGGTATTCTTGATGTATATGTTCCAAGCAACTATACACACCCCACTTTGTCTCTGAAAATTAATATTAAAAATAATTTCATATTGTACACCCTTATAATTTTGACACATTTTGGCAGGGTTTTAATTTTCTTGTGTAACGTTTTTTTCACATTCAAGTCTGGCCAGAAACGGCAACCTGCTAACATCTACTCTGTATTTTTACTCTCTCAAAAGTGTTGCAGTACTCTGTTTTTTCAATTTTTTTTTTTCTCATGTTGAACATTAGAACCATTGATTAATTTCTGTTAATGATGTGTGTTGTTATTATCTCACTATAATCGAAGTAAGATCACGAAACAATATTTAATTTAAAATTCGTCTGTGCTACTGTGAGCCTTAATATTTCAATCCCTCTCGTATTGACTGTTTTTAATTTTTTTTTTAAATTATATTTTAAAATGGGTTTGTGCTCTATTTGTGAATCCCAGATTTCTCGGGACAACAAACAAATCTTTGTCTGTTTCAAATGCCATGTTATTTTTCATGGTAAATGTAATCAAATAACAGATAAAGATTTAGAGGCAATAAAACCATAAAAAAACCAACAAAAAAAAACAAAAACATGGTTGTGTACAAGTTATATACCATAGATAAGTCATCTACTGAAAAATTAGTGGGTCCAACATCAAATGAACCAACAGGCTCCGATATACTTACGGCAGTCAACCAGCTAAGCGCGAATGTCAACGAAGATATAAAGCCTTGAAATCTTCTCTTGAAAAATATGGTGAGCTTAGTTTCGAATTAAATTACAGGCTTACTAAAATTGAAAAGCATTTAGAAGTGCAATGAAGAATTGATGATAGAAAAGACAAATTTAAAAAACGAAGGTAGGAGAGCTGGGGGTTCGCCTGAATAGGGCTGAGCAAGGATTACTCTGCAAATCTATTGAAATTCGCGGCATCCCCATTCGCTCGGGGGAAACACCTGCGACCATAGTGACAAGCGTTGGGGCAGGTCTGGGTATGAATTTGAGCATGTAGTCCAGTCAATAGGGAATCACTCCCATGTTAAATTTACTAATAATAAGGGCTGGTAGCAACCCGCACAGAGTTGTTGAGGGCGATTAAAGAAGTATTTCTGTCAAAAGTGCCCCGAAGATTTGGTGAGTTTTTTAGAGTTAGGGGCACGAGAACATGGCCAAAAGCAGTTTTTTTTTTTTTATAAGCAAATATAACGCGGCTTTTCATAAAATGTTGTATATAAAAGTTGTAGATAATAAAAATATCTACAATTTAAGCCATTGATCGTTCGATTCTGATGATTGGTTGTCGTAAAAAGTGCAAAAAACCCTCTGAAATGTCCCTTTTTTGCATAAGAATTATTATAAACAAAAAGGGCCTTTTCAATACTTTTTATTGATGAAAAAGGAAGCTCTTTAAACCCAAAGAAAAATAGGATTCACCCCGTTCTCCTATCTTTATTATTTACTGAGATAGACCTTTTGTTTATCTCGATATCGATATTTTCAATGCAAAACGGGCCGTTCGTGATTCACATTTTGAACTTCGGATGACCGGGATATTATTCTTAAGGGCTTATATTTTCATTATGAATTGCTAAAAAATCGATTTCTTTGAAAAAACATGCAATAAAATCGACTTGAAAAAGCGCCCGTTTTACAGCTATAAACAATTGAAGCTAGAGCGTCCGGTATTGAACCGATTTTGTTATAAATATAATAAATTAAAAGCTTACCTCTCAACGATTGATTTGAGCTATTCAAAGTGTAGCTACCATAAATAACAGCCGAGTTACGATTTTTTTTTTTTTTTAAATCACTACGTCATTGTTATGGCTAATTAAAAAAAATCAATCTCCAAATAGTACAAAAGGGTGGATGGGCTCTCGGGAAACTTAATCGACAAGTTTTCAGTATCATGTGTCCAAAATTATTCCTTTAAAATTTGCGAATAATCCTCCTAGCCAGTACGATACAATTTTCACAGTGTTGATTGAAGCGTCAGCACGAGCCCGAGCTCTTAAACAATCTACTGCTTTCGTGACCTTTGATCAGCCTCTTTACTGGAAAGCACGTGAATTGATAGCGTCGATTGATCCATTGAATGATCCACACGGGCTTCAATCTGTAATTGTATGGTTAGGAGGATTTCACACTTTGATGTCATTTCTTTCTAGTATTTCATATTTGATGGATGGCAGTGGCTTAACAGAAGCTTTCACAACTATATTTGCAGCAAACTCTGTCGAAAAAATTCTTTCTAGCCATGCATTTTCACGTGCGATTCGAGGACATATTTTTAATTTTGTTGCTATATGCAAACGAATATTAGAAAAATGTTCTTTTACCGACGATGAAAAAAGTTATCTGGATAATTTGATGAACTCCGATGAATTCAATAAAGAAGATATCAGTAACGATGTTAATTTCTTACAAATTTTTTCTAAATTTCAAAGTCAGTTTACAACATTCAAATCGAATGGACCACTGCTCAGTTGTTTCTCCAGTATCTACATTGCATTTTCATTGTCTTAAATTTCTATCACGCGGAGAGATCTGGAGATTGCAAAAAGAAATGACGTAGTGATTTTAAAAAAAAAAAAAATCGTAACTCGGCTGTTATTTATGGTAGCTACACTTTGAATAGCTCAAATCAATCGTTGAGAGGTAAGCTTTTAATTTATTATATTTATAACAAAATCGGTTCAATACCGGACGCTCTAGCTTCAATTGTTTATAGCTGTAAAACGGGCGCTTTTTCAAGTCGATTTTATTGCATGTTTTTTTCAAAGAAATCGATTTTTTAGCAATTCATAATGAAAATATAAGCCCTTAAGAATAATATCCCGGTCATCGGAAGTTCAAAATGTGAATCACGAACGGCTCGTTTTGCATTGAAAATATCGATATCGAGATAAACAAAAGGTATATCTCAGTAAATAATAAAGATAGGAGGACGGGGTGAATCCTATTTTTCTTTGGGTTTCAAGAGCTTCCTTTTTCATCCATAAAAAGTATTGAAAAGGCCCTTTTTGTTTATAATAATTCTTATGCAAAAAAGGGACATTTTAGAGGGTTTTTTGCACTTTTTACGACAACCAATCATCAGAATCGAACGATCAATGGCTTAAATTGTAGATATTTTTATTATCTACAACTTTTATATACAATATTTTATGAAAAGCCGCGTTATATTTGCTTATAAATTGAAAAAAACTGCTTTTGGCCATGTTCTCGTGCCCCTAACTCTAAAAAACTCACCAAATCTTTGGGGCACTTTTGACAGAAATACTTCTTTCATCGCCTTCAACAACTCTGTGCGGGTTGCTACCAGCCCTTATTATTAGGAGAGAATTTTCCCTATTGACTGGACTAATGGAGGATATAGACCAGATCGAGCGTCGCAGACCAAGAAAAGAGGATACTCGACCTCCATCTATTATAGTTCGTTTTGTGAGGCAGACACTCAGAGATGATCTCTTACAAAAAAGAAAGATAAGAAATGATTGCAGATCTGCCTGGGGAGGAGTAGCGATTATGGTAAAAAAAGAAGTATATTCTGAACGGATTAATATTGACTCATCCTTAGAAGTTGTTGCTATAAAATTATACAAACCTGAACCTATCACAGTCTGCAATATCTATATACCTCCAAACCGAGACTTTCACTGCCAATGATCTCCAAATTTAGTTGACCAACTCCCAAGACCTCTAATCATGGTCGGAGATATGAATGGTCACAATAAATTGTGGGGTTCAACTTTATCAGACTACAAGAATAGAGGAATAGAAATAGAGAAAAATTTTTAGATCTCAATAGTTTTTTTAATTCTACTTAATGACGGTTCCCCTACTCTTTTTTGTGCCAATGGATCCTTTTCCCGCAATCGACTTATCATTCATAGACGTTAAACTTTTACATAAAGTTCAGTGGAGCGTAAAGGACACCTTGTATGGAAGTGATCATTTTTTTCCTGTGACTGTTAAATTTTATGATATTTCAAAATGCTACATTACATAGAGTTCCGAGATGGTCAATTAAAAGAGCGAATTGGGAAAAGTTTAATTGTTGATAGAATCAGAAATGGTAATGAAAAAAGAATCATATGTCAATCTGGAGAACAAAATTACTTTCTTTAACCAAAGTGTCATAGAGTCAGCAAAAATGAATATTCCACACAAGTAATTTATAATGACAGACGTCTAGTTCCTTGGTGGAATGAAGACTGCCGGATCGCAATTATGAATAAAAAAAAAAAACACTGAACCGATACAAAAAAACAATATCGCTGGAAGATTTAATTGAATTTAAAAAATGAGATCAATTGCTAACAAGATATTGAGGGCCAGCAAAAAAATTCATGGAGTGACTTACGTCAATTCTATCAACAATAATACTACCATAACAGAAGTATGGAAAAAAGTTAATGCCATCCAAGGATCCAAAAAACTTGACTTTGTTTCTTCGGTTTCAGTAGATAATCAATCATAACTGACCCTGGTAAAATAGTTGAGCATTTTGAAATCACTTTTCTACTATGTCGAAAAAACTGATAATTATAACATCGATTTTCTGCAGCATAAATGTGAACAAGAAAAAAGCTCGATTGATTTCATACACATGGCTCAGAAATTTTTAATCAGATCCATTTACTCTAGCTGAAATGAATTTTTATCTTAAACACATGCAAAGATAAATCTACTGCAGGCCCCGATCAGATCCCATATATTTTTTTGAAGAAACTACCGTCAATTGCACATTCATTTCTCCTTTCAATTTATAATGAAATCTGGACGACAGGGATGTTTCCCGAAGCCTGGAGGAGGCCATCGTTATTCCAATCAGGAAAACTACAAAGAATATAAACATCGATAACTATAGGCCTATTTCACTACTTTCTTGTGTTTCTAAACTTCTCGAAAAGATGGTTAATAATAGACTAATTTATTTCTTGACTCAAAAAATTCATTTCAACTTCCCAGTGTGGATTCAGAAAAACACCGCTCTGCTATCGACCAAATCACGAAGCTTGAAAACGAAATTCAAAGGGCTTTTTCAAACAAAGAACACCTGGTAGCTGTCTTCATAGATATCACAAAAGCATATGACATGATGTGGCGCTATAATGTTGTCAGTACACTATCCAAACTCGGTCCCCCAGGGCAGCTATTGACATTTATTTACAATTTTCTTAAAGATAGGTCGTTTCAAGTTAAGGTTGGATCTAACCTTTCTCAATCATTCCATCAGAAAATGGAACGCCCCAAGGATCTCCGCTAAGCGTAACATTATTTTTAATAGCCATAAATAGCATTGTAAATACAACGCCTGCAGAAGTAAATTGTTCTTTGTTTGCTGACGACTTTGCTATTTATATAAGAAGCAAGTCAATAGAATATATCGAGTGGAAATTAAGAACAACTCTAGGAATCTCGAATCATGGTCTAAAAATACTGGTTTCAACTTTTCAAGTTCCAAAACGGTGGCCATCCATTTTTGTAAAAGGGGAAAATGCCAAACGCACCCGTCATTAAGTTTGTTTCAACAACCTATTATGTTTGAAGAAGTTTTCAAATTCCTAGGAATCTACTTCGATAAAAAGCTAACATGGTCTGAACATATTCGTCAAATAAAAGCAAAATGCCAGAAAGGGCTAAATTAAAGAAAGGTTAGGAGAGATTTTTCGACGAGGGGTATGGGGTGGCAGGAGAATGACTCCCACCTCGTATATCTCGGCGAGATTGGCGGGAAAAATATGTTTGGTTCGCCGCCGGGAGGGTGCGATGCCGTAAAGAGGATGGCCACTCAGTGGTTATCATTGCTCAACAAGACCTCGACGCCTTCTGGCTTACCGGTCTGTATCATCTTATCGGCCTACATCGGATATTATCACGGCCTATATATATTGCTCTAAGGTTCTTGTTATATCTATTAGTAGTTTTATTTTTTTTATTATTTTACATTAATTTTCTTTTATTCTAGTAAATCTAAATTTATTTATTTATTTATTTTTTACTCTAATAGTTTTCTGCTTATTATTATCTATTTTATTTTATTAGAAACTAACTGTTGCCTTATATTATTATTTTTTCATAATACTTTATTGGAATTCAACCAGTTATCTGAAAGTTTGCGTCTTCCTATCAGATACTATCCACTTTCCTATCATAAATGCCCAAACCATATCGGCTCATTATGATGAATTCCTTTCATATTTTACCCGAAATTCAGTGCCTTTCAAAAAATCCCTATACAACTATGTTCCTTTCTATACCAATATTATTATTTCAGGGGACCTGAATTCTAATTTCCTCTCTGACTCACGTGATAAAATGTTCCTTGAAAACCTATTTTTTTCCCTACATCTCTTTATAGTTCCATTTTCCCCTACCCACCACACTTTATCTTCTGATACCTGGCTTGACTTGTTTATTATTGACTCAGAAAAGAACCTCCTCGCTTCTTCTCAGTTACCTGTTCCTTTCCTGTCCTCCCATGATCTAATCCAAATATCTTACAATATTCAAGCACCTTCGTTCCGCCCGAAAACTATTGCTTTCCGGAATATAGAATCCCTAACCCGTGAAAAGATCCTTCCTGACATTGAAGCTATGAACTGGACTGAATTTATACCTCCTCCTCGATTGACTCCATGGTAAACATCCTCACCGCAAACCTCTTAAATATTCTTAACATCCATGCACCTCTCAAATCCTATTCCTTTCGTCGATCCACCAGTCCTCTTATTCATATATAGTTTTTTTCTTCAAAATTCAGTATTCCCTACCTCCCTAAAAAAGCCCTAATTCATTCCATAAATAAAACATCGAATCCAACATCTCCTAAAGACTGTCGCCCGATCTCCATTCTATCAAACCTTTCTAAACCTTAGAAAGATTAGTACAATCTCAGTTATCCAACTTCCTCGAAGAATCTAATCTCCTCGATCTGGTTTTCGACCCGACTACTCTACACAATCCGCTCTCCTCAAAATCTCAAATGACATTTTAACTGCCATAGACAAAAAAAACTAAGTGATCTGATACTTCTGGATTTTTCTAAAGCGTTTGTTTCCCTGGATCACTCTATCTTTTTTTCCAAATTAGAATATTTAAATTTATCTCCTATCCTTTTCAATTTCTACATCAATGATCTGCCTAATTCAATTAAGCACTGTTCCTACCACCTCTACGCAGATGATTCCCAAATCTATCTTTCCTTTCTCCCTTCCGAGCTACCTTCTGCTTTCGCCAAAATTCAGGAACACCTGAATAGATTCAGTGCCTGGGCGACCTTAAATAAATTACAATTAAATGAAAAAAAAAACTCAGGCCATTTTAATAGGATCCCTCCCTTCTTAGCTCATACACCCAACATCCTCCCTTAATCGTAAATGATTATCCTATCCTTTTCTACTCTTCTGTTAAAAATCTTGGAATTATATTTGACCAGACTCTTTCTTGACAATCTCAGATTGCCCAAATCTCCCACCGTTCTATAGGTCTACTTAAATTATTCTACCGATCCCGTCACCTTCTTCAACCAGTCAACTCGTAAGCTTTTAGTCTCCTCCCTATTATTCCCTTACCTTGATTATGGTTGTCTAGTTTATGGTGGTCTCTCGATGGTTCTCGAAGACAGATTGAAACGAATTATGAACGAATTATTAGCTATATTTGTCTTCGAATTACCGAGGCGCTCCCACGTTTCCTTCCTCTATTCCGAATTAAACTGGCTTTATCCCACATTCTGTAGATAATATTTCCTTGGATCATTCCTTTAACAAATTATCAGTACCCTTCATCCTTCCTATATATACAATATGCTTCAATTCAGATCTGCAGTCAATTCAATGCACACAAGATCTCGTCTTTCTGATCTATATACCCCATCCCACAGGACTATTGCATTACAGCGCTCTTTCCTATTCCGCTCAACCATCCTATGGGATTCCATTCCTTCTCATATTAGACAAGCGAAATCTCTGAAAACATTTGAATTCCTCTATTTCCAGTATCTCCTTCTTACCTAAGGTGACGCTTGCTCAATTAAACGATATCTAGCTCTTTCTGGAACACTTTCGTTACTATTTGCACAGGTTGGATACCAATCAAAATAATTTTTTCTCACTCTGAATATAACATTCAGATTCTTCTATTGTATCAAAAGAATCAATTTATTATTTCATTTGTAGAAATGAATGTTTTCTTATTTTCCTGTTTATATATTTAAATAGTATATATGTATACATTATCATTGTTATATTATTATTTCATCTTTATATTATTATTTCCTCTTTATTTTATTTTATTTTTTTTTCATTTTATTTATTCATTATGTCTCTAACCAGATTTAACTAATTTTATTTATTTTTGTGCTAACAATATGTTGTTATTCTAAAGCATTGGTTCCGGAACTGGGGGGCGTGAGGACATGTTAGGGGGGGCGCGAGTTAAGTTGAACATTAAATTAAATTTTTGTAGTCTTTCTAAAATTTTAAATTTTAAAAGACATAGTACTACAATGTTCTCAGTTAATTGTTTATGTTCGGTATATTGATATATAGAATGAAAGACCAGCTACTCTTTTCTACAGGGTTGGAGCCCACGACAAAAGCTATTGATGTTATGAAAGCAGTGTCAGACTTTTTTACAAACATGAACTCTCTTGGTAAAAACTGATCGGTGTATATTCGGATGGCGCACCTTCAATGCTTGGTTCTCGCTCAGGCTTTGTGCAATTAGTAAGAGAGAAAAATGATGATGTTACTGGGATATATTGTGTTATACATCGACAAGTCTTGGCAGCAAAAACCCTTCCAAATGAACTCAATGCTGTCATAAAGTTATGTATTAAAGTAGTGAATTACATAAAAAACAGTGCGTTGAATACTCGACTGTTTAAAACTCTTTGTGAAGATTTAGGAAGTGATCACAAAACACTGCTATTTCATACAGAAGTACGATGGCTCTCAAAAGGAAACATGTTGGCAAGATTATTTGAGCTTCGAGATGGAATAATCACCTTGGAACATCAAAAGCAAAATGAACTAAGCGTGGCCTTCAATAAACCTTGTACCCAAGTAATATTGGATTATTTGTCAGGCATCTTTGACTCGTTGAACAGCCATAACCTAAAACTGCAGGGTGGAGACTCAAATTTAGTTACTCATCGTGATGCGATCAAGATGTATATTGAGAAATTGCAACTTTGGAGGCGTAAATTATCAGCTAACCTCTGCAATTATTCAAATTTCCTTAAAGTAGAGTCAATCCCAGAAGAAACACGCTTCAAGGACATTTATGAAGGATCAAGTTTGAAAATCCAAGCATCAAACCATTTGGAGAGCCTAAGAGTTCCAGAAATACTTCCCAAACACTTATGAAGATAGTATTTACAGAATGTCAACTGACCCATTCCATGTCAACATAGACTCCCTGCCTGAATCACTTCAAGAAAATGCTTTGGAAATAAAACATGATTCCTCTGCCAAATACAACTTTGATATAATGGACAAACCTTTATTTTGTTTAAAATATTTCAAAGTGTATCCTAGTGTATCACGGGATGCTGTTCGTTTATATTTGCCTTTTTCAAGCATCTATTTGTGGGAAAATGCATTTTCAACACGTGTGGCAATTAAAACAAAGTGTCAGAATAAACTTGATGTTGCTAGTGACTTGCGTTGTGCACTTACTAAAACTCAGCCACGAATAGGCATACTAGTAAAGAAAATGCAAGCATATCTATCTCACTAACCAACCTAATCTATTTTTCTTTTATTAATAATTTTTGTATTTTATAAAAACTGATATTGTTGTATCTTATAGCAGTATAAATAAATGTTTTGTTTTCAATCTAACACATTTGTTTTTGTTTCGTTCCTAGGCCCATACATTTTATTGTTATCGGGGGGGGGGGGGGGGGGGGGGGAGAAGCTTTCATTTCAACAAAAGGGGGCGAGGTACAAAAAATTTTGGGAACCTCTGTTCTAAAGGAACTTGGTCCCAGTATAAAATTATTTTTCTATTTCTATTTCTATTCAAAAATGTAACATTTTGACACGCTCTAGCTCTGATGGTGTTGCTAGTATCGAAAATTCGACGACCGTTTCCTTATCACATGTATAATGGAGAATATTTTTTGTTATATAACATTTGTCCCTGGGAATAGACGTAAAATTTACTATAATAATCATTAAATATACAGTGTTGGGTGGAAAAAAAGGTTTTCTATCATGTTATATGCTTTTATGGTAAGAAATTATCATCCCACTCAATAAATTCGAAAAAGTTATTTCTGCCGAAGATAAGTAAATAACGTTGTCTCTATATATAATAAAATAACTTTGTTTATGAGAGCGAGCGAAGCCGCGACAGGGGATGCTAGGCCCGGAACTAGGGCGGTGTAAGGGGGGAGGCACGTTCCCCGGGTGTCAAATTTTAGGAGGTTGGCAAAATTTAAAATGTTTATAAAAAAATATTAACCTATTAAAGGTATGATAGAGCTAAAGAAGAGCAATATAACAAAGCCTATAATGCAAATAATGAATCTTAATTACAGGCATATAGTGCTGCAATGGCATGATAGGACTTGCGTTGACACGTCTTAAATCCAAAAAAATATTAACATTAATAATAATATTTATTTTTTTCTTCAGTAAAGTTGAGCGGCACTCTAGAACACGTCTATTCTGTTGTAGATTCGACTTCCTTTGATCAATACCGATTTGATTCGGGTCGCGTTCAGTTCAGTCCGAAATGATTCAGCAGAGCCAGCGATACATACACTCCTGTTCGATATTCGTTATAATGAAGATTAGACAAAAGTCGAGCGTGTCGATCGACATGGTGATGTGTTGTTTTTACGGAGACTCAGTGTTTCAATAGAAACACATTGAACTTGATTAATAAGTTTATTAGAACTTATTAAATTTATTAAAACTGAAGAAGTCGTTTTAGTCAACTCGCCTAAAACTAGGAAGATAGGTTACACAATGTGTCTGTTGCCATGCCAACCAACATAACAATTCCCCCTTCTTTTTAAGCTTGTTGATACATAAGTATATAATACTTATATTATAATACATAGAAAAATACATCAAAATTCATGAAACAAAATACAGAGTAGTTGAACATTACAATAATACATATATACAGAGTAAAGATTACAATAATACATATTCAGAGAAAATTAAACATTAATACACAAGGAGCCGAATTAATTAAGGCATAACAGATTTTTCAGTAATTGCACTCAATTTAAATAATAGTTACTGGTACATCGAAGGTGAAAAACGAATTGGTGCTCTCAGCATGGATGGAGGTCTCAGTCCTTCTTTAGCTCTTTGTAAATTTGATTCTGGGGGAGAACTTTTTGTTTTAATTTCATTAAACTCGTCCCTCGATAACACCTTATCTGTCGGGGACAACATACTGAGAAGGTTTCGAGCTTTAAAACCTAAGATCATGTCTGAATTTCGCATACTACCGAGGCTGACGTTTGGGTCAAAATCCAAGCTTCAAGCCAGTTGCTGTACTCGTCTACCAACAGGAGGATCTTACACTTAAATGTGTCTAGGAAATCTAAATGCAGTCGTCTCCATGGTCCTTGACTACTTGGCATTGGTACCTGGTACCTGGAATTGAATCGTTCTGACTGAGTTGACACTTTACACAAGTAGTCACTTGTTGTTCTATGTCTCGGTCCATACCGGACCACCAGACATAGGATCTAGCGAGCAATTTTGACCTAACTATACCAATATGTTCCTTATGTAACTAGTTCAAAACAGCTGATTGGGGGGGCCTTAGGGATGACAACCCTTGAACCAAACAATAAGCAACCTTCTTGGACTGACAAACACAATCTATTCTCTAAAAAAACTGAATACTGACTATCTACCTTGGAAGGCCAACCCTCCTTGACCTACTGGCACACTTTGGAGAGAATATCATCATGTGAGGTGGCTTGCGAGATTTCTCTAAACGTAACCAATTTACTTTCGAATTCGTCAAAATAATAAAACACTCAGGCACGTTTGTTGAACCCTTAAGGGGTAGGCGAGACAATGCGTCGGCGTGAGAAATTTTTGAACCATTTTTGTATCTAATCTGGTAATTTTAGGCTGACAAGATGATAGCCGAGCGTTGAAAACGAGCATTGGCAACCAACGGAATACCCTTTCGCTCTCCAAAAATAGAGCGAAGCGGTTAGTGGTCTGTTACCAAAGTAAAGTGACGTCCTGCCAGAAAATGATGGAAGTGTTTGACACCAAACACTAACGAAAGGGCTTCACGGTCTGTTTGAGAATAGTTCCTTTCTGCGGGTGAAAGTGTAGTGGAGGCGAACGCGATTGGATGCTCCACACCGTCTATAAGGTGAGCCAACGTTGCTCCGACACCATAACTACTACTGTCAATGGTCAATATCAGGGGCTTGTCAGGATCGTACAACAATAGAAAACATTTCTCACAAATTGACGACTTGGCCCTGTTAAATGCCTCATCACATTCTTGAGACCAAGACCATGGTACATTTTTTTTGGTCAGTTCATATAATAGTCCAAGTAAATCAACTGACATGTTAACAAACTTGTGGTAAACATTTATTAACCCAAGGAATGATTTGAGCTCGGATATATTTTTAGGTACTGGGGCATTTTGGATGGCTGAAATTTTGGAAGGGGAAGGGCGCGACCCCTGCCCATCCAGACAAAAACCAAGCAATTCGATCGAAGTTTTGAACCATTTACATTTATCTACATTTAATTTGACATTGTACTCATTTAAACGATTGAGCACTTGTTCCAATGAAAACCTGCATTCTTCCCATGTTTTACCTCCAATAATAATATTATCTAGATACGCTCTATTATTGGGAATTTGACTCAAAATAGAATCCATTGTTGACTGAAACATGGCTGGAGCATTAGATAAACCAAACATCAAACGGTGAAATCTGAACAACCCTAATTGAGTGTTAATCGTAAAATAATGTTTGCAGTTTTCATTTAACCTTAATTGCAAATACAGGTCTAATTCACAAAAATCTTTAGACCCCACTAATGACTGAAAAATATGTTCCGACTTAGGGAAAGGATAGTGATCTAAATCTACGTATTTGTTCAGGGTTACTTCAAAATCCACTTGGGTCTATGGAAGATGGGTACTGCTCCCTCTTTTAATACAACAGACGCATCAAAATTGTTTATAGGCTCGGTGTTTGATTCATCGAAAACTTTAGAAAAGCGAACCTTATAATCTCTCACCCAATCGAATCCAACAGAAGGAACACCTGAACTTATTTTAATATTATTACTAGAGCTTACCACCTCTGGTCCAGGCTCAACGAGATCCACAGTCAACGGTCCCACCGCTCGATTTGGGTTGACAAGTACAGAAGATCTATAATTTAGATTGATCATGGAAAGCCAATCACGACCCAACAAAGAACGACTTAATTCTTTACCTGTAATTATTAAGAGTAATTTATCAAAAAAATTTCCTTCAAAATACAATGAGACATTAACCTTTCCCCAACACTGTTAATGATTCACTGTTAGCAGCTTTGAGTTTTAGGTTACTTTTATCGATTTTAAGATCTCTGAAAAATCTGTTGTACAAATATACAGGAATCAACGTGTACGATGACCCTGAATCTACTTCAAATCCAATTTCGGTATTATTTACAAACAATTTTTGTATTAGGGGATAGCGAAATGAATCGAAACTATCAACTTCTACCGCGTTTGCGGTTTCTACAATATTAGCTTTTTTTGGTGTTGGACATAATTTAGCAACATGACCCTTCAGAGTGCAATTAAAACATTTCCAATCTCTAACTGGACATGAATTTTTATCAATACTATAAAACCTCCCACAATATTTGCATTTAGAAATACTTTTTCGAATATTAAATTCAAGTTTCTTATCTGAGCTTGAAGATGTCCCTGAAGTGGCGTCCTTGGACTGAGCAGAGAACCTACTTGGTTTTGTCACTTCATAAGCGTGCTGATGCGGGTGAAGTTGATTGACGTCATCGAACCTCGACTCCCCTTCCATCACCCTGGCTTGTTCCAAAACGAGTTCCATCTCAGAAACGATCTTCACTGCTGAATCAAAGGTTAGATTTTTTTCAGACAGCAACCTTTTTTTAACTACCGAGTCCCGGATACCAAAAACTAACTGATCTCGAAGGGCTTCGTTGAGAAAATCACCATAGTTACATGTTATTGCCAATTTCTTAATTGCGACCACAAAGTCACGAACCGATTCATTTACCTCCTGGTTTCGACAATGAAACTTATACCGTTCGGCTACTTCAATGCCTACCGGAGCGTAATGATTTTTTAAATTAGAGCAGAGTTGCTCAAATGACTTGTCCTTAGTTTTGGCAGGAGAGACTAGGTTTTTGAGTGTTCCGTACATTTCAGGACCAATAAGCACCACAAGAGAGTTTACTTTATCTGACTCACCAGTGTCGTTCAAGTCGAAAAACGCCTCGAGCCTGTCGAGGTAGTTCTGAAAAGGTTCGAGAGACGGCACATAGGGATCGACGAGTCCCAAAACAGCATTCGATGAGGATGACGCAATTCGTATTTTGCTTGCTCTTCTTCACCAGAGTTCTTTTCTTTAGAATTCATTTGTAACAGTACAAGGCACTAGAATACGTTGGTTAGAAGTATGTTTAACAGACGACACCGTTTTAACTTTCACACGCGAATTAACAAATAGTTATGTTTTTACGGAGACTCAGTGGTTCAATAGAAACACATTGAACTTGATTAATAAGTTTATTAGAACACAACAGAGAAAGAAGTCGTTTTAGTCAACTCGCCTAAAACTAGGAAGAGAGGTTACACAATGTGTCTGTTGCCATGCCAACCAACATAAAACAGGTATAATTGTTTTTTTTAATAATCTATAAATCGAAAGGTGATTGTTTTTAAATTGTGTCTGCCTAATATAACAGTTTTCAGTGGTAAAAACAGGTAATTTGAGGCAAAAAGTGTTAATTTAAAACTGTAGTGTACCGTAGCGAAGAAGTTAGTGAAAATATCGGGTATGGCTGAAGCATCCCGAGGTATGGAGATGCCAATTGATGATACGCCTACTGGTGCCCTTAACCATGATTCATGGGAAGTTGTCATCGGAAAAAAGTTGAAAAAAAGACCAGCAGCTACAGCAGACCCCAGAAAACAGACTAAAAAGGTCAGTGATATAAAATTATCAAATCAGTTCGAAGTTTTGCTCTCATCAGAAAAACAAAATACTCAAGTACAACAAACTAATATAATTCCTGTTAGTAAGAAGCCACCTCCAATATATGTACGTGGTATTGAAAACTATCCAGCCTTTGTCTCGTTTCTAGAAAAAGAGGCAGGCATTAATCATTTAACTTTAAAAACAACAAATAAGGCCATAGTAACATTACTTCGAAAACAGCTGACAGTTACAGGAGTGCTGTCAGAAATCTAAAACAAGTGAACGCAGACTTTCACACATTTCAGCTGGCTGAAGAAAATAAATGCCCGAATAGTTATGAAAGGCTTACACCACTCTACTCCTCCTTCCATTATAAAAGATGAGTTGTTAAGAAATGGATACGAAGCAATAAATATTACAAATGCTCTTTCAACAAGAACAAAAACCCCACTACAAATGTTTTTCGTTGATATATCAAAAAATTCATACAATGAAAAAATTAATGAAATTGAATTTCTATATTAAACTCATGTAAAGATAGAAGAACCAAGAAAAAAACAAGATATCCCACAATGTACAAGATGTCAGGACTTTGGTCACACGAAAAGCTATTGTAACCATCAGGCTCGGTGCGTGCGATGTGGCCAAGCCCATGAGACATCAGTATGCCAAAAAACCAGAGAAACACCCGCAAATGTGCAAATTGCGAAGGAGCTCATCCTGCTAACTACAGAGGATGTCAGACCTTCAGAGAATTACGAGCTCAACGCAGTAACAGAAATCGTCCTCAGCCGGTGGTTGTAGAGCCTCCTGAGCCAAGGCAGTTTCCACCTTTGCAAAATCGTCCTCTACAACAGCAGCCCAGTGTTCCAGAACCGAACTATCAAGACCATGTTCATTCAAATATTATGGTACAGCCACAACAGACTTGGTCAGGCATGAATCATGTTAGTACAGTTCAAGCACCGCCTACTAATTTTGATCCATCAGAACTTATTTCTGCCCTAAATAATCTTAACAACCTTGTCCGACCTCTTATCAGCCTCATTACTAAATTAAACCAAATAACACAGACAGTATGCCCCCAATATGGCCCCTAATTCTCTGACTGTGGGCTCCTTATCAATCCTACTATGGAATGTAAACGGACTTATACAACGAAAGACTGAATTAGAAATACACCTCCATCACAAACGCACAGACATAGCCTTACTGACGGAAACACATCTGACACCTCGAAATAAACTTAGCATCTCTGGATATACTTTATACAGAACAGACCATCCTGACAACACTGCACACGGAGGTACTGCCATTGCAATCAAATCGACACTAAAACATTTTTCCATTCATCTTGACTCTACTCCTCAGATACAAATCACAGGAATACACTTACAGACCAAACACAAGAACGTGACGATAGCTGCCATTTATTGCCCACCAAAGTACATAATTACAGAGCAAATGTTTACAAAAATCTTTGAAGCTCTTGGTAGTTCGTTTTTAGCTGGAGGGGACTAAAATGCAAAACATCAGTACTGGGGTTCGCGGCTGTGCACTCCAAGAGGTAGGAACCTTAGATCTGTTATTCATCGACTGTCATTAGACGTACTTGCTCCCAACCAACCAACATACTTACCAAATTCTAGACACAAGAAGCCTGACATATTAGACATATTTGTGACGAAAGGATTAAGGACCGTACCCTGTTCAGTGAAAACCGAAGCGGATCTTGGCTCTGATCATTCCCCTGTAAACCTAATAATGGGCGTCGAAACATTTCTTAAGGAAAAGAGGCCTTCATTAACAGGTGGTATTATTGATTGGGACCTATTTAGAGAGCAACTAAATTCTAAACTGTCCATCCCAACTGCTCTCAAAACAGAAAAAGAATTGGAAGAGGCAGTTGAACTCTTTACATCAGTACAAGAAGCTGCATGGTCTTCGCTAACACCAAGGTATGAAGAAACTATCCATTTACCTACCTACCCTCAACATATTAGGGATATTATTAGAGCCAAGAGACAAGCCCGCAAAAAATGGCAAAAAGACCGATTCTCTTCTGACAGACAGACGTATAATAAACTCAATAATGACCTTAAACACCAAATACGAAAATTTAAACAAAATAACTATGACAATTATTTTTCAAACTTGACAGCCGATGATAACAGTCTATGGAATCATAAAAAACGCCTCTTGAAGCACCGTGAACCATCGGTCCCACTGAGAAAATATGATGGTTCCTGGGCTGTCTCGTACAGAGAAAAGTCAGAAATTTTTGCCGATTATCTTTCAACTGTATTTAGATCACATGATGACTTAACCGACGCACTCCAAGAGGAACATTTAGAGACAATCTTAGACTCACCCCTACCAATGTCACTTCCTCCCAAACCTTTCACTCCTACTGAAGTGCAAAACCATATCAAGCAATTACAAAAAAATAAAGCTCCTGGTTGTGATCTCGTCACAGCTGAGGTACTCCAAAAACTACCCAGAAAATCATTAGTTTTTCTTACAACCCTTTATAACGCCATTTTTAGAACAACGAAATTTCCCTTACAATGGAAACATTCCTTGATATTAATGATTAATAAGCCGAACAAAGACAAATACACACCTTCTTCCTACATACCTATTAGTCTTTTTTTTATCGCTCTGTTCTAAAATACTAAATAAAATTAATAAATAAAATACTAAAATAAAAATTACTACTGGACCGCATTACTAAATTACTGACTGAATTAAATACAATAACTGATCACCAATTTGGATTCTGCTCATATCATTCAACAACACAACAGTTACATTGAGTCACAGATTACATATCCGCTGCTTTAGAACTAAAACTTTACGTTTCTGGGGCGTTTTAAGGCCGAAGGACATCCTTGGCCACTCTCTCCATCCACAATTAGAATTAGCTTTTTCGTCCTTAAGGATTGCTGTTTTAACGGTTTTTTTAAGTTATCCGAAGGTGTTTTTAAGGACACTGTTTTACAGATCTGCCAGGATCTGACGTTTTTTCGAGGCCGAAGGACATCCTTGGCCACTCTCTCCATCCACAATTAGAATTAGCTTTTTCGTCCTTAAGGATTGCCGTTTTTAAGGACACTGTTTTACAGATCTGCCAGGATCAACGATTTTTTAAGGCCGAAGGACATCCTTGGCCACTCTCTCCATCCACAATTAGAATTAGCTTTTTCGTCCTTAAGGATTGCTGTTATAACGGTTTTTTTAAGTTATCCGAAGGTGTTTTTAAGGACACTGTTTTACAGATCTGCCAGGATCTGACGTTTTTTCGAGGCCGAAGGACATCCTTGGCCACTCTCTCCATCCACAATTAGAATTAGACCAGGGGTTACTAGTAAAATTGAAACCGTTACTACCACACACTTACTACCTTATCTTACAATCTTTTCTTTCAGACCGCTTTTTCTCTGTTCGCCAGGGCTCAGATATCTCCTCCATCAAACCTATTTTAGCAGGAGTCCCTCAAGGCTCAATTTTAGCACCTTTTCTATACTTAGTATGTACCTATGACATACCGACGAACAATAACGTATTAACTGCTACTTACGCAGATGACACTGCAATCATGACTAGAGACGCGGACCCTACACAAGCCACCTTAACACTTCAACACAACCTCAACGAGATTCAAACTTGGTGTAAGAAATGGAAAATAAAACTTAATTATGACAAATCCCTTTATATTACATTTACACTACGACGCTAAGACCTGCCCGCCTGTTTACATTGACAACCAACCTTTACATCAAACTGAAAAAGTGACATACTTAGGACTTACGCTTGATAGAAGACTGACATGGGGCCCACACGTCAAGACAAAAAAACAGACGTTTCAGTTAAGACTGCGACTTCTATACTCAGTAATTCACAGACGCTCAAAACTACCTTTAAAACAAAAACTTAACATTTACAGTTACTTGATTAAACCCATCTGGACGTATGCATCGCAAATTTATGGACCGGCCAAAAGAACACATATTCAGAAAATACAGATATTTCAATCTAAATTCCTAAGACTGATAACAGACTCCCCTCGTTATGTGTCAAACGATATACTACATACAGACTTACGTATTCCGACAGTTAAGAGCCATATTCATAAACTTTATCGACAATTTCATGAGAAACTACGTGGACACACTAACAAACAGATACATAATATGGCAACAGTACAGATACCAGACATAACTCAACGGAGGCTGAAAAGGAAGTGGATGAGGGATCTCCTAGTCTAATCGCTAATAATTTAGTTTCACGCCTGGAGATTGTACCACTGGGTGCTGACTCCCTCATGCCTGATCATGTCTGTTGTTTCAATGTAATTTCACATTCACTGGTTGTCCATTGTGTACAGTTCTGAATAAAGTTATTATGTTAAAAAAAAAAAAAAAAAAAAAAAAAAAATCTATAAATAAATAAAATACTGAAAACAGATGTTTTTTTAATTAGATACTTAATTAAAACTAGACTTTTCGTAAGATTAACTAGATAATAACGTGTGGGGAAAACTACACAGGAATGGAATCCTGTAGTGGCTATTTGTACAAAGGCGATGCTTGCAACAAAAAGAGGGATGGCCTGGGGGACGACCGATCGCGAACATTGAGCAGACGTCGCCCAGTGTCTGCTTCTCGGCCTCAAAAGGACTGCCCACCTAGCGAGGAGAAGATGTCTCATTTTAACAGGTAGTTAGTAAATTGGATAGTTCATAGTCTATTCCTCTAGATACCGCAATATATCTCTACAACACGCCAGTACTGGTATTACTGCTGCCTGGACATTTATCGACCTCTCGGTCTAGATCCGCAATGTTCAATCGAAAGCAGGGCCACTTCGAACGTGATACGATTCTTCACCGCGCACTGTCGTCGGTCTTGGCAGTAGCGTCCTCGAGGTCTCTACTTACAGCCTCTTCAGCTCTCTCGGATACTCTTCTGTTTTTGAGTGAGGACCAGTCTCTAGGTCTTCCTAGCTAAAGTTTTTTTTTTTTTTTTTTTTTTTTTTTTTTTTTTTTTTTTTTTTTTTTTTTTTTTTTTTTTTTTTTTTTTTTTTTTTTTTTTTTTTTTTTTATATTACGCGATTACTCGGTCAATTCTGAATCAATTTTGATGATTCTTTTTATTATTAGAAGACATCGCCTCTATAACTTGAACTCAAATTAAAAGAATTTCATGTGTAATTTGTTTCCCGGTTTCCTTTCATTGTTTATCTTTCCACTTCATAGTTGCACAAGTCACTTATTATTAGTTATTCACTCGAGTGGTTTTACAGTGGCTAAATCAATTTTGATAATTCTTTTTTAGATCGGTAGGGCATACTTCAAAGGTGGTCCCATGAAAAATATTTAAAATCAACTCAGCACTTTTTAAGAAAATCAAATAAACAGTTAATAAAAATCACTGTTATATAACCTTCCATTTTAAATATATTTATAATTATGATAATCTAAAATCTCCATGGTAACTAAATCTAAATTATTAACAAAAATAATTTACATATACAGTCAAATCTCGATGTTAAAAATTATGTAAATAAGTCGAACTAAAAATAGGGTTCAAAAGAGAGAACTTCTGGGACCAGCTACCTCTATGAAACGAACTATTAGAGGACATTGCCTCTATAACTCGAACTCAAATTAAAATAATTTCATTAGTAATTTATATTCCGGTTTCCCGTTATTGTTTATCTTTCCAGTTCATATGTGGTTGGTCTTATTTCTTGTAGTTATACAAAAAACCAAAAACTCACTCACAAAAAACGAAAAATAATCTTTATTAATCTAATTAACACATTACATTATCTATCGAGGTTATATTAGGTTATCACGGCACCCAGTGTTGCCAGCTTCTTACAAAAATATTATATACAAAATATTATTTTTGACTTTTAACATTTTATATTAACTATTTTATTTAACTTTTAAAATTATTCTAACTAAACAAACAAAAGAGATTTTAACAAATTTCAGTGTGTGGTGCCGCCACATCACTCTCCCCCCAGTAACTTTGTTACGAAAGGAGTCGCGTGGGAAAACGCACTAATCTTCCTGAGCGTGTCTTCTTCAAAACTGCTTCAGGCTGCACAGGATCTTTTTGTTCATCAGTAGCTGGTTTAATAGGTTGTTCCCATCCTAAATCGCTATCGTCACATAAAAGATGAGCTGGTTTTAACCGATCGAGTGATACATTTACTTCTTTACCCTTAATTTTTAATGTATAATACTTGCTTGATCGTCGAATGACATATACGGGCCTTCATATGGTTTTTCCAAGCTTCTCCTTACGCGATCCACTCTAACAAACACGTGTGTGGCGTTTGACAAGTCTTTATGGATGAAAGTAGTTCCCTTGTTTTTATGTATCACTGGTCTTGGGCGCAGGCGGTCCATCTGCTGGCGTAGCATACTGACGAATGTTGGCAAATCTGAACTAGGCTTGGGTGTTTCGAAGAAATCACCTGGAAGTCTCAAAGGCATTCCATATACCATTTCTGCTGTTGTCGCTGAGGCATCTTCATTCAAGCAAGTCCTTAGTCCTTAGAGAATAGTTGGTAATATTTGTGTCCACTGTGGTTTTCCATGTGCTTTGATCGCTGATTTCAACACTCGGTGAAAACGCTCAATCTTCCCATTTGACTGCGGGTGGTAAGCAGTTGTATAGTGTAGTTTTATACCACAGATTGATGTTAACGATTTAAATAATTCACGTTTGAATTGTTTGCCTTGATCAGTAATTATGGTGGCAGGTATTCCAAACCGACAGATCCAATGTTGATAGACAACATTTTTAGCTGACGTATCTTTTAAGGGAATAACTTCAGTCCATCCAGTAAATCGGTCGATGCACGTTAAGCAATGGATATATTCTTCAGACGGTGACAGGGGTCCAATTAGGTCTATATGAACGGTGGCAAATCTTTCGTCTGCTATTGGATATTTCTGAAGTGGTGCCTTCAAATGTCTGAAAACTTTGCTTTTTTGGCACGCAATACAGGAGTTTGCCCATGAGCGCAAATTATTTTTCATGTTGTTCCAAACTGTCTTAGAACATATCAGCTTAACCGTAGCTCTGATTCCAGGGTGTGACATATTATGGTAATGTTTGTATATATTATAACGGAAATCTTTTGGAATATATGGTGTAATCAATTGCAGAGTATTCCTCTAAACGAGACATGTAATCTGCGATCATATTGTTTTTTCCTAAGACATGAACTAAGGTTGTTGTGAACTGGGAAATATATTGCAATTGTCGAAGTTGGCGAGGTGATGCTTTGTCGTTCTTCTGTTTGAATGCATAAGTCAAAGGCTTATGATCTGTGTATATTACGAATGACCTTCCCTCCGACAAATATTTAAAATACTTGATTGACATATAGATGGCTGTCAGTTCTCGATCATATGTTGAATATTTTTGCTGTTTCAGAAAACTTTTTGGAGAAAAATCCAATAGGTTTCCATGAATTGTTTTCCCATTGTTGCAAAGCAGCTCCAGCTGCTAAGTCGGATGCATCTACAAATAGTGAGAGTTCACTATCAGGATTTGGGTATGTTAATAGAGTTGAATTACTTAAGGCTTGTTTACACTGTTCAAAATCTTTAATAGTTTCTGGTGTCCATGCAATCTTAGTTTTATCATTTTTCCTAGCACCCTTAAAAAATTAGTGAGATTCGCTAAATTACTTGAAGCATGGTGTAGATGCCTGCGATAGAAGTTCAGCATTCCTAAGTAAAATCGTAGTTGTTTTATAGTTACTGGTAATTTGTGACTAACAATGGTACTTACTCTTTCAGGATCAAGTTTTGTACCTTTTGATGAAGTAAGATAACGTAGAAGAATTATATTTTTTACGCCAAATTCTGATTTACTGATGTTAATCCACAGTACATAGTGGCTGAGCTGTTGAAAGACTTGTGATAAGTGATGACTATGTTCTTCAGCATCTGCAGAGGCAATAAGTATATCATCCAAATATGCGAAACAAAAATCCAGTCCTCTCAAAACTTCATTAACAAAACGTTGGAATGTACTAGGCGCATTGCGCAGTCCGAATGGCATAACATTAAATTCATACTCCAATGGCAATCCAAATGGTGTAATAATGGCTGTTTTTTGTTTATCATCTTCATTAACCTGTATTTGATAATACGCTTGGCAAAGATCTAACTTTGAGAAAATTGTTTTATTTAGAAGGATTTGACTTACATCCTCTATCCTCGGAATGGGGTACCTATCGGGTAGTGTTCTGTCATTTAATCTTCTATAATCTCCACATAATCGCCATTGACCATTTTTCTTCGTCACTAAGTGTAGAGGGCTTGCCCATTGTGAACTGGAAGGTTGAATAATTCCATTGTTAAGCATGCTCTGAAATTCTTGTTTAGCAACTTGCAGCTTCTTTGGATCCAATCTCCTTGGTTTGCAAAAAACAGGTGGTCCATTACTAGTAACAATGTGGTGCTTAACCATATGATTTGCATTTACCTTCAATGAAAATGGATTGGTTAAATTTGGAAAATTATTTAACTGTTGTGAGAATTGACAAGTGACTTTGAAAGAACTCAATGATTCCATTTCCTCAATTGCAACTACCTCACCTGTAACAGTTAGCTTTGTTCTGTTATCAATAAGTTTTTTGTTTTTGAGGTCAATCCAAAGTAATCCAAAGTTGTGCAAAAAATCAGCACCTAAGATACCTTTATTGGTTTTAACCTGAAAGAAATTCCACTCCATTTGTCGTCTGAGTCCCAGGCCAATTTGAAGAATTTTCGTTCCAAATGTAGCTCTGTGTTGTTGGCAGCGAATAATTTTATTCCTGTATCTTGATTTGCTTTAAATTTATTCGTTGGTATAATGGATACATCAGCGCCACTATCAACGAGAAATTGAATACCTGTAGTTTTGTCTTGTAAGAACAAACGATGTTGTTGACATACAATATTTACAGCAGCACAGTTGGTCAGTTCTGTGTCTGCTGTGAGGAGTTTCCCTTCTTCGAATTCCATTTACATTCAGGTGTACACTTGGACGGTATACATTTCTTTCCGTAACGAGAATGGCCAAAACAATACTTCCCTTTTGGATTAAAACGTCTATTTCGGCTGTTACTACGGGAACTAGAGGACGAGTTATCTCTATTGGAATTTCGGGATAATCTCGACTCAAGGGCTGATAGTCTTTTATTCAGTTCTTCCAGCATAGACTCGAGTGTGGATCCTTTAGAATGAACTGCATTTATATCTCATATTTTATCATCTTTGATATCCCATATTTTATCACCAATTTCGGCTAATTTATTTAAATCACCATCCGAAATTGTCAAGATACTCCTTATCTCCGTTGGAAGTTTATCCAGCCACAATGTTTTTAGCAGTTTATCGGAAAAATCCTCACCTCCTAAACCTTGCATTTTCCGAAGTAATTGACTAGGTTTTTGGTCTCCCATTTCTAATTCACTAACAACCTTTTTAATTTTTCTTTCCTCGCTTTCTCGGTATATATTTAAAAGTCTACCTTTGGCGACAGTATATTTATTGTTCTCAGTAGATGAGATAATGTCGAATATGTTTTCAACTATCTTAAGATCTAATTGGGCTATTAGGTAATTAAATTTCGTACCTTCCTTAGTAATTCCGCCAAGATCGAATTGGGCTTCTGCCTGGCAAAACCAGATTTCGGGTTTGTCACTTCCAAAACGGTGGTAATTTAACACTCACCTTTTCAATGGTTTTTGAAGTTTTAATTTCATCTTCTTCCATAATTAATTTTCATAAATCACGTCGGGTTCACCAATTGTGGTTGGCCTTATTTTTTGTAGTTATACAAAAAACCAAAAACTCACTCACAAAAAAACGAAAAATAATCTTTATTAATCTAATTAACACATTACATTATATTGGGGTCACCTGTGGTGTAGTGGTTAGCATAGCAACCTACTAAACCCAAGATCGCGGGTTCGCAGCCCGGCAGATGACCTTAGGATTTTTTAAAGGGAGTAAAAAATCCTCAGCTATGCCGTCCTTCGGAAGGGACGTAAAACAGGGGTCCCGAGCCTGTGCGATGTCAGGTACTCGTTAAAGATCCCTATCCTAATTATACCTGGATAGGCAAAATTTAGAACTCCCACCGTAGCATCGTCCGATTAGCCATAGCAGCATAAAGTGACGTTAAACGAAACAAACAAACAAACATTACATTATCTATCGAGGTTATATTAGGTTATCACGGCACTCAGTGTTGCCAGCTTCTTACAAAAATATTATATACAAAAATATTATTTTTGACTTTTAACATTTTATATTAACTATTTTATTTAACTTTTAAAATTATTCTAACTAAACAAACAAAAAAGATTTTAACATAGTTACACTTATTGTTAGTTATTCACTCGAGTGAATAATTTTACAATGGCTATTGTAAATTCTTTCAATTAACGAAAAGTTAAAATTGATTTGCAAAGCGGAGAAATGAGAAAGAAGTTGGGCGTTTGTTGCTAGTGAATTCCGAATTCTGCGTAGTTCTCTTTCAACTATCCTGGTGGAAGGCGGTAAGTCAATTTATAGGCACCCTAAAAAAAAAACGCAGTTCAGTTGAAAGTTATATGATAAATTGGTTCTGGGTGTTTAATTTTCTGTATCAATGATTTTATATGTATGTACAAACAACACTCCCATTAATGAAAATATACGTAATGATATCAACTAAAATTTTGTGTTCAATTTTCCCATTTACATGCAGATAAGTGGAATAATAACCTCGATAATTCTTTGTTCAGTAAGTCGAACAATTTTTCAGGGTAGCTTGAAGATCGAGAATTGACTGTATAAACAAAAATGCACTCACCACTAAAAAGTAAAAAATAAAAATAATTTTTAGAAAAAAAAAAAAAAAACAAAACCGACTTCAAGATTAAACCTACATAAACAAACTTGAACTAAAAAATAAAAATAAAATTTCAATTTCTTCGAAACAAAAACCATTAAATGACAATCAACGAAATCATCGATACTTATATACCTATTCACAATTTATGATCAGTTATTTTTGGAGTCGGTGCCAATCAAAACATTGTGTTGTGATGTGTTGTACAGGATCCACATTTTGGATTTCCAAGCTGTATGCTCGGGATCATTAACCTGCTGAAAAATGTAATTTTCTCTAATCTCAAATTTTTGAGCACTGATTAGGAAATTTCTTTTCTATTACGTCAATGTATTTTATATGAATCATTATGCTATCGATGAATTTAAGACACCCCACTTTAGTATCATTCAAACAACCTCAGACCACGAGTCATTTTTCTGCATCCCTAACAGTTGGAACTATACTTCTTATTCTCATTATTATATTAATTTCTCCATACTTTTTGGCCCCTCTAAAGATTAAACATTTCATTTTACCCTCGTCGATAAATATTATCCTATTCCCAAGGTTACAATCTTATTTTTTATGGTTCTTGGCCCATTGATTTCTTAATAGCAATCTCCCATTGCTTATTGATGGTTTTCTCCTAGCTGTCCTGGGTGAAGCTCGTACCGTCTCAAGCATTAGCGCATTGTTAAAACACTCCCCTTTTTCTTTTCTTTCAGACAAATGTTCATCCATTAATTAAATAATTAATTAGTGGCACTAATTCTTGGTTTTCTTTTAACTTTTCTCGTGATATGTCTTTCATATTTGGAGTAAATCTTCCTTTTTCATTCTGTTCTCCCTATACATTCAAATGTTTTTCTCGTTCCATACCTTTAATAGCATCTTGGACTGTTGAGTGAGGTCTGGTCACTTCTCTAAGCGATTAATAATTTGTGTTTCGCTCGATCCTTTGACTTTTCTTTAATTGCTTTTGAATATAAAATAGAATATTCTTGTCTAATCATATTATCCATTTCAGGAATATTGGTTCACCAAGTCTCGGAAAGATTTATTATTTCAAAATTAAACAGCTATTTTTTCTGTCGATTATTAAGATATGTAATATTATTATACCCATTTATATCCAATAAACAATTTTAAATTTTCCTACATAATTTGTCTTTGATTGCATGCACTCACTTTTATTTTGTTGATTTGATTTTGGCACGAAAAAAATGCTGAATTTTTGATGTAGCCTCCACTTTGCGCCTTCTCTTCTAATCTCTGTTGTTTTGAGTTGCTGCACTTAGGTTGGATGTGTCAGTGTCAAGGTCGCCTCCGTCTTCTTAAGATATCTCGTCTTCAATGTACTCTTGATTCTCCGACAGTATTGATTGTATTTCTTATTTTGATTTGATTTGAATAGCTTGTGAACCTCCTTTTTGTCTAATTAGAATTTTATTATTACGAAACCTGATATAATTATAAAGGCCCTTTTCTTTTATTTTTTTTGCTTCTTTTAATATTTCGTAATTTTCAGGTGACATAGATTCTTAAATAAATATTTGTAAATCTGGAAAATTTGTATCTATTTGAGTACTTCTTATTTCTTTTAAGACTTTAATATGTCTACTAAAGTTGACTTTGTGTTTATTGCTAGCTAATTTTAAGATAATTGGTGGTGGAAATTTACGATTTATTTGTCTAATACGATAACAGTATTCCAATTGATTTTCTGTAAGTGTATAGTTGATTAAGGTTCCTATTTTTCTAACGATTTCTTGTAGATCTTCTTTTTCTGTTTGTGGTATGTTACTGGTGTATTGGGTGTTTTCAATCATGCTAGATTTAATTGATTTTAACTCGGTATTTAGTTATGTGTTTTCGGATTTCAAGAAGTTAAGAGTTTTCATTATTTTTTTATTTTCTGCTTTAAGAGCTTTTATTACTTTCGTCATCTCTTCATGACACTTATTAACAGATTCTTTTAAATCTATTTGCTCTTTTTTTATTGCTTTGATGTCTATAGAAATTGAGTCTAGTTTTTCTATGAGTTTGAGGAATGTAGTTTGTTGAATATCTTCAGGATTATTCATTTTAGATGAAAATATTAACTAGATAAGGGTTATATGTAGATTAGTTGATTGATAAGAGTTAGTTTCCTACCTCCAATTGATATCGTGCGCACCAGTGTTACGCAGCTTATCCCCCTTCTTGTCTTCTTCCCTATCGCCAGCTCTTTTCTTCAATATTTACCTTAAATTAATTATCAATTACTGTTCTCCATTCAACGAACTCTATTATGCTCAAAAAAGAATTCGAAACACCTCCGCGAATAGCAGACACTAGACAAATTTCAGCCCGTTTTGCACCACTACACCACTTAAATATGATTCAAACACTGAGTCGATGTGCACACTAGACGGTCGATGGCCAGACTCTCCATGTATGAGATATTAAGCTAAATTCAATCAATTTTCTCATGAAAAAATATAAACTCTATTATATAATCATGAATACAATATTATATCTGTTTAAATTAAATAAATATGGAATAAATACAAAATTAAACGAAAGAAAATAAAACTGATACTAGTGTTCGAATACTTTTGACTCTGACTGTATATATAACTTAAGTATTGACTCAGCAAGAAAGTAAAAAAAAAAAGAATAAAAAGGAGAAAGTACTCGTAACACACATATAGACTGTTGGAAATCAACTGACTTAATTGCTCTGAGGCTGCTGTATTTATACACTTACATTGTTTATTGTGTCTGGCAATAGGATTAAGCCTAATACTAGACTGCTTCGGACCTTGACTTCCTCCCTCCAGTTTATGATCATCTTTCATAAACTCTAACTTTAGGCACTTAATACCCCTCATGGTCAAAGGCCGAAGCAGATAATAATACATAAATACCTTAATCCTATCTAGTCCAAAGTCTTACCAACTAATTCTATAACAGTATCTTAACTTTATATGGTACAAAGTACCTTAATAACATACAAAAATAAAACTTTACTCTTAAAATCCTAAACTAACATTGGTAGTACAAAAGTCAAACATTATTTACACTGATACAAATTCTTAAACCTAACTTACAGCTAATACATACACACAAACTAAAATTCTTGCTCACAAAATAAAACCGCACGCACACACGCATACGCACACGCACACGCACACGCACACGCACACGCACACACGCACACACACACACACACACACACACACACACACACACACACACACACACACAAATAAAACTAAAACTTCTCTATGTACAGTCAGAGTTAAATGTATTTGTACACTAGTATAAGTTTTATTTTCTTTCGTTTAATTTTGAATTTATTACATATTTATTTAATTTAAACAGATATAATATTGCATTCATGATTATAGAATAGAGTTAATATTTTTTCATGAGAAAATTGACTAAATTTAGCTTAATATCTTATATGTTATAGTAAGATGCCTCATTTTTATGAGTCAAAAGTATTCGTACACTATACCTTAACTGTAGTTTCTACCCCTGCCTTAATATTTTGAGGATAACCTGTAATCAGTCTTTACCTTGACGTCATTTGTAAAGGTGTAGCGATTATTAGTGTTTATTATTGCTGTTCACAAATTGAAAATGGGACGCAAAACCAGAGATACGACTGAAGAGAAAACACAAATTATTTTACGCCTACATAATTAGTTACGGTCGCTTAGAAAAGTTACTAGACCTCACTCAACAGACCAAGATCCTATTAAAATGTATGGGACGAGAAAAACTTTTGAATATATAGAGAGAATAGGATGATTAAGGAAAATTTACTCCAAATATGAAAGACATATCACGAGAAAAGTAAAAAGAAAACCAAGAATTAGTGCCACTAAATTAATGTATGAGCATTTGTCTGAAAGAGGAGAAAAAGGGGAGTGTTTTAAAAATGCGCTAATGCTTGAGACGGAACGAGCTTCACCCCGGACAGCTAGGAGAAAACCATCAATAAGCAATGGGAGATTGCTATTAAGAAATCAATGGGCCAAGAACCATAAAAAATAAGATTGTAACCTTGGGAATACGATAATATTTATCGACGAGGGTAAAATGAAATGTTTAATCTTTAGAGGGACCAAAAAGTATGGAGAAATTAATATAATAATGAGAATAAGAAATATAGTTTTAACTGTTCTGAATACAGGAAAGTGACTCGTGGTCTGAGGTTGTTGGAATGATGCTAGAGTGGGGTGTCTTGAATTCGTCAATAGCATAATGAGTCATATAAAATATATCGACGCAATAAAAAGAAATTTCCTAATCAGTGCTGAAAAATTTGGGATTAGAGAAAATTACATTTTTCAGCAGGATGGAAATCCAAAATGTGGATCCTGTACAACACATCAAAGTTGAGGTCACATCCCATGAATCACGATATATTAACCCTATAGCGCATTTTTGGAAATATCTAAAGGATTGAGTACGGAAAAGGTGTGCTTCTAACAATCAAAATTTTTTTTTTTTTTTTTTTTTTTTTTTTTTTTTTTTTTTTTTTTTTTTTTTTTTTTTTCTTATATAATTTTACAATTCACAATTTTAAATGCTGTACCAAAAATAAACCAGTCTCAAAATTAAATAAAATACTATTAAACAACTTAGTTATATACTGATATAATCATAATTTATAAAGAAAGAAAAATATACATAAAAAAACTTTCAAAGAATAAAAAGAAAAATAACATCCTAGTAATAAAATAAACAAAATTGTAACTATACATTCTCAAATATCTATACATTTTTATATACATACACACATACATACTCATACATACTTACATACATACACATCTAAATACACACGCTCACACCTAATATATACATATGCAAACATATATACATAACATGCATAAACAAGAATATTTAAAATAACAATAAATATAATAGATTGGTATACTACATTAATAAATGTTTAGTTCTTTTATGTATATATCGTTTTGTACTATTTTTATTATAGTTACCAATATTTTTTATAAGTGGGTTTTTATTGTTTTTACACTTAATGAAAAATTGTTTACATATTTTCTCAATGATTTCGTTAATATAAGGTATACATAATTCTTTATGCATAGTTTTAATTTTAGTAAAGTATTCATACTTGCCAATAATTCTTAAACATTTGTTTTGGAATATTTGTAATTTTCTGTAGTTAGTTTTTGACATAAAGCTGAATATAGGGCTTGCATACGTAATTATAGGTCTTAAGCAAGCTTTATATAGTAATAGTTTATTTTCTCTGCTTATTCTAGAATTCCTATTAAAGTATGGGTATATAGTACACAGAGCCCTGTTTGCTTTATTACACACATAATCAGTGTGTGCTGTAAACGTCAGTCCTTTATCCATGTTAAGTCCTAAATACTTGATCTGAGTGGACCAAGGTACAGGCGTTCTGTTTACAGTCAGTTGGGGAATATTGTTTGGCCGTCTCTTTGTAAATATTATGGCTTGTGTTTTTTCCTGGTTTATTTTGATTTTCCATTTATTGTAAAATCGTTCTATTTTTTTTAGTGCCGTAGTCAGTCTATTGGTAATTGTGTCTGGTCTATAACTTGAAGTATAAAAAAGCCGTATCATCGGCAAACAGAGATCTTTGAACTTTGAATGAGTTGGGAATGTCGTTTATGTAAATACTGTAGAGCGTTGGAGATAAAACCCCGCCCTGAGGGAGTCCGGCGGAAAGTGTACGTACTGTGGAGTAGTGGCCATCTATAGATACTTTTATCGTGCGGTTTGCTAAATATGATTTTATTAGTGCTATTAAATATGGTGGAAAATTGTAAAGCATCAGTTTGAATATTAGCCCGTTATGCCAGATACTGTCAAAAGCTCTTTGCACGTCGAGTAATACCATACCTGTGTGTTGTTTTATTATTGAATCCCTCGGTGATGTGGTCGGTTAACCTGCCTAATTGGGCTATAGCAGAATGCTGATGTCTGAAACCGAATTGTTCGTTTATAAATATTTTGTTATTTTTAATAAACGAATTTAATCTTTGAAATATTATTTTTTCGGCTATTTTGCCTATAACACACAATAAGCTTATAGGTCTGTAGTTTTCTACAAGTTCGGTTTTGGAATTGCTTTAATTATAGCCATTTTCCATACTTGTGGGTAGTATTTCAGTTTTAGCATTGTATTTATCAGTTGTACTAATCGTGTAATTCCTGAGGGTGGTAATTTTTTTAAATATATTGGGAATATTGCGTCATAACCAGGGGTTTTTTTTTGTATTAGTTTTTTTTCAGAATCTTAAAATTTCTGAGTAATTACATTGTGCATTTTGGGGAGTATCTATATTTCCGTTTAATTTCCTTTTCTTCTCTGTTTATTCTTATGGTGTGACTATTGGTTCCTAAGTTATTATTTTGATTACTAATTTTTACTAAATGGTCCGCTATCCGATTGGCTTTACCAGAAGGAGAAAATTCGGTTCTATTTAAATAGGTAAGAGGTGGGTATTGGTATGTTCTGCCTTTTTTAAAAATTTTATGTATTGACCATAGTTTATCGGTTGTTTTAACTTTACTGAGCATTTCGTTCCATTGTTTATTTGTCTGTTTAAATATTAGTTTGTTTATTAGTTTAGACAAGAATATTTCTATTGTTTTGAATGTTTTGATTAGGTATTGTTGGTGTTTACGCCTGAACATATTTTTTAATTTGATCAATAAATCAATAAATGGATTTTTATTATTGCTATTTCTTTTAAAATTTAATCGGTTAAATGTTTGCTGTGTTGATTCGGCTATAGATGATAGAATATTATTTTGAAAATGTTTCACTGCTTTTTCAAAATCAGTTTTTGTTACTAATTGAAAATCGTTTTCGAGTTTTTTATTTATTATTTCTTTGTATTGTTTCCAGTTTATTTGTGTGTTGAATTGTTTATTATTACTGTGATGCTTAAATTGGAATTTGATCTGATACGCTAGTGGGTTGTGGTCCGAGGTTAGTTCCGCCACTGAGTGAATTTTGTTTATTGTTATATTTTTTTGTTAAGACTAAGTCTATAGTACTTGTTTCCTGGAGTTATCAGTGGGATAATAAGTTGGTTTATCTGCTCATTTATTTTTATATTATGTTGTAGACAATAGTCCAGTAATTTTGTGCCATCACGATTATTATTAAAACAATTCCATGCAAAATGTTTTGAATTAAAGTCCCCCATGACAACTAATCTGCTATTTAATTTAAAAATATTGTCCAGGTTTCTTAATTCAATTTCTTGTGTGGTGGTTTGTAACATGAAACTATTGTCATTGGATATCTATCATGTTCGATTTCTACTGCTATAGCCTCTAGGTTCTGTATATTAGAAACTTTAATACGGTGGTGTTTAATGGATTTGTGAATAATTAGGGCCACTCCTCCACCATGCCTATTTCTATCTGCTCTGTGTACTATATAACCCTCAATAATTAAGAAATTAGCACCACTCAAATGTGTTTCCACTATACCCGCAATTTGTACATTATTAGTTTTTAAAAACTCTTTGAAAAGTTGTTTTTTTTTTATTTACAATGGACCTACAATTCCAAAACGTAACATTAATTTTACAATTATTTGTCATATTTAAGCAAATATTTCCATAATACCTTCAATTAAAACACTAATTTTATTAAGGGGTCATTACTTATTTTTAATTTTCCTATTGTTGTTTTGACTGTCTTTATAATACGGGGTAGGTTAAATGATGTAACTAAGTCTTTAAGTTCTTTTAGAAAATTAAATTGGCCGGTACCTGTAGTATCATTATTTTCAGTAGTTGTAGAGAAGCCCTTAATTTCCTTGGTGGCTGCTAGTGGTGGGTGTTCTTGAGACCTAAATTGGACTTTTGAATGACTTTTTTGAGTTTCATTTATTTTCCAGACGCTTCTTTTCTTTTTTGCTTCTATTTGCTGGATTCTAAAGGGGCACTCTGGGTGGTTTGCCGCATGATTTTGTCTGCAGTTTATGCATGTCAAGTCGCCATCTTGTTTCATGCATTCCTTTGTTTCGTGTTCTTGGGCACATTTCAAGCATTTAGGTTTTCTATGACAGTTTTTGGCTATGTGAAAAAAAGATTGACACCTAAAGCACTGTGTTGCTTCTTTTGAATTTCTATATCGCTCCCATCTGATATGACATTTGCATACATATTTGATTTTGTTAATTTTGATAATTTCTTCCATATTTTGTAGCGTAATTACATAAATTGGAAGTTTAATTTCATTTCCTTCTTCAGTATTTTTTATAAACTGAGTTGCTTTAATAGCTGCAACATCTTGTGTTTTTAAGTCTTCAATAATATCACCTACCTCTACAGAAGGAGGCAGCCCCTTTAATACAAATGAAGGAGTTTTATCTTCATGTAAAGTATAAGTGTGGTATTCACCTTTGTTCTCTGCTATTAAATTTTTTAGAGTATTAAAATCTTCTTTAGTTGTAGTATAGATTAGCATTCTGTTGCCTTTGTATTTTAAATGATACTGATTTTTTATATTCTTATTTAAATGCTCAAGTGAGCTTTTATAATTTTTAAATCTATTATATAGGACAATCGGTGGAATTTTCGGTTTTTTATTAGTTGGATCTAAGAATTCTTTTGGAATGTCCTCTTCATCATCGCTCAGAATATCATAGATGTTTTTTGAAAGTATTGACGTACCTTCTATTTTTTTGTTAGCAGTTAATCTTTTTCTTTTTGTTCCTTTTCCTATTTGCACCTCTTCCCATTGTTCCTCAGTATTTGAAGCACAAAATTCCATAGTACTGATACTTTTAAAGAACAGTAGAAACGGAAAGAAAATGAAGAGAGAAATTAAATGTCAATTTCAGACGCTGCCCGTATAGATATAGATAGGGCAGGGTCTAATCATGTTGTATTGGGCACGGTATTATCACTGTTCACTGTACACTGTATGAACACAGACTGAAGTGACGTTATTATTACTAAATTATAGTTACTTTGACACAAAAATTAATGAATTCAATGCCACAAAGCATATAGAGATATCTATTATGATATTTATAATTTAACAAAAACATTTTTGGTTTTAATTTTTACAAAAGAAAAAAAAAAATTCTCATAATAAAGAGCAACTTTTTTTCTAAAAACCAAAATTTAAATAAAAATTTCCTTTTCGTTGCTCTCAACGGAACACTCACAGAATTACTTGCTCCTCTATCGGGAGCTTTAATTGTTCAATGTGAACATTTCTGCACTTTTTTGGTTCCTTGACGCTCTCCAGCGTCACCACATTATGCTCTCTTATCGCTATCACTCGGAATGGCCCTTCGTACCGACAAACCTCTTTGCCGCGGTTGGAACTCTTTTTCCAGTATACGACCATTCCTATCTTTATCTTCCCTGTGACGTCACGCACGCTCATATTCTTTCTTTCAACACTCCGTGAATTTTCTTTCACAATTCGCTCTCGCAACTTCTCCCGTATCTTTTTTAATCCCGCGCGGCGATTTTTAACAAAATTCACAGTTCCCTGGTCCGATGCGGTATCCCGTACGTCTCTCCGTCTTTATCGGAGCACGAATATGATCTCAAGGGGTGACAATCCCGTAGCTGTGTGGATCGAGTTGTTGTAGGCGACAATCGCCTTTCCTATCGCGATATCCGGCTCTAACCCCTTCTCGAGTTGGTATATCCGCAGGAGGTCACTAAGGGTTCCATGCAGTCTCTCAATACCCCCTCTGCTCTTGGGATGCCCTGGGGTATTTATATGCCATTGGATTTCCAATTCATTGGCCTCCGCCCTGACGGCCGCGTTATCGAATTCGAGACCCCCGTCTGACGTAAACCCTATCCTCAACGCCCCCAATACCACCTCCGCTGATTTATTTTGGACAAGGTGGGCTAAGACCTACTTGCTGAACACGTCAAACATCGTGACCCACCGGTACCCTCTCCACGTAAAGGTGTCGATCTGGAGGTCTACTAATGGGGCCTCAACCGTGGGTGTTTCCTCCTGAATCCACCCCGGGGGATGACGATCATATTTAGTGGTTAGGCACACCTCAAGCGACCCTATGACCTCCCGTATCGTGTTCTTCATCCCCCTCCAAAAATAACGCCTTTTTAACGCCTGAAGCATTTCTTGGACCCCGCGATGATTGGTTTTCCCGACGTGGTACGACTAAGTTACCTCTTTCTGTCTTTCGGTGTCCTGGATAGTTTTGACTATTCTCGCGCACCGAATAAAAGTCTTGTCCGAACCGATCTTTTCCTGTTTCCACAACCTATTTATCTTACCCCATATCGTCCGGTTACTCACGTAGATATGATATGTCTTGTTGGGTTTCGTTGTTCCTTTCAGAATCCTGAGCAGCGGTTCTTCCCTAATTCCCGATTCCGTCCAGATAGTGATGATGCTGCTCTTACCGTACTCTGAGAATTCCGCTTTCGGTAGACCCTCAGTCTTGGTCTTCCAAATCAAAGAGTCTCTCGTCTGCGGGACTCTCTTCTTCTTGGGATTCGTTATCTTCTTGGTGCTCATTTTCAGCGCTTCGCGTATCCTCATCGCCCTCCCTCTCCGGTGTCCACTCACGCAAAACTGGCGGATATCCCCCAATGGCCCCGCCTCCTCCTCTTCGACCGCATTCACCGTGATCACTCGCGACAGCCAGTCCGCTCCCACATTTTCTCTACCCGGCTTGTACACTATCTCGAGATTATACTGACTGAGGAACTCCTTCCATCGCGTAACTCTCGCGGAGGACTCTTTAAGCTTACCAACCCACTGCAAGGGTCTATGGTGCGTATGGCCTCTAAATTTCCTCCCGAAGATATACGGACTGAAGTGCTCCACAGCCCATACAATCCCGAGTAGCTCCCGTTCCAGTGCGCTGTACCTGGTCTCTGCGTCCGTCAGTCTCCGACTCGTGTACGCCACCGGTCGGTCCCCTTTTTCGCTCTCTTGCGACTACACCGCCCCCAGCGCGTACTCGCTCGCCTCGGTAGTCACTGTAAACGTCTTCTCGAAGTCGGAAACGCCAGTACGGGCTCCTTTTTCAGCTCCTCTAGGCACCTCCTAATATTATCGTCCATTACCGGGGTGATGGCAATTTTCCGTCCCTTCTTTAGTCAATCGTTAAGGGTTACGAGGAACCGCCGATAATAGTTAAGCGTCGGATCCCCTTAACATCCCGCGGAATCGCCATCTTTGCAATCGCTTCCACCTTCCCTTGTCGGGCTTTACGCCTTCCTCCGAAATAGTGTGCCCTAGGAAACTTAATTCTCTCTCACCTAACCGCGATTTCTCGGGGGGACAGTTTCAACCCGAATTGCTAGACTCTCTTGAACACCGCCCTCAAGTGCTCGACGTGCTCCTTCTCCGACTTATAAAGATTAGTAGGTCGTCCATGTAGATCTGATATATATTTTCGTCAACCCCTTGTAAGAATTCGTCCATTAATTTTTGAAACGTAACGGGTGAGTTTTTAAGCCCTAATGGCGCTTGAATTCATAGTGCCCACGTTCGAACATAAACACCGTTTTGCATTGATCTCTGGGGTGCATTTTTATCTGGTGGTAACCCGCCTTGAGATCTAGGGTACTGAATATTACCGCCCTGCTAAGCCTGTCTAAAATATCCTCGAACCTGGTGATTGGGTACCTTTCATCCCTAGTATTCTCATTCACCTTTCGGTAATATATTACCACCCGATACGTTTCCTCCCCCGGCGCGCTCTTTTTCCTGACTGCCCATAGTGGGCTGTTATACGGCGAGGTCCTCATTTCCTCCCGTATATGTTACCTTAGCGCCTGTGGGTACCTCCACTCCTTTACATAGGTCACCCGTTCCTCTTTTAGTGGGATCTCATGGACCGTCCGGCCCGTGACACTTAATGTTTCCCCCTCTCTGAAAAATATGTCCCGAAATTCACTCACGATTTTCCCGACCTCAAAACTGCCCCGATCTGCCCTGTAACCTCCTTCTTGATACCCGCACATCGCCTGTACATCCTTTTCCCAATTCTTACCGTCCAACTCCCTTTGTTATTACGGATCCGCGCTCGCACCCTCTCTAACAGGTCGCACCCAATTATCCCATCATATGACCTACTCATCTTATTCATAATGTGGACTGCTAATTTTCCTCCATTATCCGGCCATCGGTCCAAATCTACCTCTATCTCTCCTTCTACAGCACAAGGGCCAACCAGAGTGATAAGATTGCAATTATATACCTTTATCTGAATTATATACCTTTATGTCCCGTTGTCTCCTCTCAGCATCCTTTCCGCCGCTCTCCGGCTCAGCATGGTGCTCGAGCTACCGGTACCCACCAGGCTGCGCACCCCTTTCTCCACCCTGATGATAGGCAGGCCGCCGCTCCTCGCCCTCACGCTCTTGATCTCTAGTAGGCGGCCGCCTCTCTGCTGGCACCCTCCTCAGGCTGTCACACGTCCGGGTTGTGCCGCTCCCGGCTGCTGGTCCTCTCGTCTCCGCTGCTCCCAGGCTCCTCTTTCTCCATCTCGGAGCATGATACCACTGAGGCTCCTGACGATCTCGAGGCCTCAGAGATCCTTCTTGGCCTCCTCACGAGCCTATTCACCTCCATAGGCTCGCCCTTGGAATTTTCCTTCCTCCTGAAGATATAAGGGCACTGTCTGGCAATGTGCCCCTCATTGCCGCACTCAAAACATTTGTTGCGGGGACACTGCGCTACTAAGTGCCCTGGCTTGCCGCATCCATGGCATCGCCGATCTTCTCTCCTCCTGTTGGGCGCTGGCTTCCTTGACCCTGGTTTCCTTCTCTCAGATGTTTTATCTGTGGTCTTCCGTCTCCGCCAGGAAGACTCCTGTGATATCCTGTATACCACCTTGCTCCAGCTTGGTTCTTCCCTGGTTGCCTAGATCTCTTCATCTCGGGCACTTGCATCTACCAGGTCTTGCGCACATTCTATGAAGGATTTATCGCGAGGGAAACTCTCTTTTCTTCCCGTTTCTCTCATTAGCTGCACCTTAAGGATGGTCGAGATGAAGGCCATCCTTGCTTCCACCTCTAGTGCGCTCACCGTCTCCCTCATCTTGTCAGTGACTTTATTGAACTTGACAAGAAGGTCACGGGCGTATTGCCCTGAGCTCTGTCGCGGGTGCCTCACTTCCCTGAACAGTTGGAACAGGTCCTCTTCCGGTGTCCACCTGCCTCCACCGTTCGCCTTCTTCAGCCGATTTCCCACATTATCCGAAAAACCATCTCCATCCTTAAACAGCTCCTAAGATTCCGTGAATCATTCCCTCGCAAAACTCGTCAATTGTTAGTATTCTCCCTCATCCTTCCCCACCTCGATTATGGATGTTTAGTATACGGAGGACTGTCTGGCGAGCTTGAAATGAAGCTGAAAATATTAATGAACTCCTTTATAAGATTCATTTTTGGGATCCCCAGGCGTTCTCACATCACTTGCTGGTATTCCGAGTTGAGGTGGCTTTATCCAAGTTTCCGGCGACAATACTTCCTTGGTTCCTTTCTATTCCTCTAATCCTTAAAGTCCAAAATACCTTCTTACATTTACGACATGCTTGCCCTTCGTTCTTCCATTCATCTTTTGAACACTAGATCCCAGCCTATAGATTTGTATATCCCTTCTCATCGAACTGCTTCCTTTGAAAAATCCTTTATTAATCGTGCAGCTTTATTTTGGAATTCCATACCCAAAGACTGGTTTTTAAATCTAAAATTTCACCCTATATATTTATATGTATATAATTTACATTCTATATAAGTTGTTGCCTGATATGTACGCAGCCAGACAATAATACCTTTTTATTGTACTTTCATGTTATTCTTAGGGGACAAGGTGTCCCAGAATAAAGATTATTTCTCATTCATTCATTCATTTGACTGTTTCCCACGGCGTCTCCTCATCTCCTTGGATCAGGTTTCTCCTGATCTGGCAGGTCAGATCTGCCCGCAAGGATTCAGCGTCGTGCGCATCCAGAAGGTCCTTGGCTCTCTTGACTTCAATGCGCGATAACACTCGGTCGACATTTCTAATAAAACGATTAAACTCACCGATCTCTCCGGTGAGTCTCTCAACGTCTGAGACAGCTTTCCTAAGGTGAGCGGTGGCGGTCCTAACCTTCAACCATGCTAACGTGTTTGTGTGAGCCTCTGCCATTGTATATAATTCTGGCAAACTGTTCGGTACCTGCAGCGTTGGTGGTCTTAAGATGCTGCTGCTCTCTTCCATCGCAAACATTTGAGCAGAAAGTCTCCTCGTTCTCCCGGGTTTCGGCACCACTTAAGTACTGACTCAGCAAGAAAGTAAAAAAAAAAAAAAAAAAAGAATAAAAAGGAGAAAGTATATGAAGTATATGTAACATACATATAGACTGTTGGAAATCAACTGACTTTATTGCTCTGAGGATGCTGTATTTATACACTTACATTTTTTATTGTGTCTGGCAATAGGATTAATCCTAATACTAGACTGCTTCGGACCTTGACTTATATATAGATGATTATATTCTTAATAAACCTTTTCATCAATGGAAAACCTGCACGTCTATAACTTTGTTGCTTATGAACCCAGGTCGAAAAAGGCAGAATGACAATGTTTTGAACGTATAGATCTGTTTATCGACTAGCTGAGGAAATGTAAAGTGCAGCCTCCTTGTCTAGAAAGATGAGTTTACTTTATTCATTAAGATCGTTCAAATAGAACTTTTCAGATTCCAGAGGCTCATTCATGGTAACGCGGACTTTCCAGACATCAAGCCTCAAAGCTGGGAAGCCTGTAATTTGTGCGGTTGTGCCAAGAAAGTGCAGCTTCGGAAACTGATAGTTTCAAAGAAGCAGATCAAAATCACCGAGTTCTTTCACAAAAGACACTACTATATAAGGGATCATCCTCGGATGCAAACGAAGTTTGACGAATGGGTGAACGAATTCAGGAAGCCTCCGTCTCGTGTTGTAAAAGTAAGTTTTATATTGCAATTAAATAAGGAAATTTACTTACAGTAGAATCTCAATAATCCGGCATTCGGCACCTAGACCAACTTTTCGGGTTATCCGGCCACCAGCGGAGTCCGTGTGGGGGAGGGGACATTATTTTTACGAAATCGAAAGGCACGTGCAAAACTTTTCGGAAATTATAACAACGGAAACTTCTCCCATTTACAAGGTCGAGTCTACAACTGCTAAAGGCTGGAAATCATAACTACCTACAAAAAAAAAAAAAAAAAAATAATAATAATAAATAAATAAACTAACCATGTTTAAAAAAAAAAAAAATCGTTGTGCGGCTGTGTCATGGACGTGAATGCGTTTATGTTACGGGTTATATTTTCTGAATAATTTTGATTTATGTATTTAGGATAAAAACAAGGAGACTAATAATCATTGTGTAACAATATAAATTTATTAATTATAGGTTCATCATAAAATTTTTAATAATATTTTTTTATTCTAACACCTTATTATATTAACTGTCATTACTTTAAACTAATGTTTTATTTACAATCAGTAGATTTTTACGACAGCTGACGATTAAAACTTAAACGAATATCGTAGATTTTCCGACTCAAAAGTTATACTAATTGCAAATCTCGATATGCAGCAAAATAACCTCAAAATTGCGGTGCTTCTTCCTCCACCAAACGCTATGCGTCACTGTTCTCGCTTATCATAATAAATTCTTTGTTCCCTTAGCTATTCAGTGGTATAATTTAATTTTGGATGTAGAGGATATATTCGAAACTACAACGCGAAATTGTATCCCTCGATTTAGTTATCATTAGGATTTTTGGGTTACCCTCATATGGTAGGAAATTTAAAGACGTATTCACGTCAAAAAATAATCTTCATATTTTGTATTTTTTTCATTTCCCTGTAAAGAATTACCCTGTATCAATGTACATATAGTTCTATTATAATCACATAAATTACAACGTGAGTTCTTATTTTATTTTATTTTTTAAATTTTAATAAATAACTTTTAATGAAATAAATTACACTTTTAGCAATGAAAACAATGTATTTCATTATAGTCTCAGGTTAATCCGACCTTATGTCTGTTCCGCCCTATCCCTTGGTCTCAGGGATTGGATTTTTGAGATTCTACTGTACTGTAGATATCATCTACAGATGATGTTGATGAGGCTGAAAGACTATGGTGGAGACATTATAATGTTCCTGATGTGATTGTCGTTAGGCCTCGAGATAATCAGACAAAGAGAGGTCAAAAGAGAATTATTCACGCCGCACTTTTGCTTGGTGGAAGACAAGCTAATTTACTGGTTAGAACCTATGATCATAACTGATTTGATTCGTCTTATAGTTCAATACTTTTTCAATTTACTACAGTTTTTTTCCCCCTTCATTTTCCTTTCATTATGGACCCGCTCCTCTCGAATAAACTACTAAGTTATCCATTTGTAAGTATTTCGAGTTCCAGCCGAACAAGAGGTAATGTAAATCTTTTGTGTAGGACTGTCTCGCCAAAGATCTGGTATATCTCCTTCATCTGGATGCAGTTTCCTGGAATCAATATTTCGTTTACGGTTGATTCATTTCATGTCCCAGTTGTTTTACACATATCAAACCTCCCAAGTACCCTATTACACTGAAGAAATCAATAAGCTGATGAGAAAGAGAGACTCAGTAACGGGCAAATATATTCGTTTGATCTACGATTTCCAGATTATTTTCCTCCATTCACTTATTCCTTGCTCTCACTCAAGCCTCAGTATGTAGCACAGTGCTTCGAACATTAGAGTGAGAGTGGACAAAATTCGCAAACCCTTAAAATCTTATAGAAAATTACACGCTGAACAAAAAATTTCCTATGAACATGGGTCCGGAAATGCACCTATAAAAAGTTATGGCAAGATAATCATAAAAAAAACAAGTTTTTTTTTTATGCTTAGTTTTTCTAATATTTTTTTATTTCAACAGTAGGCATCAACCCAGATCAGCCCATACTATCTTATATTATTGCTGAGATTAGAGGCGATATTGCTCATCATTAGATGGACGGTTTTCAATCTTCGTCTTCTTTAGGGTAGGTAGGCTCGCAAATGAAGCACATATACATGGCGTTTGTTATAGACAAAATGTTGGTTTTATTTTTATAGCTTTTACTAATACTACCATCCAGCATTGTGAACATTTCAAAACTGACCGTGTAAATTTGATCGCTTTCAATTTTAATTTCAAAGGTTGGGAGGTGGCAAATTTTATCTTCCATTGCCTTTTTCTTGTCACGCATTAGATCTGCAATTCCTTTTTTGAAAATTAATTTTATAGGTTTGCAATATATGGTCGATGATGAACGCAGATTTTCCTTTAAGCAACATTTCCATTTCTCACTTCTACCAATTTCAGAGCCACCATAGCTATTAAAAAAAGATATTTATCAGAGCTTGATGCACGTTTAAACATTTGTTTGTAATGGTTTTGACCGACCGAAACTCTTATCGAATTTCCATTACCATTTAAGTTTGTACTGATTACCATTTTTCAAACTTCCAATTTTTAATACGCTCTTTACTGTTAGTTGCAGGAGGTCTAGTAAATTTATCCAAGCGCTAACTTCACTAGCGATAATATTATTAGAAAGTTGGGATTTTTTTGTAAAAGTTAATGAATAGAAGCTAGGAAAGCAGCCCTTATGCAAACCACACCATATTTACTATCATAAATACATAAACCCATGCATAAAGGTTGAAATGGACTTATGGATTTCGTTCTTCAACCAAAGATTGTCCAGATATCTCTGCAGCAAAACGTAATTCAACAGATGGAGTTTTCAGAAGATCCTTTACTCGCCTTTTTATTGGTTTTAATGGAAGATTCTTCAAAAAGAGTTTCCGTTCTTCCGTGTGTTCGGCTTGCTCCTGGTTTGACTGCACTGATTTCGGGAATAGTTGGCAATTGAAGTTCCTGCTAAAGTCAAAAGGCATATCCCTGACAAAATGTATTACGGCTCCTGTCGACCTCATTCAATATTTAATAGAATTTGAAGCAAAATAACCGACTAATTGTATATATTTCTATTTACTAGATAGATAGATAGAAAATAAACTTTATTCTGGGATAAAGTCCCTTAAGAATAACAACGATGGATTATAGAAAGTACATCATATCTGGCCAAGATATTTTAAATAAAATAATGAAATAATATGATATAAAGTAAATACAAGTTAATAATAAGATAATTTAAAGAAAGAAAATCTATAAAAATCTATAAACAAACAACACTTATATAAACAAAAAACCATATGTACATTCGGTGAAGGAAAAAAAAAATATTATATACAAAGTTGATTTAAACATAAAATTTCTGGATTTACTCCTATTGAAGTATAGAGAAAAATAACATTTGTTGAGAGGGATAAACAAAAATGATAAAGAAAAAAGAGAAATGAAAAAAAAATATTTGAGTGACAGTGAAACCATTATCATAACAAGAATTGGAAGAGTTTTTATTTAATGTGCTGGTATGACATTCGTTTTAAGGCATCCGTATGATTAAATAGCATCTGTCTGGAGGGAGATGGAGAGATGGTAGGAACAATTGTGAATGGAGTTTGAGAGATTATTAATATAGGAATTAAAATGGAGAGAGGAAATATTCGATCCCTTAGCTACACCTGCTTGTAAGGTAAAGAAAGAGGATGAGCTTTGGTTAGGAATGGTGACTGATTGAGAAAGGTGGGAAAGGAATGAATGAAACTAGAGGAGAGCACTATTGGAGAAGTTTAGGGATTTCAGTTTGGAAAAGAGGATAGTATGGTCTAAGGAGTCGAAAGCTTTGGAAAAGTCTAGGAGTATTAAGATGGTTAATTCTTTTTTATCCATTGCAGCCTGGATATCACTGATGATTTTGGAGAGAGCGGATTGGGTAGAGTGGCTGGGGCGGAAACCGGATTGGAACGGGTCAAGTAAATTGAAATCTTCGAGGTAATTGGAGATTTGGGATTGTACTAACCTTTTTAGGGGCTTAGAGAGTTTGGAGAGAAAGTATGGAGATCGGTCGGTAATCTTTTGGGGTTGTAGGATTTGGGTTCTTGACTATGGGGTGAATTAGAGCCTTTTTCCAAGAGGTGGGAAATACAGAATTCTGGAGGGAAAAATTATATATGAAGAGGAGAACCGGTAGGATTTAAGGAAGGCATAGTTTTATCAATTTGACAGGAATACTGTCTAGTCCAGTTGAATTGGTGTGGGATTTTATTATGGAGGAAATGAGGTCTGTGGGAGAGATGTAAGGAAAATAAAAATAATTATCATTGAATGCATGATGAGGCAACTGAGAGGATGGAGGAGTAGATGTAGAGGTAGAGACGAAATAGGAATTTAACTCGTTAGGTGTGACAGGAAAGACTCCCGAGGGAGAGGAACTAGGTGTATTTTGAACAAGAGAAAGTTTACAGAGAAGCTGCCATTTGGATTTGGGACCGGGGGCGGATGAGAAGGCTTTGTGGAAGTAATTGGATTTCGTTCGCCGGATGGTAGGTTGGGTTAAATTGCGGAGAACCTTAAAAGCCTGGTAATCATCATCAAGTCTGGTGCGTCTAAAACGTCTTCGGGCAGCCTCACGTCTTCTTTGCTGGTCTTTTATTTTTAGGTTCATCCACGGAGCAGGCCGGCGGCGACGAAAGGTGCAGGTTTTGAGAGGAGCATGGATATCAAGGATGGAAAGGAGGTTGGCAGTTAGTAATTCAACCATAGTGTCAATAGAGGAACAGGAGTAGATAGGATTCCAATCTAGGATTTCGAGGTCAGGTAAAATCTTGCCTCGCGTGAGGGATTCTATGTTGGTTAGACTCTTTCACGTCCTTAAACAAATGTAGTTTTTAAGTGACTACAGCTATTTGATCTGATGTTTTGTGGGAAAAACATATTTCAGCTACCTGGCCATTGGCCTAATTTTTGCTTTCTCAACAAAAAAAATAAATAAAATAAAACAGTTCAGGCGCAGGCAGGGTCAGTTACAAGTCATGGAAAATCAAAGCCTATATACCAAGCAACAAGAATATTCAAAAACTACAAAAGGATATTTGAGGATTTTATTAATAGCATCTTCAAAGTTTGAATAACTTTCAAACTGGCCAACGAAACTTTACACGCATGTAATGAATATAATAAGTGCTCAGCTTACCAATTAAAGTAGTATATTTTAAAATAGATACCTTGACCTGTATATTGCATCGTTAAGAATGGTTTTTTTTATCCAATGAGATGTGAATGGAACATAATATAATTTGCGGCTAATATGGTATAAATTGCAAAACGAAAATACTCCTGAAGTTTTTCGAAAGTGTTGACTTAAGCGAAAATTTAAACAATGAGACAAAACAGTTGTCTAAGGTATAATTAGGAATATCAAAAGGTAAAAAGCTCGATAAAAATACATAGATTTTTGATGTTTGTCCATTGACGAAGCACTGTGTGTCGGTTTAAATCCACCTATTTTCATGAATCCCTAAATGGTACTCCTGAAATTACATTCCATTCCACTTTCTTTTAACTTAAACCCGAATTTCTTTCCAATATATATATTTAGATGATAATGTTCTTAGTAAACCTTTTCATCAATGGAAAGCCTGCACGGCTATTACTTTGTTACTTAAAGCCAAAACGACAATGTTTTGAACGTATATGTATATATATTTAGAGAAATTTTTTTTTGAAATTTTGATAATTTGACGGGTTTGGATTCTAGGACAAAAAGTATGTTAAGGTCATTATGTAAGGTTTTATTGGGAATGTATTATAGTAAGGTCCGTTGGTCATGGTTCTCAAGACTTTGGATTAGAACGATTGGATACGTTTGATGTTGGAATATATCGCTGTTCCCCAAAGTTTTAGTCCGTGGGTTCAGATAATCTTTAGGAGAGTCTTGTAAATTAAAAGTTTTGAGGTCTTGCCTAGTATGCGGTACAGTTGGCTGAATCTTCTGTTAAGGCCTTTTAGTCTACCAATCGGGATTGGTAGTAATGCCAGCAGTGAAAAGGATGTAGAGGACAGGAAACAAAAAGAAAACCTTGAGGAACTCCAGCTCGAATAGGAATGCAGTCAGAGATCATAGCCAGGGGATTTTCTTCAATTTAGTTTTCGAAGTAGGAACTAGACCAATGGGGGTAACTGCTCTAGGAGGTATGGGAGAAGTTAAGAACTATTCAACTGTCATGGATTGGTTAGAATAAATTTCCATATAGAGTAATCTAGGAATGGTATTCCATATTTCTTAAGAATTTAGGAGAAATGATTGTATTCAGCTCTAAAAGCTTTTTTAGCTTACTAAAACATTTTTTTTTTCTAATGCTAATATTTTTTAAAATTAGGGTATGACAAAGAAGGCAAGACCTGAGCCTCCTCATCATCGGTGTAGACACGCCGATTTCATCATTAAAGTTCAGAAAGAATCAGAATCAGAATCGAAAAAGAAAAAAAAATCAATTATCAGATGTGAATATTGTCCGGATCCATATAGGTAAAACATTTAGAAATTAATTTATCAAGTTTATTTTTTAATTTTATTTCATCGATCCTGCCTGTAATAGTTAAGGCATGTCCTTGTATCTGGAAATATCTTAATAGCCTTTTACTATATACTATAGACGCACTTTACTATTTAATATAGTTATAGTGTCACAAAAACAATATTAAAAATTAATACAATAATAAAAATAACAAAATCATATAAAAGGTCCTTAATTTTTTTTTTCCAGGGCTTGGATTAGAGATGATCAACCTAACCATACTTATAATGGATGGGTATTTAATGTTCCATTTCAAGAAACAAGAAAGGATTGTTCTTATAAAAAACCTTGCTGGCTGAATGAACCGGAAATCCAACCGCAACGTAGGCCCACAAGCGGCTACTTTGAGATGTTCCCAGTTCAGTCGATTGAAAATCCTCACGATTTGAGAGCTAAACTGAAAATGATCCTTGAAGAAACAATGAGATTATCGAATTTTGAATGTGAAGATTCGAAGAACTCCTTATGTAAAGAACAAGCAGCATGATGGCCAGATGAGTTAATTGTTTTTAAATATATGCATTTATATTTTACATTTTTTATTTATTTGTATTTGAACTTTAAATATCGCCCAGAGGGGTTATAACGTTACTCTTATCTAGCTTGCCAAAAAATAGAGAAAACCCTATCGAATTTTAATTAGAATAATAAGGATTCATGCTATGGGCATAAATCGAATTAGAGGAAAAACATTGTGAACTTGTTTTTTGTAATACTTTATTTCGCATATACAAAGTACCTTTGTTCTAATATTTTGTATAATTTGTATTAGACCACCTCATTATGGATTTTGTTAGACTAGGAATGTAACTATGTTATAGCACATTATCAGCAGGCCCGGAACTAGGGTGGGGAAGGGGGGGGGGTGGGTACGTGCCCAGGGCGACAGATTTCTGGGGGGCAGCAAAATTTGAGAAGTTTATGAATAAAAAAATAATAAGTTATTAAAAACGTTTTTAAATTAATAATATCACAATCAATATTTTTTAATTTAATTTCTTTTTTGCATAATTTAAAAACCCTATTATACTGGATACCAAGTTAATTCTTACATCTTATAAGAATTAACGGAGCTCATGGGTCTAGATTGAGTGCTATCCCTACTACGTAATATGAATTTGTATCCTGAGCGCTAGTAAGCGTTAGCGGACTCGGGGGTGCGAAAATTGTGCGATGCCACCCCCTACCCCTTAAAATGACATTGGACTATCTGTTGCCAGTGTTTACAATTGTGTTGTCTGCGTTTAACGCAAAACCTATAGTAGTTTTATTTTATTTACATTTAGTTTTTAGTGTACGGAGTGTTGGTTATTAGTGTTACCGTTAATCAGTGTTTGGAAAATAGATTTGTTTTGTAAATTTTTAACTGCGTTTTTATAAATTTCCCAAGTATGGATGGCAATGGAGCCGAGTATAGAAAACTTGCTAAAGAAACAAAAGGAAGAAAAAAGTGACACCAAAATTAGAAGCTTTTTTAAAAGACCCTAATGCTAATGAAGATGAAGGCTCAAAATAAAAGGAAGGTAAGCAAATATTTATTCTTATTCAAGCCTTTTTCGTGGCAATCATACATATTTAAAATAATTTAAATACAGTGTTATGGTTTTGTTTTTGTTTTTTTTGACACAATACGATAACACTGAATATGAATTGAGTTAATTAACAAATGTATTTTTCTTTTGTTTTAAAATTTTATTTATAACCCTTGCACAAATTATTATAAATTAACTATGTAAAAAGAAAACAAAACAGCTATTTTTGTTGTCTCCGGTTAATCCGAATTTTCGCTGTTCCGACTCACCGCATGCCAGTATTATCACGTCGGATTAGTGAGGTTCTACTGTAGTGATTGAATTAGGTCAAGATATACAGCCTGATAAGCGTATGTTTCCGTCGGATTTTTTGCCGAATGCATTTTAACAAAAATAATTAAATAATTTTACAATTAAAAGGTTTTAATAAATTTTTTGATTGATGATAAAATCTTATAAAATCAAATATTTAAAAGTATGTTTTGTTATTAAAGATGTTACCGGAGTCAAATAAGAAGCCAAGCAGCCTGACACTCTTAGCGAGAAAATTACCACTACTGGTATTAAACTAAAAAAGTTAAATTTTAAAGTTAAACTTATTTTTATAAGTTTTTATTATTTTAAATGAAGTTGAAGCTAAAGGGGAATGTACTCAACATGATGAACTTTGCAAGATACTGAGTCTAACTGGGGTCGCGAATGAAGATGAATTGTTATCTCGTCCAGATCCTTCAACTGGTCTTCAAGAATCGACCGAGTTTTCCTTTGATTGAAGGAATCCTGGTTCATGGCCACAGAGTTTTTCCGAATTCAAGTTTAGCTACAATCTAAATGGTTATTAAAATTAAAATGGTTATTTCCCTCCTTCCGACTACAGTATTTCCTTGGTTTGTTTCTTTACAAATGTCTTTCCTCTCAGTCACCTCCCTACATTATCAAAGCATTAACATTAAAGTCAGTGATCAGTGATTCCCGCAAAACTAGATCCCGTCCTTCTGACACTTAAGTCCCCCGCGCACTGTCAACTTTAATCACCAGCAACTAATCAAATCAATTAAAGCAACTAATCAGCAGCAACAAAGTAATGATTCTCAGTCAATTTTCCTTCATGTAACCATGTAAATGGGCCGTATTTTGAATTTTAGTATATACAAGCGCAATAGCATAGCACGGGGAACAGTGCAACATTATTATTAGCTCTTTCCTTTTTAATACGCTTTTATTAACTTGACCTGTATGTAACCGAATCTTTCTTCGTAATTTTTACCAATTCCTGATTAACTTGAAAATTAGCACACGTGTCAAGGACCAATGACAATACAATAATTGCACAACTATATTTTAATGTTCTCACTTAGTCTAGTCAAAATAACCCCAAAAAGGAGGTCTGCCTTGCAAAAGGCCACCCCACCTTATGCAAGGCAGACCCTTTTATGTTTTTGTATGATACAGATGGGTCCTGAGAATAAAATATCAATAATGTGACCACATTTAATAAGGGGAAAAGTTTTAGGATGCAAAAAACCCAACATTTTTGCACTTTTCTTAAGATTTTTGTAGAATACATGGGATAAAAGGATACCATTGCCCATTATAACTTGCCTACTTATATATACATGATAAGTAGGACTCTAATATGGGTTGCTCAATATATTTTCTCATTTTGGGCAAAAATAAACTTATCTAGTTTTTTCCAACTGGTACAGAATAACTATATTTGCTCATGATATTAATTTCTAATGCATCAGGTAGAATATTAAATAGTCTAGTATTAAATATTTAAGAATTATTAGAAATAATAGAATATTTATTTGGTCATATATTTCAAAGACAGTGGAAACTCGTTATTTCGTCACTCGATAATTCTTCAGATTTTTTTTTTTTTAAATTTTTATTTGGAAATAACAATATTAAATACCTATGTATTGTATTTTTCCCCCTTGCTGCTTATTTAATCTTTAAACCGCCTCATTTGGTTTGTTCCTAAAAACGCCTATATTTATACTTTTTGTAAATTATTTAATAGAAAAAAACAAAAACAGATATCTGATTTTTTAAGAACTGATTTATGTGTTATGAAAAAGTTCCTGTTTTTCAATTCACGATAGGTAAATATTGAATAAATATGGTATGTATGTCTTTTTTTTTTTCTTTTTTTTTTCTATTTTATACATGTATGTACGTTTTTGTATATAACTTAATTTTTTTTAATTGGTTGTGTTCCATGGTTTTTGTCGTTGTCATTCAAATCTAATGTTTATAGTCTTCATTTGGTCATTATTATATTCAATGAATTGCAAACAAATTACAATTATATACTTTCAAGTGATTTTTTGTTATTTTACCAGAGAAATTCTGTAATTCGTCATCTCCGTTATTTCGTCACCCTCCCTCCCTCATTCGTGAAGAATTATCGAGTTTCTACTTTAGTCTCATTTTGAATTCGTTTCCAATCGAAATGGAAACCCAACCAGTCAAAGGGAAAACCCAAAGGACAAGCTATCTCTACCTGACCTTTTCGTCTATTTACATTCAATCTCCTTTTGGTACATCATATCATAGCTAAACCACTTGTATCCAACTGTTAGTCAGTAAAGGATTCATGTTATCAATGGAATATTAAACAATAAAAACTTGTTTTGCTACAAAAATAAAGTTTATTGATCTAGAAAAGACATCAGACTAAATAAGGAGCAGAGGCAAAGTAAGGGCTAGTCGGGGCTAGGAAAGGTGCTGGTGCTGGAAGGACTGCAGGTCCTGGTGCGAGGAATCTAGCGGGTGGGGCGGCGAACAGTGCTCCAGGGGCTGGAAGTAGAGCTGGTGCTGGTGCAAGGGGGGCGGGTGCTGGGACCAGGGGGGCTGGGGGCGGGGCCGCTGCCAGCAGAGGGGCCGCGGGCAGGGCCAGGCTGTGGTCGATGGCGTGGGCTGCGTAAGAAGATCCGATGGTGGCAATAGGGTAGACGCTAGCAGCAGCGCAGCACAACCCGCTCAGCAAGACAACCTGCAACAATTGGAATAAAGTATAAATAAATTCGATTTAAAATGAAGTTCGTGCGAAATTTTCGAGACTCGAAACATGGAGACTAAAGACCCATGATCATCTTTTTATACAAAATATTTTGATATTGTTTGATCTGCATTTTGATGCAGAGGATCGAAATTTTGATTTTATAATAATTTTTATTCGGCAGAAATAATTTCATTGCTTTCTTCTGTTTGGAATTTAATATATAACCATAAACATATGCGTAATGCAAACCTCGTTTCTGTCGTTCAATATATATATTTTGATTATTGTAAATTTGATTATTGCACAACCTTCCCAGATCTATGAAGATGATGAAGTTAAAATTCGGTAGAGGTGGGTTTGGAAGTTATACTAATGTACACTATTGCGGAATGTTGGCAATCACATATCGGTCCGTTTTCAAAACCTCACTGGAATCCGCATTTTGCAACACACATTTAAATCTTTTCTAATGATTTAACTGAATATAAGTAAATTTCAAGAACAATAAACACCGTACTTTTGTAATCTCTCTCGCAGAATGTCGCTCGCCACCTATCGGCCAATTTTTAACTTTACTTTTATCCACATTTTATCGCTTTTGTAATATCAAATTAAACGAAAATCAGTAGATTTTACTATGGCTAAACCTTCCTGTAGGTATAAAGATGATGTGGTTAAAATTTGTTACAGATTGTTTCAGTAGTTTTCGTCGGTACCGATCACAAATGAAAAATGGCTTGTCCTCTTATATAATAGTTTAGATTTAAATATCCATCACCGTGATAAAAAAAAGAAAAAAAGTTTATCATTAAGATCAGGAATTTTCGATAATAAGTTATGAGCAAAAAAAAAAAAAAAAAAAAAAATCTTATATATAATTAAACCTTGGTTAACCAATACATACTAAAAATTTGAATTTATTTATTTAATTTTAATTTGAACTAGTGTTTAATGAACGATTACGCAGATATTGAAATACTCACAGCAGATAGAGTGTTCATTTTGATGATGATGTTGGGACTGCGAAAGAAGAATGCTTCCAAGACAGGAGCTGTGGGCTTATATATGCGCCGGTGGAGTTGCTTCACGTCACTTGTGATGCTCGACCACCGGCTTCTTGCTCAATTTGACTGTCCCTCTGTTCTTTTTTTGGCCCTAACTAAGGCAGGATATTATATAAATATATTTAAAATACTTATCAATGGTTTAACGCAAGTATTTGAACTAAAAATTACAAAATTATCTGTTTAGAAAAAAATCTATAAGATGATAGTCTTCTAAGAATTAATAATCAATTCAAAATGTATTTACGGAAGTCCAGTTTCCAGAAAGCGTGCAAGGAGTCATTATTTACATCAATAGAAAACACACAGGAGAGAATTCTTTAGTATAAGTATTCTTTCAAAAATATATCATCGTAGCCCGGCAGATGACCTTAGGATTTTTTAAAGGGAGTAAAACATCCTTAGCTATGCCGTCCTTCGGAAGGGACGTAAAATGGGGGTCCCGAGCCTGTGCGATGTCAGGTACTCGTTAAAGATCCCTATCCTAATTATACCTGGATAGGCAAAATTTAGGACTCCCACCGTAGCATCGTCCGATTAGCCATAGCAGCATAAAGTGACGTTAAACGAAATAAACAAACAAAAATATATCAAAGATGACTTATGCACCCTAATTTATTTCAACCGTGACTCTGTTATTTAGTGTTGAGGAAAATTTAATGATAGTTATATGACAACTAATTTCCTAATCACCTAATTTAACAATTATTAAATCATTAGTTCACTAATCAATCATCGAAAGATTTAATCATTATTAAATTAGATGATTAATTCGAGGAAATTAGTTGTCAAATATCTATGATTAAATTTAAGTTATTATTAAATTTCAGCTATGATTAAGTTTTGCCGAACCCTGTTAACAACAACGTTAACTGCGATCTGACTTTTATAAATATTTTTCATTTATATTTTCTTAAATATAAAGAATGGTACAAAAAACCATAATAGGATGAAATATCAAGATTCTTATTATTTATTTATTTTTTTGAAACTGAAGCATTTTGGTGTAAGTAATAACTGTAACAAACTACAGTGAGGTACTATAGAAATGGATACATCAAGGTACATCTGTACGCCTAATAACAAAATTACATTTTTAATGAAAGCTATTTTCCTGATTAGTATAAACATATGAGATATAAGAATATTGAGAAATTTATGCTTCACAAACTGATATAATTTGGTTAATATTGACTCTGAAGATTGTACTATTGAGGCATCCCTTTATAGATCTACACAAAATGTTATTTCGACTTGTTTTCTAATTAAAGCTATATACATATAAACTATACTGTATGGAAGTAGTGAAAATTTTATATAAAAAAAGCTTAAAATAATTCTGTTTTTGATGTGTTTCAGAATTTAAATACAGTTTCGAAATTGATGATGATCCTTAAAAATAATACGGGTCACTTCTATCAGAATTGTTGGCATTTAACTCAAATACTTCTGTTTAAATGCGACTTTTTGAAGCGCTCTAGCTCTTGTGTTTTGCTCGGATCGAAAATTTGCCGATCAGAAATTAAATTGAGAATACTTTTTTTTACATAACATTTGACACTAGTACCTATCGTTTAGGAGCTATATTGGGTGAATGAAACAAGTCACGTTTGAAATCCCTATTTTTCATCAACTTCGTTTATTTTGAATAATCATTAATTGTTAATTTAATTGAAATAATTTAAAATCATATAGGTCAACGGAAAATAATAAAGAACATAAGGGCTTAGTCGGTCAGCAGGATTAATCTATTTAGTTTGAAATTTTATCTCCGACAAACAAATGATTCACAGGTAACCGGAAAAATAATTAGAAAATATATGAGCATCAACAGTCAAGAGGGCAACCCCTAAAACATGTTCCATGTTATTTTATCTTTGGCCGGCAGAAAGCATAACCAACCAAATTTGGTTCGGATAGACATAATGGTTTTAAACTGACGTATTTCTGTCTGGTTACGGGAAGGTAAAAAATAAGTAAATAAATAAATATAGAAACTTATTTCGAATCCGTGAAGTTATAGAGAAAACATGAATCCGATTGCATCAAGTGTTTCGCCGTACTTCTTGTGGGCAACACTAGGCCACTGTTCAGTTTTCGAACAAAAACCCATGGATACTGAGCACAGACAGAGGAACGTGACAGGTGTTAGATATTAGTTCGTTGAAAAAACACAAAATATAGTTTAGTTGGGTTAGGCAACGAAAGGTCGCTCAGTCCTCCTTTAATAGAATTAATTAGTAGTTTTGTGTCTATTGACACCTGGACCATCTGCATTAATTGACGATGCTAAAAAAATCTGTCCATGGGGCATCTTTTTCATTAAAAACATTAAATTAGGTTAAACAAGATAAAAATTGTAATAAATAGAAGCAATTTTTTTTTCTACAGATTTATTCAAAATTAGACCAATAAAAAAACCAAAGGTGAAATTCAATGTTTTTAAATATATACGGCATGCTTGTGACATAAAAAGTATTTTTAATTTAATTTTATTTTTTAATATTATTTCATTTATTTGTATTTATTATATATAGTTTTTTCATAAGAGTGCGATCAAAATGAAATAAAAGAGCTAATCTTTTCAGTTCCGATGTTTCGACTCACACAGGGGCCTTCTTAAACATAACACTGAAAATAAGCATTAATAAGTATCAAATTGTTTTATTAATGTATTTATGGAAATTTCTCCTGACTATAAAGTGTCTTGTTAATAGGAACATAATAGGGTGTTTCGGATTTGCACGTTGCAAATATAAGATTGTTCCATCAAATTTCATAATAAAATAAGAAAAAAAGTTTTATAAACAACTGTCCTAAAATTATTTATTTAATATATAACGCCTGTATTAATATTTAGAAAATTTAACGATTTAGTTAAAAAAATATATCAAAAGAAAAAATGAAATTTTCGTTGGCATTCTCACGACATTTACAGCTATTGTAAACGCTCTTCCCTTTCTGAGTACCTGCTTAGTCTAATCATTTGAAGGGTTTCCTTAAAGATTGTGGAAGCTTGAATAATGGGAGTTTTTAATTCATCTATAGTGTTAATTCTTGATTGATATACAATTGATTCAATTCTACTCCAAACAAATTAGTATAATAAAATAAAAACAGCTATTTTGGTGACGTTTCGAGACTATATTGTTCTCATAATCATACCCTACAGTGAAAAAACAGGTTACAATAAAACTATATAAGTTATAAATGTTATTTCAAAACATAAAGTTAGCTACATTATAAGTGTATAACAACATGTATACTATTATTCTAACACATGTTGTGTTATATTGTAGCTAACTTTATGTTTTGAAATAACTTGTTTATCTTATATAATTTTATTGTAACCTGTTTCTTCACTGGAGGGTATGATTATGAGAACGTCGCTAAAATAGTTGTTTTTATTTATTGAATGAACCTCAAGAACCTTACTAAACATTTAATTGTAACAGTCAAGAAATGTTTCCATATATGGGTGATTCTCAGATTATGGGTAATTTTCAGTAAAAAAAAATTTAATAATTTTTACGGTAGTTAAAATATATATATATATATATATATATATATATATATATATATATATATATATATATATATATATTTAAACATTAACACTTTCTATTGACGTTTAGCTGTTAAAAAACCAAACAAATGGTCAAGATCAAAAGTCATATTTTCATGAGAAATTTAAAATTTTAAAATTTTAATAGTGCGGTAATGACATCAGGTAGGTAATGATATAATGACTTGAATATAATTTTTTAAAAAGTATATTGGAGGTGATTAAAAAAGTATATTGGAGGAGGAGTCATTGGTGGTTTTTTTAATAAGAGCCTAGGGGAAAAAATAGAAAAAAAAACAAAACATTTTAGGCAATATTTCTAATAGTTCAATGCTAATCAAAAATAAAATACTAAATGGACAATTAAACTTTAACGCATTTAATTCAGGGAAAAACCTATGAATCTAAGGTAGCAGTAGTTCAAAAATGTTCATTATTGCACAGTTCATTTCTTTACCGCGCTAATAATTCGGGAATCTAATTCAAACCTCTAGATGACTAAAAAAAAAAAAATGTTTTTTCTGCTAACTGTCATACAACAAATGATATTCTTAATTAAATTAAAGCCAATAAATTAATTTGGAAATTTACTATGATAATATAAAGCGTGGTAATGACAACAAAAAAGGTATGTGACTTATTTCACAAAGAAAAACGTGGGCGAAATCTCCCTAACTCACTGCCAGACCGTTGGCGGCTGGTCTTCAGCTACCGGAGTACTATCACTGCTCCTGGAAAATATTTCACCGCCGTGGCCCTATTTTCGCGGCTATTTCTCAACAAATTTGTTTTATGTTTGGTAATGATATCATAATGATGGGACAAAGTTTGGAGCTGTGTAAACTTATATTATATTATTACCCAAAATACAAAACTGAAAACATTTATGAATGTTGAGTTTTCTTTATGTGTGGAAATAAATTCCACAACCATTTACCTTACGTAACGAAAGAAATGAATAAATGTATACAAGAAAACTAAGAGTGGGACACACCGCGGTAATGACATTTGCGTAGATTAAGCAATCATAAAACCAATTCAGTAATTTATACTTTCATTTTTAATACTTTAATAAGTATTTCTTCTCTGTTATAGCAGTGGACAAAAATTAAGGAACGATTTGATCAATTGAATAAAGATTTTAATGGACAAAAAATTGCCCGTAAAATGGATGTTTAACTCGCAGAAAAAAATTCTACAGTTTTGTTTTTACATATTATTTAATGTTTTATGCTATATTTGTTGGAATATTTTAATACAAAACCGTTAGTCTTCATACCATAATTCAACTTGTAAATAACTGGTCAATTTAGCTTTTAATCTCATTTCCTGAATATTTCGACTGGAATAGTTTCTCTCACCTTCTTGGGTACTTCTCAGAGACTGAAGAAGTCCCCAAGGAGGTGGGGCGAAATATAACATATCAAAATATAGACACTCCTAGAGAGATAATCCAGTACAATGGTCAATGGTTCGCATTTTTATCTCAGAACAGTTGGTTAGAATCAGTGTTTTTTAAATTTTGTTTTTAGATATATTTACGAATGCTATATATAATTTAGAAATAGCAGACGTTTGAGTAAATACTTAAAAATTAAAAATGTTAATTATAAATTATGTTTTTTGTTATCATTTCAATGTTCTCGAAAAAGTATCGTTTTGTCCGGATTCATCCTTAGATATATTATTTTGAAAATAACTTCCAGTTATTGATAAAACATGTCAATAATGTTGTATTTCATGGTTGTCGTCTTTACTTTTTTTATAGTAAGTTTTAGGCAACATCCAACATATTTAGAATAAAAACTATAAAAGATAGTATGGACAAATTATTTCATAACAAGCAAATGAAATAGCAGCAACACAGAACACAAAGCATCGCTAGGATGCCCTACATTCGGACACGGAGAAATCGCCCAAGATGGCTCTCCTGCATACAAAATAATCTAGAGCACTTAGCAGATAGGCTATTAATTCCGAAGGTGTGCCACCAAAACAGTTGGCGACACATTGTGTCTTTTAATAACGAAATAGTTCATTTCAAAATACCTATTTAATTTAACTAGTTATTCTTGGCAAAACATGGTTTCATGAAGGTATTTTTGAATTAAAAACCAAATAAAATATTGCTCTCACACAGTAAATTTTTTTTTGGAAATCTCCGTAATTCTTCAAATGATTTGCCGAATTTAACTTTAATTCACATTTAAATTGAAACACCATTACGATTAGTAAACACTGAGAAGTATCAGAAATAACGGTGAATAAACACACTCATAAGCAAAAAATACCTTCATTATTATTATATTTGGCGATATTGCCCAATATGGTCATGATTCTTATCACTGATTACTTGGCAAGCTGGTCGGCAAGCAACAGCTTACCATTGTCTGGATCTCAACTGCCGTAAATCTTCAACGTCATCCAACCATCTCATACTTGCGCAATCACTTCGAGGAAGGTTCCTCATGTACTCCGTCTTCTTTCCGTTTCCTTTCTACTAGGTAGACATAGTCTGCGTTAGTCTATTTCTGTGTTTATTTGTTGTAGATAGTTTCACCAGGATTGGTCCTTATTCTTCGTTCTGCACATCTATAGTAAAGTTAATGAGAGTTACTACCAGAGGATATCCTTGCCGAAGTTCATTATTTGCTGGGATCTCCTGTCCAAATGCACCTTGTGCTTTGACTCGATATTTAGTATCAGTCGTCATTTGAACCAAACGCATTATCTGCTTGAAAGAAGCTCAAAATGCCACAAATCAAAAGGCTTACAAAAACGTGGCAAATACTAAACCTACTTTTCAAACCGTTTATTTTGGATATTTTTTCAAACAAATTAATTGAATTTTGGTGTGGACAAACTTTCCGTTAAACCAAGAAAGAATACCCAAGAGTTAACTGACCTGGACAACTAATTATTTCTTTTCATGTTTAAAGGATCTGAAAATATACTTATTTCTCGAAATTCTGTTTCAAATGCCAAACATTTAACAGAGAAAATAAATCGAACAAAGTGTAGTTGTTAAATGACTAAAGCTACTGATGTAGATTGGATGATGTTGGGTTGGAGGAAGATGAGTGAACAGAAGATGAGTAAATATTCCGAAATCGAAACTTGTCGAAGTTGTTTAGTATACACCTGAAGGAGTAGTTGAAACATAAAAAGAATTTTTGGTTACTGTATTCAAAACCTGGTTCATCATTATCTTGCCATAACAATTTATTGAGGATTCAAAAGAACTATGGGTTATGTGGGCTCATGTGGATTATATTGAAGTTGGAAATGATGGGTTAGTCAGCGATTTTTTTCGCTAATCTTTCATGTTCTCTCTGCATGTTTCATTTAATTAATAGAAATCTTGTAGTATCAGGTCGTTATTTTACACTTATGTTTGAAACTTGACTAGTTCTCTATGGTTTAATGGATTTTTCTAATTTTATTTATGGTTATTTTGATTGTATTTACAAGGGACTAAAAAACAAATTAAAAAAGCAAAAAAAAATAAATAAATAAATAAAAAGCGGGTGATCGTTAAATCTTGTTAAAGGAAAAAAAAATTAAAAACTTTAAGTTCAGGTTAAAAAAAAAAAGGTAAGCGCAACAGCCAAATTCAAATTTTAAAAACTTCTCAAGTTAATAATCTTTGAAAAAAGTACCATTTGTAGGCACGCAAATTATCAAAACAAATCAAAACTATCTATTATTGAACACAGCTATCTAGTTTTTTTTAGTATTAGTTTTTTGCATCAAATCTTTTTTATTTTACATGGACAATGTATTAGTAATTACACAAAAAAAAAAAAAAGAAAAAAAAATGGCGTTGATATATCTGTAACCAACGAAGTTATAAGGTATAAATGGTTTTGGCCATTCTTTCAAAAAATTCATTAAAAAAAAAACTGTATGACTTTTTATATAGGTAAGTGACCTTAAATAGGTTTAAAATGAACCTCTTTACCCGAGATACCTCTTTGGCCAAAGGTCTTCCGGACACCTTGTATATAGTTCAAATTGAGAAAGTTTAAGGTTATGGAAAATATTTTTTAAAACTTATTATTAAGTTAGATTAAAATTTAACTGTTTTCAAAACGATTTTTTATGGGATTTCCTGGTGTAGGACTTCTAGCTTCCGGACCCAGGTTTGAGTCCGGCTGAGGCAGCTGATTTCTTATTTAGACTAATAAATCAGGGACACCATCCCGAAAGACTGTCGTATACTTGGAGTGCTGATGTCAAAGTAAATCATTCTTTAAGCTTTTCCAAGTTACAGCATATAATATGATTTCCATCCGATTTCATTCTTTATCTTTCAAATTAAGATTAATCAATTTTTCTGTATCTCTATTCATTTTCTACCTTCAGTTTGCCACCGAATCTGTTTTTTAATTAAAGAATAATTTTTAACTATCCATTAGGCGTTGTTCTGATAACCTCTCGTCCGTTTTTCAGAAAATTACATGTGTGATGTTATATGAAATGTATTTTTAATTAAAGGATAAATCTTATTTTTTTTCAGTATCAGGCCCAATTCACACAGAACGGACGTGGGGGAGACGTGGCGCGGACTTTTTTTAATAGGACAAACGTGGAAGAGACAAAAGCGCCACGTCCGTTCTGTGTGAATTGGGCCTTAAAGCCTGAGAAACACCTTTGCTTTATGTTGATGTAGAAGGAAATATTATTGCTCTTATAAAATTTATCTTGTTCTAGGCACAATTAAGTTAGCTAAAATACCAATAAGACCTTTTTAAACCAGGTATACTAACAAAAACAGAGATCCTATAGAAAGTTCATGGTCAAAGAATTTATAAAGATTCCTTGGGGTTTAACGTTTTTGATTCCTTGGATGAAACGTTTTTCTGATATTTTGGATAGATGTACAGTGGTTGTGGAGACGTATTATTTTTTTTGCTTCAGTTGCCCCTTAAAATTTCTTACCCATTTTATGAAATTTTAAATGTGTGGTCAGCAAAAGAATCAAATAAGTATTGAAGGACATAATGCTATAATATCCAGCTATATATGAAATGGATTATGATTTAAAAAATGAAGGGGATCATGAAGAATTAATTCTAATTTTCTTAATGTCGTAATGCTTCTTGTGCTCTGATACACTAAAATTAGTGTTAAACAATTTTCGAAGAGAATATTAAATATTAGATATGACCCCTTGAGTTCACTTTTTCGAAAAATATTTTTAAAAATTTAAATGTAAGTTTAAAAGCACCTTTATGGCACAAAGACATTAGATTAAAAACCATTAATGCCCAACAAAAATTGATTCTGTATCGGCCTTTATCTCATAGTTTGTTTACATGCTGTTCTGGACACATTCGCAGTTTTCAGTGAATTCTATTATGCAAGTTCTTTATATTTGTCACTTAAAGTACGCATGATATATAGAAGGATCAATGCAATTTGGAATGCTGAATTAATTGGCACTTTTATTGGAATTACTTTTATTTTAAACTAGTTTCGAATTATTCATGATCAGTTATAAAAACGTACAATAATGTCCAAACATCAGCAATTTGTTGCTGTAAAAATGTAACATGTACCATGTATAATCTATAATAAATTTAAGATTTATGAAAATTCCATAAAAACCTACCGATTATTTAATTTTTATGCCAACTCAAAATAGAAATTTTCTGCTTCTGCAAGCATGTGCATTGGAATTGAAAATAAAAAAAAACTAGTTCAAGACTACGCTAAGAACAATATATTGAATATAGGTTTTAATTGTGACCAAATTTTTCGTCTGTCTAAAATTAGTATTTCGTAATTTTTGCCCTTTAAAATTTTGAAAAATGGACTTAACGGGTTTTGATTCTAAACGACTCATATAAAATTATAACTTATAATTTATTCGATGGAAATAAGGCGATTATCATAGTAAACATAAAGAATTTTCAATACTTTTGAGCTTTGTCCTGATACTTTTTGCTCTGATTGTATATACTCATACTTCACTATACAAAACGAATTCTTCCCACTTCTTCGATTAAAATATAAGATTTTTAACTAACAAATTTAGGAATAATGCGCATTAGTACATTATTTATAGTACTTTATTGATTAAATAATCATCCAATGTAATGGAAAGTATCTCCATTAGATAACAATGTCAATGCTATAAGACTTTTAAAGCTATTAACTGTCACTTGATCGACTATAATTTAAAATTCAATAGTGTAGATTATTCTCTAGTCAGTTAATCGAAGAACATTCACCAGATGGATTCCATAAGAGTTAGAAAATTAAGAAAAAAGAATGTTAAAGAGAGTCCTTTTTGTCCTCACCTGCAGCTAGTCTTCCGACTATCCACATTGTTAGGTCTGTCACCTCACAAACTCGGAAAGGGGATGTCTCGCTTTTCCTACACTCTCTCAACCTACTCGATTTTTATTTCATGCCTTACTTCATATTTCGGTTTTTTAAATTTCTATTTCTGCTTAACGTGGTGCAACAACGTATCAACAATAGTAGTAACGCTTGGAAGCGTACTGATTTATGCTGCATTACAAATGTCATCAATGATCGATGCCTTCTTTAATGCATCAGAATATGGAAACATTCTCGAAGAGCTTAAAATAATCGACACAAAACTCTCCGCTGTCGGAGTCTCGAGGAGTCATCGCATAAGTTGGTCGATCAGGATTTTGGAGATTTTGATGTCTGTAGCCTCTTTCTTATTATGCGCTATTACGAATCGTCCCTTGAATTCGATTATATTCCATATCATAGTAAACGCAAGTTATATCCTCATCAGCTCTCAGATATTTGCATTTGGATACCACATTCTCAGCCGATGTGAATTGCTTGTGAACACCCTCAGACAGCTGAAGGGCGTGTGGCATAACACAGATAAAATAATGGATACTCTCCTCAGTGTTAACCACCAACTTTTTAGGCTTGTCAATATCTTTTCTTGCTGCTATAGGCTACAGCTTTTGGTTTTGACCGCATTCACCTTTTTCTACATAACTTATCTGCTGTACTTAACCCAATTTATCGTACAAATAAGTTTTTTTAGTGTACTTGTCATATATCACTTAATTTATTATTGTGTTATTTTTTGGAGGATCATCAGATGTTCGTCTAACATTACGAATAAGGTACTAGTTACGAATAAGAGTATTAGTTACAAGTCCCTCATAACGTATTGATTCACGAACCAGTGACCGAGAATATATATATATGAACGAATGTGATTTCTTTTTATTTTCATTTAACTCTTTATATTATTTTGTTATTATTTTATTGTATTAATTTATTTACGTTTTAGTATCATAATTTTTGTCGATATTACTATTACATTAATTTTTATTGTTATGTAAGGCATACATATGAACTTACTAACTGTGGCAGAATTTAATATTTTGTCAAAATAAAAGCTTAAAATAAATTTTACTTAATTACTTATAATAATGCAACTTATAAAAAAAATGTATATATATGTGTGTGTGTGTGATGAATGCTTTAAGATTACAGTATATTTTTTAAACTTACTTTCATTTATCGTCCATGCATGTCATAACACAATCTATTGAAAAATTGTTTGTAGCCTTGATAATTGAAGAAGTGCTGTATAATTTAATTATAACGTTGCTAATTCTAATTTTTAATGTTCAAGTCTAAGGAGTTCGACATATTGCTCTATGATAAAATGATCAATGACGTACACTATGGGATATTTGACAATGTAAGAAATTATCTAAATTTAAGTTATTTCATTTGGATATTTTTATGATAATTGTGTATTTTTTTACAGCCCAAGTTACAACTTCACATTGCAGCAAAAAAGAATGTGATCGTCACAGCATGTGGATTTTTCACGCTAGACTTCTCTCTAATTAAATCTGTGAGGGATTAAATTTTATTCATTATTTTACAAAATGTTTTGACACCTAACTATTTTTTTATATTTACTGTTGTAGGTTTAAAGTTTTAAGAATAAAAATATATTAAGGTCTTAAGTTTTATATTTGAGCACAGAGACGAACATATGGGTGATTCTCAAACTACGGGTCAATTTTGGATTGCAAAATCTGTCATAATTGAACTTTGCTCTAAAAATCTGAAAAAAATCTAGCATGTTTCTGGGGTCACCTTTGTACAGAAAATACACCGCAAACAAATCAAACTCCACTTTTTTCCTCTTCAAAAATCAAAAATTTTCAAATTTTGGGTCCATGGTAATTACTAGTTGGAGCATGGTACTTACATTTTCTATTTGTTAGATTTATGTTGGCTCCCATGTTGCTTTAAGAGCTAAAATTAGGTTAAACAACCAATGCGTAAAGAAAAATGATTTTTATTGAAGGCTCAAAATCAAATCATACAAACTTATATTTGGGCCCCACAAAAGGCGACCCCAGTGTGTAAACTTAATTGTTGCCTGGATTTGAAGTCACATAAGTAAACTGCAAATGAAAATGAAGCCAATGTGACAAAATTACCGCAATATGTAATTAACATGGTCAAAATGTAATTACCATGCTTTTTACTGCAACCATGGTAATTACACATTTTGTAGCATGGTAATTACATACAGACGTTTGAATTGAAATATTCGGACAATAAAAAATATTATTGCGATGCTTTTTTTTGTCTTCAAATCAGCTAATCGAGCTCTTCAAAGTAAAATCAAAAAGAAAAAGTTAAGTTTGAAAATAAAAAAGTTACAAGAGCCCATGGTAATTACATATAAAAAGCTACTTACCAGATTCACAACATTAACCACTGGGTGCACACTTGAAAATGACTTCAACCTCTTGGAAACTTCTGTAACCTTGGCAAGCAGGGTTGCCAACATGGATGGGGGTGAGAAAAATCCCATATCCCTTATTTGCCTTGGTAAAAAACTCCCTCTTCTTTTTTAGCATAGCAAATACAGTATTTCTTGGGACAAAAAGTAAACTTTGCTTATATTGTTATTGGCCGTCAAAAGTTGAGAATTTCTCATGATTCTGATCAATGAAAGCTTCCTCTTGGTGGTTTCACAACTTTCGGGATCCAAGCCTCAGGTTATGATATTAAAGGACACTTTTATATTGGAAAATCATATTTTGGGACAGCCACGGTAATTACAAATACACACTTTGTTTGCATAAAAAACATATTTTTACTGAATTTATACACAACCATTCAATAGATTCTTGTAAATTAGCACTTCAATTGAAGAAATAAAAAAAAAATGGGCAAGTTATAATTGCTGGTTAGTGAGGAATCACATTTGGACGTAATATTGACCCGTAGTTTGAGAATCACCCATATTCAGTAGAAAACATATGATCTAATTATTATAGAAGAGGGAAGGTATATTTACTGTAATACATAGAAGAAAAAACACACTAAATTATAAATTTACCTCCAACATTTACCGTTACTTTGTTTCATTGTAACAGATATGTTATCTCTGTTAATATTTCGATCACTAAAAGATAGAAACCAAGTAAACTTGATACAGATAAATTTTGACATGATTGTTATTTTTTAAAGTATATAAAAATGTATTTTATTAAACTTCTTCTTCTTCTTCATCTAACCCTTATGTAAGGTATAAGGGTTAGATGAAGAAGAAGAAGATGGTGTCGGGGCAGCCAGCAACCATGCTCTAAACACCTTTCTATCCGCAGTCAACCTCCTAATCTCTCCCATAGTGAGTCCCCTCCTCCTCGCCAGATCCGATATGAGGTCCTCCCATTTACTTCATGGTCGTCCTCTGGGTCGTTTTCCCACTACTTTTGCTTCACTTACTTTTTTTGGCAACCTATTGATTGGCATTCTTAGTACATGGCCAAACCACTTTAATTCTCTTCTGTGAATATTGTCTATCAGCGGTTCCTGCTACGTATTCTTTCTTATTCTTTGGTTTCGGATTCGGTCCAACCTTGTCTTACCAAGAGCCTTCCTCAGGAATTTCGTTTGTGTGGCTTGTATTCGGCTTTCAAACTTCTTGATGCCAGGCCAGCTTTCAGCTGCGTAGGTCAGCGTGTCCTTGCTTATACAGGGTGTCCTGAATTTAAATGGCAAAACTTAAGAAACTTATAGGGGACCAAAAAGTCCTTTAGAGATTTTCTCGTTTTTGCTTAGTTCTAGAGAAAATCGCAAAAAAAGAAACAAAACAAGTTTTCATTTTTATACTTATTTATTTACATTTATATTTATGTTATGTTCTTTTTAATGTAAATATTGCTCAAAATGTTGTCCTCTTGCACCATTGATGACTATAAAGTATATTCACAGAAGAGAATTAAAGTGGTTTAACCTGTTCCAAGTCCAAACCTCCACAACCCACAGTTCCTTGTTCCAAGCAACCACTTTTAGACACGACCATATGCTTTGATATGTTGGGGTTAATCGTCATCCCTTTTCGGCTCAGTGCTTATTCCCACTCTTCCAGCGCTTCCTGCAGGGCCACTCTGCTCTCTGCAATCAAAAGAATGTCATTGGCAAATACCAAATTCTGGATGTATATGGGATGCATTCTCCAGTTTCCTACTTTGAATTTGGGGCTCCTTTGTTTAGCTTCCCATATTATCCTGTCCATGCATATTATAAAGAGAAATGGGCTTAAGCTATCCCCTTGCTTTACCCCTCTTACCATTTGGAATCTGTCCGATTTATTTCCATTGAGCCTGACCACAGAATACGTAAAGGAGTAGAAGCGGCAATGCAAGGGAAAGAGTGGCACAAGCTACCCCCACTCCAGCCGCCCCGTCAGCACATGACGGCCTCGCTGTTGTCCACGCTCTGTTTATGGTTTGAAGAGGTTTTACAGTTACTAGTGAAATGCCATGTTGTGTAGCTTTTGGTTGCAGTACCAGAGCCCAAAATAAGGATGCTATCCCTCCAATTACTTTATATTTATAAGTAAAATTTTCAGAAAACTCTAATTAAGTTCTTTATTTTTTCTGAGCTATCTAACGAAATACAGTAGATTCATCCTTAAAATTTTATTTTCTTCGAATTGGAACGATTTCCTATTTTCAACTGTATAACTAAATAACCTTCATAACGTTAGTAATACAAAGTAAAAAACTAACGTAAAAGTTATTAAAGAATTCATCCGGAAACATTGGATGGAAAGATAATTACAAAGAAAAAATATCAAACATCTGTCTTCATTTGATTAGTCTGTGTCTGCATAGCGCATTGCTCGGAAGATTGAAGATTACTGTAGTTAAACCATAACTTTAAATATGCTTTATATTGTATAATAATATCATATTTTATTTTCGTCCCTAGTTTTCCCCTCGGATAAAGATGAACGAGTTAAATGGGTTAATGCCGTCAGACGAGAGAATTGGAATTCAACAAAAACCAGTCGCTTATATTCAAAGCATTTTCAGGAAACCGACTTCGACCTATCCTCTCCTTTCCTCACAAAGTTGAAAAAAGGCGTAGTCCCATCAGTATTTGACGGATTTACCGACCATTTGAGACCAAAAGATAAACAAGTTCGTGAATTTTTGTTATATAATATATAGGTTTTATTTTTTTAAAGGTATTTTTATTTGTTTATTTTTTACCACAATGGAGCCACTATTCCCATAACTAATTAATTTTAATAGAGGATATGCAAAAAAAAAAAAAAAAAAAAAAAAAAAATAGGAACCAATTTTCTCGTCAAGTAATACTCTAACGTTGCCAAAGTAATCATTCAGTAGTTGAGGTGCCGATTTTATTTTTAGTTTCTATTGTTAATAGAACACCTGAGATTTGGACCGTTTGTAATCGTGGAGCGTATTAGGAACAAGCTTCTTTCCCTTGGTTTAGGGGCTTCATTACCGTGAATAGCTTTCCGAAATCCACAGAATCAAAATACTTATAGTTCGAGAGCCAGTACGAAAAAATTGACATTATTTGAAGAAACCTATGGCTTTAATTTTTTTGAATCCTTATAGTATTTACAATCAAAAAATAAATCTACCAGTCAGATATTGCTACCTGATTCAGCCAATCATAAAATATATTAGCTGTAGGAAAAGGGGCTATATTGTGATAAAAAAATAAAAAATAGAATGATTACAAATAAAATATCTTAAAAAAATAAAACCTTTACACATGGTATGTAAATCTTTACATTTGTGTAAACGTATGTGCTCTGATATTTATCAGATGCATATTAGAGGTTTCTTTTATACTTTTTTTTTTTAAATAGGAGAGAAGAGCGATAAAAAGACATAGTTGTCCTATAACAATCACCAAATCTCCTGACACGAAAAAAACGGCGTAACAAAATTACAAACACAGCTTGAAAGTACTTCAGCTGAATTTAACTCTGCTCAAAATACCCTCCACTCCTCTCAAAGTATTTTAAGCGAAAAGAAAAAGAAATTGTTAAATTTGAGACGACAGACAGATAGGTTGAAAAAGAGAAATTGTCAACTGAAAACAATTATTGCTGAGCTTAAAAAAAAGATCTAGTTGCCGATTAATATGCGGATATGCTCAGAAACATATCACAAACTACCTCAACTCTCATAAAACGACAAGTTTCGAAATCAAATAACACCAAACTTTCGAAGATTTACAATAAGAGACTGAAAGCGTTTTCAATTACTAAAATAAATGGATTGATTGCTGCGAAGAATCGTGGTGGGATTTTTTTCCAGGAAATGACGTAGTCGAAATTTGCCTATTTTGTGAACAAATTATTCGCGCTAAAGACAAAGAGAAAAATGTGTTAGCTTCAATAGAATCCTGGATCTCTAATTTTCTAAAAAAATGTATCGGCAAATAATTTTTTTCTTGGTGCAATCATTTTTTGGTCGACGAATCTCACTACTCGCTACTAATTCGATCGATAGGAGTTTTGTACTTTCGAACTAAAATTTTTCATCATGTAAAAAAAATTATTGACGATCTTCACAAGAAAAAAATTAGAAGTACTAATAATAAGCATATTCTTTTCAGTGGTCAATAATAATTGTTCGTGTTGTTATGTCAGTCATGTTGTTGTTGTAATGTCAGTTTGGCAATAAATAAAATAATATAAATATATTGTATAATTTGATTTTAATGGCTATGATTTATTTATATGGTCATTTCCAACTATCAAGAAACGACAGTAGTTATGCGAAAGAGTAGGACTAAAACTAAGTAATAAATCAAAGAGGTAAGCTGAACACCTTGGTACGAGGGGTGGCTGTGGTGGGGACCAACCGAGCGCTAGGGTGACACAGTTCCCTCGCCTACTAGGCTTGGATGCCGCTTCTAGTCCTTTATGTGTTCTGTGAGCCTGGCCGTCCCATATGTTTTCTGGTATAGGCTAAGGATTGCCTGTATTAAGTTACTTGGCACTCCTTTGTCCTCAAGCGCCCGTTTGATTTCCACTCGTGGTATATTATCAAATGCCCCAGAGAGATCTAAGAAGGCTAGGTGAATCTTTTTGTCCCTTTCGATAAACTTCTCGATTATACTTCGAATTATGAAAATATTAACTTGGGTTGGTCGACCAGGTCTGAAGGCTGCTTGTTCTTCCTGAAGTCCATCTTCTACAATTCTTCTAAGCCTCCTCTCTAGTATTCTGGAATACGACTTAAAGGATACAGATGACAAACATATGGGCCGATAGTTTTCACAATTATTTTCCCAGTCTGTGGGAATTTCCTTCTTTTGGAATGCTTTATTGAAAATATTTAGTAACCACATTTGTACTTGGCAACCACCATATTTCAACATTTCAGCCGTTATTCCATCATCACCTGCTGCCCTGTTGTTTCTGGCTTCAGCCATGGCCAATTCCACCTCCCAATCTTCGATAAGATCATCCTCTTCGACAGGCGTTCCTATCACTTTCTCATTATCCCCCACTTCTCCTCCATTTCCAAATTTCTTACTGAACTTTTATTTAACACGTTTTTAAAATAATAGTCTCGCAATCAATATAACTGCATCTAAAAAATTGCTTATCGAGAGATTGCATTTTAATGGTAGTGGTGAGAGGGGAGTATTGGGGCGGCAAAATGATCTTTGCCCCGTCTCGTTGCCAAATATTCTAGTTGTTTTTTTCATTTCGTATGTACTGGTTGCAGTTACAATATATATACAAAGACTTTCTTCGTCGACAAATGCTTTGTTATCGTGCCATGGGTAAAAAAACTAAAATAACCAATATTTTTGGCGTCTTTTTGGTATGAAGCCGACGGCTGCGATGGTAGCAAACGTCAGTCATATTCGGATTCAGCACCCCAGGGGACTTAAAGATCCGTTGAGAATAAAAGTTCGGCAGTTAGTTCCTCGCCAAACCCTTATTTTACTGGAATATTTAGTATGATTGCATTATGCAATCATTAAAGGAATAATACTAAGGGACAATTCCCTTATAAGATATTAGTGAGCAGCGCATAGAATTCGCTGAAACCTCCAGTTTGGTCTTCCACAAATTCCCCAAATAATTATTTGGGAAGATAATTAAACGTTCTGCAGACTTTATGATGTAAATGAAATATTATTGATGTCTTACCAAAGAGTTGTTTCTATACAAGTCACAGCTATGTCACGGACTCCATAATTTCTCTCATTAGCGAGATTATGTTTAAAGAAAATGGGCTCGAGGAGGTTAATGCTTTTGTACACCTTTTGCGAGTATATGTTGCTGTGGAAGAAGTAATGCAGGACTTAGGTATTCAAGAAGGACATATTAATAAGAATATCTAATTATTAGCGTCTACTAATAATTGATACTGATATTGTTTAGAAATCCCCCATTAAGACTTTAAGAATATTTGTAAAGGCTTACAGAAATATATCGATCACAGGAATAGAATAGAAAGAAATTGAAATAAGCATAATGACTACCCATAGAAGGTATTGCCGTTCAAACAAACATTTTAAGCTCAGGTTGCTTTCTCAAGAAATAACTCTTTGTATAACACTGATTGTACCAATATTAGGCTATAAAGAATTTAGTACTAAAAACCAATAACGAGCAAAGGCTGTCTGTATATGTTTGAAAGGAGAAACTGGTCGAATTCAATGGGAGCTGGAAAAGCGACGCATTGATCAGCTTTGCGAAAAGTGTAAAGACACATAGATCCTCTGATTAACTGCTGAATACGATTGGGGCCATGCTTAAAGAATATCCGACGAACAACTGTTCAAGAAAATAACCACACGCCAATCAGAAAATTAAATGACTTGCCCTTCTTGAAGTTTATTCGTTTGTTATGATACAGAAATATCCAATGTTTATTTACGAACAGTAATTATTGCCTTCAATCCCATTTGAAGTGGTACTCAGTTCAAACAGTTTTACTGCAGTTTGCTTTAAATGTAAATGCTTGTATTTAAGAATGTTTTTTTATTTGAATGTGTAAAAATTTTTATTTAAGGCCCCCTTAAGACATTTAACAGAGTATGAAGCAGCCTGGGCTTTGACTCTTCTCGATGAAGCATAAAGCCAACATGAAGTTGCCAGGAGGATTTCTCAACAAAACTATTGGGAGAGCCATCTTTTGTTTAGGATTTAATCATGTGAAAATGGGATCGTTAGCGTTGAAAAACTATCTCTAACTTCCAGTAGAATTAGTTAACAACGGCGGAATATCCTTCTGCCATTTTGAAAACAATCAAATCATTGAATATTTCAAAATAGTATCCACAAGGACAACAATGGCGGAATATCCTTCCGATAACTTAAAAACCATTAAATCCTGGAATATTTCAAAACAGTATCCTTAAGGACGAAAACTAATATATATATATAAATTTTGGAGAAGAGTTTTTATTTTTCCAACGTAATGCAAAGCCACACCGCGCCATATTGCTAGAACAATTCTTCAATAAAGAGAGCATTGAAAGAATTGACTAGCCTGCTTGAGGTCCTAACCTCACCCCATTGAGCATGCCGGGACCAGCTGAAAACAAGTATCAGCTCCTACCAACTTGACACAGCTGGGGTAAACTGCATTGGAAGAGTGGGAGAATATTCTCCTCCAGACAGAATTGCAAATCTCATCAGAGGCATAAGGAGACATCTAGAATCAGTAATCAAGGCAACAGGGGGCAACACTAAGTACTGAAATAAGTGTTTTTTTTTTTTTTTTTTTTATACTGACTTTAAAATTGAAAAGATTGGTCAAATACAGGTTTGAATTTTTTATTTCGGATTAGAAACAGAATCAAAAGGAGCTCACTCATTAGAGTTGAGCTCCTAACTGTTCCTACTCTCCAAATATCAAACAATCAAACGACGCGTAACACCCTCTTGTTCTCCAAACACGTATCGCTTTTTTCCAACTAGGTCACCGTTAAAACATGTCCCTTGTTAAAGATATTCTAAAAAGAAAATTTTTTTTTTGTTTGTTTATTAATTACCCAATCATTCTAAAATGAAATTAAAACTTAGCATCAGTAATGGAATAAAAAATAGAATTTTTGCTAAAGTAACGACGAGGTGCATTAATTTTGATCAGGAGTTTAGATAGTAAGGAAATGAAGGCAATTCTGCTAAGGATTACTGTGCTCTACTTCTGACAGAGGGAGTGCTCTCTGAACTATTAACCAGGAAGATCAACCTTATTAAATGGCTTTGGTGTACTGATGGAATACAATTGAGGAGAAAGGAGAGGAGAAAGTTTAGCCTGTTTCTGAGAGATCGCCGAATAGATAAATAGCTAAAGGAAACTATTAAAATTTTTTAGCCAGAAGGTTGGGAATAAAGATAGCAAGGAACCTAAATCTTCAATTTTTATTGAAAGCAGTGCCACTAAATACTTCATTATATACCACCCAGAAAAACTAAATCATACCCAAAAGGTATAAAGGGTATAAAGGGAATAGTACAATATGTAGCCAATTGATGTTAGAGGTATCAAGCTAGGTTTTAATATTATGTTTTCCTTCTCCAAAAAATGAAAAATAAATTTAAGGGCTATTCCTAACGTATCAATTTTTTTTCACGATTATTTAAGTCCATCGTAGAATTGTTGATTGAACCAGATTCAAAGGCCATTAGAGGCCATAAAATTCCATAGCTTCTTTTGTGCTTTTAGAAATAATAATATTGAACAAAATGTTTGTTATTGTTTTATGTAATTTTTTTTTTATTTATTTTTACAGATGGTAGCTTCCGTTACAACTTATCTGGTTATATTATTCCAATACCAGCAATGAAGCATGTGACTTCTCCAACGGTCCAACCTCTTGGGACATGCAGTTATCTTAGTGTATACATTACTAATTATATTACTAATATTTGTAGATATCAAGTTAAATTACGCTCTATAAAAATAGAAAAAAAAAATAATGAACAGACGAATTATTTTCTTTCCCCCACCAAATTAAAAAGCAGATTGTGTGATATAGAAGATCCAAAGTTAATTTTATATTATTTTGATAGCTCTCCAGTGACGTTTAAGGCAGTACTACCATCTTACCCAGCTCTGATACCAGACCATCAGCTTTTCATATGGCATACTTTAAATAAATATAGTCTCAACTTCTCAACTTTTTTAATTTTTTCGAATAAAGTTTAGTCTTTCTGTTTCTATTTATTCTATATATTCTAGGTTCAAGGAATGAAATTCAGAAATGTTAGGTACAACTTGTAAAATACAACTTGGGCCTGGTTCAGAAAAAAAAAAAAAAAAAAAAAAAATTGTGACCGGAAAACTGAAGGAAGAGTAGTTCGGGACGAAGCTACTGGTGAAGCAATGTTGGTGGGTTGCTCATAAGGAATATGTACATCGAACTGGCTTTACATGTCATCACCAGAGAACATAAGTCTTTTAATCTCCTCTTTAACATAAGTCTTTTAATAGTTTCTTGTCACGAAACAACTCAAACTTGTAAGGGTCCACCTCTGCAGCCATCATGAATACACAGAAAGTACCGTATTATAAGGTTTCGACATCGATCGTATTTTTGTTTGTTGATAACTACAAGGAACTCAATTTGTGGTCAAAGTGTGGGGCTTAGACATCTAACCTATTTTTTATCTTAGATTATCTCTAAATACCATATGACAATAAATCTATTATTATTCATCCAATAAAAATTGTAATCGTATACCAAATATTATTCCAAACCGTTCGGTGGTTTCTCAGATTTCGCGTTAAATGAGTGAGTGGTATTTGACAAATATATAGTAGATAATAATAAAAATAAAATTATAACTAAATCAAAACGTTGATTCTTTGTTCTTGATATTGCGTGTAAAAATATGATTAATGAGCCTTTAGCTGTAAACACTCATAAATCAGTCCATTATCTTGAAGAGTTTCTTAATAGTCTATGTTCATCTGGATTACCAACTCATAGATTAGAATTTAAGCAATTGAATGCTACATTAAAGATTTATATTGATAATAAAAAAAAAATCAGATATCAGTTAAAGTCATCTAATTGTAATTTCTTTACTATTGAGAGCAGGCGAAGCCGTGACGGGGAATGCTAGTTTGATATATTTGACTACACTGCCTATATCCCTGTACTGACTATACTGCCTTCTTTCTGTAAGGTCTATACTGTGAGACAAATATTTGAATTTTGATATGTTACTATGAATTAGTCCTTGAACAAGCTCCATGAAAGCTGGTTTTTGACAAGTGGCTGAGAGCAGCCCCACCACGGTCTACTTCAGTATTATTTCCATATTGGCCTCCAACAGCCTGAATAAAACAAGGCGAACGGTCCACCGGTCTGTGCAAATATATAGGGCCTACTGTAAGATTCAGGTCATCTTCCTAAGAGAACAAAAGAGAGATAGAGCATATCCTATAAATTTCATTATGGAAGGGATATCATTCGTCCAAGTGTATCTACCTTCTTATGAAGTTTATTGCTTTATGTGGAAGTTGATAGAGGATTTGAGGAGTGAGGAGATCATAGCCAGGAGATTTTCGAAGTTCGATCGATTTTACTTCGACTTTCAAAGTAGGAATTTGACCTCAGAGGGGGTTACTGCTCTGGTAAGGAGGGTGGAATGGAAGAAGTTAAGAATTCTTCAACTGTAGTGAATTGGTGAGGATAAATTTCAGGAATAGGAATGAATATTTGGGAAAGGTGATTGGCTAGAACTTCTGCTTTATCCATATCTGATGCAGTCCTTGAGTCATCTACTCGTCGGATTGCATGAGAGATGTGTTTGGATTGTAACATTCGTTTTAATGTTCCAGAGGAAAATATCATGAGTGGAAAGGAAAGAGAGGTAGGTTTTGAATGACTGGTATCTAAAGGAACTCAATTCGCGCTTAACTATTTCCGTAAAGTAATTATATGTACAACGATCGGAAGAATGTCTTGTACGTTGTCATATTGATCTGTAGTGGCGCTTGGCATGAATGATATCCAAGAGGTTGTGTCTGAATGTAGGAACGAATATCGGAAATGGACTAATATTCGGCCTCGGTACTGTAAGATAAAAGAGCAAGAGAATAGGGCTAATAGGTCAATGCAGAGATAAATAAAAATGCATGTGAAATCCAAATCCTGGAACTTAATGCCCGCTCTCCAAATTATTTAGCCAATAATAGTTCTTCAGCTGCTGAGGTGCCTTAGTTAATACCACCTATGACAAGTAAAAAAATAAGCTTATGCTAAGCTTTACAAGTTACTTATTTTGAAATAACTTACACATCTACTTGGAAGTCAGTGGAATATTTGCCTAATGAGATGCTTAAATTTACAATTAATTCCTTTATATAGATGTCGGTTCCTGTCAATACTGTTGAACCATTACTTGATCCATGTTTATGTTTTGAGCAGGTAATAATTTGTAGTCTCATTTGATCCTTGCTATATAAAAAATTAAAAAATATATTTCCCCCTTAACGTTACTCTATTCTTCCTCTCTCTCATTCGATTCTTGACATGTTCGATTTTATACAATCGATAAACGACCAAAGCCACTCTAGACCTCGAGTTAATGGGAACGGAATAATTTGTATCTATCGAGATACATTATATCTTGTTTCCGGTCATTATAATGTCAAACGGAAATTTTATAATATTATAATTTTGATTGGTGAGGCTTTTATTAGTTTTTATCATTTTTATGAAGTTAAAATTGGAAGATAGATCAGTTGCAAATGAGCAATGCCCCCTCCAAGGTATAGAGGACCTCACCATTCATGGAAAGCTTCTGTCATATTTTTTATTTCGGCTTTCTTTGGTCTTACCCCTTTAGTAATCGCAGATGGAAAACTTAGAACATCTTATTTCCTTGTATTTTATTGTGCCACCTTCACTTTCTTGTTTTCATATCTTGGTTATACCAATCAAAAGACAGTTTTGATTTATTTCGATGAATATTCTGTGATCATAATGTTAATCATTTCTGTAACAACTTACATAATCATGTTTCTGCTTTCGTGGTGTTTTTATTGGACTGAGGCCATACATTTTAATAAAATATTAGACAGGCTAAGTTGGGTTGATTTAACTTTATCAGTACTATTTAAGGTCGACTGTCGCCCAAGTAACTGCTTAGACGATTTGTTAGAGGTATATTTAATTGCCGCATATGTTATCACCGTTCATTTCTTGGGCTCCCCTTCAGTTAATATAAACATTTTTCTAGTGCTTGGAGCAGTGGGATTTGCATTGACTTCAGCTCGATTTTTGATTTTTGGTAAGTTTATCTTAAGCCGCTTCAAAAAGCTATATTTTTTATTTAACAGCCATTTTAAAATGATTATTTAATGAATTTTATGAAAAAACGGGGTTTGCGGAAAATTTAATTGCGAATTTATTTTTAAAGATTTCAGAATAATTTAAAAACTAGTGTGTTCAGCATGAAATGACCTTCAAAAAAACAATATTTTTTATAAAGAACATAATTTTTTTTCTTGTACCTCAGGTAAGTTGCAATATATTGAATTTTATAATTGAAAGTGAGGCTAATTGCTTTCAAAAACAAGAATGACTTCTAATGCCCGTGTCCTATAGGGCCAATCTATTTCCCTCACATTTTTTGAAAAAGCCCACCAAAGCATAACTAAGATTCATTCCATCATATTTTAGGCTGACAACATTCCACAAGCTTCCCGCCAAACTGAGGGTAACCTAACTTACAACAAATTTCCTTTGTTAGTTGTCCCAAGGTTGTGTCGAATCAAGTGTTCGAATCGTGTCATTCATAATTCTATTTCCCTCACATAGTGATTTTTCAAAGAGGATAACTTTGATTCTTGTTTTCTTTGTATTGAAATATATGTTTCCCATGTAGTTCAGAGTTCCATTTGTTTTCTTAAATGCGTGTGGTGGTGTTAATCTTAAATCAGACTCTAGATTCTATTTCCCTCACACCTAAAGTGAGGCAAATAGATTACAATAGGAATAACTTTAATTGAAATAAGACTTTTTATATAAATGAGATGTAGATAGTTAGGGTAGGCAGTCATAGATACTCAGTCTGCTGAGTATCTATGACTGCCTACCCTAACTATCTACATCTCCTATACTGCACAGTCAACTATATGAATATTTTTATATGTATGTTCTCTATTTATATTAATGTATATTTCATATTTCAAGTTTTATATTTATATTCATATTTCAAGTTTTATGTTTAAATGTTTAATTAATGTTAACTAATATCTCTTAATCGACTAGTTGATATCATACTCATTAAGAAGATGAAGAAGAAGAAGAAGAAGAAAATGAACTTTATTCTGGGACTACTTGTCCCCTAAGAATAACATATGATTACAGTACATAGGACAATCGTCTAGCTATGATAATTAATAATAATAGATCATAACAAAAATTGATTAATAATTAAATTATGAGTTACAAAATAACTAGGACATCTTGCAAAACGATACATCTTATGTATACTATTATAATGCATATTACATAAATATTCATGTTTTACATTAGTTCGGAAGATTGAAAATTAAGGAGGTAAAGAAATAAATGATGTTTAAAGGAAGTAAGAGTGGAGCTTTTTCGAATTGAGATGGGCAATGAATTCCATAAAGAGGAAGCACGGATAATAAAGGATTTCTCGAAGGATGCAGTTCGATGCGCCGGAGTGTAACGGTTGATGGGTTGGGTTCTAGTATTTAAGAGGTGAATGGAGGAGCGCAGAGTAATGAGGCCATGGATATAGGTGGGTTTTTTGGTTTTCAAGGTTTGGAATATGAGTGCACCTAGGAAGTATTGACGTCGGAAACTGGGGTAAAGCCAACCAATTTTAGAATACCTGTGAGATATATGAGAACGTCTGGAGATTCAGAAAATAAATCTAATAACATAGTTCATTACTCTTTAACATTTCATCTCGAGCTCATCAGACAGTCCTCCATATACTAAGAATCTGTAGTCAAAGTTGGGAAAAATGAGTGATGATAATAAGAGTTGTCGAGTACTATGAGAAATATGGTTATTCCAAGCAAGATGTTGATCGAAAGTTATTCCCAGATTTGTAATGGAATTTTGGAAATGAATTGGACGGTTTTTGAGGAAAAGCAGTGGATATTAGGGAAGGGCTTTTAGGTGAGGTTTTGACCCAATGAGGATAGCCTTTGTTTTTTCTGGATTTAGACTAAATTTATTCTATACTGCCCAAAGGTTAATGCTATGTATGTCTTTCTGTAGCTTACAAGTCGCCTCTATCATATTTGAAGGATGAAAGGATAAATATTTTTGCAAGTCGTCAGCATAAAAATGATATTGGGAGTAGTGGATGCGATTCGGTAAGTCATTAACATAAATAGAGTATAGGGTAGGTGAAAGAGAAGATCCCTGGGGGACTCCTCGCGAGAGTGGTAGTGAAGATCAGTGAGGTTTTCCAGGTATAATTACTGTTTGGGAACGGTTGGATAAAAAGGAATGAAGCCAGCTTAACGCACTATTAGTTATGGAGTTTGGAGAGGAGGATAATATGGTAAACAGAATCAAAAGCTTTTGAAAAATCAAAAAGGATCAGGATCGTAATATTCTGTTGGTCCAAGGAGAAATAAAGGTCTTGAGTAATTTTTACCAAAGCAGACTGCGAGGAGTATCCGTAACGGATTCCTGATAGGAAAGGATTAAGGAGGGTTTTACTGTCAAGAAAGGAGGTGAGTTGGGTATGTGTTAATCTTTCTAATGGTTTAGATAAATTTGATAGGATTGACATAGGTCTAAAGTGGGAAACTGAAGAAGGAGAAGGAACTTTATTTAATGGACGAACAAGGTCTTTTTTCCAAGCTGTAGGGAAAATAGAGCTTTGTAAGGAGAAATTATATATGTGGAGAAGGGCAGGTAAGATAACAGGAAGGCAGAGGTTTATCATTTTTAAAGGTATTTGATCCAAGCCGTAGTCGTTGGTACGAGATTTAAAGACTGAATCAATTAGGTCATTAGAGGAAATATTAAGAAAATAAATGTTAGTAGAATTAAAAGGGGTTTGAGGAATTGAATAGGATAAGGTGTTTACAGGGAGTTCATTAGGGTGGAAAAGTAGGAATTAAGATCATCTGGAGTGACTGGATTATTGTTATCAAATGTAGAACTGGGTACTGCAGATTTTCCATTTAGATTTAGGGTCACGGGGTTGGGATATGATATTTTGAAAATACTGTGCTTTAGCACGGCATAAAGAGGACTGGGTGAGGTTTCTGAGAAGCTTAAACCATGAATAATCTTCTGAATGTCTAGTACGCCTAAAGCGTCTCCTGGCAGCATCTCTTCGCTTCATCAGATTCCTAATGTCAGGGTTAATCCATGGAGCTGGTAGTCGGATAATTGAGGTTTTAAGAGGGGCAAGATGATTAACGACAGTATACAGATTCGATGTGAGGCATTCCACTATTTCTTGAGGGGAAGAATAGATGGATTAAATGGAATGGGATAGTGAATCAAGTAGGGGTTTTGTTCTATCTGGGGTTATATGGTCTAGATTTCTCCAAGATATTTTCTTAGGAATACGTATAGGAACAGATATGTCATAAGAGATTTGGATGAGATCGTGGCATGATAGGAAAGGTACTTGATTTTGAGAGAAGGAAAATAGGTTTTTCTGAGAATCAACAATCATAAGGTCAATGAACGTATCTGTGAACTGGATGTGATGGGTGGGTTGGAAAGGTACTGCAAAAAGATGTAGAGAATACTAGAATCATGTATAGAATCTGAGAGGAGGTTAGTATTAAAGTCACCAGCTATGATGACATCATTATACAGAGGTACATTAGTAAAAAGAGATGATTCGAAAGATGGGTCGAATTTGACCTGAGGAGGACGGTAAACTATGAGGTAAAGGAGGGAAAATGATTCCGAGGAGATTTCAGTGAACATGTATTCAAGGTGTGGAATATCAGGAGAACTGGATTTTAGAAGAATTTTCGCTCTTAGGTTATTGCGAACGTATAAACAAACAACCGTCCGATTATGGCGAATAAGGGTGTAATCAGATGGAAGAGATGGAAGAGAAGGGAATGTATGGTTTCAACCAAGTTTCAGAAACTGCATTGATATGGTAGGAGTTATGGATAAAGCAGTCATGAAATTCATCGAAGTGCGCTGGGAGGGATTGGGAGTTAACGTGACAGGTCCAGTAGTATATTAGACATAGGAAAAAGGGAGGACAATGCTACTTCGAGAGATAATGGAAATTTGAATTGGAGTTTATAGCTACAATAATTATCACAGAACCAATAAGGTAGTAAGAACAACGGGTAAACATAAATGCGTCTAACGTTAGGAAATTTGAAACATAGAGATAAGAAAAATAAAAATAATAATATTACATTGTATATCTAGATATGTAATCATTCACGAAAAAATTATGGTTTGTCAAATCATTACTAATACTTAGATAAAAATTTACATAAACTGGTAGAAAAATGATTTTTTTCTGAAAAAAATAAATAAACCTATTGCGATGTAGACAAAAGTAAAGGTGAATCCATGAAGCAAAAATACAAATAAAAAAAAAAGAAAAAGTAAAAATGAAAATGAAAGATATATGGAAATGTGTGGTATAATAAATATAATATAATAAACTGTAAGACTAATACCAATAAAAAAGCTGATGAAACATGAAAATCAGAGAGAATGCGGAATCCGTGAGAAAGACTGGATGGTACTTGCAATCCTGGTAGTCATCCGAGAAAATCAAGGTCTTGAGCCTGGTCAATGAAGATCACCGGACGGCCGTCATCTTTCCGGCACCGCACTCAACCAGCCGCAAACCAGACATGAGACCAAGGCCAGCTTCCACGCTTGTTACCAGGCCTGCGGGGGTCTCCCCCGGGCGAACCGGTATACCGCGTATCTCGACCGATCTGCATAACAACCCTTGTTCTGCCTTATTCACCCTAACTTCCAGCTCGGTGACTCTTGTTTTTAATGCTTTGTTTTCCACCACCACTCCCTCCAGATGCCTGGATTGGCCTTCTAGATGTTTTTCAATATTTGAAAGCCGATCACTCAGCTCAAAACTTATCTCAGCATATTTTTCTACTGTGGCTTTCAGATCTTTTATCTCATCCTTGGTAGTTACTTATATTTTTTTTATTGCGGACAATAATTGAGATGCCGTCGGTTCGGGGTTATGATCCGGAATAGATTTTGAAGAATTTGGGTTTATTTCCTCGCCTGTTTCTGTTTTTTTTTTTGTTTTTTTTGTCGCATTTTTTGCACAACCACATTTTTTTTGCTGTTCTTTTGGCCTCAATTTCTTTTTCATGAAGATTACACATGGTGTCTACCAATTTCAGCTATCAAAGTTCCCACAATATTCCCGACTTTTTCAAGAATTTTTCTAGAAATTCCCGACTTTTTCAAAAATTTTTTTTAGAAATTCTAGCCAATCGATATTTTAATGGTGTTTCAATAATAATCTAAACAAATCAAATCAGAATATTTTTTTTTTTTACATCAGAAAGCTGGTTAAATTTCCTATAAGACTTCATATATGAAATTTTGATCAAGCCCCATGATATACTCACGCCATCACGCTGAGAACCCCATACTCTCGTGAAATCCACTTTTTTTTTCAGTATATTTCTCGCTATAACTCCGAAACTATTTACGAGGATGGTACTGAAAAAAAGTTTTTTACACAACGGTATGGGATTCTCAGCGTGCTGCAGTGGGTATTTCATGGGATTTAAAACACATTTCATATAAGAGGTCTCATTGCAAATTTGACCAGCTTTCAGATGAAAAAAAAAAAAATTTGCATCAGACAAATAATTATAGATTTATAGCCAAAAGAGTACCGACAAACGTGTTTTCGCGATGTGTTACCGCAACTTAGCCAATCTTTAGGCGTTGGTAGTGGCCAAACCGCTGAACCGATTTAAATGTAATATTATTAAGAAGTAAGTTTCATGTGAAGTTTACAGTTTTCAACTAAATATTGTATTTTTCCCCTCCCCAATACTGACTGCGCAGAAAAAAAAAAATGAATAGAATCAAATTTGTTGCAAATTTGATTTGCTTTAATGTGTCGATGAAAAACTCTGAATGATTATTTTTTTTTATTATATAATTAACTTTTTAATTATAATTACCTAGTACGCGTAAATAGTTTCGTTATTATTGTTTGATTTGTAAACATTTAAATAAAAGTTATAACTGTAAAAAATGTTGAACTATACATCCAGTTAAAAATAAAGTAGCGAAGTTATACATAAAATTAAATTAAATTTAATGCTATATCAATTTGTTTCTGACTATTCTTCTGAGTGCAGAAGAAGCAAACCTAATGCCGGCCACGATCGTTTAACGAAAAGTTTTTTTGTTTTTTTTAATAACAATTTATTGAAATTTACAACTGTACAAAATTTATATATCAAGTAGATGTTCTGTTAACTATTACAATAACGTGAGAAAACATGAAAAGTACTACCCATCAGTAGCACTTTAATAAAAATTCTACACTAGAAGGTCTCTTGGCCATCTTCTTTTCATACGCCTCGGAGGATTATCAGGAATAGTGTGGAAAGCAAGTTGAGAAACTAATGTATTTGATTGGTTATGGAGTTTACTATGAAAGGATAGGTATCTGGTTTGGGCTTACTCAGCAACATATGGAACATTAAGGTCTTTATGGATAAGCTTGTTGGTGACAAAGTAAGGACTATTTAGGATTTTTCGAAGGATTTTGGATTGTAAAGATTGGATACGAGATGAATTTGATGGTTTAGTAGACTATATAAACTCCGTACGTCCAGATAGGTCTAATCACAGTCACGTATATTAGTATTTTGTAATTAATTGGGAGCTTTGAACGTTTGTCTAATAAATGTTGAAGTAATCTGTAACGACGGGCAGTTTCTTGTCTTTTTAGTCTTGTATGTGGATTCCAAGTAAGACGTTTGTCCAAGTGGAGTCCAAGGTAGCGGATCTGTTCAACAGGGATTAGTGGAATATCATTAAAGGATGCTGTAGGGCAGGAAGTCGTGGGCTTACGACGAAGGGTAAAGGTTATTTGGTGAGATTTTTTTTGATTTATTTTGATTCTCCATTTTTGACACCATTCTTGGAGGGTTAGGATATGGGATTGGAGTGTTTGGGAGGCAATGAAGGAATCATTGTTTACTGATAATAACACACATGTGTCATCAGCGTAAGTGGTGAGGACAGTGGTAGGATGAGTTGGAATGTCAACGTGTAGAGGATGAGGCCTAGGATACTACCTCGAGGTACGCCGGCAGATTGGGTAAAGAGGGGAGAATTTTTATGGTTTACTTTGAAAGCTCTATCACTCAGATAGGAACGGATAATTAGGAAGTATGTTGAAGGAAGGAATTTCCGGAGCTTGTAAAGCAGTCCTGGGTGCCAGACTCGGTCAAAGGCCTGTTCCACATCGAGAAAGGCTCCTGTGCAGTGCATTCCGCGCTCCAATGCGGAGGTGACAACGTCCACCACACGATGGCATTTCTGAATGGTGGAGTGTAATGTTCGGAATCCAAACTGGTGATCTGGGATTACATGATGGGAATCTAGGATGGGATACATGCGTTTTAAAATTAGTTTTTCAGGGATTTTGCCCATGATTAGCAAAAGGGAAATAGGACGGTATGAGGATGGGAGCTCTGGTGGCTTTTTGGGTTTTGGAATCATCTTAACTATGGATAATTTCCAGGAGTCAGGAAAAAATGTGGTACGGAGCACAGCATTATATAGGTATGTTAGGAATAGGATGGCTTTCCGAGGAAGGAGTTTTAGGATATGGGATGTAAATAGGTCGTGTCCAGGTCGCTTTGTTTGAAGGTAGTCTTTGAATGATGTTTGATATTTCAGCAGGATGGAATGCTTTAGGGGGAGGAGACATTTGGAGTGGAATATTTAGCTCTGCTTCTATACATTTTAAGTGAGTAGGATTAACAATGTCAGGATGTGGGTTAAAAATTGATTGAACAAGAACAAATATAAAATACGTTAATTTCAATAACAGGAGATGTAGATAGAGGACGCGAAAACAGGAAATGATTACCAAAAGGTCAGACAAAACCATCCACGTCTTGAGGCTGGTCAATGTATATCACTGGTTGGTCATCTTCTTTACGGCAACGCACCTGCCCCCCCCCCCCCCCCCCCCCCCCCCCCCCGCAAACCACACATATTTTAATTTGCCGGCAGATCTCTTCTACACACATGCCTATTGGTCGGGGTCATCTCCTCGCCTAGATATATCCGGTGGGAGTCATTCTCCTGCCAGCCTATATCCCACGTTGAGAAGTCCCTCTTGACTTTCCTGACTTATTAAATCGTCCCTCAGAGATTGGGTGACAAATCGCGCGATTATAGGCGATGGTCGCGCGTCATCTTTCCTAGGCCTCCGGCGCTCCACTAGGTCAAAATCTTCTAGATTTAGCTTGATGCCGAGACCAGCACCAATGCTGCAGCAATTACTAATGCTGTAGCGGTCTCACCTGGGCGTACCGGGATGCCGCGAATTTCCATTGATTTATTTAAAAGCCCCTGCTCTGCTTTGTTTAATCTAATTTCGAGCAGCCCTACTTTTGTTTTCATTGACCAAGTCTTTAATGAATTTAGACTATCCCTCCAAATGATTCTCGATCTTTAACATTTTTTCGTTCAGTTCAAAACTTAAGTCTCTGTATTTGTCAATTAGTAAACAGAATAAGGAAAACAATAAGAAAATACTAATAGAATAGAGAGAGAGAGAGAGAGAGAGAGAGAGAGAGAGAGAGAGAGAGAGAGAGAGAGAGAGAGAGAGAGAGAGAAGAGAGAGAGAGAGAGAGAGAGAGAGAGAGAGAGAGAGAGAGAGAGAGAGAGAGAGAGAGAGAGATAGAGAGAGAGAGAGAGAGAGAGAGAGAGAGAGAGAGAGAGAGAGAGAGAGAGAGAGAGAGAGAGAGAGAGAGAGAGAGAGAGAGAGAGAGAGAGAGAGAGAGAGAGAGAGAGAGAGAGAGAGAGAGAGAGAGAGAGAGAGAGAGAGAGAGAGAGAGAGAGAGAGAGAGAGAGAGAGAGAGAGAGAGAGAGAGAGAGAGAGAGAGAGAGAGAGAGAGAGAGAGAGAGAGAGAGAGAGAGAGAGAGAGAGAGAGAGAGAGAGAGAGAGAGAGAGAGAGAGAGAGAGAGAGAGAGAGAGAGAGAGAGAGAGAGGAGAGAGAGAGAGAGAGAGAGAGAGAGAGAGAGAGAGAGAGAGAGAGAGAGGGAGAGAGAGAGAGAGAGAGAGAGATAGAGAGAGAGAGAGAGAGAGAGAGAGAGAGAGAGAGAGAGAGAGAGAGAGAGAGAGAGATGTTAAATTTACAGAAGCAGTTAACGGAGATCTTTATCGAGCAGCGTTTCGAGCCAGACTCTAACTATTCTATTAACTATTCTTTTGTACTATAAACATTTTATTATTTGAATTGAGAATGTTTTCTATTTCCCTCACACCCTGTCAGTTTCTCTTACTCTCATAATTTCCATCATCATAAACGTGCAGATAGGCTATATTCTATGAAGGAATTTTTCACTAGTTATATTAGTAGACTTTTATAAAGATGTTTAAGAAGAAAATCTTTTTTTTTTTACATAACTTTTTTCTAATGGAATCACAATGTCGAAATTCCGACGAAATGACAGAATGACCCATATATTTTATAATGAACCTCTAACCTCTACATATCGAAGTCAGTCAGAAATCATCTCGATAGATCGAACCTACCTATATCGAAATCCTTGGTGAATCGAAGTTTTCTTGTTTCCCTTGAGGTTCGATATATCGAGTTTCACCAAGGTATCCTCATCGTTTTAAACGATGACTTAGAATGTCAATTTGTTTTAAAAAAACATTGTGAAAATACAATGCGGCACACATGGTGTCAAAAGCTTTAGAAATATTCGTTAAGAATTAGCATCTTTTTGGATTACGAACAATTAAATTCAGTCTTCTTTTAAAGATTTGAAATAGTGTAACATAAAGACAGCTGTTTTCAATTATTCAATTAAATAAAACTCTACTGGAGTATCAAATAAGATACGCTCCTTCCTCTTCCCTCAGGGAGAGAAATAAAAAAATAAATAAAGAAAAATACATTACAATTTAAGATTTCAAATAATTGGAAACTTTTCATTTTCTTTTCCAACGTTCAGTTATAAGTTAGTAACTGTAGAGTTTAGAAAATGAATGAGTAGGTGGTGGTGGTATGGTGACTGGAGGATAGTGGAAAATGTTATCGGCAGGATCAACTCCACACTCTAGAACACATAAACGCCAGCAAAAGTAAATATAGCTAAATATTCAGAATTGGACATTGAAAAAAAAAAACAACAACAAAAAAACAAAATTGCAATGAATAGAGATGTATTATATGAAAATGACTGTAACTGAGTGAGTTCTTCATCATCTATTTACAAATAGTAACCACAATTACCAATCCGTTCATTTATTTAGAAACCTACCCGCTACTGACAATGTGCTAGGTGATCTTAAAAGAAATAGCAGTAGGCTTATAATCAACGTTCCATAAACCCAAGTAAACCAATTTTACTCTTTTTGGCACGATTACCACAGTCTTGGGCTGCTTTGGATATTAATCGACATAGCCTCGTACCTTCCCATCATAACTAATTATTGAATTTTAGTTGAATTCCGTGTAGCGGATCAGGTATATTTCTAATTTTCACATGGCCAATGCCCCTCAACACTATCCAATCCCTACCCTTCCTCATTCGCTCCCATATAGGTCCAATTTTATAAATTGACAACCAATCGAATTGATTCCAGATGTCACCTGAATGGTTAAGGAGTTATTCGTAATTATTTTGCCCATTATATCTCGCTCACTATCATTATAACGTCCAAGTAAAACAATTATTTGTATAAATCTATAGACCAGTTAAGAATTTTCTATTTGCTTATTTATAGAGGGTTAGAACTGGAAGAGAGATCAGTTACTCTTGAGCCATGCCCCCTCCCAAGGTACAGAGGACTGCTCCATTCATGGACAACCACTGTCATATTTTTTATTTTGGCTTTTTTTGGCCTTACCCATTTAGTCATCGTAGATGGAAAGCTTAGAACATCATATTTCCTTTTACTTTATTGTGCCACCTTTACAATTTGGTACTCTTGGTATCTTATATTGCCTACATTAATTACAACATCATTTTAATGAAGTTCAATGAATATTCTATGCTCTTAATGGTAACTGTGACCATACTAACGTTCATAATCTTGTTTCTGTTTTCGTGGTGTTTTTATTCGATTGAGGCCCGTACCTTATTCTATTCCGACAAAATAATGAAGAAAGAAATCTGTGTGCTTATCAAGATACAAAATCAACTTTGTTGGGCTCAAATATATGTTTCTCGTTGCTTTTCCGTACAGTTTGTTACCATTACGCTAGTTTTATTATTACATATTATGTCTTGTCTTTACATTACGTCCTATATGAGAGATTATTATAGCAAGAGTTTTTACGTTAGAATTGCATATGTATTATTCCACGGTATTATATTTCTTCGAGTGATTGTATGTACTACTGCAACTTCGCAAAAGGTAGTCATATTTTGATATAATAAACGAGCTTATTTCCTTAAACTAATCGATATGTAATTCAAGGGACTGTTGTCAATATAGGTGTTTTCATGGTTATTGTTAAAATGTTTTATTTTTTTTATTATAATATTTAGAGTATCGTGAGAAATTTCCCACACCTACCTTGTTAACAACTTTTTCAAGTATCGTTATCGTTCTCAATGATAACTTAGAATGACAAGTTTTTTTTAAAATGCCATTGTGAAAATCGAATGCTTCACTCTGTGTCTAAGCCTTTAAATCCTATAAGATGCAAAACCTTAAAAAATATTTTTAAAGGCTTAAATGCATCTTCATTTAAAAATATAAGTTGGTGTACATATTTTTTTTAAAAGCTTCAGATATGTAAAGACAATATGATGAGATAAAATAAGAAAAAGATGAGCGGCGACACATGATTTCCATTGGTAACGTTTCCTGAATTGATTTTAGGTTTGTTTTTAATGGATGTCTCTTATTCGATCCGTTTTTAGTCTAGGTGTGTGTATCATTCTTCGTGGTTATATTGTTTTATAGTTATAGAGGTATGAGCGATTGTTGACGTAATAACATCGGATATTGTAGATGAAGGCAGATGTTAAAAAAGGATTTATTTCTCGGAAGATAATTATCCGTTTATAATTATATTAATAATTAAGATAACTACCTGCAAAATGTCGAATTAAAACCTTCCTGCTATCAAGGATTTAATGTATATGCAGGAAATATGCATTAAGAGAGGAGCATAGACATTTTCTGCAACTGTCGAAATCCATAAAAGTATGGAACTGAAACTCTTTGTAGAGTTAGAAGTATTAAATAACCAGTCGTATTCCTTGGGTGGAAACTGTTCAAATCTAGCACGAATACCATCATACAGGAGTTCTACAAGCAATGAAAGGTCTTGAGCATCGTTATCTTAGAAAAAAAAAAAAAATTAAATCTCTATTCTTTTTTTTGTTGGCAGAAAGAAGTTTTCCTTATTACAGCTGTCACAATAATGAGTGTTAGACAGTGTTTGTTTGGACTCCGAAGAGAGCAGAGCTCAGAGGATCACCAGAACAGATAAGATAAAACCAACTATTTCTATTACATTTCATTAATTATTTAATAAAATATCATTTGATTTATTATACTTTTTTTTTTTTTTTTTTTTTTTTTTTTTTTAAATAGGTATTTCATTTATCATTATTATTATTATTATTATTATTTTTATATAAATAATTTTAAAATTAAACAATGAATGGGACTGACCCACCAAGTCCCAATGTAAAGCGTAGAAAAAGAGGGAGAATGAAATCGCATACCGATAATACCCCCATTTTTTCAAACCAAAATATTTCCCCAACATATACATATAGTTTTAGTAAGAAAAGACAAGGGAAACATTAAAAATGTATCACCTTTTTTTATTAACAAATTCATAACAAATACGGTAGGTACTACAAAAAATATTAAAAAACTAAAAGACGGAAATTTGCTCATTGAAACAGTCAATACAAAACAAAGTGAAACATTATTAGCAATCAATAATTTTGGTGGACAATTTCAAGTCAAAGCTAGTCCTCATAGATCACTGAACTATTCGAAGGGCGTAATTAGATGTTACTACTTCCAATTAGCCACTATAGAAGAAATAAAAGAAGAACTAAAAAATATTGTTACCGATGTTACTAGAATAAAAATTAAAAAAAACGGAAACGAAATATATACCCATACGTATATTTTATCATTTAATACGCCAAAAACCCCCGAAGAAATTAAAATAGGATTTCTCACAGTAGACGTAAAACAATACATTCCGAACCCGATGAGATGCTGTAATTGCTTAGGTTTCTCTCATCCAACTAAGGATTGTAAAAAATTATCAATTTGTTCTAATTGTGGGGAAAAACAACATACTAATAACTCTAACTCACCCATGTTTATCGAAGATACAGGCCAGTTGGTCGATGATCAGGGGTTTAAAAAAGTGACTAATAAACGGAATGCAAAAAGAGAATCAAAGACTAAAGAAACTGAAAAAAACTAAACAATTTACTAAGACTGATAACCTTCATGACAAACAATAATAATAAAATTTATAACATCCGGTATTATATTATATATTCCTACGATATAAATAATAACAATAATCTCTCTATAACTTTCAGAATAATATTATCCTCCCAGTTATGTAACGTAAACATAGATAATACAATAAATATTTACTTTCTGCCATTTACTATTTCACATTCACAAAATACAATAAACTCCATCTACTGCAGTTTTCCAATCCCAGATATATACTTTCCTAATTTTATAAAACCTTTTATTATATTAATTAATTATTCAAATAAAATATATATAAAATTTCCTAATACTAAATTAAATAGTCTTTTAATTATTATTAACTGTTTAAAACTATATATTTGTGCCTTCATTTACTCATTTGTCTCTTTTCTCCTCATAATGTTGGTAAATATCACATTGTTGTTATCACTGTCACGTACATACGAGTATATATCTGGTATACACGTAAGTATTCTTTTTATTTACTATATTACTATTCCTATCTGCTTTTACAATCATTTTATCGTTTTCAAGTTATTAATTCTTATCACGAGGCCAGTTGTATCACTACAATGGAAGTACTATATAAATTATATTTTTATTTGTTTTACGGATTTAAGAATTTTAATTTTTTTTTTTTTATCTGTTTTTATTTTATTATTTATTTATTTATTTTTTTTTATTTTTTTTTAAATTTATTTATTCTTTATTTTCCCCTTATTTTATCTTTGCTCTTCTCTTTTCCTTTAGCTTTCAAGTCTGTAATAATAATTTTAATTTTTTTTTTTTTTTTTTTTTTTTTTTTTTTTTTTTTTTTTTTTTTTTTTTTTTTTTTTTTTTTTTTTTTTTTTTTTTTTCTTTTTTTTTTAATCTTGTCAATTCTGTATTTCCTATCTATGTACCACATTATTGTGGCTATTGGTGTATTATATACATATTCTGCTACAATGGGTTATACAAAGCTATTTTATTTTATATTTATTTTTTTATATATTTCTAACCCATTACAAATAATTCTTTATGACCCTAGTTCAATGGAATTGTAACGGCTTAAAGACTCATTACAATGACCTGAATGACTTATCCATGATAAAGACCCGTTTTGCCTAGCCCTCCAAGAGACTCATCTCTCAACAAATGACAAATTCAGTTTAAAAAACTTTGAAATCTACAGAAATGATACTTCAAACTCAAACAATAATCATCATGGGGTTTTAATAGCGGTAAACAAATCTGTATACTCCAAACAAATACCATTAAACTCCCACCTCCAGACAGTAGCAGTCTCCATTCACCTTCGCTTCAACTTGACCATTTGCAACCTCTATTTATCACAGGACCGTACAATAGATACAAAAAGCCTACTAGACATATACAAACAACTGCCACAACCTGTTCTCTTTGTTGGAGATTTTAATGGCCACAATCCCTTATGGGGTTCACAGGATATTAACGTTCGGGATAAAGTAATAGAAAGCTTTTTAGACCACTCAAATCTTCTCCTACTTAACACCGGCGAACCTACGTTCCTTAGCTCCAGCTATAGAACATTCTCCTCAATTGACCTTTCCCTTTGCAGCCCTAGCCTTTACAATATAATAAACTGGACAGTTTCACCAGACCTATGTGGTAGCGACCACTTCCCTTTGCTTATGAAATTCATAAATATTAACCCCACTCACACCAAACCGAGATGGGTCCTAGACAGAGCAGATTGGAATCTTTTTAACTCCTTGATCACACCACCTCAAAACCATCCATCCGAAATGAGCATCGACATAGGGTGCGAAATTATCACTAATAAAATTATACAAGCAGCTAAAGTGTCTATACCTATAACCTCAGGCTCTCCAAAAAGACCACTCGTTCCCTGGTTCAATGAAGCTTGCAAAAAGGCAATTAAAGAACGTCGTAAGGCCCTTAAAAAATTTCAAAAATCAATGACGTCCGAAAACATGACGGAGTACAAAAAACAGCGAGCTTATTGCAGAAAATTGTTCAATTCATGTAAATCAGATTCATGGAAGAAATTTACAAGCTCTATAAATTCCTCTGCTACATCAGCTGATATATGGAATAAAGTCCGTAAACTCACCAAAAATCAATCTTCCACACAATACACCATATTAACAAAAGGCCAATTATCTGACGATCCCCAAATTGTATCAAACGTATTCGCCGATTTCTACGAAGAAATTTACAAAACTGAAGACAATAGCAACAGTACCGATGAAATAGAAACAGACTTCATAAAAAATTTTGAAACAGAATATTATAACATCCCCTTCTCAATGTGGGAATTCAAAAATATCCTAAATACTGTTAAAGGAACAACGCCTGGTCCGGACCAAATCCATTATGATATGGTCAAAAACCTGTCTGCAGATACTGAAAAATGGTTACTTGAATTCTATAATCATGTTTGGCGAACGGGACACTTACCAAAATCCTGGCGCAATTCAATAATAGTTCCTGTTCTAAAAACTGGAAAAGATAAAAGGATCCCAAACAGCTATCGCCCTATATTTCTTACAAGTTGCCTCAGTAAGATTATGGAGCGCATGGTGAACAAAAGATTAATGTGGGTCATAGAAAATAACAATTTACTTCAACCATTTCAGTCCGGTTTCCGTAAGGGAAGATCCACTGTAGATCACCTGGTCACATTGGAAGCCAATATTCATTTATAGCCCAATATTCATTTATCAATTCTCAGCATATGATTGCTATATTCTTTGATTTAAAAAAGGCCTTTGCTAACATCAATCACAAAGTTATTCTAAATAAACTATCATCTATTGGAATCAGAGGACATTTTTTCAAATATATACAACAATTTCTATCAAATCGCCACTTTAGAGTCAGGATAGGATGCGAACTTTCAGATATGCATAAACAAGGCAACGGTGTTCCTCAAGGTTGTGTCCTTAGCCCAACTTTGTTTTGCCTAGCAATAAACGACCTGGGACTAAATTTACCGAGAGGTGTCAAACCCCTATTGTTCGCTGATGACCTGGCTATAATTTGTCGCTCAAAAAACATCTACAATATACAAACAAAATTACAGGAAGCCATAAATAGTCTGCACTGCTGGTCTTTATCCGTTGGCCTACAATTCTCCTCCAAAAAATCAAATTGCTTGCACTTTACTCGTAAAAGAAACACTCCTCCCTCTCCTGAACTCCGATTAGGAAACTCCATAATTCCCTACACAAACAATCACAGACATTTTTGGGCATGATATTTGACCGCAGACTAACTTGGGAGTCACACATTTCCACTCTAAAATCATCATCCACAAAAAGACTCAAAATATTAAAATATCTTAGTGGTACCTCCTGGGGTTCCGACAGGCACTCATTAATACAAATCTATCGAGCTATAATATGCTCCAAATTGGACTATGGTTGTTTTATTTATGGTTCTGCTCGACTCCAATTACTAAATAAAATTGATTCCATCCACCATGCTGGAATTCTTTTATCGACGGGAGCGTTTCGAACTAGTCCCATTCTTAGTTTATGCTGTGAATCAGGGATACCACCACTATTGTTCAGAAGAAAAAAGTTCACAGTTAATTATATTTCCAAAATCCTACCTTATTCCGAACACCCAGCACATAAATACATTTTTAAATCAAAATTCGCTAAATTATTTTTAAAAAAGCCGAACGCAACACTTTCTTTTTCGGAAAGAGTAAAGTCAGCTATCAAATTCCTACAAGAAATACCAATATATAAACAAAAAGTTTATAACCCTCCATGGACAAACAAACCTCCTAAAACACTGCTTCATTTAACCAGACTTCCTAAAAATAATACCCCTCCTTCTGTATACAAATCTGAATTTCTCTGTCTCCTTCAAAGCATACCAAAACCTTTCGAAATTTATACTCACGGATCTAAATCCGACTGCTCAACCGCATCTTCTTTTGTTACCCATAACTCCACTCAAAATAAAACTACACAAACTATGCAATATAGTTACGGCCGAGCTCCATGCAATATCATCAGCACTCCACTTCTCCATGTCAATAGATCAAAGCATCATCGCCATAGTTAAGGATTCGTTGAGCTCATTAAAAGGCATCAACAACATTTACCCCAAACATCCGATTATTCTAAAAATCCATTACTACCTCAATATATTAGAAAACATGGGAAAGTCGGTCTACTTCATCTGGATTCCGAGTCAAACAGGGATTATTGGCAATGAACTAGCTGACATAGCAGCGAAACAAGCACTTACCCTCCCTGGCCGTGGCGTGGCTATTTCAACACCACAAGAAATGAGCCATCCCCTCAAAAATGAAATTCTCCAAAATTGGCAAAATATGTGGAATGAAAGTCCACCAAACAAGTTAAAGGAAATTAAAAAAATCAGTAAAGCCATGGATCACATCGAGTCATCAGAATCGTAGGAAGGAGGTAGCTATGGCTAGATTGAGGATCGGCCATACGAGGCTGACCCACTTACATCTGATAAGGAAGCAGCCACCGCCAAGGTGCCAACATTGCAATGGCTCTCTAACTGTGAAACATATATTTCAGGAATGCGCTTTCTATCTCGTGAAATTAACTAGAATACGATTTTCAACTAACATTTCGGACACCCTCGGAAATGATATATTTAAAGCCAAAACAGTTTTTAATTTTTTAAAAGAAAATGATCTGCTTAACAATATCTAATTAATCTTCCATACAAAATAATACTTATATAACAAATTTTATCTTAATTCATTTAATATATTATAAAAATTAACATATTATAAAATATATAATATTTATTCTCTTAATCAATTTTCTCAGGGGTCCTGTGGGGCTGTGGCTGGGGGCGGGGGCTACCTGGGGTTGGGGCGGATAGGTCCCGCTTGGCGGGGAATGCGACACGGCTGCTTGGGATAGCTCAAAAAAAAAAAAAAAAAAAAATATATATATATATATAGATAAGCAAGCCGTGGCGTTTTTCCTTCTCGGCGGGTGCGACTCGTCTCTCCTTGGGGCGCGCCTCTATCCGCAGCACCCATTCCGGGCCAAATTATAATTATAATTAATATAAATTACGCAGGCATTGATGACCTTAGGGTTTTATGCCTATAAACCCAAACAAACAATGAGTGTTAGAAGTATCGTTAAATGTGTCATTACGTCCAAAACATGATAATGTAATTTAAGAGAATTGATCGAAAGGATTATCGATTATATATTACGCCAACAATGAGCTATTTGTAGTAGTTTGTTAAACTATATCAACGCCAACACTATAGGTGCGTTTAGAGGATGCCTTTTTTCGTGCCATGCCGCGACTTTGTGTGCGGCTGCGCATGCAACAAGGTGCATGAGTTTCATGCACCATGATGCCATGCCCCATACTGTTCACACGCAATTGTAAGTCGCATTATCAAAAATGCCACTATAGCGAAAACTTATATACGCTGCTGGCGTAGATGCTGCTTATATTGCAATTAAAAATTCACGTAAAAGGGAACGAAAGCTCCGAGATAGAAGTTTCTAACTTTAAAAAGAATTATTTCTCGTTTGTGGTACTTGCGGAGTGGGGGAGAAAAGTGAACTAGCCGAGAGTCGTGGACAGTTCACACGACCACGATTCAGATTGCCCCTTGAAACCTACCGTGGAGGAGCTTCTCATGGAAAGTTGTGCAGTTTTTAGTTCAGTTTTTGTTGATATGATGGCAAAAAGATTGAGAGAGTCACGTGGACATATAAAAAAAAAAGGGAGAAAAAGCGTTGTTGGGTCAGGAACTGGGTACTCGCAAGAAAAATCATCGAATATTAATTAAACAGTATCCTTAAGGACAACAATGCCTGAATATTCTTCGAAAAACTTAAAAACCGTTAAATATTTTCATATTAATAAAACAGTATCCTTATAAGGACAACAATGGCGGAATATCGTTCGGATCCTGGAATATTTAAACATAGTATCCATTTTTGTTCTAAGAAAACCACTTGTTACCTCTCTTGACTGGCGTGGTCCACGCCTGAAAATCAAACACGTTTGATACCGAGCGTGAGCAGTCGTGGACTCCCTTCTCTCAAGATGACGTTCGAGGCAAACTCACGCCACCTTGTTCAGACGGTGGAAATTACACGAATGCGTGGACACGCTAGCATGCCACTCCCCGTGAGAACGTAGCTTTAGATTCTATTTAATATGTAAATAGAAATCACACTATATGCTTTTGAAAATGGTACCTTAATGTTTAAACTTTTATTTTATTCAATAAATATGAAGACATGGCTTTCTAAAAGTAGAGAAAAAGTAGCCAGAAAATAAATGAATAAAAATACTTAAATTTATTATTTTTTTTAACAGTATCTAAATGAAACGAACAACAATTTATAATTAAATGACAATAATAATAATAATCCTGATAAGCCATAAATAAATGGCAAAGTGTGGGAATGGTTTATCAAAACTAATAATATTACCTATGTTATTAATAATAACATAGTAAGCTTTTGACAGAATCTCGCACCAACGACTTTTCTTCAAACTAAAGACGATACTCCCACCGACCTACTATCTTATCTTACAATCCTTTCTTTCTAATAAATCTTTCTCTGTCCGTCAAGGTTCAGAGCTTTCTTCTATGAAGTTGGCATCAGCAGGAGTACCACAAGGCTCAGTGCTTGGTCCACTACTCTACGTCATATACACACATGGCATTCCAATCAGCTCTAACATTCTTACAGCAACATATGCAGACGACACAGCAATTTTAACAAGAGACAAAAATCTGACTCATGCTTCACAGACTTTACAGCATTACTAATCAAAATTACATGACTGGCTTAATATCTGGAAAGTTCATAAAAATTACGACATATCGCAACAAATTACGTTTACACCTCGACATGAAACATGCCCACCAGTTCTTCTTGACAACACACCGATTCCTCAAACAGACACTGTACACTACCTTGGTCTAACGTTTGACCGAAGAATGAAATGGGGTCCACATATAAAAAGAAATGTATAACGCTCAACCAAAGACTAAGACTTTTATATTCACTCCTTTCCAAACGTTCAACTTTACAACTTAAACAAAAAATTAAAACTTATACTTACTTATTGAAACCTATTTGGACATAAGCTTCTCAGATATACGGGTCAGCTAAAAAGACAAATATTAACAAACCCCAAATCTTCCAGGCAAAAACATTCAGGACAATCACAAAAACACTATGGTAAGTAAGCAACATAACTTTACATACTGACATACGCATAACAACAGAACAAATACAAACCTACTACAAACGATTCCACGAAAAATTACATAGACATCCTAATACACTTATAAACGAAATAACATATATTCCCGACAACACAAAGAGAACACTAAAAAGGAGCTCGATGAGAGACCTCTTAGACTAAAATAAAGACTGGAGGTGCCGCTGGGTTCTGCTCCCCCTCATGCCTCTCAAGCCATTTAGATCCTGACATCACATTCGCTGGTTGTCAAATTTTAATTGACAGGTGTGAATTAATATATAAAGTAAAAAAAAAAAATGTTATTAATAGTAGAATAACATTATATAAATAATACATGAAGTATATTGTTTGTATGGATAAATGTAGTATATCATAATATAATATAGTATATTATATGGATAAATAATATATTCTATCTGTGGTAATAAATGGAAAATGGAGTTCTAATTTCGAATTGCTACCGATAGAATGCGTGTCGGTAAGACAGTAAGTGGTTACCGAAAAGAAACTGTTAAAAGGAGTGTCACCTCTTCGCAGGGTGTGCCGTTTTTTCTTCTTCCCAATCCATATAAAAAATAAACATTTTTAATTTAAGACGGATTGCACGAAAAGAGGCATCGTCTAAACGCACCTTATCACTAATTCGATAAGCTCTATACTATTCTGCTAACAATTTTTTTTTAATACATATATTTCATCTTTGGCTGTAGTTAATTGCAGGATTTTAATAGGATCATTTTTTTCTTTTATTTTATTGTAACCACAATAGATTTTCTCCATAATAGATGCTAATTTATATATTTTTTGAAGGTTCACATGAGTTTGTTTGGTATCTATCTTTAAAATAAAAGTTTTTGAATTTAAGCTGGGTGATGTTTTTTTCCATTCAACGCTATTTTTCGATAGAATGATTGTGTTCATTGAAGATGTTTATTTAATATTAATGTAATACATTTACTATGTTACGTAGACTTAGTAAATAGTAAGCAAAGTTAAGATTGATGAATTATTTGCTACTCCTACTGGAATTTTATAATCGAAAAATAGTTTCAAAAGTTAAATATTCATCATCAGTTATGAAAACATACGAAAAATTCAAAACATATTAAAACATATGCTATAAGGACACTGTTTTTTCAGATCTGCCAGGATCTGACGATTTTTTGAGGCCGAAGGACATTCTTGGCCACTCTCCTTCCACAATTAGAATTAGTTTTCCTCCTTAAGGGTGCTGTTTTAAGATAGCCGAAGAGCATCTTTGGTTCACATATATATATATTAGTTTTCTTCCTTAAGAGTTCTTTTTTTATTTTTTCAAGATTTAGCGATTTTATTAGTTTTTCGTCCTTAAGGATACGGTTTTAAAATATTCCAGGATAATATAAAGATTATATATATTTTAATTTTTAAATACATGGCAAGAAACCAAACTTGTCGATACTGAGGGGGCAAAAATGGTAAGGGATTTTTAGAGTAAACTTGGCGTTGTAAGGCGATTTTTTAGGATTCCTTTAAGCTTAATCGATTCTTTCTTTCCTTTTTGGAAACAAATTCGAAATGGGACTATTCAAAATATATATCTGGCCATTTAAGCGAAAATCTGGATTGTTTTTGAACGATCTTATTATGTCTAATGATTCGTTAATATTTAATTTTAAACTATTTTCTACAATCCTGAGTCTTTGTTGACTTCGAAGTTGAAATTCGAATTCCTCTATTGTATACCCTTAAATATACTTTTACATTTGCGATTTTTTGGTCAATTTTCCAGTCTTTTTTTACCATGGTTTTAAAATTAATTCACGTTTTATTATATAAAAGGACAAGAATTTTTCCTTCGAGATCACCAACCGCGAAAACTACTGAACCAGTATGTACCAAATTTTAACTATATAATATTTATAGTTCAAGGAAGGCTTAGCAATGATAAAATTTACATCTTTTCTATTTAATTGTTTTTAAAAAAAGCGATAAATATGTGGTGCACAGTGAAGTTTGAAATTTTATCGATAGGTGGCGAGTGTGATTCATGAGAGATTATAAAGATACGGTGCTATATACAGGGTGAGTATCTCTTAGTGTAAAAAAAAATTGGGTAGAACTAGATGCAAAATGTAGCAAAAAGCCGCAGACCTCACCTTTCTATTCCAATCCGTTGCAGATATATGATATATCAAAGACCTTTTTGAGGAAACCACGTGTTTGCTATAAAAGTTGTAATATCTCCATTTTGTGTAAATATTTTTCAAACTTTGACCACATTTTTGGATTTAGCATTAAATTTTCAATAATAGCTGAGTACCTGTAACCTTGAATTTTACAAACTTGGCATCTAAAGGACAGCTTGATCTTTACCTTATTTGGGAAAGTCACAATGTCTTATATTTCTTCAACGTTCACCGTTTTTCGAAAAAACTATCCACAAAACGTCAAATCTTACAAAAACTTGCAAATTTAATCAGCTTTCGAATGATATGTTAAACGTAATTATTTTCAATTTCATGGAGAAATTTACTTTTGAAACCGAAAAAAACATGGTGTTCTCATTTGGCATACAAATCATTTACTTGTGTAAATAAAACGTTATAACAATCCCTTAATGAAAATGTGCATTTTAAACATAATAAACTCTTCATTGGAATAAAAAGCAAAGAAAAGAATTATTGTTTAGTAGAAAATAATGGAAAACTGTTAATAAAGCAGACACCAGATCAGAGGATCTTATGTTATTACATTTATTTATTATTATTATTTAGGATTTATTATATTAGATTTGAAATCGAAACAGAATCATTACTTTTTACATATCATTCGAAAGCTCTTTAAATTTGCAGTTTTGTGGACTATTTTCCAAAAACGGTGAGCGTTGAAGTAATATAAGACATTGTAACTTCCCTTAATAAGGTGAAGATCAAGCTGTTCTTTAGGTCACAAATTTGTAAAATTCAAGGTCCTAAAGTTGGAATGAAGTCAAAGTTGGAAAAATAATTAAACAAATTGGAGATATTACAGCTTTTGTGGTAAAACACGTGATGTCCTCGAAAAAGTTTTTGATTTACCGTATATCTGCAACGGGTTGGAATAGAAAGGTGAGGTCTGCGGCATATGTTTCCATTTTTGATTTAGTTTCATCCATTTTTTTTTTTTTTTTTTTTTTTTTTTTTTTACATTAAGAGGTACTCACCCTATATAATATAATCTGTGTATCAAAGCGCTGATATTTGAATTTTTTTTGTATGATTTTAAAACTGATTATGAACATTTATTATTCGAAACTAGTCTTTATTTCATTTCATTTTTTTTTAATAAACGCCTTAGTGTTAGCCATTAGCCAGAAAATAGTCTTTCATTAATAAAATTCTAATAGAAGCGGCAAATAATTCATCCATCCTATTAAGTAGTTTATTTCATATTTTTAAATATTTTGGTATGGGGGAGAGAAAAATCTTCTGATTCGCACAAGAATATGGCTGACTATCCTTCTTTGAAAGGTATGAGTTGACGATGACAAGCCCACAAGCAAGTCATCAAAATTAGTGATGAAGTATTTCATAATCATCTTACCTTATTTAATATTAATATATCAATTGACTTTATCGGTTTTCATAAGATATTTTGGAAGATTTGGTTGAATCACGAAGAAAGAATTATTGCGCAGTTAAATGGTATTTTACATGTCCAATCTAACTATAGTCTGAGCGCTGGCACCTGGCAAGTGAGAGGAGAGGGAGCAACGTTACCAAAGTTCCTTTACTCAACCCTCACGTGGGTCCTCCCGGTGTTTGCTGATATCTTTCTCTAAATTACTTTATGTTTGTTTTGTTTTATTTAAGAAAAAATATATGTTTTTATAATTTTAACTAGATTAGCCATTTTAGGCATCGTATGCTTATTATAATATTCATTATAATATTTCATCTTTTGTTGAACTAATATATTATTTTAATTTTCATTGAACATTATTTTTATTATGTTTATTTTTAATATGCAAAGAAAAGGTCTCATACCCTGAGACAATCTTTCATTTTTATCTTTTCATAATTGTTCTTCCTAAGGGACTCAGTCTCAGAAAAGTTTTTTTTTATTCTTTTCTATTTTAAGTAATAAAATAAAAAATGTGTCAATACTTTATAAAAATAAATTGTGGAAACACTGTCATAATTTATTATTTTAGTGTTTTATTTATTATTATTATTATTATTATTATATCATATTCAAAGAATATTTTACATATAAAATAATTTCAAAAATAATTAAAATTAAAATAAATCAACTTTCTCCTTCTCAAAATATTTCCGGACACTTATCACCATTTCACGAGCTTATTAAGTGGGTTCCTTACGATTTGATGTGCTGCATTCCCCTGACATTATATAACTCAAACTTAAAAAGCCAAACCACAATGCGAGCTGTTATTATTAGATATTTTTTTTATTGATATCTATATATATACATACGTTTCCTGAGTTTTGAGGGTGCTGAGATGGAATTCTAGGGCTAAAAGAATTTTCTATCACATTTTACAGTGTAAAAGCTAAAATTTTTCAAGTGAAGTATATTCAATATAATTTTTTCACAAGAACCGATATCGGATTCGAATTCAGCATTCAAGAGAACCCTTAAATACGAAATTTCATCCAGATAAGAAAATAAAATCCTTAAGCTTCAAAATTTGCCTTACCAAACAATGGTAGGCAACTTTTGTTTAAATTGATAAAAACATGAATTACGCTTAGACGGTTTAACGTATCAACTTTATTTTTTTACACAAAATATAGGGTGATAATACGCTTGAAATGTATTTGGTTTCATCATCCTATCTGGTTTCAAACTCAAGTTAAAAATCAAAATGCTTTTCGGATTTTCCAATTTTTTTAATAGGATTTTGTTCATCGAATTTTACATTTATATACATCAAATGAAAGCTGAGACCCTACTCTTTCCAGCGATACCAACCAGTGAATTGCATGGCAAAGTAATGATGATTTAAAGGTATGTAACCAATAAGAGGGTTAAAAAAATGATATTTTTTGATTTTGTTGAATAACCGTTTTTTAATGTTTTTGAGGGTGCTGAATTAGAATCTGACCTCAATTTTCGTGTGAAAAAATCTATAGAGGTAGTTTGCTTGAAAAACTAATCATTTTTTTAGAATTTAATTAACCTAAACCAGCGACTGTATTTTTCCTTTAATTCGCAATCAAAACTGAAAATCTTGGTGCAAGAATCATGTCGATATCATTTTTTATACTCGAGATAAAAAATAAATTAGTTTAATGCTATTTTATTTTTTTTCTCGGCTTCTAGGGCCCATTGGTCGGAACGGCAAAATACGTGTCTAATATTTTTTGACCAGGAACCTCCGAAAAAATTGCCAACAAGATCCGTGAGAGACTGAGTGTGTCCTCCCCTTGTCAGTGAAGGTCATTTTATGTCTTGGTTTTCTTTTTGTTAATGATACATTTTTTTTCTGTTGTTCGAAGGAACGATGGAATGGAAATGAGCATAGCCCTTTATATTTTAGAGGAAAGGAGCGTTCCATGTAGGTATGCCACGTATATCATTGTTGACAAGCTATTATATTCCTTCTACCTCAAATTTACTTAATGTATTTCTTTAAACAGTTGTAAATTTCAATTTATAATAAGAACCATACCACCTTATCGGCATACCGTCCTATCGCTACGAAACGTGAAATTGCGAGTAAATTTTAGTGGAATTCACTGTAGCGGTTTTGATCAGGTATATTTATAATTTTCAAATTGCGAATGCCCCTCAACACTATCCCAATCCACACCCATTCTCATTAGCTCCTATTTTGTACAATGACGACCAGTCTAATAGATTCAAGGCGTCATCAGAATGGTCAAGGAGTTATTCGTAATTATTACGGCCCATTATATCTCGTTCACTATCATTTCAACGTCAAAGTAAAACATTAATTTGTATAAATCTATAGCCCAGTTAAGAGTTTCCTATTTGCTTATTTGTATAGAGTTGGAACTGGAAGATAGATCAGTTACTCATGAGCCATGCCCCCTCCAAGGTACAGAGGACCGCTCCATTCATGGACGACTACTGTCATATTTTTTATTTCGGCTTTTTTTGGTCTTACCCCTTTAGTCATCGTAAATGGAAAACTTAGAACATCATATTTCCTTCTATTTTATTGTGCCGCCTTCACTATCATGTTTTCATATTTTGGCTATTTTTCGTTAAAGAGCAGTATGAATTTTTTTAACCAATATTCTGTGTTCATATTAATTAATTTGACCTTGCCGACGTTCGTATGCTTATTTATATTTTCGTGGAGTTCTTATTCGGCTGAGGCGGTATATTTGAATAAAATGTTGGACAACCTAAGAGACATTGATATAACTTTGTTAGAATTATTTAATGCCGAATGTCGTCCAAGAAGATGTTTTGAAAATTTGTTAGAGGTTTACATCGTAGCCATATATGTGCTAGCTAGCCAATTCCTAATCGGTGGTGTAGGCAAAAATATTTTCTTAGTGCTAGGAAGTTCGGGTTTTGGACTAATTTCAGCTCGATTTTTGATTTTCGGAAAGTCCATCTTGAACCGCTTTGAAACCAATGTCGATTGCCTTTTAACCCTTTTTTGTTCACGCAGCATAAAGAAGAATGAAATCGAAGCACTTATCAAGATACAAAATCAACTTTGTTGGGCGCAACGAGATGTTAGTTATTGCTTTTCTGCACATTTATTTGTTATTGCTTGTCTTTTTTTTTTGAGTGCTCTTTCTCGTATTTATTTTACGTTTTATTTCAAAAATAACTATACCAGTGAATTTTATATTAGGTTATTTTATGGATTATTTTACTTAATTACATTCATCCGAGTAATTGTCTGTACTTCTGCCACTTCTCAAAAGGTAATAAATATTTTTATCAAAGAATTCATTTAATGTTTCTCAAACCTATCGAAATGTGATTCAAGAGAGTGTTGACAATAGTTGTGTGTTCAACGTTTTTGCTAAAATATTTTAATTTTTCTATAATAATATTTGGAATATCTTGAAAAAAAATTTCACACCTCCCTTGTCAACAACTTTTTTAAATATCGTCATCGTTCTAAATGATAGTAATCTTCTAGGATTACGAACTAAGAAGTATAGTCTTCACTAAAAATTAAAAGTGGTGTAAATATTTTTTTAAAAACTTCAGATATGTATAGATAATATTACGAGATAGAATAAGAAAAAAATATTTGGTGATGTTTAAAGCATAATGGAAACCAATGTACATTGGTAACGCTTCCTAACTTGATATCAGGTTTGTCTTCAATGTAGGTCTCTCATTCGATCCCTTTTTAGCCTTTGGTGTGTGTAGTGATCATTCTTCGTGACTATATTGCTTTTATAGTTATAGAGGTATTACCTATTGTTTTATTATTTGAAATATCATTGTATGAAAGTTTGTGTAGTGTTCTTTTTATAAACTACAATAAGTAATACTATTTGTGTGAGGGTGCTAGTGGTTTCGAAGACGTAGTAAGATCGGATATTGTAGATGAAGAAGCTGATGGTATAATAGGATTTATTTCTCGAAAGATAAGCATACCTATATAACAATAGGATTTATTTCTCGAAAGATAAGCTCGAAAGAGCGAAACTCTTTCTGGAGTTAGAAGTTTTAATCAACCATCCGTATTGCTTTGCTGGAAACTGTTTAAATCTTGTATGAAATACCTTTAGAGAGGAGTTTTACAACCAATGAAAGGTCTTGAGCGTCGTAATCTAAAAAAAAAAAAAAAATCTCAATCCTTTTATTGGAAATCTTTTTGGTGGCAGAAATGTTTATTGAAAGAAGTTTCCCTTATTACAGCTGTCACAATAATGAACGTTAGAGGTGTCATTTCGCCCAAAACATGATAATGTAATTCACGAGAATCGATTAAAAGGGTTATCGATTATATATTATGCCAACAATGAGATATTTGTAGTAGTTTGCTACACTATGGCAACGCCAATCCTATTTGATAAATGTTATACTATTCTACTGACAATTTTTTTCATACTTATATTTTATCTTGGGTTGGTTATAGCTAACGGTAGGATAGTAATAGGATATTTTTTTCTCTTATTTTATTGTCACCATTATAGTTTCACTTCTCCTCGAGAATTCTGTTGTAGAAAGAATAATATTAACGTTGATTTTTTAGAAGGGCTTACTGAGTTTGTATGGTACCTATGTTTAAAATAAGTTTTTGAATTCAGGCCATGTAATGTTTTTTCCACTCCACGCTATTTATTGATAAAATGTTTGTATTCATTGAAGATATTTATTTAACATTAATGTAATACATTAATTATGTTAGGTAGACTTAGCAAATAATAAGCAAAATTAAGATTGATGAATTATTTGCCACTCCTTACTATTGGAATTTTATATTCAAAAAGTTGTTTCAATAGTTAAACATTTATCGTCAGCTTTAAAAACATAAAAAAAATAAAAATAAAAAAATCACAACTTTGATTTATAAATTACATATTTTAATTTTCAAATACAAGAAAAGAAGCCAAATTTGCCATTTTTGCCTCCTCGGTTGAGTATCAAAGCTCATCTGAGGAAGCAAAAATGGTAAGGGGTTGTTAGAGTAAACTGATTGTGAGATGAAGTAGGGGATGGTGTAGTCAGGTAAATAGATGGTTCTTTAGGTTTCCTCTAAGGTTGATCCATTTTTTGTTTTATTTTTGGAAACACATTTGAAATCGGACTATTATAAATATTTATATGGTAAAAACCTGGATTGGTTTAGAACGATCTTATTATTTATAATGATTCGTTAATATTTAATTTTAGACTATTTTCTACATGTTGTATTATTTTCAATCCTGATAATTTTTTTTTTACTTTATCGTTATTTTCATTAAAATCTATAACGAAGTTGGTATTCTCCTACTGTTTACCTTTAAATATACATCTATATTTGCGATTTATTGGTCTAATTTTCCCATGGTTTTAAAATTAATCCACGTTTTAAATTAATATATATGTATTTATATAATTTGTGTATCAAAGAGTATTTTATTATTAGTGTATCAAAGTTGAATTTTTTTATTATGTTTTTAAAAACTGATGATGAATGTTTAAATTCGAAACTAGTCTTTGAATCTTTACCGAATTATATCCCTAAAAACCCTAAAAAAAAACCCATTACCACAAAACCTTTTAGACCTCCTAGCGCCATTATAGAGCAATGTGGCATCGCACAAGACATCCATCCGATCGTTGCACGTATAATTACTATACGAAACTCGTTAAGCGCGAATTGGCTTCCTTCAGATCCAAGTCCTTCAACACCTACCTCTCATCCCTTTCCACACATGATAATTCCTTCTGGAATATAACAAAAAAATCCTAAAATCTAAGCCCATCTCCCATCCTCTCCGAAGAGGTGATGGCTCACGGGCCGCATCAGACATAGAAAAAGCAGAGGAACTAGCCAATCACCTCTCCCAAACATTTACACCAAATCCTGGACCTTATCCTAATCAATCCAGTTCAGTCGAAGAGTTCTTATCTTCCCCCATTCCACACTCCCTACCTCCCAGAGCAGTTACCCCCTCTGAGGTCAAATTCCAGATTCGAAAACTAAATCAAAGAAAATCCCCTGGCTATGACCTCCTTACTCCTCAAATCCTCCGCCAACTTCCACATAAAGCAATGATGTTTCTCACCTATATCTATAATGGCATCCTACGCACAACCCACTTTCCTGTCCTGTGGAAAAACTCCATCATAATAACGTTCCTAAAACCAGGTAAACCTCCTAACAACACTTCATCATATAGACCATTTAGCCTACTTCCTATCCTATCTAAAATATTCGAAAAAATCCTGCTTAAGCGTATCCTATCCATACTTGACGCACATAGTTTCTTCCCATCAATTTGGATTCTGTCCAATGCACTCAACAGTCCAACAAGGCCTCCGCCTTGTTGACCATGTGTCCTCTGCTCTGGAAAGAAAGCAATACTGCTCGGGTGCCTTTCTGAACATTGCTCAAGCTTTTGACCGGGTCTGGCACACCGGGTTGCTTTTTAAACTTAAGAGCATACTACCACAAACCCTCTACCTCAACCTACATTCCTACCTTACAAATCGCTCCTTCCGAGTTCGATGTGGCTCTGAATTTTCTGACTGCTATCCTATCCGAGCCGGAGTTCCTCAAGGCAGCGTTTTGGGTCCTGTCCTTTACATCCTCTTCACTGCTGATATTCCTACCACTCCCGACACGTTCCTTGCAACCTTCGCTGACGATACAGCGATACTATCATCCCATAATGATCCCAAAACAGCCTCTTCTAAGCTACAACATCACCTCTCAAAAATGGAACTATGGTGCAACAAATGGAATAAAAGCTAATGAATCTAAATGCACTCACATGACTTTTACTCTACGCCGTAGTTCCTGCCCAACTGTCCTATTCAATAAGATTCTATTACCCAGATCTGATACAGTGCGATATCTTGGTTTCACCTTAGACAAAAGACTCACTTGGAACCCACATACTAGACTTAAAAGACAAGAACTTAACAGAAGATTCGGCCAACTATACCCCATACTATGCAAGACTTCGAAACTTTCAATAGACAACAAGCTTTTAATTTACAAGACTATCCTAAAGCCTATCTGGACCTACGGACTAGAAATTTGGGGATCAGCTAAACACTCGAACATCAAACGTATCCAATCCTTCCAATCCAAATTCCTGAGAACCATAACTAATGCCCCCTACTATGTTTCCAACAAAACCTTACATAACGATCTTAATATACCTTTTGTCCTACAATCCATACCTGTCAAATTTTCAAAATTCCATCAAAAACTTTCCCATCATCCTAATCCACTAGCACGACCCCTATCTAGCTCCACTCACCCCTATAATCCTCCTCGCAGGTTAAAAAGGCAGTGGCCTCGAGATCTATTATAAAATTCGACATGGAGTCCTGGCAATGTTCAGCTTCTCTACTCATGCTTTGAGTGACTGTGCTATAGCGCTCTCACTTAGCCTACATTGGTATTATCTACACCAGTTTCGCAGCTAAGAGAGAAGCGCTGGGGTCTCTCAGGACCTGGCTCAGGACAAGTCTCGTTGGGGGATCCCTCGGATTTGTATATATTGTAAATAAAGTACAAATGTATTTTTAAGATTTAATTTTTTTTTCTATTGTATTATATATTATACGGAGTTTATTTACTTATTTTATTTTATTATACTTTATTTTGTATCTTTTCTTTGTATTTATTTCTTGTAAATATTGTGTGGATGGATCATAAGCGATCCATATTACTTATTGCCCACATCGAGGCAGATTGTAATACTTTCTTTAAATAAATGTTTTCAAAAATAAAAAGTCTTTGAATGATAAAATTCTAATAGAAGTGGCAAATAATTCATCCATCCTATTAAGAAGTTTATTTCATACTTTTAAAAATTTTGTTATGGCGGAGAGAAAAATTTTCTGATTAGCACAAGAATATGGCTGATCATCCTTTTTTGGAAGATACGAGTTATGGATGACAATCCCACTAGCAAGTCATCAAAATTAGTGATGAAGTATTACATGATCATCTTACCTTATTTAATATTAGGATATTGTTAGATATTTTGGAAGATTTGGTTTAATCACGAAGAAGGGATTATTACGCAGTTAAATGGTATTTTACATGTCCAATCTAACTATAGTCAGAGCGCTGGCTGATGGCACCTGGCAAGTGAGAGGAAAGGGAGCAACATTGCCAAAGTTCCTTTACCCAACCCTCACGTGGGTCTGCCCGGTTTTTGCTGATATCTTTCTCTAAATTATTTTATGTTTGTTTGGTTTCATTTAAAAAAAAAAATATGTTTCTTATAATTTTAACTACAGCTTAGCCATTTTAAGCATCATATTCATATTATAATATTCATTATAATATTTTATCTTTTGTTAAACTAATATATATTTTTTTCTTAATTTTCATTTAACGTTATTTTTAATATGTAGAGAAAATGTCTCATAGCCTGAGACGATCTTTCATTTTTTTCTTTTCATAATTGTTTTTCCTAAGGGACTCAAAATAAATTTATTTTTTGTTCTGTCCTATTTTAAGTAATAAAATTAAATAAAATAAAAAATGTGTCAATACTTTTAAAAAATAAATTGTGGAAACAATGTCATAATTTATTACGTTACTGTTATATTTATTATCATATTTAAAGTATATTTTAGATATAAAATAATTAAAATTAAAACAAATTAACTTTCTCCTTCTCAAAATATTTCCGGACACTTATCACCATTTCACGAGCTTATAAAGTGAGTACCTTACGATTTGATGTGCTGCATTCCCCTGACATTATATAACTCAAATTTAAAAAGCCAAACCACAATGCGATCTGTATGAGAAGCGAAACTCAAATGTCCCTCTCCAGGCAGGTGCGGAGAGGACCGGCAACCCCGCTCCACTCTCATTGGCCTTGACCAGCCACGCCTCCCTTCCTCCACTTTTCTCCGAGTGCCATTAGCCAGAGCTCAGACTATAATGGCTGGATTAATATTATATTGGTAAATTTTTATAAATATCAAAGAGCCAATCAGGTCTTTGATAAAGTAGTAACTACTAATACATCTCAACGCATTAGTAAATAATGAATTAATAGGAAAAATAAAAGTGTATTCTAAATGGAAACATTATTAAAATATTAGGAATTTTTGCTATACTTACATTTATCATTACATTTAAATTGATAGAATAATAATAATAATTCAAGGTTAAAAAGGTCCACCAAATAAAAAAGTGGTTACATATAATGGCGGCGTTCCCATTAGAATCCATCGTCCTCGAAAACAGAAAATAATAACAATGGTAAGCAATGCATATATGTTCAAATATAAACATGCGTAATTCGAAATGTTTATCTATTACTACCTTACTTGATATTTGAGGTGTTTGCTGTACTACGTTTTGATATGATCTTGGGAAGGTGTAAAGGTGGTGTGGAAAGGTATGAAAACAGAGACGAGGGGAGGTCTCCATTCTGGAACTTAGTGTTAACTTAAAAGTAGCTTTTAGTGTTTTCCTTCCAGCAGTAACCTTGTTGGAAGGGATTTTATTTATTTCTGTACAAACTAAACTTAAAAGTATATAATGTACATGTAATTTTTAATTGTTGTTATGATTATTATTTGACTTATTCATATTCATATCCATAGTACATGTGTCGAAAGCCAAATATAAAAAATAAACAAGAAAAATAATATAAAATAAATAACAAGAAGTTATTAATATATAAAATTCAACAAAATCAAGCAACGAGTTATTTTATCATCAGAAATTCATGAAAAATAATTAATAGAGAAAAATGTATGTATATTTAATGATTTAAAGTTATTTCCTTTTTATGTACTCTATTTTTAGTATGGAATTTTAAGAAATATTTTGAAGTCTTCTAATATATTGTTCATCAAACATTGACCATCCACCGGCCAATGTCCTAGCTTCTGTAATGTTTTTGTCTGTAGTATAGTTCTGTAGTCCGTAAGTAGTCTGCATTCATATATGAGGTGTTGTATATTTTGTTCTTGTGTGAAATCACAAGGACATAAAAATGAATCTCTTATTTTGAATCTATAAAAGTAACTGTTTACCGCCGCATGTCCTGTGATTCCTTGTGTAATGTAGAAGTCAGTCCATGAGTCTGATTTAATGTAGGTCCGTAAGTCTGGAATGAAGTTATGTAGATGTCTTCCCTCGTTTGTTGTGTTCCAGCTTGTCTGCTACTGGTCTACTGCTTGTGTTTTTAGTGTGTGTTTTAGGTGTTCCTTGGATATCAGACTATATGACAGAGGAAGAGAAGGATACTTCGAAGTCCCTTATGCAGCATTGTCAACCAAATCGTTCTCTGCTATGTTGGAATGCCCTTTTATCTGTTTGAATGAAATTCTATTATTACCGTCAGTTTGTAAGTGTTTAAGTGTTGGTATTTTTCAATGATGGGATTGTGACAGTGTCTGTTTGTTATCATGTATAGAGTACATTGGCTGTCCGTTAGTAATATAATTGTTTTACCTTTGTCCTCATATTTTGAAAGTTTTCTAGAAATTAAAGGATGGCGAATTGTTCTGCTTGATTATTGGTACATTCTGGGCCTAATTTATACTTTATTACATCTTCTAAAATTCTATTTTTAGATTTTGAGGGACTAGCACAGCCTACATATTCGCCATCCTTACTTCCGTCAGAATATACACCAAAGTAGCCTAGTTCTAACTATTTATAATATAATCTTATCTATTTACAATTTTTACACGATGCAAGAGAGTCTATATTTCTTAATAGGTTGTAATATACGTTTTAGAAACAGTGTTTTCACTGTTTTTGAGGTCATTCAGCGGAAGAAATGTGAACTAGCAGGTCCTATCCCATCGTTCTATAGCTCCCTATTTGCGTTGTCCCTACTTATAGTACTAACTGGTTTCTATTAAATAGCCTACATCAATTTTTTTGCAACATGAATAGCTTTTGGAGGGGTCAACACACACTCTAGAGCACTTAAACGTTAGCTAATGTAAAATATAAAGGATTGAAGGGTCAATAAATGATTAACATCTTTATATTTTTACAGTGTTATTGTAATCTAGTTTTGGACATTAAGAATTGAAGGTAGAAAAAAAAGAAACATGAAAAAAAGTCACATGAATAGAGATGTATTCTATGAAAATGTCCATCACTGATTGTATAATCTATTGACAGAGAGCTACCAAATTTACCTTTCTGCCCACTAATTCAAAACCCTCCGTTGACAATGTGCAAGTTTATTTTAATAGAATAAGCAATCATCGTTCCACAATACCAAATAAACCAATTATATCATTATGGATACGATTACCAAAGGCTTGGCCTGCTTTTGACATCAACCGGCATAACACCATACCGTCCTATCGCTACCAAAAGTGAAATTTACAGTAAATTTTAGTAGAATTCCCTGTAGCGGTTTTGATCAGGTATATTTATAATTTTCAAAATGCCAATACCCCTCGGCAAAATCGCAATCCCCACCCTTCCTCATAACCTCCTTTCATTTTGTACATTGACGACCAGTCTAATCGATTAAAGGGGTCACCTGAATGGTCAAGGAGTTATTCGTAACTATTACTGCCCATTATATCTCGTTCACTATCATTCTAACGTCAAAGTAAAACATTAATTTGTATAAATCTATAAACCAGTTAACAGTTTCCTATTTGCTTATTTGTATTGAGTTAGAACTAGAAGATAGATCGGTTACTCATAAGCCATGCCCCCTCCAAGGTACAGAGGACCGCTCTATTCATGGACGACCACTGTCATATTTTTTATTTCTGCTTTTTTTGGTCTTACCCCTTTAGTCATCGTAGGTGGAAAGCTTAGAATCAGGTATATCCATGTTATAAGTTTTTTTAAGGATGAAAATGCCAATACCCCTCGACAATAAGTATTATGGATGACAAAATCGCACTACCAAATCCCCACCCTTCCTCATAACCTCCTGTTTCACTTCATTTTGTACTGTAGAAGTGATTGACGAGCCAGTCGAAGTGAAGCGTAAGGATCGAATTAGTGCTGGTCAAGGGCCCTCCCGTCACCTGAATAAGATCACAACATTTTCGGTCATCCATTGTTCTTGGTAAATCATGGACGACACTGTCATATTTTTTATTTCTGCTTTTTTTGGTCTTACCCCTTTAGTCATCCTATTTGCTTATTTTGGATTGAGTTAGAACTGGAAGATAGATCGTAGGTGGAAAGCTTAGAAAATCATATTTCCTTCTATTTTATTGTGCCGCCTTCACTACCATGTTATCTTATTTTGGCTACTTAACTTTCAAGGACAATATGAATTTTTTTAACCAATATTCTGTGTTCATATTAATGAACTTGCTCTTGCCAACGTTTGTATTCTTATTTATATTTTCGTGGAGTTCGTATTCGGCTGAGGCGGTATATTTGAATAAAATGTTGGACAACCTAAGGGACATTGATATAACTTTCTTAGAATTATTTAATGCCGAATGTCGTCCGAGAAAATGGTTGGAAAACTTGTTGGAGGTTTATACCGTGCCCATCTATGTGCTAGCCATCCAATTCCTTAGCGGTGGTATAGTCAATAATATTTTCGTAGTGCTAGGAGGTTCGGGTTTTGGTCTGATTTCCGCTCGATTTTTGGTTTTCGGAAAGCCCATCTTGAGCCGCTTCGAAACCAATGTCGATTGCCTTTGTGCCCTTTTCCGGTCACGCAACATAAAGAAGAACGAAATCGAAGCACTTATCAAGATACAAAATCAACTTTGTTGGGCTCAACGAGATGTTAGCTATTGCTTTTCTGCACATTTGTTTGTTATGGCTAGTCTTTTTTTTTTGAATTCTCTGTCTCGTATGTATTTTTCGTTTTATTTAAAAGATTACTATAGTGGTAGATTTTATCTTAGGTTATTTTATGGGTTATTTTATTTGATTATATTCATCCGAGTAATTGTTTGTACTTCTGCCACTTCTCAAAAGGTAATAATATTTTGATAAAATAAATTATTTTTGTCGAACCTATCGAAATGTGATTCTGATTAGAGACTGTTGACAATAAAGGTGTTGCCAACGTTTTTGTTTAAATATTTTAATTTTTTTTTTTTGTTGACAATATTTAGAATCTCGTGTGAAAAATCCTACACTTTCGTATCCTCGTTGTTCTAAATGTTACCTTAGAATGACAAGTTAAAAAAAAAAAAATTGTGAAAATCCAATGCGTCATACGTTGAGTGAAAAACTTTAGAAATATTTGTTAAGATTTTGTATCTTTTTGGATTATGAACTAACAAATATAATCTTCATTTAAAAATTTAAATTGGTGTACATATTTTTTTTTAAACTTCAGATATGCGAAGATAATATGACGAGAAAGAATAAGAAAAAGATGTGCGGTGACACTTGAAGCATAATGGATACCTATGTCCATTGGTAACGCTTCCTGACTTGATGTCAGATTTTAATAAAGGTCTCTCATTGCAGCTAGTATCATTCTTCGTGACCCTATTTTTTAGTTACAGAGGTATTAGCGATTGTTTTAATGTTTGAAATATCATTGAATGAAAGTCTGTTTGTAGTGTTCTTTTTCTAAACTATAATATCAATACTATTTGAGTGAGGATGCTAGTAGGGATTCCGAAGACGTAGTAAGATCGGATGATGAAGCTGATTGTATAATAGGATTTATTTCTCGAAAGATAAGCATACCTGCAACTGTCGAACCTCCCTTCTCCCAACAAAGAAGTAATGTATACTTAGGATATGTGAATTAAGAGGATCATATAATTTTACTGCAACTGCCGAAATCCAGATTGAAATTATAGCATGGAGCTAAAACTCTTTCTGGAGTTAGAAGTTATAGTCAACCAGCCGTATTGCTTGGCTGGAAAATACCAATTATGGCAAAGTTTTACAAACAATGTAAGGTATTGAGTATCGTTAAATTAAAAAAAAAAAAAAAATATTAAATCACAATTATTTTATTACACATTCTTATGACTAGAAAACATAATTATATAAATATTAACTTGTAAATTCTTTTGGGAGCAGAAATTTTTATTGAAAGAAGTTTCGCTTATTACAGCTGTCACAAAAATGAACGGTAGAGGAGTCATTACGCCCAAAACACGATAATGTAATTTAAGAAAATCGATTAAAAGGGTTATTGATTACATATTATGCAAATAGCAATAAGCTATTTAATGAAGTAGTTTGTTACACTCTGGCGACGCCAACTATATGACTAACTCGATAAATGCTATATTTTTGCCATCGCTTTTCTTAGGTTATAGACAAGGGTTGGATTGTTGTAGTTTTAACATAAAACATCTTTTACTCGTGGGCAGGTTGGTTAAAAGTCATCCGGTTTTGGAGAACGCAAGCGTTATGCGTAGTTGACACGCTCTAGCTCTGATGGTGCAGCTCTGATCGAAAATGTGACAAAAATTTCCTTGTCAGAAATTTAATGAACTATATATATATTTTTTAATAACGTTTGTCGTTAGGTCTACCGTTTAGAGTATATTGGTAGAGCTATATTGGGATGAATGAAAAAAGTCACGTATTGCCTAAATTTTTAGGAGTATGGGCTTTCTTGACAGCGTGTCAAGCTAGAGCGTCTAGCTCTTATGGTGCTGCACGGATCGAAAATTTTCCGATGTATTACGTTTCAAAAATAAAATGGAGAATATTTTTTGTTTTATAATATTTGTCACTAGGACGTACCATTTAGGAGCTATATTAGTTTGATTGAGGTCCCGTTTGAATCCCCTACTTTTTTCATATTTTTTAATTTCGAATAATCATTAATTGTCAATTCAATTTAAATTATTAAAATTCATACAGGCAAGTGGAAAAAAATAAAGAACACAAGGGCATAGCCGGCCTGAATGATCCAGCTATTTAATTTGAAAATTATATCCTGCAGATAAACGACTCACAAGTAAGAAAAAAAAAATAGAAAACATTTGTGCATCTACGCTCACTAGTTTTACACCAGTGATTATATGGACATGGCATTATGATAAACTTTCTTTTCCAAGAAAATGGAATATTAATCATATTATTTACATTTTTGTATGTAGAATTTAATTTTGAAGTCTCTTTGGTGATATGAATAGTGGTAATAACGCAACAATAACATAAAATACATTTTATTAAGAAATTACAACTGACACTTTTTTTCCCCCATTTTTCTCGCAATTGTTACTAACCATTAAATATATATATATATATATATATATATATATATATATATATATATATATATATATATATATATATATAAACAGTAACATTTTATCAAACCAATCCACCTTCAATAATACTCCATAGAATTAACGGTAGCGCATTTATCCAATGATTCTCATTCCATCAAAAAATCATCTCATTCATCACAGTCATCTTTTTCGGGCAATTTATCGTCAACAAGCTACATTTGCGTTTCAGAAAAGAATTCTCTAGAATAACGGAATACTTTATTAAGATCTTATTGAGCCTTTTCCGAAAATTTTCCGAATGGAAGTATAATAATACTCTCGAATATGTCCTCTCCATGGATCAACACTATATATATGCACAGTAGGTGGCATAAGATACCTGCCGTAGTGCTTAACATAAAGTTCAGCAATTTCTCAGGCAAATATTCCAAACATTTTTGGTTAAATCGGCTTACCTGAAGTTATTGTTTCTAAAAATGACGGCAAATCTTTGGATGACCTCCTCATTAAGTCCAGTAACATTCACTGTAGTGTTAGGGCTGGCGAAAAACATATTTCCGTCATTGTAAGTATTGCACCAGCACCTTGCTTTACCCGATTTACGTGAAGACCAAGCTTTTCTTTGGATTGTAGCTGGATTTTTCTGTATGTTTTCTCCTATTGCTTCTTGAAGTAATCTGAGTTTGCTCACCACTTTGTGAAGGACTGGTAGTTGGATATATGCAACAAGCACTCAATAAAACGAATTTTGGCAAGGGGAGAAATCCCAAACCTGTAATGCTCTGCCTTGGGAATTCTGGTGTCAATTTTATTTGTCATTCATCAATGCTGGAGTTGCAACACATAGTGCATGGAGGAACCTGTGTTGGTCCCTATATTAATGGTTTTCCGTCAATCATTGCCAAATAAAGTTCATGCTTAATTTTTATTTGATTTATCTGTGTAGGGATTAGAGATTCCATTTTTGTTCCCATTTGATTAATTTCCAATATAATTGTCTCTGCAGTCTCTTTGCGAAACTCGAATTTGATGGGTCTGCAAAAATGAATGGACGAGGGTCTTAAATTTTCACAAACGCTTGGTTAGTCGACAGCTAGAATTAACCTGATTAGGATAAGTGTCGTCAAGTACAGTGCTGCGAAAATTGTCATCCGTTTTTACGGTCCTGTTCATTAAAAAAGGTTGTTTGTAAACACTGTGACTGACCTATCACTACCCCATTTTGAAATGAGCTTCAAGCTTTGCTCATTCGATGAAGTTGATATTTTATCCACAGGGATAAGATATAACATTTTGGATACTGTATGATTCAGAAGAGAGTGAAGCTCCCAACTCATTTATCTCACGTTCCTCTGGGTAGCATTCCTTCTTCGATTTGCTTTGTTGGTAATAGAAAGGAAACGTTTTTAACTCTGGTTTTAGTAGGGTATCCCTCAGAATAAAGTACTATGACTTAGAAAGGTCGAGAGATAAGTTTAGAGAAAGCGTATTCTCTTCTGAGCACGAAATAATGTTGGTTTTCCTCCATCCTGGCTCATCTTATTTAAAGCCTCCGAATCATCTGAATTCTCCATCACTGTCTTAATAATTTAATTCAAATAAAGGTTTTTGAATTTAGGAGATATATCTCTTCTTTTAGGCAATCTTTCTGCTCAACGTTATTCCATGATAAAATAATTGTGTTCATTGTAGATGTTTATTTGATATTTATGTAAATTATTTGTTGTATTATATAACATAATAAGGTAAACACTTGGATGGGTGACTGCCCTCCAGGTAAGACCACAGAGTCCAGATATTCAGGCTAATACGGCATGGGTTCGATTCCATGGGGGCAATACACTATCCTCACTCTGAAAGTTGTAGGGGGGTGAGCGACCCCTTTGCTTGACATAGCTCCTAGTCCTCCAGGTTGGGGGTTAGGCATAGGGCTAATAACTCTAGTCTCTGAAAAAGTATAACGAAATCTTCGATTAACCTCGTAAAATCTATCTTAAAGAAAGGTAACGACCCCGAATTTGTATGACAAGGATACCAGAAGATAATTACATGCAACAAAGTGGAACCGATATCCTAAGATAAGCAGATGTGGAGCTGATTAGGGTGGACAATAGGATACTCAAAATGCCAATGCCCCTCACCACTATCCCAATCCGCACCCTTTCTCATTCACTCTTAGATAGGTTCCATTTTATACATTATAACAACTAGTCTAATCGATTGAAGGCGTCATCAGAATGGTCAAGGAGTTATTCGTAACTATTACTGCCCATTATATCTCGTTCACTATCATTGTAACGTCAAAGTAAAACAATTATTTGTATAAATCTATAAACTGGCTAAGAATTTTCTATTTGCCTATTTGTATAGAGTAAGAACTAGAAGATAGATCGGTTACTCATAAGCCATGCCCCTTCCAAGGTACAGAGGACCGCTCCATTCATGGACGACCACTGTCATATTTTTTATTTCAGCTTTTTTTGGTCTTACCCCTTTAGTTATCGTAGATGGAAAACTTAGAACATCATATTTCCTTATATATTATTGTGCAGCCATCACTACCATGTTATCATATTTTGGCTACTTAACTTTCAAGGACAATATGAATTTTTTTAACCAATATTCTGTGTTCATATTAATGAACTTGCTCTTGCCAACGTTCGTATCCTTATTTATATTTTCGTGGAGTTCGTATTCGGCTGAGGCGGTATATTTGAATAAAATGTTGGACAACCTAAGGGACATTGATATAACTTTCTTAGAATTATTCAATGCCGAATGTCGTCCAAGAAAATGGCTGGAAAATTTGTTAGAGGTTTATATCACGGCCATCTATGTGCTAGCCATCCAATTCCTTAGCGGTGGTATAGGCAACCATAATATTTTCTTAGTGCTAGGAGGTTCGGGTTTTGGTATGATTTCCGCTCGATTCTTGGTTTTCGGAAAGTCCATCTTGAGCCGCTTCGAAACCAATATCGATTGCCTTTGTACCCTTTTTCGGTCTCGCAGCATAAAGAAGAACGAAATCGAAGCACTTATCAAGATACAACATCAGCTTTGTTGGGCTCAACGAGATGTTAGCTATTGCTTTTCTGCAAATTTATTTGTTATTACCTGTCTTTTTTTTTTTATTGCTCTTGCTCGTATTTATATTACGATTTATTTAAAAGATTACTTTAGCAGTAGCTTTTATATAAGGTTATTTTATGGATTATTTTACTTGATTGTATTCATCCGAGTAATTGTCTGTACTTCTGCTACTTCGCACAAGGTAATGATAATTTGATATAATTATTAACTTTAATTTTCCTATGGAGTTATGATTCTAGAAATACTGAAAAGTATTTTAGCCCTAAACACGGTTAAAAATACACATTTAAAATTGTCATGATAACCCTTTTAAAAATCCTACATGGTCTATACTAATGGTTTCTAAAGCCATTGATAATTTTTTTTAACATAGAGCATGTTTTACCCGTGACCTAGTTGGTCAAAAGAAATACGATTTAGGGAAACGCGAAGGGGAAGCAATGTTGGTGTTGCTCGGATCGAAAATTGTACATCTCACTAGTAAAACATTTAATGGAAAATATTTTTGGTTTTATTACATTTGTCACTAGGATTTACCTTTTGGGAGCTATAATTGGTTTGAATGAAAAAGTCATGTTTGAAACCCTTACATTCTCGCTACTTCCTTCATTTGAATTTAAATTTTTATTTATAATATAATTTAAATTAATTATGCTATTATGACCAAAATCGGGGGTCTCTAAACTTTTCAACGTTCGGGCCATACTGATTACTTTTCAAGGGTTCCAAGGGACAACACCGTTTTAATTTTCCTGCCAGTTTCTATAATTTCAATTACTATTGTGCTATACTGTTACTACCACGAAACTTGCCGACACCTTTAGGTTACAAGCGGAAATTGGTAATGCATTTCTTTGAATTTCGAGGAGTGATCGAAATTTATTTGAATGAAAAGAATAGCAATCCAACCGAATTATAAAATAGCGAATGGCTGTGGAAGTTAGCATTCTACCCTCGTCGATTTAACAATACATATGAACGAACTCTAAGGTTGGAAGGGTATAAACAAATATATACACCTATATCATTCTTTATATATATACTCCCTAATATATGCACTTATATCAAATCGTTGCGGTAGAAAATAATACTGTTTCAATCACAATCGCGTAAAAAATGATTCACTCATTTCAGAACATTTGAAATATTCAGCCACACTACTGAAACTCAGTTTTCCGTCGCTTTTGCAGCCGAAGCTTTGAGTGATTTAAATATAAATTTTGATACTCGTTTCTCAGACTTTGATGTCATTGCGAATAAAATTTAGATTTTTCAAAATCCTTTTGATAACGTCATTGAAACACTAGCCCTAGAAATTCAACTCGAAATTATAGATTTACAGTGTAGTGATATAATTAACAATAAATATCAAAACTCATCTTTGTTGGAATTTTAAGGGTGCATCGCATAACTGTCGCGGGCCAGATTGAGGACACTTGCGGGCCAGATTTGGCCCTTGGGCCGTAGTTTGGAGACCTCTGACCAAAAGGATACTGTTTTTTAAGATCTGCCAGGATGTGATAATTTTTGGCGGCCGAAGGACATCCTTGGTTACTCTCCTTCTCCAGTAATTAGTTTTCGCCCTTAAGGATACTATTTTAAGATGGTTGTAGGACATCTTTGGGCTATATATATTGATTGACATATATATAACATAAATTGACATCAAGTAGAAGTATAAAAATCATAACCTAACAGCAAGACTAACGGGCATAGTATGTCTATACGTCACAACGGACGCGTCTAGCATGTCGGCCCAAGCTTGGTGGGGGCAGGTTTATATAGGGTAGGAAGAGGGATTAAGATACATACATATATATATATATATATATATATATATATATATATATATATATATATATATATATATATATATATATATATATATATATATATATATATATATATATATATATATATATATATATATATATATATATATATATATTAGTTTTCATCCTTAAGGATACTATTTTAAAATATTCCAGTATTCCAGGATTTAACGGTTTTAAGATGGCGGAAGGATATTCCTCTCTCTCTTTCTCTAAAAGTGTGGCTGATGGAAGCTATTGAAGAAGAGGCTGTATCCAATGCTTCTAAGCTATCAACAGGGAAATCACACCCATGAAAAGAGAACGATTTCGCCCAACGATTTAATTTTCAGGTATGTACCTTCAGTGAGGAATTTAGCAGTAATCATGTAAGAACAAATGCATCGAAAAGAACACCATCCATAGTGGTTTCTGGCGTCTCCAGTACTATAAAGGCAGCAAAGGAACTAAAAGCAACTGGCTTTCAACTGAACAGTTCCAACTGTTCAACTGAAGTACAGAAGATCCGAGAAGGGATGCGCAGCTTACCTAAAAATATTTAATGTTTTATTACCTCCAAAACAACCAGAGTTCATTTCATACCTAAGCCATGTCAGGCGGACCGAAGAACAAAAAAAACTGTGATATATGATTCAGACATAGACCACGACTTAGAAGAGATAAGAGATGGATTAGAATAGCGACTACAGGGGATTTTAGACGTTCGCCGTCTCCGTAAAAATGATAAAGATGGAGTTAAGCATGACCTTCCTCTCATTTTAGTCACTACGACTTCAGGAGTGACAATTGAAGATATTCTGAAACTTGGACACATTAATGTGTTACGTTTCAATGTAAAGCCTTACAGAGGAAGAAAAGGGATAGAGCAATGCTATCGATATCAACAATTCGGGCATACAAAAAGCCACTGAGTAATAGCAGTGGTATGTGTGAGGTGTGCAGGACCCCACGCTGCTAATGAGTGTCTTTGAAATAATACCCCGCCAGCTACGGTGAGACGCATTTTATCATTTAATGCGTGACTTCTCTGTAATTAATAAATTTGAAACATGTGTTTATTTTACCAAAATACTGTTTCTGTTATGGTGACAGCAGACCATAAGGCTTTGTAAATAAAACCGGAAATAAATCTTAACGTGATGGAAAAAAAATCTTCGTTTCCTCATATGAAATTTCCTGAATTATGCTGAGAATTTACATCATTTTTAATTTGACCTAACCTTCAAAATGTTTTCACATATTACATTGTATGATTCATAAGTCATAAATAAGTATTACATTTTTCATATTTATTAAAACATAATTTTCGAATCACGCATCAAAAGATGTATTCATTTAAAATCCTTCACCTGTATTACAGTTGCCATTATAATAAAGGCTCAACTGAACGGTACCATTATACTCACAATGGAATATTGTGATTTATAAAAATCTATAGCCTTTTATATAATATTGGGACACACTCCGATTTGGGAAAGAAGTGTCCTTAAGTATGTGTAAGCAGAGGAACCGCAGTCCAATCACTGATTGGTCGACCAAAGCCGTATTTTTTCTATCATCTCTCTTCGGCATTTCGCCTGTAGTGATTAAAAATGATAGACTCCGGGTTGGGTATTTTCTTCTCTTTTATTGTATTGTCGCGATTCCAGCCTCGTTTTTATTAGGCTACGCTAGTGAGAATGCTGTCTCAAATAGATATAATAATATTTCGTTTGACACACTTATGCTAATAATAGTTATAGCAAACTCCATTATTCACATATTAAACGTATATTTAAGCACTTCCATGGTAAGGCGATTGAACAGAACAATGAAGAAGATGACGGCAATCGATGATGTCTTATCGGAAATATACGTGAATAAAGATCTTCCTAGGCCAATGCTGGACAGATGGTTAGAAATAATTCTTCTTGTATTCTACTGGATAATTCGTGGATTTCAAACTAATTATTCATACATCGATGACATTTTCATTAGTATCTATACCTCATTTTTTGCTTTGATCAGTGGTGAGTTCCTAATATTCGGTAAATATATTTTAACTCAGTTCACAAGAATCGTTGGTTGCCTCCAAAACACGCATAATGAAAATAAGAAGCTTTACGTTACAATTTTGGTGTACAACCGCCTCTGCAGTGTCCAGGAAGATTTCAAATATATCTACTCCTTCCGATTGGTCGTCCTCACTCTCATGATATTGTTTTATACAACGTCTAGGTTCCACGTTATCTACAACGACTTCGGGACAATAAATTCCATCGTCAGGGCCAATAACTTGTTGGTCCATTGGATAATATTTCTTAGAGTAGCCGGCTGTTCTGCTATGCTTGCTCGTAAGGTAAATAATATTTTCAATTCCTTTATTATTTTTTTTAATTTTAAAAACTGCTAGCTGTTATATTCGCCTGATCCACGCTAACTGATCGTAGTTAGTGCAACTTATTGTTGTTTTCAGATGTACAAACGAGTCCTTTATTTCGTCACCCAACAGATCTGTTTAAATAATTTAATGTTCTCAGTATTAACAAAATATAATGAACATCACACTCCACAATCCAGCAATGTCATCGTGGAGTGGTCGTTGTTCTCTCCGCATTGGAGCTCGGAATATTTTGTACAGAAGCCTTTCTTGATGCAGGCTTTTGAACGAGTTTGGGAACCAGGACTGCTTTACAAGCACCGTAAATTCCTTTTTTCAACATATTTACACGACAAGAATTAGACCCATTTGGACATACGGAGTTGGGGCTTTACTAAACCTTTTAACTCTTCTCGTATCGAATCCCGATAATCTAAAATCCTTCCTAAAATTCTCTCCCTCTTCTTATGCATCACCCTGTAGTGCCTTTTAGCGTAGGGGAGCATCCAGCCATGGCTGCCATTGCTGACTATCATTTGCCAGGTTTCTGGCTTGACGAATATTTCTTTCTGCATAAATGATCAATATATTCCAGGTACGACACCCTTGGACGGCCTTGGGGTCTTCTACCATCAGGGACATAGTCCCGTAGTCCTGATCTTCAATGGACCTCGATGTTACCAGTTGGTAAGCCTCGAGAACCTCCTTCATTGGGGAGACCCCTAATTCATTTCTGATTGCTTCATTGCGGATACAGTCCCTTCTTGTTTTTCCAAGAAGGAACTAGCAATAAGATAGCAAGAATTCGACGCATATGCAAGCCTGGATGATCTCTGGAAGCAAAACAATAATGCTGTCTTGGAGTCAGCTACACTAGTCTGTGGCACAAAGCGGGTATCCACGAAAGCAAAACGTACATCTTGGTGGAGAGACGAATTAAAAGTACAGGTTAAGGAGAAGAAAATAGCATGGAAGGAATACTGTCGCACAAAAAAAAAAAAAACAACAGAAAAATGGCCGGTAAATGTGTTAGCTAGGAACAGAACCAAAGAAGTAGTAAAATGGCTAAGCAGAAATCCTGGGAAGAATTCGGAGAGAAATAGAAACAGGATTATAAGGAAAATATAAAAATATTTTGGAAGAAAATCAAGGCATTAAGATGACATTAATCAGAAATATTAAGAATGAACTAGGGAAAATGGTTTCTGATGATAATAATATTCTGGAAGTATGGAGGAGACATTATGAAAGGCAATTTGAGTGTGACTATGTGAATTCTGTCCTCTATGCCTCTATGTCGAATTCTGTCGACAGACAAGATAGCTGGAATGAGGCAGAGTACGATGAGGTCATAGAGCGAACTAAATTTAAAAATTCTAAAATCCTCAATGCTCCTTATTATGTCACAAATAAACTTATCCATATAGATCTAAATGTTCCATAAGTGGCTGATTTGGCCTAAACCAGATACAGGTCCTTTCATAGTTAACCCCATACCCACTTGAATCCACTAGTTTCCCAACTTACTTTACACTACATTCCAGATAATCCTCCGAGACGTCAGAAAATAGGATACCTTCTAATGTAGAATTTTATTTAAGTGCTACTAGTGAGAGGTTCTTTACAAGTTATTGACAAGTCATAGCAATAATATCCTCAAATTTACTTATTGTATCTATGTATACAGTTGTAAAAATCAATCTAGAGTTAAAAAAAAACAAACAACACTCTTACATTTAGAAACAAATGTTTAGATAAAACCTGTTCCCTGAAAAAGTTGCATTGAGTACAAACAACCGCAAAACCTCTGATCAAATGGCAGTATGAGGAACATTTCAGAATTTTAAGTAATTTGTAATTTAATGAGTTTTCATACATAGTGGTTGTGACAAAAATATATATTACTGATCTGCAAGCCATTACCTTCTAATTTATTTCATATTTTCTTGATACTTGGAAGCAAGCTATACTATAGGACCATTCACTGTAGACGAAAGTTAAAAAATATAAAAGAAAATAACATTGAATTTAATTTAGATTTCAAATCTATACCCTATTAGAAATATTACATTTTATATTTTCATATTGCAATATAACTAAACATCCCGTTGTCATATCTTCAAACGAATTCCATTTCAATTAAATTTGCGATGTAGCACCACTATCGCTTGTCGATGAATTTCAATAATAAAGCTGCTGTTAATAATATTTTAGATGTATCAGCCTTTTCATCATGAAAAAATCTTGTTTCATATTTATTCCAAGTCCTGTTTACTGTTCTTCAAGTGAAGTAGTTTGAGTCCTTTCTCATTACGTGAAAAACTTACAATATATTTTGTTTTTTGTTTTTTTTGGGCCGACTAGTCGGCAAAGCCGATCATTGCTTCCGTTAGAATTCGTGAGACATCGGCAATCTTCGAGGGACTTCGTTTATCGCTTATGTGCCTTAAAACGATGAAAATTTGGAAGTTGGACAATTGGATTACAACGATAGCAAATGGAAAAAAGATTCTTTAATGGTAAATTTGAAACGTTCTGTTTTTTGTTTTTTTTATAATCAAAATATATAAATCACTATAATCCCCCGTCAAGTTTTCGCCCGCTCTCATAAATAAAGAACCTGGATTATTTAGATTAATCATCGAATTTCATTCATTTATCGATAAAAATATTGTGTAGAAGTATCGACTTTAGAATAATTTCTTCAATAATATTTTCACGCATTGCAGTAATTTTTAACCTGGTGAATATTGCATTGATCAGGTGTTTAAAAAGTACGTAGAAGCATGATTAGACTTCCAATTTGGCAGATACAATTTTATTGATACATCTGGTTAGATTTTAGTCAGTTTGGTAAACCTCGTTTCTGGCACTATAGATTTTAATTATTTTTAAAGAAAAATTTATTGTTATAAACCTTCCTAGAACTATGAAGATGTCGTAATTAAAATTTGGTATAGTTGGGTTTAATAGTTTTCCATTACAAACTCTGTTGCAGGATGGCCACATATTGGTAGATTTTTAAACCGTAGTGGGATTTTCATGTCGCTCCATATATTTATAGCCTTTTAAATATCAATTTAATTGAAAATAAGTAAATTGTACCATAAATTTCTAGCTCTATATAACATCGTACCTTTGTAACCTCTCTCGAATGGTGATCACCTCCTATCGGCCAATTATTAAACTTCACCGCGCACCACATATTTATTATCGTTTTTTTAAGGCAAAATAGTTGAAAATCTTTAAACTTTATTATTAATAAACCTTCCTTGAACTATGAGGATGATGTGGTTAAAATTTGGTACAGATTAGTTCAGTAGTTTTCACGATTAGTTGTCACAAACAAAAAAATGGCTTGTCCTTTTATATAATAGTACTAGCATCCTCGTCGCGGCCTCGCCCGCCCTCCATAAGTAAAGATAATTTCAACTAAAAATTAATATTTTATTTGTTTATCGATAAGATTCTAGTATTTTAGCATGTGGTTCAGCATTATTTCTTCAATGATTTTTCACGTATAGCATTAATTATTAATCTAGTTATAATCGCACTGATTAGGCGGTTGAAGATTACGTAACAGCACCATTAGACATAAATTTTTTAATTTTAATGTATGAATTGGAAATCAAGATGGATAAAGACTACTAAGAAACTCTAGCGGAAAATAAACTGCATTATCAGTGCTTACGACAGTTACCATTGTTAACTCTATTGTGGAATGGCGCTATACATAATCGGTCGATTTTCAAGCTTCACTAGGATCCACATATCGCACACCATATTTAAATCTTTTTTAATAATTTTCTTTATAGTTTAATAAGTAAATTCGTAAAAGTAAAATCATCGATTTTAAGCTCTTTTCTAACCTCTCGCGTAGAATGGCACTCGCCACCTATCGGTCAATTTTCAAACTTCACTGTTGTCCACATATTTTCTTTTTTTAATAAAAAATAAATTAAAAATTCAGTAGATTTTAATATTGCTAAACCTTCTTGGAACTATGAAGATATACAGATTGGTTCAGTAGTATTCGTGGTTAGTGATCATAAACGTAAAATGGCTTGTCCTTTTATATAATAGTATTAATAATTATTATAATAAACTTTCTAATTGAAAATCTTTCATTTGGTTCAGATAGGTTCATTAGTTTTACTAAAACGCTATTGTCGCTTGCCACATATTTATAGCTTTTTGGATAACAATTTAATTGAATTAAGTAACTTTATTATCAATTTCTAGCTATATTTAACACCGGATCATTGTAACCCCTCTTGAATGGCGCTCGCTTTACTGCACACCACATATTTATCGCTTTTTAAACAGTAATTTAATTGAAAATATGTATATTTTAATATTGCTAAACCTTCCTTGAACTATGAAGATGATATAGTTATATTTGCTACAGAATAATTCTATAGTTTTCGCTGTGAGTGATCACGATCGAAAATGGCTTGTCCTTTTATATATAACTTCATCATCCCCCATCGAGGCTTATCACTCTCTCATATGTGAAGATCTTAGATAATTTTAACTAATAATTGATTTTATCGATAAAAATCTTGTATTAAAGTGATCGATTGAAAATTATATTTTTGATGATATTTTCACGCATAACAGTCATTATTAACATGGTTAAATTTAGACTGATTAGGTGTTTGAAGATAACATAAAGCAGAATTAGACATCCAATTTTCAATTTTAATATATGTGTTGGTAATCTAGATGGACAGAGACTAATAAGAAACTGCAGGATAATAAACTGCATTACCAGTGCTTACAACTAAAGGTTCAAAATTCATATTTTTACACACAATATTAAACAGCTGAGGATCGGCATTTTGATATGTAATTATTTTCATTCGGCAGAAATAATGTTATTGATTTGATCTGGTTGAATTTTAATTTCTAACCATAAAAGTATGTGATAGTGTACACACTCAACATTGTACATTTAAATTTTATTGTTGCTAAACCTAGAACTATGAAAATGATGTCAAAATTTGGTATATTTCACTCCATATAGCTGTTTTTATAACAATTTAATTGAAAATAAGTAAATTTTATTATCAATGTTCACTTCTATGTAACACTGTACGCTTTAACCTGTCGTGTAGATGGCAATTGCCGCCATTTTTGAACTTCACTGTTATTTACTTATTATTCATTTTTCAATAAAGAATTAGTTGAAAATCATTACATTTTACTATTGCTTAACCATCCTATAAAGATGATGTAGTCAAAATTTGGTAGAGATTGGTTCAGTAGTTTTTGGCGGTTAGTGATCCCAAACAAAAAATGGCTTGTCCTTTTATATAATAGTATAACCTTATACCGCCATATGGTAAAATCGTATGGAGCTAACAGATAATTGTTACTTGCAGATAATATACAAATAATATTGCGACTATAAATTAAGATATAAGCTATCCTATCTTTTTTGTTGGATCAAACTGCACACGGTGTGCAAATTTGATTAAAAACGGTTCAGTAGTTTAGGTGTCAGCCTGCCCCAAGACAGCGACACGTAATTTATATATATTAAGATAGAGATAAATCAAAATATTTAATTTGAAATAAAATTACATTTCTCATTGCTTTAAAAAAACCCCGAAGTAGGTGTAACCTAGTTATCTCATTGAATAAATAATATATAAAAAGTCTTAGCAAACTCGAAGGTTCGATACCGAAACCACCAACCTCAGCACAGGCACCTCCATCCTAAACCCCCAAGATAATCGTCCCTTGAACATTTGCCCGACTGCCCAGCACTGATTACATTTTTCAAAATTCGATTTTTAATAATCCAGCGACTTAACCGCCATGCTGCTGTTACCTCAATTAAACCTACCGAATATCTGTTCTACGATTCTCATAGTGGAGCCTTCTAAATTGTCCCGTGTTAATCTTTTTTCACTCCAAATATTCTACGAAATACATTGTTTGTTGTACAAAAAACGTTTAAGCCTTGGTTATTTCTTAAGCGGCTACTTTTCGGATCCATAAAGAACAACAGGTAGGATAATAGTTTAGACAATCCTAATGTTAAAATTTACATAGTCGCGAGCAAAATAGGTTTGCAAACGACAGAAATAACGAGTATTTTCGGATTTAATCATGCCTTTATTTCCTCTTCAATCTCATTTATCTCGTAACAAAGGAAGTTTTACTCTAGTGTATACAAATAATTTTTTACTAACTATTTTATTTTTAGTTTTTACCTTTTTTTGTTAATTATTTTTTAATTATTTTCTTTTATGATTTTCTATTTGTTATTAACTTTGTTTATTTTTTATTTTATGATGATTTAAGCTTATTTTTTAAAATTTATTATTGCCTTTTTTTTTTTTTTTTTTTTTTTATTTAGTTTTATTTTTTTGTTCCTTCTTTGTATTTATTTCTCATTGTACATATTGAGTTAATAGATCTATTAATCTATCCATATTATTTTTTGCTCACATTGAGGCAGATTGTAATACTTTCTCAATAAAAAATAAATAAATAAAAATGTGTATAGAAAGGGAGATTTTTCATATAATAGTTGTTTGTAACATAATTTTAGATTGTAGTTGAGTATTTTAAATGCCATTAGTCATTAAAACTTAAGTTCTTCCAATTTATCTGGGGCGTTTGACTGCTGTCGCAATAATGAACGTCTGCTAAGAGGTGTCATTATACTCGTACCAACGACAGGATAATGTAGTTTATGATAATCGATAAACCTTTATTTCTTATTCTGAAAATCAGTTATTTCATTAAGAAGAGTCCTGAAGAATGTTCAGCCATAGGGACTGTAAACTAATAAGTGATCGTGAGACCAAGTCTGTATTTCTTCTATCATCTTTTTTCGGCATTTCACCTTTGGTTATCGTTAATGGTAGAGTTAGAATTAAATATCTTCTATTATTTCATTGCTTCGTTGCCATTTCAGCTTTTCTTACACTTGGATATTTTAGCCAAATCGCTGTAAAACACAGATTGAAGAACAATTCGGCAACAATATTTATGATACTTATAGTAGTGTCAGGGTCCGTTACTCATATATTAAACGTATACACCGGTTGCTTCATGGTTGAAAGATTGAACAGAGTACTAGAGAAGATGCAGGCAATCGATGATAACTTATCGGAAATATCTGTGACTAAATGTCTTTCCAGGTCTATATTGGACAAGTGGTTGGAAGTCAATCTTGTGTTACTTTACTGGATCAATAACGGAATACAAACTTCGTTTAAATATTTGGACGACTATTTCTTCTGTTTATGCGCAATCTATTTTGCTTTAATCAGTGCTGAGTTTTTAATTTCCGGTAAGTACATGTTGAGTCAGTTCAAAATGATCGTTGGCTGCCTCTCTGTTATGCGGAACTCTCAAAGAGACTATAGGAAGGTGGATGTTGCAATTCCGGTATACAACCGCCTCTGCTGTGCTCAAGAGGATTTGAACTATATCTACTCCTTTCGCTTTATCCTTCTTACTTTAATGATATTATTCAACACAGCAGCTAGGTTACATGTTATCTACAACAAAATGGACTTTGGATCAATATATTTCTTCTACAGGTTATATTCCATGTTATTCTATTGGATAATATTTCTGAGAGTTGTCGGATGTTCCACTATGATTTGTCGTAAGGTAACTTATCATCTATTAACTTTGTTTTCCTTAAATAACTTACTTTAAAAACTGATAGCTATTATTCACGTCCTTGGTCGAGAAATCGATTAGCTCCAGCCGTTGGTGACTGATGCAGTGTTACAAACAACATTGCAAAGTACAAATCTGGATACAGGTTTATATGACATGTTGTATTAACATATATTAGTTTACAACGTTTTATTTTTATTTAACACTGAAACATACGGAATGATGACAAACATACGTGATTATGTACTACATGAACCAGCCAATATGACAGTTTTGCTAGAAACAGCTGCTACTACTAAGTCCTTTCCGGCTCTATGACATCAATTAGCGTTTGTGTTTAAAAGATAATTCAGATACACTTTCGATACTTTATTCAAGACTGTCACAATTTTATATGTTTTTAATGCAGGTTTCTGCGTTGTGTCACTTTAGAAACACATGTGCGATATACTGATTTTGATTAATTCATATTCAAACAAGAGCTGACTTATAAAATGACAATTAGAAGAAGAGTTCATAATTAAATTCAACAATTATTGATTAGGCTACATGGTGGTAGGAGCGGAAACAGCAAGACAGAAGAAGACTATTTTCATAAACAATATATTTATATTTTGGTATTTTTTCCTGCCCTTTATGTAACCATCCTAAATGGAATAACGTAACCAACACGCTTCGTGATTTCTTTGAAGTTTGAAATTAGAAGTTAACCTACGACAGTTAAGGGATTGTCAATTTCCTTGTAGTTTAAAAGGTTATCTAGAATATTATAAACTTAATAATTGGTACAAAAAACTATCTTTTGTATCCGGCACAACTGCTGTCCATTTTCGAAAAAAATTATGGATTCCGAGATAATTTGTTAGGAGCTATAAGGAGTTGGTTCGCTGAGTATCATAGAAAATATTCTCTATTGTTGATTTAAAAGTATGGGCTAACACATAGCCTTATACGTTTGTATTAAATAAAAAACATAAAGCACAAAATTTGCATACAACAATTTTATCAACGAGTCTTTAAAAGTCCTGTTGAATTTATTCCCCTCTCACAGTCCCCTTTGTAAGGAGATTAATTAATTTTAATATCCTTCCATTTTATTTCTGGATCACATATCAAGACTTTTTATTGATGCCTTGAAATGAAGATGCTACTAAATCTTCCCCGCGCATTGATTAGTTTATAATGGTCTGTATGATGGTGATGGTGATATATTTATGATAATATAGAGATGGAACTAATAATATGGTTCATATTTGGGTTTCAGGAGACCTTATTTTTTATGTTGGAATACCGATTTATGTTGGATTCTTGGTTCATTCCGACAATAATGTGGGGTGGTCAAAAAGGCTGTGCGATCATTTGCAAAACATGTCATTGTTTTGACAGCATTATTCTGAATCGTTCGCCAAATCCTTTCTCCAACCTCAATGTAAATAATAATAAATAGATCTTTAGAAATTGCTGAGTGCATTTTTAGATTTTTTCCGCGGAGCTTTTACAATTTATTTTGCTATGAAAAATGTAGTGTACAGGTGAGCATTATGATGTATAGCCTTATAATGTACCATTTCCATGAAGGGCATAACGCCATTAAAACGTCTTATAAGTTTTGTAGAGTTTGTGGGACTGATGTCATAAATAATTTATGATATAAAAATGAAGGCACAATTTCTTGGTGGAAAAGTGGTAGAACTTTAAACATTTACGCCCTTCAACCGTAGGTTCTAAAATAATTACGGCTAGTGGAAGCAAACTAATATTTGAGAGAACAGGATAATCAATTTATTCTCAGTATGTGACATGGAAGTGTCATTTTTAACGTATGAGACACTGGCTACGTAAGCAGATGTATGTGCGCCTCTGGAACATACCAACCTAAACTAGCAGTGCATAGACTATATTTTGACGCACCCTCCTTTTGAAAATCCTTGATTTGTGCTCAAAGCTTCCTCTTTCCACTATTTGAATATGATATTCCCAAACAAATTGTGTATTGTATACCTCCATTATCAACACATACATCTTTCAGTCAAATCAATCATTATTCGTACTACCTGCAGAATATGTTAATAACTAATCTTTCTTGTATCATACCCTTCATCTCCCCCACTTATCTCATTAAATCGTTAATTACATTAAATACTAATATTAATTAATTAAATCGTCCACTGTCATAAGTAAAGAACTGAAGTAATTTTAACTATCAATTAAAGCTATTTATTTATCTATACAAATGTTGTTTGTTTTTTTAAATGAAAAAAAGAAATAAATAAATTCATAAGACATCCGAATAAACTGCATTTCGAGTTTTGTCTTCCTGTATTATGAGAATGATTTGATATCTAGGCATCCGTCTAGTCTAGATATCTAGTCCGAAGATCCAATCAATAAAGCAAATTTTAAACATATATTGTACGATTTTCAAACTCGACATATCGTACCACATATTTATCTCTTTTTAATGACAACTTAATTAAAAATAAGTGAATTTTATTATCAATTTCAAACTCTAGATAACATTGTACCATGGTAACCTCTTGCAAAATGGCGCTCGCCACCTATCGGTCGGTTTTCAAACTTCACTGTGATCCACATATTTATCGCATTTTTAATAAATACGATATTTAATTGAAAATCTGTTAATTTTATTATTGCTAAACCTTCTTTGAACTATGAAGATGATTGGGTAAAATTTGGTACAGATTGGTTCAGTAGTTGTGAGTTTGACGAACGAAAAATGGCATGTTCTTTTATATAGTATTGATTGGTAGTTGTAGAAAATGTACTGGCGGGCCACGCCCTCAAACTTTAACAGAGTTACGCAAAATTTATTCATATCTAATTGACATCTTCAATCAATCAGCTAATTTAATAATGATTAAATCTTTCTGTCAAATAATCGTTTGTTCACTAAAAAATGCCTGAAACATTTGAATAGGTCCGCCGAAAAACGTTCTAAGCGACAAAATTTTGAAGTTGCGATTTTAAAGGTTTTAAAATGTATAGTAATACGTCATAGTATGAAATAGTTCTCCATTATGTCATTATATATGCAAAATATAAGAAATTAATATGTAAATATAAAATTTAACCTATAAAACTAACAAAAACTTTACATTATGATTTTCTTTCATTGATTACTCAAAATTTTATATTTGTCACTTAGAACGTTTTTCCGGCGGACCTATTCATTTAATCATTATTAAATTAGGAGATTAAATTTTGCCCAACTCTGAGGTCAGTATACAATTTACTTCGTCACAACGATTCTGCAATTTCGTGCAATATATTGACATTTATAGTTGCTGGAATCAGCTTGTTTTGCTCGCTTGATTAGCGAACCACAGGGGTCTTTTTAGAGGAAGTCTGAATCATGTCAGCCTAATTCTTAACCTTATTTTTTGTTATATTTCTCAATTCTTCTAATGAGGTCACCCATTTTATAGCGGTCACATTAATTAATAACAGTTGAGTGATGACACAGAGTGGTTCAATAAAGAACTTTATAATAATCAATAAATCTTATTATTCATACCCGACAAGGTCTTTTGAAGGAGAGTCCTGAAATGTGTTTGCCTAGGAAATAAGCAATCCCATCTATCTCTTCTATTTTTGGAATGTAACCTTCGATCATCGGTAATGATACAGAGAGATATATGATTTTCTTTTTATTGTATTTCAGTATATTTTCATTTGGCTAAGTAGGAAAAATTGCACATCGATCGAAGTAGAATTTACCGACACTTTTTGCTTAGATACAAAAATACTAAGTTATCTCAACATAGCTGAAAATTTTAATGAATTTCTATACCATTTTTTTTTCTATTGGTGCTAAACGCTTGATTTTCGGCTAGTACACATTGGATCGGTTCAAAAACAATGTGCGCTACTCGTTTTTCGAAATTGGATATAAATAAGTAGCCAAATAAAAAAAATATAAGGTTACAGAATCTAAAAGTTATTTCAATCTATCGAATATCAACAGTTCTGCCAATCGAATAGCCATTTTTGTGAGATTTTGGAATGCTCACTCAGTTAAATACGATGTAGGCTTTTTTAATATTAGTGAAATGAATAACGAAATATGTTTATTAGGTTATATCAAGATCGCACTCTAAACTTTTAAAAGTTATTCTACAAACCTTCCTTTCAATATTTTTAACCACTAAAGGATAGTAGGGCGTCCATTGACCTACATACATGTTTAAAAAAATATATAATTTACATTTTTTATAATATATCTCATGAAATTCACACACCTATAAATATTAGTTGAAATTTGGTTGTCAATATTAATGTTTGAATAGATAATATTAATTCATTAGAGTACAGCTTTATGTGTATAACTACTTTTGAAATTTAATAAAGATCAAATATGCAGACTAGATTACATTACATAGATTACATAAAAAAAAAAAAAAAAAAATCTATTAACTTATTTCTTGATATTCCATTAATCTCTGTTGAACAGATCCGCTACCTAGGACTCCACATGGACAAACGTCTTACTTGGAATCCACATACAAGACTAAAACGACAAGAAACTGCTCGTCGTTACAGACTACTGCAACATTTACTAGACAAACGATCAAAGCTCCTAATTAATAACAAAAGACTCATTTAAATGACTGTGATCCTATCCTTCCATAGTAAGCTACATAACCACTCCAATCCACTAGTCTCCCAGCTTGCTTCCCACTCCATTCCCGATAATCCTCCGAGGCGTCTTAAAAGAAGATGGCCTAGAGACCTTTTAGTGTAGATTTTTATTGAAGTGCTACTACTAAGTAGTTCTTCACAAGTTATTTACATGTCATTGTATTCACTACCAACACATTCACTTGATGTATATGTTTTTGTACAGTTGTAAATATCAATTAATGAGAAAAAAAAACATATCTTTCTCTTCCTTCTTAGTGTCTTTCAACGTGGAGGTGCCTCTGTCCAGGCAAACCAATCCTCCCTATCCCGAGCCAGCGCCCTCATGGCATTCCAGTCTTTGCCTCTCTTCCCTCCCACTTTGGAGATGTAGTGCATACATTGAGTTCTGGGTCTCCCTCTGGGACGTTTTCCTGTTGGTCTGGCCTTAAAGCACTTTCTCGGGTCTCGGTCCTCATTCATTCGGCAGAGATGTCCGAACCATCTAAGTTGCCTCTTTTCAAGGGTATCCTTTAGAGAGACAACCCCTAGATCCTCTGTGGTCCTATCATTCCTGATCCGATCCCTTCTGGTTCGGCCCGCTACTTTCCGAAGGTACCTCATTTCCGCTGCAGTAACTCTGCTTAGGTGCTCCCCTAATGGTGCCCAGCTTTCACTTACATATAGGAGAGTAGGCAGGTAAACAGCTTTGAAGATATGTAACAACATTGTTTTCCACCTCCCTTTTCCCTATAACCGTGTTGCAGAGGTGATAGTAGATTGTTATAGTTGAAACTTATATCTAGCAAGTATAATAACATTAAACAATAGAATCTTATATAATTAGTGATAAAACATTATCAATCATGTTTTGTTTATAATATTTAATAAAACAGAGAACAGAAAATGTACTACGAAAGTAATATAATTAAAACACTAGTTTTATTAAATTTATTAATTCAAAAAAGAATTTAATAATATTCACAAATTTCACTAATTCATTGTAACTTGGATACAATTTTTCAATCACTAAAAACGTCTGAGTTAGAATTAATTATTGATAGCTGGATCGTTTTCAAATAAAATTGCAATTTGCTGTCCCAGCACTTTGAATGGCTGTAAAAAAACAGCATACAACCAATATTTCACTATTGTTGATTTTACCTTGTCGAGTTCATTTGTTTAAATTGATGTAGGCCTTAAAACTTCAATTTCAAATGTATAATAAAGAAAAAAACAAAATTCATTATTAAAAATTTTGACGTACGTTACTGTCCACAGGTCAAGTTTTCAACTTCTAACCTCCAAAAAGAGTATAGAAACTGGTTTTTATTTTATTCTCTTTGTTATTTCTTGTTAAATTATGTCTGTATTAAATGAGAATAGAACTTTCTTTTGTAAATATGAAATTTGATGGGCTTGAGAAAAGATTTTCTTTGTGTCCGAGAATTTCCGAATTTATTCATTTGATGTACATGATCAGGTGTAGAAGAGTGGGTTCTGGATCTAGGGGAGTCGGGATAACGTCCTAACACCCTCCAGACTATGTAATGTAACCATTCGCAACCAAGGGCCCAGGTCGCTGTATTAACTGAAGTAAGACGACATTGATTCCCAAAACATAGTGAGTGCCTTAATTCATTTTGACATACGTTACCATTGTTTTCTCACATTGAATTCACCACTTCCAATCTAGCTTTTTACAGTTCGTAGTTTTCTACATTACGAATGTTTCAATCCCGAAAAAAATTGTAGTTAAATAATCTTTCTCTAATTACAATTCGTAAAATTTGACATACGTTACTGTTGACATACGTTACCATTATGGCAACGTATGTTACAACTTTGATAACATACGTTAAATCTGGGGTTCCTTTTGTTAAATTTATGGTAAAAAAAAAGAAGAAAGAATTATGAAATAAAGCTTTTTTTTTCCTTAATATATACTTATACAATGGAAAAGACTGTGATAGCTAGAAATGAAAATTAGGTACTAGCATTTTGTAATGTTGTTGATGTCATTCAGACTAAAAGCTATTGACTGTTAAAAGGCCTCACACATACTAAAACATCACTTTAAATTAGTAACCTTTAGAATCCTTTACCAAAACCTGAATAAAAATCATAATGCTGACAAGTTACAAACCCGGTTACGTACGTCAAATTATTAAAGGTTTTATTTCTTTTAAAATTCATGAAAAATCAAGGAAGCGAAAATTTGACGAACCAACTCAGATATATATTCTCAAGTAGTTTGGCTACATCATTGTATGCTACAGAACATGAATAAGTAACTTTTTTTGGGGGGATTTTTGGGTTTTTTGGAAAGCTAAATTGCCATTTCATTTGAAAATGACCCAGTTACAATAGAAAATTATTATCTATTAAAATTTATTCAAACAAAATATTAAAAATAAATTAATATCATATTTTGCAGTCAAAGGAATTCAACGAGATACTTTATAAGCTAATGATTGAAGACAAGACGAAGAGATTACTGAGTAACGTTAGTAATTGTTACATTTTTCCTTTAAATTTAGTTTATTAAAGACTGATGGTATTAACTGAGATCTTTCCTTCTCACAGCAAAAGTTGCAGCTTCACATTGCGATGAAGAGGGAGGTAGTTTTCACAGCGGGTGGCTTCTTCAATATGGACTTTACCCTGGTCCACTCGGTAAGAACTTTTTGTTTTTGTTGAGCTTTTTCTTAGTAAATTTATAATATTTATATTATAATACTAAGGTCAATAACAATATGAATGGGCATCAACCCATCCATGCAATATAAACAATAAAAAATAAATAAACAAGATAAAACCTCTGACAAAATAATATATAATATTAATAAACTAAAACAAAAATATAGTAAAATGGGAGACAAATTAAGAATTAAAAATTCATTCAAACTATAAACTATAAATTCTTCATTCAAACCAAGAGAAGGCTGAATGTGAGCGCTATAGTATAATTGCTCGGGGGATAAGCGAAGAATTTGACCATTGCCACAACTCAGAATATTTAAACAAATGGTCTCTGAGCCACTACAGTTTTAGTCTTGGGTTATCAGAGTTGGGCAAAGTTTAATTATACGTTAATTAATTATTTGACAACTGATTTCATGCAATCAATCGCCTAATTTAATCATTCAAGGAAATTAGTTGTAAAATAATTAGTTAGGGTTAAATTTTGTCCAACTCTGTGGTTTACATGGATGTGAAGAACTGGAGAATGGACGTGCCACAGGATAAGGATAGTTGGAAAGGTGTTCATGGAATTTTAAATTCCATTATAATCCAAAATCATTTGTAAAATTCTCAATGCTTCTTATTATATCACAAATAAACTTATCAATAAAGATTTTAATGCTCCATATGTTCTAGAACTCCATCTGGACAAACGACTTACTTGGAATCCTGATACGATACTTTTATTCTTTTATTAATAGAAATTTACAACTGTATTACAAAACACATCTAGTAAATATGCGGTATATATGAGATATAATGACATGAATACAATTTGCAGAGGAACTACCCATTGGTAGTACTCTAATGAATATTTACAAAAGAAGATCACGAGGCCATCTTCTTTTCAGACGCCTCGGAGGATTGCCAGGAATGGAATGGGAAGCAAGTTGTGCAACAAGTGGATTTGGATGAGCAATGAGTTTATTATGAAAGGAGAGGTATCTGGTTCGTGCCAAATCAGCGACGTATGGGATATTAAGGTCATTGTGGATGATTTCATTTGTGACAAAGTAGGGAGCATTAAGGATTTTTCGAAGGATTTTGGATTGGAGTGATTGGATGCGGGAAGAATTCGATGGTTTGGTGGATCCCCATAACTCTATTCCGTATGTCCAAATAGGTCTGATAATCGTCATATATATGAGTTTTTTATAGTGAATCGGGAGATTTGAACGTTTGTCAAGTAGGTGTTGTAATAGTCGAAATCGACGTGCAGCTTCTTGTCTTTTCAATCTTGTGTGAGGGTTCCAGGTAAGTCTCTTGTCCAGATAAAATCCAAGGTATCTTATCTGTTCTACATTATTTAATGGTACTCCATTAAAGGATACAGGAGGACAGGATGAGGTAGGTTTTCGACGAAGGGTAAAGGTTATTTGCTGGGATTTACTGGGATTTATCTTAACTCTCCAGTTATGACACCATTCTTCAAGGGAAGTGATGTGTGACTGGAGTGTCTGGGATGCAGCAAATGGATCATCATTGACTGATAACACGCTGGTGTCATCAGCATAGGTTGTGAGGATAGTATTAGGATGAGTTGGGATATCAGCTGTATACACTGTATAAAGGATGGGACCCAGGATACTACCTTGAGGAATACCAGCGGTCTGGGGAAAGATAGATGAGTATTAAGAATTGTGATTAACTTTAAATACTCTATCAGAAAGGTAGGAACGGAGGATGAGGAAATATGTAGATGGAAGGAATTGGCGAAGTTTGTAAAGCAGACCTGGGTGCCATACTCGGTCAAATGCCTGTTCAACGTCAAGAAAGACACCCGTGCAGTACATCTTGCGCTCCAGTGCAGATGAGATAACGTCCACCACACGATGGCATTGTTGGATAGTGGAATGAGACTGGCGAAATCCAAACTGGTGATCAGGAATAATGTGATTGGAATCAAGGATGGGATAAAGTCGTTTCAAAAGGAGCTTTTCAAGGATTTTGCCCATGATAGGTAGGAGGGAAATAGGTCGGTACGAGGAAGGGTTTTCTGGCGGTTTTTTAGGTTTTGGGATCATTTTTATTATTGATGATTTCCAGGAATCGGGAAAATATGTTGTACGGAGGACAGCATTATAAACGTAAGTTAGGAATAATACTGCTTTCCTTGGAAGGTGTTTGAGGATTCTTGAAGTGATAAGGTCGTGTCCAGGAGCTTTATTGGATACGATACTTAAAATACAAAAAACCCTTCATCGTTTTCGGCTATTCCAACATTTACTAGACAAGCGTTCAAAGCTTCCAATAAATTACAAAAGATTTATCTACATGGCAGTAATAAGACCTATCTGGACATTTGAAGTTGAGCTTTGATTCTCTGCTGAACCTTCCTATCCTTACAATCCAAAATCCTTCTTAAAACCCTCAATGCTTATTATGTCACAAATAAACTTATCCATAAAGATTTTAATGTTCCATACATTGCTTATTCGGTCCAAACCAGATACCCACTTTATACTACCCACTCGAATCCACTTGTTTAACTTGTTTCACACTCAAATCCTTCTTTACATGTTATTGACAATCCATTGTAATAATTTACTCATTGCATATATGTATATATTTGTAAATATCAGTAAAAAGTTTTAAAAAAAATAAAAAATGCTTTTTCAAATATTTAAATACGAAGTAGGAAACCACCTCTATGAAACTTTGGATTATTTTATTTTGAAAACTGAAACTACTAGCTGAATTGTAGAGGGGCCGAAATGAAGCCTGTTCCATCCTCTTTAAAACGGTTTGCCATTGAAAAATGTTGTTCATTGAGAAGCCATGACGTGAAGAAGAGCAATAGACAGGAAAACATTTAATTTTCTAAAAGTTATGGTTGGCACTAGCGCGACTGGTGTTTTGTTTTTTGTTTTTTTAAATAGGATCATTTTAAAACTTAAAGGGATTCGTGCTTGATAAATAACACGCCAACGCTATAAGTCGGATAACTATTTCCGATGTTCCGAGAGACCTTCTAATGCAGAACTTTTATTAAAGCTTATTAGAATGTAAGTTGTATTGAGAACATTATGTATCAGTAATAGGAGGTATAATAAAGAGCAGTTTCTTTACTTTGGATGATTTTGGATTGGTATGATTGAATGTGTTTGATATTTGACTTTTTTTTTCCTGTCTACGATCGTCCAATCGAGTCCATATCTCGAAATATGTTAAATGGTGGATTCGTATATGATAAGTTTATTTTAAACGGTTTTAAATTAGATATCCTATTTAGTAGTATAAAATGTTGGCTGAAGCTTTTTTTAAGTTTGTTCTTTTTAAGTCGAATGTGAGGGTCTGATGTAATTTAATGGTTACAGGTTATCGCAGCAGCTACTACTTACCTGGCCATTTTAGTGCAGTTCCAGAAGAACCCTGAAGTTAAAGAAACAATGACCGTAGTTCCTAACATCACAACGACCGTATTTCCCAACACCACAACGACATATTCCTAACTTAATCAGGATTTATCAAAGTTCAGAAGAAAGTTGATCTTGTAAGAAAATCTTTTCATAGGGATAGCCGTTTTTTTAGTCAATTCCTAAAACGTCGATGTGTATTCGTTAATTTAGATGTTTGTAAAGGAAAAATAATATACAATTTCTTTTGCAATTTTAAATATCAGTATTGTTTCATTACTTAAGAATTGGAAACCTTAATATATGAGAGTTTGTAACAGAACAAAAATATAAAATATAAAATAATAGAATGTCTAAAATAAAATATTATTGTATGATATTATGTTATATCTAAGGGATATTTTCGATCCAATTACACACACACACACACACACACACACACACACACACATATATATACATACACAATATGTTGCTATGTAAATTGTAAAACAGATTAGTATAATTATGTAGATTGATGGATTGTAAAATATTTTAGAAGCCTGAAGATGGGACTAGGGTCCTGAAACAAAAATAAAATAGGAGTTATGTCAAAAAAGACTTGTATACATATATATATATATACAAATTTCAAAATTATTTTATTTTATAAATGAAATTAAAAGATAAAAAAAAAATGTAGAAATTCAATACAAAAAAAAAATTATAATTATAATAAATATTTAAGACTAACATAAAATTATATTTAAATATTAAACAAACACTTGATAATTACTTTAATTTAAAACCAAATTAGAAGCCTGAAGATGGGACTAGGGTCCTGAAACAAAAATAAAATAGGAGTTATGTCAAAAAGACTTGTATATATATATATATATATATATATACAAATTTCAAAATTATTTTATTTTATAAATGAAATTAAAAGATAAAAAAAAAAATGTAGAAATTCAATACAAAATAAAATTATAATTATAATAAATATTTAAGACTAACATAAAATTATATTTAAATATTAAACAAACACTTGATAATTAGTTTAATTTAAACCAAATTAACTATTTAATTAATATAATTAAATTAACTATATAATAAAAATTTATTATTTCATGAAAAAATAAAAAAATTAACCAGTACAACCTTCCATTTTTCTGCTTCAGCTCATTCAACCATTTATCTGTCCCAAATCAAAATCACTTCATTACTAAGCTTAAAAATTCTTTATTCATATAATTTAACAACTAATGTTGCCTTGGTCCCAAAAGATTTTCTTCGACTGGATCCTAAACTTCAAGTACCTTTTTATCCTTTTTCATATTGTTATATTTAGAGTCTTAATAAAGCGATAGTTACATAAAGAAATGTTGGATACCGGACTAAGGTCAGGGCAGAAGTATGCATTACCCATGATTCAACGTTCCTCAGACGAAATTCAGAAATAAAAAAATTGTTTATTGAATTATTAACTTCTTGATATTTATTTGTATGCCTTTATTTATATGTTAATATTCTATATAATTTCAATGAAATCGTCACACTTCATAACTTAATTACTTTTAAAGAAATGATGCTAATTGCAAAATTTGTTAAGAAGAATCCAAAACGAAGTCTAGATATCAAAGATTAATGTATGTACTTTAGATCGCTGTAATTATTTGAGAGGTGTTTTTTTTTACTAGAATATTTTGTAAAGTTTATTCTTAGCTTAGGAAAAAAAAAAAAAAAAATCACACGATATGTACTTTTTTTATAATACATTTTTGTGTATAAAGATAATTTCATAGTGTAGTAAGAATGACTTATGACTTTCATAGATTTTTTTTTTTTTTTTTTTTTTTTTTTTTTTTTTTTTTTTTTTTTTTTTTTTTTTTTTTTTTTTTTTTTTTTTTTTTTTTTTTTTTTTTTTTTTTACCGTGTACTGTTAAATGTACTTAAGGTATAGCAAGTCAATTTCCATAGTTTTTACATAAAACAAAACTGTGTATGAACAACAAAAAAAACTTATTTATGGATAACCAATTTAAATAATAGTAAAAATCATATATCTCAACCATTGTTCAGTGGATATTACTACAACTTTTTTTGATTATCTGGTAATTTCAAAGATATATTGGGAAACATATTTAGAACCTTGAATTAATTTTCTCATTCATGATGTTGTCACTGAGTGGATTTCGATATGAATCCAAACATGTGTCCTTACGGAGTAAATACCAAGACTTAATCATAAGTGTATGACTTGACTAAACAGTGGTTTAGTGCACACTTTTCACAGAAGATACTTGTCACTTTTCTTAACACTTTTCAAAACTCCATTATTACATCCGGTTGTTATTGCATGTTAATAAATATTTTAATCATTACTAATTTATATTTTAAATTTGTATTCCTTCAATCATATCATATTAATAAAAGATGATTTTTTTTTTTTTTTTTTTTTTTTTTTTTTTTTTTATGATTAGTTTGATACAACACCCACACAAGCACACACGTAAGAAATGAGCCATATTTTTCATCTAAATTAGTATGCTTAAAAAATAGGTTAGTTAAAATGAAAATGGCCTTTATTGATTATAATGTTTATTTTAGATCCATCTTTACAGTTTGTTATTTAATCAATTTTTTTTTTTTTTTTTTAATCATTTGTCGAAGATTAGTATGATGATGGTATTAACAAAATTCTATACTTTCTATAATAATGAGTGAACATACGTAACTTACTATTTTTTTTAATCGCTGTTTTGGTTTTGTGTTATAATTAAGAATATTAGTTTATAATTGAAATTTAGGAACACGAATATAAAACAGTTATTTCAACAATTTATATACGTGTTTATTTACATTATATGTAAGATATTTTTATATTATAAGCCCATAAAAACAATATCTCTTTTGGCATGATTCAATTTTAAATTTCACAATTAGCCATGTAAAGTAAAGTTGTATATAAATTATTAAATATTTGGTAAATCACAAATATTTAATTCATGAAGAGATTGCTGCATTTGAAAATCGACTAGCAACGAATCTAAACTATAGAATATTTCATTGTATTGGTAGGTCCTCTTGGAACAGAACTACGCTTGTGAAGGCTGTGTGAACTGAATCAGCATCACCAAATATGTTGTTGCAGCTGCCGCAATCTGAAAATTAAACTTATGTTATATAACTCATGGTTAAATTAAAATCTTATAAAAATTTTGTTTTCATTATTAATTGGAATTTTTTTTATTAGGATGGACTATTTGAAACATTCCATTTCAATATTATCTATGTATATATGAACAGTTTTTAATATAATTTGATGATTAAGTAACAGCTTATGAGGCTGTCTACAACCCCTGACCTTATTAAAGGCCTTTAGATCCCTTACCGACATACCTATCGGTTACCTGGAGAGAAAGTTTTCAGACAAAGGAATAAAATATGCAAATAAAGGAATACAAAAGTTGACAGAGGGAGAGGTCTACCTATATAAAGATTGCTCTAGAAAATAAGAACCTTCCTATTGGAGGATGGAGATCTCTACGACGCCGACACAAACCTTATACACCTTATAGATAAGTACCCTATAATGTTAAACAGCATGTGATAAGTACAATGTAAATTTTATACAATTTACAAAGTTATAATTATTACCAACTAATGGCATGGGTATTTATCTTACGGAGTTACGGCCTAAGCCGGATTTTTGGTCTAGGCCAGGTCTCGGTTGTCTTGATCAGGTTCAACCTTCTTCCATCAAGGGGGCTCTTCCTCAATCGCCTCTTTATCCCTCATCATCAGACGTTTATCAAACGGCCTACCCACTCTCTCTCCCAAGGACTCCACCACAAAAACAACCCTCTTCGTTCCCAGGGCCATCCTTATAAACACCCTTATCCCTACTATTTTACTTTTGCCTTCATTTTTCTGAATGTTTATAATTGTATACCAACTTTCTCTGCCTCCAGGAAATTTTTGTCAAGAAAGTTATAGCAAGGTAATATTATATATACGACTGCAAACCCATGATTACTTACTGAATGAACCAGCGTGTAGTCCACGCTGAAGAAACCGTAAGCAGAAAACATTATTTCTCTATTCATTGATGCATGGAGGAGGAGCTTCTTCTGTAATAAATAATGACAGCATTCACAATTTTGTTAATTTTATCAGTAAAACAATTAAATTGTCAATTAATCAGTAAAATAAAAAAGTGGGAGACGCTTAGCTGTGGTGAGCAACGCTGGCCGTACATGTATGGTTTACAGATTAGGTTTTGATTTCTGCTTACGTATTCGAAACCCGATTCCTTGGAATTAGTATAAAATGGATGACAGTTGCAAACGATGGAAAGAAAATACCGGAATTATTGGGAATATAATATCATAATGCCCATCCACAAGAAGGGTATAAAACACCAATGAGTTATGACATCTTTCTCATGTCTCGTATAAATCTGTACAAGAAATGAAGCTAAGAGCAGTAGTTGAGGATAGCTTAGAGAACAAACCGTCTTTATTCTTTCCAAGACGCCTAACCTATTACTACATATTTTCACTGCAAATGATTAAAGAGAAAGCTTGGGATTAGTACAAAAGTCTTTACAATTAGCGATTGGTGAACTAACTACGTGCCAATTCATTTTTTATACTGTTCTTACTTTCCGAAAAGGTGTTGCAACTATTATTGAGGACACTTCGGGAGTATTAGTAATTAATTTGAGAATTTTATTAACAATGTATTGGGTGATAAAGATTATTGTTGCTAGACTGCAACTTCCTATCTTCTTTTCCAAAGTTTCATGTTTTTTTTTGAAGATAGAAATTTGTATTCTAATTTGTTTACCGAGAGAGACAAACTCAAGTGAATAATTTTATGTTATCCTTTAAGAGACTAATATAAAAAAAAGGTTGATAAATTACAATACAATAAACTTATCATTCCAAAGGCTATAAGTTTAAATGGTTTTAAGCAAAAATGCTTCTTAATGGAAAAAGGATTTAAGGAAGGAGACAATTTAAGCCTTCTGCTTTTCACCATATTCTTGTATTATAAAGTTATATAAAAGAAGAACAGAGTGAGGATAGGTTGAGCATTGGAATATGCACAGCATATTAGCTCAATCTTTGATATAAGTTGATGACATTGTTTTAAACGCTGACTGTACATGAACCTACAATATATCCTGGCAGCATGATAAACAAAACTTGGTTGAAAGGACATGATCTTGAATACCGAGAATAGTAGGATCTTTCATATCGGTAGGAAGCCAGAACTAGTCCATGTGACCTGGTGTGACGGGGAACTTTCTATCCAGAGGATCCTTACAAACAACAAATGGAGCCGAATTACAACATCAAAAATGAATATCTGTGCAACGTAGGTTCTAAAACAAGTCAGGATAGATCCATAATCAGACTAGCGGAGAAGAATTGATAGGTGATACAGGTTTGTGGCTAAAATAATCCATGGCCGGGGACCACTAAAAAAATTATGGAATGAGTCCTGCAATGCCAATAAATGTTATCCTTCTTTAGGTTAGTTTACAAGCTTCTGGAAGCATTATTTTCTAATGAAAAAATTAAAAAAAGTCTGCGCTTATGGAATTTCGATTCTGAATTCCTTATGCAGAAAGCTAACATGTCCTCGGTCGTTTTGCACCAGTATCTGAAAGCTAGATCTCAGCGCTGTTACCACCCTTTAAAAGTGTATATCCTCTTATTGGCTGTGGGAATGTGGCTAACCCTAAGGTAAGATCAGACCGGATCGATTGCATATTGGTGAGCACACATTTCGTTGAAAACTGCTAAATGCAATAATTATTCTTATGCTATGATAATTCGAGGCTATACGGAAGTCAACAGTCTTCCACCACATAGTCGCTTCGGACCCTCACGCTGGTGTGTTAATATCACATATTATATATTATATATTAATATCAGGATAGAGAGAGATCGACAACTATAGTTGCTTAGTTTGCGTTGTTAAATTTTAAAGATAAAACATGTACAAATTATAAAATTAATATAAGAATATTATCAGAAATAATAATAATATATCATCAGAAACAACAATTTTCTTTTGTAATCAATTTTTAAAAAATTCAGAAATCAAGTAACATCAATAAAAATATAAAATGTGATACGAAATTGATTATAGTAGGCTGCTGTGGATAAAAGTAGGAGTGGAAGATGGCTTTCTTAAAATATTAAGTTACTCAACAAAACTTACGTTTTTAGAAATAACAGACGTTTTATCACTTATCATTAGTTGATGGAGCAAAGTATTGAATTCTTTGGCCTGGAAAAAAAGGAAAATAAAGTCATTGCTCATATTAAAAAAAAAAAAAAATTGATTACTAGCATTTCTACTATATACAATAATGACTTAGGAAAGGAGAGGATTAGATTCATTTACTTTGAATAATACAGTACTTCAAACCAAAAGCTACCATCTATATAGTACCTATTTAGATAATATTATCGTTAATATATAATATTTAGATGTCATTTATGATTTACTGTACCTTTACAACAGTTTTTTCACAAGCACTAGTAATCGATAAGACGATAAAAATTGTAAAAACGATGGCTGTCAACAGAATTAGGCTAAATATAATGTTGTCATTTAATTTGTCGTAGGTTTTGAGGTAGATGAGGTGGTACAGGCCATCCACGAAGACGGTGAAACAGTTGAGGAACACCACCAACAACTGAAGTCCGTACACGGTGTTCACACGGTCCACCTGCATCGAAATATATGTCAAACATAAAATATTGCAACAGAATAGATCAACGGAGAAAATAGGAAACATAGCAAACGTTCAAATATTGAAATGATTTATTAGCTTTATAGGTTGATAATAAATAGATGAAAAACAAATTGATTACTTTGAAACCCACTTTTCAGTTTTCCACTTTGCAGTAACCCTGCAATGGGTATATATATTTCAACGCGTTCAATATAACGCACATTTAAATAAATATTGATACAAAATATTTTTATGATAATACATAAAATATTTTTAAAATAATACATTTTTAAATAATCGATTTAAGTTGAAATGTAAACAATAATTAATCGTAAAAATTTTTAAGTTAATTGATAAATATAATAAAGATTGAAAAGAAAAAAAAGTATGAATAAAGAAATAAATTAATAAAAAAAAGAGAGAAAAAATAAGAAGAAAAAAATATATACAATTAGAAGGAGGTAGAATTACATAGGATGTTCAAACGTTTAGCAATAACACCGAACTCAAATGTAAGTAGTTATTTTGAGAAAATTAGGGAAGAAAAAAAATTTAAAGCCATATATAAATCGAAAAAGGCATGCTTTATAGGCAAATTTTTATGTTGGGAAAACTGATATCCTACCTTTGAGTGTAGGAATAACTCAAATGTAACAAACAAACAAGTAATCTAAGTAATGTAACAAAGAAAATGTAATGTAAAAAACAAATAGTATAGCAAAGAAACCTAGTTTATGGTCATAAAATACAGTAAATAGGAACAAATCATGATTTTATGCAGGCGTCTCACAATTAAAGTACCCGACCAAAAAAAAAAGGAGTGTAAAACAAATACTTGTGTAATTTTTATCCATATTGATTTTTCTAATTAACTAATAAACCAAAAAAAAACTGAGTAGAGAACTAAAAAAAACAATGAACTATAGAAGACATATGATTGTGGATTGGGATGAATGCTTCTGCGATGGGTGACGAGTTCTAAAATAATCATACTTAGATATTTTAGCCATTTATTATCTAATTACTGTCCTCTAATTTATTTCAATGATACTCCCTTGCCAATATCTGACACTACCGTATTTAGGCTTTTTTATGGAATTCTCATAACAGGAATTTGTATATACATCACTTATAGGCATTTCGTTGATGACAGACTTTTCATGGTAACTATGGACTTGAACTGTGGGGTACAGTGAATTATCTTGCGAACTATAGTGAACATTACTTGTCTAACCAAACCCTACTTAATAATTTTAATTCAAGTGTAGTTTCAGAAAAAAAAAAAAAAAAAAAAAAAAAAAAAAAAAAAAAAAAAAAAAAAAAAAAAAAAAAAAAAAAAAAAAAAAAAAAAAAAAAAAAAAAAAAAAAAAAATTCATACCTGTGAACAAATTAGATTATAGGCTTTACAGCAATATTCAACAGTGTCATCATGCAGTTTCCTATTTTTATAATCTTTTGACTTCAGTATTTTGAGACAACTGTTCAGATATGTCAGATTTACTTGGAAACAAAATACAATTACACATATATTGAAAACATCCATGTTCATAACGAAAGGCAGATATGTTAACTGAAATAGTTTTGATAAACCAATCGTGTCAAATTCAATTCGTAGTAGCTCGAAAGTTGTAAATATTAACATGAAGCAATTGTTGCACACGAAAAAATATAACGGTGGACCATTGAGAACTAATTGCTTTGAACCGATATTTAAGAATATTTCTTCTAATGACTTAAATGATGCCATGATTTGACGAATTTTCTCGAGATGTACCACTTGAGAGAACACATTTACGATTCGGGAAACGGATAGAAGTAAAGATTCGAAAAAGAAGAGGGATTCGAGTAAATATGATTCGGATGATATCTCACGTTTGGTCGAAAATATTGGGAGTATTATTAGGGATGAGACTAAAGAAATGAAAAAGTTGAAGGCCAATAGGCTTGAAGACACAGACCAATCGCCGCTATCCTCTTCGATTATGGAGCTTCCCACGTATTTCGAAAATGAATAAAGAAGTTTGACAACCTCCAATGCGCTGTACCTCCGCCCGAAGAGGGTCACAACGAGGTGGCCCATTCTTTGTGCAATGACTTCGATTCCTAATTCTCAATTAGAAATAATGGCTGTAAGGACCTTGTAACAATGTACATCAATAGTCCTTGAGTTGCAAGCTTATTGGGGTCAGCTGTCTTGTTACATCGATGGTATAATGTTTTCGAAAATTGAGACGAAATAATTTCGCGTTTTCCTTCATTCAATCAATAGCCCTGTACTCTACAAATTATTACATTATTTTATAACTTAATACTTAATACTGAACCTTCTGATTATTATTTGATTAATCTTACAGAATCACGATCAAAATGATTTTTATTAATGAAGTGAGTGGCCGATTATAAAATAATCCTTCAATTTTTGGAGGCATCAATATGAATGATTTTTCATCAAGAAAGCATTGATCAACGTTACGATTAATGGAGGGATAACGAACCAATTAATTATACATCCATTAAAACGACAGTCAACTCAATAACTGTTATTTCTCTAACAAAAGAGTATTAAAGTATTCTATACACTTTGTCCTGGACAAGCAAGTGACAATTTTAACTATCTTGACTAGATCTTCTTCAACTGTTCGCTTCGGTTTGTGTTTCAGCTGATGAATTCGTTGGTAGTGAAGTGCAATGGCTGCACCGCTGCGATTCGAGGAATATGCCGCATTCCGTCCTACACTACGGTGTTCCCCTTTCGCTTCGAGGGCAGCAGGTTGGTCCTTTGCAGATGGCGTCTCTTCTTCATCGTGGTGTCCTTCGCGGTATTGACCTATCTGTCCAGCCAACTTCTCTTGCAGCCGACCAATTCCCACGTCTCTACACCTCTCATATACCTGGTCTACTGTGTCGAACAGATCAGCGTTAAAATAGCGTTGTTCATTGGACTGGTTTGGACAATATGGCACCAAAGAACATGGTCACAGATGGTTCTCCACCTTCTTCAGGCAGAAAGATCTCTTCAGGAAAACGGTTTGTTATGGACTAGCTGGGTCATATATCCATTAGATTTTGCTTACTTTGGCTTTATAATTGGCGTGACCTGCCACCACGTCATTATTAGATCCAAGACATGGTACACCTACTCCAAAGTGGTTACTTATTACTCATCGATGTTGTTGCTTTACATCGTCACGGTTCAATTCATGCGTCTAGTTCTATTCATCAGTTCAGGATTCAAGTTGATCTACACCTGCCTCTGCGATTTTTCAGCAGGTAAAAACGATATTTATAAGGGCAGGAGGTTAGAAAAATTGATCATAGTTTACCACATGCTTTACAAGGCTTCCATTCTTTTAAATAAAATATATTCTCCACAAATTTTGCTGATCCTATTTACCAGCTTTCTCATATCTACTGTGAACATCTACTATTTCTACGAATCGTTTTTTATCTCTTCGAAAGATATGCTTCTAGAGAATGTCCTTATGTTTGCATGGTTATTCGCATACTCTTCATTCTCTGTGATAATTGTACATCCGTGCACAGTCGTCCATAAACAGGTATGTGTTTGTGTTTGTATAAATGATTTATTGTAATTTTAATTATGAAACAATAGTTTAATAATGTCACGTTCGAGAAGCACGTTGACAGATTTAGTTATAAATTTCAACAGAATGTTATAATAATCTACACTATGCTTTACTTCTTTCTTTTTCCATCGAAATATTTTTGTTTCATGAATAGTTATTTAAATGCATTAGTATTTTATAATAAGTTCATTTAAAAAGAAACTCATTACATTTTTTTTTTAAATTTCTATTGTAAAAATTGGAGTCGCGGTAGCCGGTTAAGGCTCTAGACTGCTACCGGGCCCGAAGGAACGAAGGCTGGGAATCTATTTTCTGTTATTTCGGCCGCGGCTTAGATTCGAGGTCGGGAGACCCTTCTGGTGCATACCCAGCCTCGTCAAAGTGGGTACCCCTAATTGGGGGAATACCGGTTGAACGAGAATTCCGGCCCAACTTCCTTCTTTCACAACCGTTGGCCGAAAAAAATTACATCCTACCTACCTAAGTACTGATCCTAAGACCCTTCATGAGTTATAGTGGTACAGGTTGTTTTTTTATTTATTGCGAAAATTGATTAATCAAATCTTAACTAATAATAAATTATTCTATATCAAATATTACTGACGTATTTTATGTTATTATAACTTTGTTTCTTAGTTTTGTGTTTTTAATTTTGTATACCTTCCTATTCTTTATTTTTTTTTCTTGTTTTAATATTTTATATTTCACTTAATATACATTTACTATGCATATGTATATACAAAATAATAATCAAAATGAAAATCATAAAAATTACACGTACATAAGGTCTCAATCGTGGTATGTGCAGAAATAAATAAAATCCCTTTCAACAGAGTTACAGCTGGAAGGAAAACACTAAACAAAAAAAAAAGGTTTTTTTCCCCCCTTCCGTAGAATAGGTACCTATGGAAGAGACGTGTATTGGATAACAATACATCACACTCCATATATTTTGCATTATAAGTGACTAACTTGAGAGTTTAAGCTCACTATCATTTTGTACAAAAATATAAGCTCAAAGAAAACCTGAGTAATAAGACAGTTGTCTGTAAACGCAAAATTGAAACTAGTAGTTTCTTCTTTCAATTCTTGACCCCGTCAATCCTTCTAGGTTGGAAATCTGGAAAGGAGTTTAGCAAAAGTCTTTCAACAAAGTTTTAAATGCAACCCGATTATACCGATAGTGAGAGAAAGTTTTTGCTTTCTTCACAAGGTTCTTCAAGTAATAAATGCAGAAGGGAATGATAAAAGCAAAGGCTTATGTCGTAAGGTACAGTTCAAAGTCTAAAGGTAATGAAAAAGTCTAATAAGTCTGATGTGTTTTTCTGGAAGTTGGCCGTTCAGTAGGTAGGTGAGTAATATGGTATCCAATAAAAGCTCATGGAGGGCACATTTTAGGTTTCTTCCTCCTGGAGTACTCAGTCATGAACCCGAGGAATGATCCTTGGTGTTGTATTTAATATCAAGTTAAAATGGTGAATCAAATGGGTTATGCTAAATATTAATTAATGATCGAACAGCAAACTTTTTTTATCTAATGTTTTGTTATGTTGATTTCTAGTGTAGCATAAACCGAGACACTAAGTCGATACTAAATTAGTTTAAAAATGTGAATATTGTCTTAAAATACAATAATACTTTATTGAATGCAGTAAGAGGTTTATTCTTGTTAATAAAGTATTATTCAAGCATTAGAGAAGAAGTTACAGAGGCTGAAGATATGTTTTACTTACAGATCGATTATACAGTTGTTATGGATATAGATTTCCAGGTATAACAACATGACTTGTTACCCACAGAAAACATATCAGTTTATTTTTAGTCATCAACTGTTGCGTTATCATGTTAGATATTGGGTTATTATACTTCTGAGAGCTATTAAACTTTTTAATATCCAAAGAGTTTATTCATGTGAATACGTCATTGTTATCTAAATACTTGCAATGTGTATATGCAAGAAGATCGTCTGGTCTCTATAGTTTGTCTGCTCTCCTGACTGGTTCGATCACCTTAAAGGAGACCTGTGTGGAAGGTCTAAACTCTGGCCATTTACAAAAAGTTTTTTACTTCGACTTGTTTTCTTCTTTCTCCTGACTACGTGCTTCTTCTTATATTATATAATAGTCAACAATATTACTATAAGGTTTGATCCTTCTATATCATTATGCGTACCTCAAGTAACAATATTAATGTTGTTACCAATATATTAATTAATATAAAAAACAATTTAAATATACCAATAAGGTCGCTGGATACGACTTATATTGATGTGAAAAAGATGGCAGATAAAAATGCCCAAACTATATGAACAATAATAAAAAAAAAAAAATAAAGAATGATAAAAAGAATAATTATTGTTGATAAACAAACATAACGAGTTCAGGGAATATGAACTCTTACTAGTTTAAGAGATGGCATTATAAGCCAACTTATGGCAAAATATTTTATACAATAAAATATATAATTAAATGATTAGACTTTAATTTTTATAATTTAATTTTTAGGTTTAGTATCAACTCTCACTGCAGGGATGATAGAAATAAAAAAATGTTACTTCTAACCTCGGCGTCATACCTATCAACCTAGGACACGCTAAATTGCAAACATCCCAAACAACAATAATACACTTTCTTAGACTTAGGACCACTATTTACGGATATATCTTTTCGTAAATTGGCAATTGAAAATTACCTAATGAATCAACATTATAACAATTCAGTCATTAAAAGAATTAAAAGTTCACATTAATATATAATTAACAGTACAAGATTTATAATTAACGAAAAAATAAATAATATTAAACTACATGATACCAGGAATAACCGAGTTTAAAAGAGGATTAATAAACGCTTTAGGCACTATTATAAAAGGTATACCGGTAACTTAGATGCGTATGATAAAAAAGATTTTCTGAATTAATGAAAACTCTTAAAGAAAATCAGGACCAGACTTGTTGACCAATACATAACCAATATTCCAAACAGTGATTTAATTACTCAATTTAATAATACTATTAAAACCATACAAGAGAATACGCTGCATATTGCACGAAAATTAATGATATACGGAACCGTAGTTAACTTGTTAACAATTTAAAGAATTATTAGATCACATCAACTTATTTTCTCTTTAATTTCTAATACTATTGTCTGATATAGAAACTTCTTTAACATTTGTAAATAAATATTCTACAATCCAGCTATAATTAATACAAAAACATTGTTTCAAGAATTAGAAAAAGATAGCTCCACATTACAATAACAAATTTCTTTATCCATTTCAATTTTTTAAATTTATCCTAGATATAGAACGCACAATATCTGTACAATGTGCTTTTGCATGAAAATGAGATATGATATACTTTAGCACTTCCAATTTTTGAAGAAACTGTTTTATAGTTTTGTATAATTTATACCCCCATTCCATCTATTGTAAAGGATGAAATCATAACGAATAATTCCAAAGTTCAAATATCTCTTAATATTAATAACACTTTAAATTTCTTAATCATCAATGTATCAAAAGAAACAGCATTCACCACTGTCATACAGCTGCCACTATATCACCACGATGACTTATGTATTCAAGGATATTTTACAAAAATCATCCAGTGTAAATTGTCTTTACACACGTCTACATCAAGAAGAAAACCACATCGAAGAAATCCCAGGAACACGCTACATTCTCATAGCATTTTACAACCCGGATGATCTTCAAGTTCAACAAGAAAAAGAACAGTAAACTATCATATGACAGGAATTTATTTAGTTAAACAAACTTTAATTCAATTTTGTATCATATAAAAACTGTATTTTCATCCAGTCAAACTCATGGTTCTCTAACATTGTTTGATAAACAAACTTTAAATATTCAAGCCTCACCAGCTTTTAAACACTACATTAGAAATTAAAAATTTAAAATTTCATGAATTACAAACCTCACCATCTTTCACATCTTGTATCACAACAAAACATACCTATAACTCTAACACTCTACACATAATTATTTGTGGATAATTTTTATTTTGTATTATCATCTTATATTAACCTTTGTACTTTTATTTATTATTTTTACAAAACTAGAATGGTAACTCATTTCACCCACCAGCAGTGAAATTCGTATCTAGGTGGGGAGGGAGTTACACTATATATTTCCTTAGATACTTTTTTAATTTTTAAGCTGTTGACTCCTAAACCATTGTAAGCTATTTCTTAGAAACCCCTCGTGGGAACTTGCTCTCCTGTGAACTGTAATGTAGCATAAAGCTTCCTAGAAGAAGCCATTGTAACCCTTGATAACCTCAAGAGAATTTTGTAATTCTCTCTCAGTACATCCAGAGCAGTCTCCACGCCACTCTGCTTTCTGATATTGTAACTTTTATTGAATAAACTTCTTTTTTAAAAAAGTCTTTACTTTTAAATTTATATTTCAAATTTACATATCAAGAGTTGAACAATAACCGCGTGAAACATGCCTATCAGTTTTCCTTGGCATCACACCGATTGCCAAGGAGTTTAAGGATTTAAGGAGTTTTTTAAACAGAAACTGTACATTGGTCTGATGTTTGACCGAAGAATGACATGGGGTCCACATGTCAAGAAAAAAAGGAAAACTAAGAAAAACCAAAGACTTAGACTTGTATATTCACTCCAAAAGTTTAACTGTGCAACATAAACAAAAACTGAACACTTATACTTACTTACTGAAAACTATTTGGACATAAGCTTCGCAGAAATAAGGAACAGTTAAAAAGACATTATGTTTGTCTTTATCTATTTTTAATATTCGAAACTTTAAATAAATCATACCTCATCAGGATCTTCATGTTTTTTTTATTGTTGTTGGTTTTTAATTTTTTTTTTTTTTTTAAACAATTGTTCCAAAATGTACGCACTTAACAACGATTACATTAAATTCTAAAATTGAAATTACTATAAAGATTATTATTTGGTAATCGGAAACCATGTTTTTGTTAATAGAATAAATAATAAATTGTATTGGTCAATATTGTATTTATTAAAACATTATAAAAAATTAAACATTGACTATAATAATAATAAACCGTAATAATAAACTCCATAATAATATAAAATCCATGATTAAGCCTTATGAAATGAGGGAAATTAAATGGAATGGATGGATCGTCCAATTAGTGAATAGTAATAAAATTCTTTTAACTAAAGTTATTATTATTTGTATTTTTTTTATGGAATCTATGTCGGATTGTTCAAAAAAAAAAAAAAGGAAATATTATAATGTATTAAAGTTATATAAAAAAAGAAAGAAAATAAATAATAAAAAGGAAAATCCAGCTTCTTAAGTGGTGAGGCAGGCTACGCATGAAGTATCCAGCTTCGGTGCTAATATATACATTGTATAGAGCACGATCTAATCTAATAAAAAAATTATATTTTATTTTTTTAAATCATATTTTGTATCTTTTATGGTTATTTATTTATTTTTACTGCATAAATGGATGCATTATCATCAAAATTACTTATTTCCTCGAATGACGCAGATATCCTTTCAGTAAAAGCAGATTTCATTGAATAAACGAGATAATTAATTGTTGATTTATCGATTCAATGCTCTATTGAATTTCTAATAGTATATGACAGTATGTCTTTAGCAGGATCAGCAAATAATTGCTTTACGAACCAATTATAGAAGAGGAGAAACAATTATAGCAATTTATCAACAATTACAGCCACCACTCTCAAAAAAAATAATGAAAGCAACAAACTGTAGGGCACCATATTCACTAAAACAATGGACGAAGTAGAAGTGAGATTCAATTCGATGGCTCGATGGATCCACTTCTTCCCTTCTTTAATGGTTACGATTCCGCTCTATGTGCGCGATGGCCAATACGAAATCAGTTACTCTCTTTTGCTCCTGTCCTTGCTAGTCAAGGCTGCTTCCAGTTACGAAGCATTGCTCCATCTTTTCTATCCTCCAATAGTAACCACAGGCATGTCAAGGTTCTACACGTTCTTTACGATAGGCAATTTCGAATATACTTTTTGTGTATCATGTTTCTCCTTCTTCAAGGTATTCTTTACCATAAAAAACATGAATGCTATGTTCAACCTATTACGGAAGTCAGACGTGAACCTGAATAGACTTGGAGAGCCAATCGACTTTAGCACCATCGTCATCCTAGACGGTTTGATCCTCTTAATGATGTCCTTACCGACTACGATCCGTCTCTATAACGTGAACTCGTTGACATTCTCTTCCGGAGCTGAGCAGATCTACCTAACCTGGGTCAACTTTACCATCTACCTATCGATAGCTCCCTTCCTCCAGCTGGCATACATCTTGAGGAAACGGTTCAATCTACTGCAGGTCAACCTCTTGAATTCGGTAGCAAGCAAACGGTGGGATGAGATCGAACAGCTCATCATCATTTACACAGATTATTGTCAAGTATGTGATATGCTGAACGACAGTTTCTCTCAACAAATACTTTTAGCGTTCACTGTAACATTCATGTCTATAGTTCTAGGTTGTTACAGATCTATTACTACATATATTTTGGGAGTAGGGGCTTACGTTACGGTGATAAAAGCTTTTGTATCCTTCCAGTATGTCATACTGGCGGTGTTTATGACGAAGATTTGTGAATCAACATCATCCGAGGTGAGTCATTTAACTAATATTTATTGTTGACGAAAAGTATTTTTTTAATCGCATCAGCATTTATTTAATTTCTCTATTGTCTCTCTTAATTTAGTGTTTTCCTCATAAGTCTATTCAATTTCTTATCAGTTTATTATTTTTTTCGTATGTTTCATACAAGATGGCCGCATCTACACATCAACTGTAGAACAGTTCTGTGTTTCTTTCTATGTGTTACTTATCTACTGTGAATTAGCCTATAAACTTTCATATTTAGCAAATATTGGCATTATTAACAATAGAACATTCTGACAATAACTTTGTGGGCAGTTCAACTGGCTAGCCTAACCCGCAATCCTTCTGTCCGTTTTGATCCAGCACTACCAAACAAGGTTAAGGCTGTGCTAAGTTTTTTGTAGCCTCTCGTTTAAAGCCACGGTTTTAATTTAGTTTTACATTTTTATTCCTAAAGTATTGAATTCTTCAGTATAAATATTGTACTTAATTATGTATTTTATAATTATAATATTTTAGTTTGTAATTATTCACTTCACTTTTTAGCATTACAATTATATTTTTTTTTAACTGCATATAACAATCGAGAATATCACGTCTGGTGGTGACTATGAAAAAGAGCCTTTTATTCAGAATTCAGCGATGTTAAGTCTGTTTCTGAGAGAACTCTAGTACTGATATAAATAATCCTTCCCATGCTCCAGATTAGTTTTCTCTTTCCAATCAAAAAATCCCTGGACGACCTTTCAGTGAATCATAGCCCTGTTCTGCTTATCTTGCATTCTAATCCCATTCTTAAACCTTCTCTTTCTAGACTGATTACAGAACATGTAGGCTGGGACAAATTGCGATAAGATCTTGAAAATAAATTTGACCTGAAATTTTTCTTAAAATAAATGAAGATATCAATTTAGTGATTTATAAACTTACAGCATCAATACATATTAATATATATTAACATTCCTCACCCCCCGAAATGCTTTAATAGAAAAACGTAGAGCAAGGGCGAAGTGGCACTGTACTAGATACCCATCAGACAAAAATAATTACAACTATTTTACTTACAAAATTAAGACAGAAACGAGAATTTTTTTTTTAATAACAATTTATTGATCCAGTCAATGTGCTGTTAACTATTACTATTAACTATTAATGTGACAAAACTTGAAAAGAACTACACATCAGCAGCACTTTAATAAAAATTCTACACTAGAAGGTCTCTGGGCCATCTTCTTTTCAGACCCCTCGGAGGATTATCAGGAATGGTGTGGAAAGCAAGTTGAGAAACTAATGGATTTGATTGGTTATGGAGTTTACTATGAAAAGATAGGTATCTGGTTTGGGCTAACTCAGCAACATATGGAACATTAAGGTCTTTATGGATAAGCTTGTTGGTGACAAAGTAAGGGCTATTTAGGATTTTTCGAAGGATTTTGGATTGTAAAGATTGGATACGAGATGAATTTGATGGTTTAGTAGAGCCCTAAAGCTCAACTCCGTACGTCCAGATAGGTCTAATCACAGTCACGTATATTAGTATTTTGTAATTAATTGGGAGCTTTGAACGTTTGTCTAATATATGTTGAAGTAATCTGTAACGACGGGCAGTTTCTTGTCTTTTTTGTCTTGTATGTGGGTTCCAAGTAAGACGTTTGTCCAAGTGGAGTCCTAGGTAGCGGATCTGTTCAACAGGGATTAGTGGAATATCATTAAAGGATACTGCAGGACAGGAAGTCGTGGGTTTACGACGAAGGGTAAAGGTTATTTGGTGAGATTTTTTTGGATTTATTTTGATTCTCTATTTTTGACATCATTCTTGAAGGGTTAGGATATGGGATTGGAGTGTTAAGGAGGCAATAAAGGGATCATTGTTTACTGATAACACACATGTGTCATCAGCGTAAGTGGTAAGAACAGTGGTAAAACGAGAAAAGTCAAATTTTAAAACATCCATAACCGAACTGAAAGTCTTTTAACATTAAGAAAATTAAGAAAAACTCCTTGTAAAAAAACCTTAATCACCCTCTTCTTATAGTTCTAAAGCCTGGAAAAGATATGACGAGGAAAAATCCAAAATTTTCTGTATACATCTCGTTTAATAACTTAACTAACATCGTAACATTTTCAATCCTACTTACCTTGAATATATTGAAGTAGAACTAAATTAAATTATAATTAAATAATCCATTATCATTTCCAGGGAAATGACCTTTTTACTACCTATTCCACACACACACAAACAAAAAAACACACACACACACACACACACACACACACACACACACACACACACACACACACACACACACACACACACACACACACACACACACACACACACACACCTACTTGACTGCCAAGATCTCAGGCCCGTGTACGAGTCGGGCTGAAGGCAGGAACTTATATTGATCCATTTATATGGATATTGAATTATTGATCCAAGACTCATTAAGGATCGTTATAGTACAGGATTTTTTTTATTTCAAATCCGATCAAATATTTATTATAAATTACTTATATTAATATACTAGCTGTACCCGTTCACACGTTGCTGTGTTTGAACAAAAAGGCAGTTTTGATACCTCAAACATAATTTATTAATGATCAAATGTAAGCAATATATCAAAATGAATATTAACAGTAAAATTATCCCTACATATATGTTATTTGAATATAACATATGTACAAAACATATATATAAATAGCTGATGGTAGTATATATGATAATTTTGTAATCATTAAAAATCATCATGAAATGAATGATATTTGATGATTGATGGTAAACTTTATCTTAGTAGCGCTTGTAAATATACAACATTTTTTGTTTCCCTATCTGGTGCAGAACAAATAAATTTGATGGTTTTCCAACTCGTGAACACTCAACGTATAGGTGTTCATGTGAAAAGCATGGATTTATCAAATTTAATCCACATACTTGCAATGATTGTCCTTGTGCTTTGTTAATGGTTATTGCAAAGGCTAGTCTTACAGGAAACTGTAGACGTTTGAATCCAAATGGAGTGTCCGTTGGTATCATGGGAATGCGTGGTAGTAGTGCATGTTCCCCTTTGTGTTTTCCATGGTTGTCTCAATTATGTTACTCATTAATTTTTTTACTGTTAGCCTAGTCCCATTGCATCGCCGCGGTGGATTTATATTTCGTAGAAGGATGATTGGGGAACCAATTTTCAAAGATAAAATATGCGGTGGCATTCCTGGTAGATCCAATGAATTTAAAAATTCTATTGGATAATTAAATGATTCATCGTCATTGACAACTGTATCTATGGATAAATGTTGTTTCTTCGCCAGGTATTTCATTTTGAATTGTGCAGTTTATTAAATTCACGTCAATGTTTTTGTCTGCCAATATAGCACGCTCACTAACCCATCGATTATTTTGGTAACGGTCGGCTTACCAGCCGCCGACCCCTACGCGCGCCCAGGATACCTTTTATCGATTCCAACCTTCTTCCGATTTATTTCGGTGTTTTAGTCGCTACTTTTCGAGGGGAAAGGTTACTCTCCTTCATTTATGGAGAAACTCTAAATCCCTCTTCAAAGTAATATTAACTTCTGTTTACCTTCTAATATTAAAATGAGAAAGAAGAAAATATCAATATATATATATATATATATATATATATATATATATATGCCGGTTTATAGCGTTTGTCTACGCTGTCCGACCTCTAGACTCGTTCTCCATTGTTTTACGATTCTGGCAATGATCATCCGTGAGGTTCCTTTCATTCATTGCTTTTCTTATTCCTTCCCCCCAGGTTCTTCTAGGTCTTCCCCTTTTCTTTCTTTCAGTCGGTACCCATTTAAGAGCTACTTTTGGAAGTCTGTTTTCTGGCATTCTCTGCACGTGACCGTACCATATCAGCTGTTTCTTGGTAACGTTGTCGATAATAGTTTCTTTAATGTCGGTTATTTGCATTACTCTTTCATTTGTTACCTTTTGTCTTCTCGAGATTCACACAAGATCTTCTAAGGACATCCATTTCTAATGCTTTTATTTTGCTCTTATCGCTTTCTGTTAGCTTCCATGTTTCCGCTCCATACAATGCTATGCTTTTTACGACAACATTATATATATTCAGTTTTCTTTTTTTCGAAATCTTATTGTGCCACCAAATTCCGTTCAATCTTTTTATGGCTCTTCTTCCCTGTCTTAGACGTTCTTTTATTTCTAGTGAATCTTTCCCTTCATTATTCAATTGTACTCCAAGATAGTTATATTTATCACATTTCATAATTATGTCATTTCCTATCTCCAAATCATCTGTGCTACTTCCCACACACATGTACCTTGTCTTCGATATATTTATTGATAGGCCCCATTTCTCATATTCTTCTTTGATCTTTCGAGTCATATATTCTATATCATCTTTGTCTTGAGCAATGAGAACCTGATCGTCCGCAAATTGTAATGTAAATATGGACGTACCTCCTAGTTCTAATCCCATTCCTCTACATTTCTTTTTCCAAGTTTTTAAAACATGTTCTATATATATCTTAAACAAGGTGGGAGAGACACAGCATCCCTGCTTAAGACCTTTTGTTACAAAGAAACCTGGAGATGTTTTGCTTCCCATTTTTATCTGTGTAATGGAGCCTCTATACAGTTCTTTAAGAGATTTTATTAAGGTGTGGTTGATTCTTGCTTCCTCTAATACTTGCCATAGTTTAAATATAGGAATGGTGTCGTAAGCCTTTCGAAGGTCTATGAAGAGTAAAACAAATAAATATCCAAATATAAGACACTAAATCAATTTTGAGTTAATATAATGCTAAACTACCAGTAATGATACTTCCTGAAAAACTTTCTGATGTCAGAGAAGTGTAAATAACATATTATAAATATATAAAGGCAAAATCATTAAGTATTTATTATACACAACTCCTATTTATTTAACATTTGTAGCTACACGTTTCGGAGAAAATGCATCATCATCAGGCTTCTAAAATTTTTTTTTAAAAATACATTAATCTATAAAATTACACCAATAGTTATTACAAACAGTACACCTCTTAATTTGTGATTATTTTCACATTGTCCATTCTCCATGGTATAAGGAATTATATAATATAAGACAGAATCCTTGTTGAAAGTTATGATGTTAATTTCTGCTATATTTTCTCAAGGGAAGTGGACATAAAAAAAATATGAAACCTATGATATACTTTCTCACATTTATTTTTAGATCGATATGTTTTATTGCATTAATTATACAATCTGTCTCACTTTAGGGCAATGAGTATTATGGATGACAAAGAATCCATACACAAAATATGTATACTGAAATTTTATAACTTAAATTGATACAACAAATCAAAATATATAAAACACCAAATCCATGTACAAATTAATGTTCTTAAGTTTTGTAACACTTTTACACATTAGATAAGAGGAAATAAGAAAACATGAATTGATAAAACACTTAATCCTTTATGAAAATCATTTTGTTAACTTCTGTTTCACTTATTTGCATTTAAGAAGACTAAATATCAATGTAACACACTAAAAAACACAACCCAAGTTGAAACTGTAGAAGTGATTTTTTACATGTGAGGTTATAGGAAAGAACTATCGAAAAATTTAAACTCGAAGTGAAGCGTAAGGATCGAACTGGTCGGTGTAGCGCGGGTCAAGCCAGTTTGGTGGTGGTTCGTTAGCCTGGACGCACACTGATCCAGCATTTCACCTGAAGCAAGTGTTGCGAAACAAAATGTTTCGCTGGGTACGAGCACTCTGTGTATTTTATAGGAGTCCCGCACACTGATCAAGCAAATGTTGCGAGGCGTTTCGCAACACCTTGAAACATTGGAGCAGTTGTTTCAAGGAGCAAAACGTTCTGCGCATGAACCAACCCTTTTCACAATCCACCACTACAGTCTCAGAAAAAAATTTAGGAATGGATTGATAATGATTATTTTTCAATTAAAAGTTGATTTATGAATAAAAACATCATGAATAATATTTTTAAAAAAGAACGATAATTGAATAAGAATCTCTCGTATTTATTGAAACATTTACTTCTTGGGCAAGTTTTCTTTCAAATAATTTGATTAACAATTTTTTGTTTACCGGTAGAAATTTGTTTTTTTTTTTTTCAGTTTTGCACAATAAAAACAAAACGAAATGGCATTTGATAAAATTGAACGATAACTGAATGGAAAAATTTTATATACCCTTCAAAACAACTAACATTCATACTACAATAATTGTAAAATTTCCCAGATCTGATTTTAGTTCTGATAAGAAAGACTTAATGTCTCTCTTCTGATTGACACATGTTACACATGTTACGTAAAATGTCTGACGAAGAAGTCAACATAGCTATTGCTCTATGGCAGTTTTTGCAAATGCTAGACTCAGTTCAAAGAAATCATTGGGTTCACCCGATCAATCAGAAGAGAGACATTAAGTATTTCTTATTAGAACTAAAATTAGATCCGGGAAAATTTTACAATTATTGTAGAATGAGTGTAAGTACTTTTGAAATGTTGTTAAAACTCGTTGGGGACAAAATTTCCAAAAAGGATACTAATTGGAGATGCAGAATATTCTGTATTCTGTGGTTACAATACCTACTATTGTTAATATCGGGGAGTTTAACAATAAAGTTAAAAAAGCTCCACAATAAACATATTTTTACTGTGGCGAAAGGGAAGGGAGATTTGTTTCTCAATTTATTGGAAAACTAAAAAGTTTAAAATTTACCGGTGAAGGGTTATTGGAGGTTTTAAATAGAACATCCAAACGTGGCACAACACGACATTTTTTAATCCATTTTAGAAATAAAAAATAAAATAAAACACATACACACAACAGAAACCTAACAATTATCAATTGTTCCAAATGAACACGACACAAACAGTGGTACTGACTGACAAAGCCGGGGTTAAGGTGGTGGGGATAGCGCTCCTTGGCCTAGAGCCATCTCCCCCCACCTACCCACCGCTTCTATCATATTCTGTATTCTGTGGTTACCCCAGCCCAGAACTACCAACTCCCTAGCAGGTATTTCGATTTCTAAGAACTTGTTCAGTTTCAGTTCTTAAAATTTATATTGTCACTTTCCTCGCTTTGTTTCAATCTAGCTGTTAAAAAAAAAAGGTCAACTAAGTGGTTTTAAAATTCAAAAATAGCTACTATATCTTCTACATCCAAATGAGTAATAAATCGTATTTGACTGGGTTTAACTTGAATAATCACGTTAAAAAAACATCGCGATCATGTTGACCAAAGCGAAAGTGAGCTTATTACCACCAAGTGGGTTAAAACTCCCTATATCATGTTTTTTATATAAATTGACAATTAATAAAAAATATTAATATTTAAATTTTGAATTCTAGCAATCCAGCATGAGATTCCCATACGTTTATCTAAAATAATCATAGATTTGAACGATGGACAAGTTTATTCAATGGAAACATAGTACCGAGTACGAAAGAAATTGGAAAACATTTTTTGAAAGGTAGAAACTTTTTCAGTAAATATATGAAATTTTTCCATTCAGTTAATCCATTCCTAAACTTTTTTCTGAGATCTGAGGAAGGGTGGTAGTCAGAGGGCTTTCTGAGGATGTAGTGGTGGGTAGTCGAAGGGGGTTGATGCATGCGCAGAACGTTTTGCTCCTTGAAACATCAAGCATCGTGCTGTATTGGATCCAGGCGTCGAACAACTGCTCAAATGTTTCAAGGCGTTGCGAAACACCTTGCAACGTTTGCTCTTCCAGTGTGTGGAACCCCTATTAATATACACGGAGCGCTCGTACCCAGCAAAACATTTTGTTTCGCAACATTTGCTTCAGGTGAAATGCTGGATCAGCGTGCTTCCGGGCAAAGACTTAATGTCTCTCTTCTGATTGATCGGGTGAACCCAATGTTTCCTTTGATTTGAGTCCAACATTTGCAAATACTGCCATAGAGCAACAGCTACTTTGATACATGTTAACTGAGCCACTACTGTAGAAGAACAATACAAATAATATTGTGTTCTGTTGCTTGAAACAAAATGTTTCATCGTGCGAACCTCCCGCACACTGGAGGAGCAATGAAACAAAACGCTTGGAACAAAACGTTGCGAAACATTTTGCTTCAGGTGAAATGCTGGACCTGTGTGCGCCCAGCCTTAGCCGACCATCACCTAAAGTATTATTATAGTAAACTATACTATTTAAAATTTTCCTAGAACTATGAAGATTTTGTAGTTTAAATTTGGCACAGATGGGTTTAATAATTTTACCATTGCAAACTCTGTTACAGAATGCCGCTAACCACATATCATTCGATTATTAAACATCCCTAGGATCCACACTTCACACTAAATATTTATAGCTTTTTTTTATAACAATTTATTTGAATTAAGCCAATTTTATTATCAATTTCTAGCTCTATATAACACTGTACCGTTATAACCTCTCTTAAATGGCACTCGCCACATATCGGTTTTCAAAATTCATTGTGTACCACATTTTTATCGCTTTTTACCAACAATTTAATTGAAAAAATGTGAATTTTCTTATTGTTAAACCTTCTTTCAACTAAGAACATGATGTAGTTAAGATTTTGTTAAGATTGGTTGAGTAGTTTTTGCGGTTAGTTTTGTTTTATAAAAGTAAATTTCATGTGTAAAAATTTAATTATTCAATTTATTCATGGTTAAACTCTTAACAAATATTACTAATTAAATGTTATTTTAATAACATACCTACATATAAACCTGAAACATCAAAATGAATTTGAAATCATTTAACGGAATTTTATTCTTCTTAAAACCTTCATAAAAAACTAAGGAGGTATAGATTAATTTAGAACATATGTTTTATTGGTGATTATTTAAAACACCTGCACTAAAGTAATATTTATAAAAAATAAATATTATTTTGATATTTTTTGGATATATGTTGAACCCCAACTCTGATTTAAAAAACCTTTCTGGGGATATACTTAATTATTTACCAAATTTTCAGAGCGATTGGATGTACGGTTTTTGAATCTATTGAGAACAAACATACACACATTCATTTATATATATATAGATATATATATATATATATATATATATATATATATATATATATATAGAGATTATATATTAATAAAAATTTCCAACAGCTAAATTTTAAATGTATTATGATTCGTAATAGAAAAAAACCACTACTCGTGGGTCTTAAGGGGTAATCCTAATGCATTTTAATTTATGTATAAGTTTATAACCTCCTCATTTCTGTAATATAACGTAATGGAAACGAAGCTGAATTATCAAAAAATATTCGAAAATCCAAATTATTGAAGATAATATTATAGATAGAATTATAGATTAATAAAATGATAAATTGTAGCTCCAAAGATCTTGTCACTAATTATGTTGTTGATAAGATTGTTGGTTGTAATTTTGACTTATGAAGTAAGGGATAAGTTTATAACAATGCATTCAAATGAAAGATTCGTCCATCATTTGGTCATCAAATTTCAAGACTATTTCAAATTAACTATAAAAACCTATTTATTCTTTTATGACTGCAAATAGGTTCCAGGCATTGAACTCACAATCAGAATATATAAAACTCGATAAGATGTCCCATCGGCTTGAACTGAAAAGAATAGGCAAAATAGATTTTTCTCACCATTATGTCCTTATTGGATTGATCATTCTCTGTACGGCCATGGTTTATGTCGGACATTCAATTTATAACGTTTATATCTTTAGTATTTTATGCTTAGTTACTGAGTCAGTCAACTCATTTCTACTTATATTGACCAATCTCCACTTAGGCTTTGTAGCTTTGAAGAAATCTCTGCCAATCAATTTCAATTATTTGTCATTGAATAATCAAAATAAAATGCCTGGAGATGTTACACCTTTATGACTGCCTCTGTTCCACCTGCGAGGCACTTAACTCATGCTTTTCACGAAGGTTGTTGAATTTTCATTATTGTACACTTTTTTTTTTTTTTTTTTTTTTTTTTTTTTGGTAAAACTATTGTTTAGGAAATTTTAAGTATATTTTTAATTGTCGTAAAAAAAATAGAACTTTTCTATCAAACTGATCGGATCTAAAGTACTAATTTATGTGGAAGGCCATATTTAATTTTAAAATATCTAATTGAGCAGAAAGTTAAGAGTTTGGAGAAAAATTTAAAAAACCATTGAGAACAGGGAATAAATTTTTATATGTGATTGTGCTTCCTATACATTTTCTAAATAATCCTACTGATGGAATATTTATCTTAAATTTGATTTAAGTAAATTTATTGATTTACAAACACACAAATTATAGTTTAAAAAACACATTTTAATAGCAAAACGAACAAAAAAGTAAAATATAATTTTTATTTAATGAATAGTTTGTGTTACGGTAATAGAAATCCAGACAACCAATTATGATTAATTAATTTGGAATTAAATTTAAGTAAAACTTAAGTTAACAAAATAAAACTGGAGATACACCTGCCAGTAAGGCCGAGGATAAATATGCCTGCAAATCGGAAGAGTAGCTCGCATGATAGCTGCTGGAATGCACCAGTAGCTAGCCCACTACATTTGCAAGTAATTGGCATTTGAGCACGCCAAGAAGCAAGAAGCGTGGATACACGTGCCAGTTCCTTGTTGCCAGTATTCTTGTTTGGAGAGTGAAACACAGTGTACTCAGCGAAAAAGTGATTTGGTTTTAACATCATAAATTCTTTTCGAAAAGCATAATTTTGTTACTTGCAACAGAATGTGTAGAATATATATAAATAAATGCAACTCCGGAGGCATTGTTTAGAGTGGGAAAATCAACGAAACTACAGTTTGTTTCAGTGGTTTGCAGTGAAATAGCTCCTGCATTAAAGGATTATAAAAGTTGATAAATGAACTTTTTTTATTTAATAAAAAATTACATTATAATATATAACAAAATAAAGCATAAAATAAGTTCACAAAAAAAAAAAAAGTTAGTCAAAACGTCCTAATAGGATCTTGCCTGCGCACTGGCATCTCGCTGTATAGGGTGCGTTCACACATGCCATTTCAGATAAGCAGAGTTGCTGGTATGTTTATCCCCAGCCTAACTCTCACAATTTCATACTAGTGACCAGCACGTGCTAGCTACTATCCGTTCGCTGGCATGTGTGGACGGTAATTGGCATGCCAATAGACATTTGATTTTGCGAGTCAGTTAATGTGCTAGTGATGCAGTGCCCATGTGTGGAGAGTCCCACGCTACTGAAATGGCATGTGTAAACGCAGGCAAGATCCTATTAAGACGTTTCAAGTAGTATTTTAATTCTTTTTTTGTGTGCTTATTTTGTGTCTAGATTTAAATATCTTCTCAGAACTATGTCTCGATGGGGATATGACAAGACCATAAAATTTATTCATACATACAGATAATACCAATATGTTTGGAATTTAAAATTCTTGACAAAATACTGTGTTTTTCTCTTCCCCACAGCTTCGAAACAATTAGTCTGAGCATAAGGATGTATTGGACCAATTTTTTTACAAATTTATTTTACATTAAATAAAAAGAACATAATATAAAATTTAAGCAGAACGGTTTCCATGTTATTTGCAAATTAATGAATTTCACCCCTTTCCTCACCCCTTTATCTAATTAAAAACATGTTTGAGTAGCTAGGGACTAAACAATATTCAGCAGAATATTAGCTGAATTCAAAATTATGTTTTTAAACTTAAATTTGCCCCAGTAAATTAAGTTTATTGTGACGTTTCACAGTTTTTGACAAAATATTTTATTTTTTCTTTCACCTCAGTTCTAAAACAATTGATCTGAGCCAAAAAAAAAAAAAAAATGAATAGAAACAAATTTGATTTGCTTTAGAAATGTATAAAATACAAATTGTGCTCAATGTAATGGTTTCCGAGCTATTTGATCAAACAGCTAAGAACATACGATTTTCAACTCTTTCTCTCCTTCCCCCGCCAAAACCATTCGAGGAAGACTTTTCTACATTTCTACAGTAAAGCTAAGGGTGGTAAACAATGTCCAGCATTCAGACCTATTTATTTTTGGCGTTCAAGGTTCGAAGCTAATTTCCCTGTAACATTTGTGATTCGTTTGCAATTTTCACAGTTTATCCATAATCAACCAAGTTTTTGGTTTTATTGATATATCTCAGAGAAGGAATGGGCGAATTTTGACTTTAAAAATCCCATCTACCACAAAATTTAATGATCCATAGCTTTTACAATATAACTTTTTTTTTTATTGGATTAGCCATTTTGTGTTATAGACTCTTAAAAATGATCAACACTAAGTTTTTGAGAAAGATGGCAAAATTCGTCGATTTTTGACAATCGATTGTGGCTAAACACCTAAATCAAATTCAGCTTAAGGGATGTCTTTAGACCCACAATTTAGTACACTTTAATTTTTTAAATAACATTGAAATGGAAAGAAAAGGAAATGTTTTCCCTGTGGAAAAAGGTGTGAGACAAGGCGATCCACTCTCTCCAATTCTCTTCACTTTAGTCCTGGAGTTGGGTTTCTGGAACCTGGACTGGGAAAGAAAAGGAGTAAGAGTCGATGGAAGGTGGCTGAACAACCTACGCTTTGCAGATGACTTTGTGCTCTTCGCAACAAGTAGAGAGGAAATGGTTTCTATGTTGAATGAACTAGTACCAGAATGTAAAAAAGTAGGTATAGTCCCAAACTATGATAAGACTAAATTAATGACAAATAGTGAAGAAATAGAAATAAGAATGGATAATGATAACATAGAATACACTAACGAGCACATCTATCTCAGGCAACTTGTATACTTCACTAATAAAACAATTAAAGAGATCCAAAGAAGAATTTCACAGAGTTGGAAAAAATACTGGTCCCTAAGGAGTATTATGAAAACCAATCTTGACATGGTATTCAAAAAACAAACTTTTGAAATATGTATCTTTCCAGTTCTGTCCTATGGAAGTCAAACATGGTATCTCACAAAGTTTCAAGAAAATAAAGTAAGAGTCTGGCAAAATGCAATAGAAAGAAGTATGAAAAATATCAAAAGAAAGGATAGGATCAAGTGCATTGATATTCAGAAGAAAACAGGGCTCAAAGACTCTTCCATGCTTATAAAAAAATTAAAATGGAAATGGGCTAGACATGTGTTGAGATCTACTGATGACAGGTGGTCATATACTGTAACCGAGTGGACACCATATGATAATGGTAGGAACAGAGGAAGGCAATTGAAGAGATGGAGCGACTCCTTCAAAAAAGAGGCTGGCCCAACATGGTGGAGAACAGCGAAGGATAAAAATTCATGGTGGGAGAAGTGGAATCGAATAGCAAACCCCGCTTCCCAGTAGGACTGGGCACCTTGTGAAGTGTAAGACCATTACTCCTCTTAAAAAGAGGAAGGCTAGTGCAAGGAAGATAAATGTGTATGTATTTATTGTTTAATTGTATATATTATTTAGTTGCACAATAAAAGCTATTTTCATTTCATTTCATTTCATTTTTTATTAAAATTGTTTTCTCATTTTAAATTAGCTTAGTTTCATTTAGAACCTATTAAGATTAATGCACTATTTGAAGTCAATTTCATTATACTTTGTTTATCTTCTTTGTTTTGGTGTTTCAGGCAAAAGAATTCAATGCATTACTCTACCAGATCATGTTAGATGACAAGACTAACAACGTAGCGACAAATGTTAGTGGTGTTGTTCAATTCATATATGAAAAAAATCAAAAAGTATAATATAATTTAAACTTCAAAATGAAAAGCCAAATAAAGATATTATGGCTGTAACGTTTTAAATTGACTATATTTTTGGTAATTCGACATTAAAAAAAGTTTAAATGGTTTCACATGTTTCAGAAAAAGGTTCAGCTCCACATCACCATGAAGAGAGAAGTACAATTCACAGCTTGCGGTTTCTTCCCTCTCGACTACACTTTGGTCCACTCGGTAAGTCCTATAAACCTAGGAATAAAGTTCTGTATTTTCATTTCTCTGTATTTTTAGACACCTCCTTAGTCTTCATTTTAAAAAATGCTTTATTATATCTTCTTTTCTTTAACTGTTAGTAAATATGGATTTAATGGTGTCTTCAAATTGAAATAGTACTACCACAACTACTACAGTTGGAGGAGATTTTTAAAATTAAATTAATTTATTAATTACTTTTTAAATTCATAAAAACTTAGGGCAACAGATATGTTCAAAAAGTAAACTTTTTGTAAAAAAACAAAACAAAAAAAACAAAACAGTAGTTACCTATAGTGAATACTTATTTCTACTTTATTATCTTTGAACTTTTTGTTTTGAACTTAAATGGTTATTGTTTTAAATTTCATTTAATTTATAAAATGAAAAAAAAATAAAAAAATTGAAATATTTTTTTTTCCATGAAAATATTATTTACTCTTTATTATTTATAAATGTGAATATATTAAAAATCCTCTCTTATACATTTTCCCACTTTACATAACACCATAATAACAATACATTTTTTTATATACTCTATATTTTAAAAATATATTTAATAAACCTACATATTTTTTATCATTATACTGTCAATATTAATATTATTTACAATATATTTTATATTTTATTATATATAAACACAATTCTACTATTGTGCCACTTAGCTTTTCATCAATAGTGTGCTTGTATTCTATGGAAATATTACCAGTTTGTACTAATTAACATAGTATTCATATTTTATTTTAATTACCCAAACTAAAGCCTATAGAAAAAATTGAGAACACCTTGTTTTAAAAATCAAACTACCTATATGAATTGGGTTGATATATACACACATAAAAAACATGAACTAGTGAAGTTTAATAAATGAATAATAAAGGAGTAAAATGCTGAATATTAATAAACTCTGTTAGGCTTCTTATTTATTTAATTTTTTTTTTTCAGATGATTGCAGCAGCAACAACCTACCTTGTGATTCTGATACAGTTTGGTCAATCTTCAACATCACCTAATGTTTTACCCAATACAAGTTCCTTCCCCAATAGTACCCAGCCCACTATGCTCTTAACAACTCCAATGTAGGCTTTGAATGAAACTATAATAAATAATTGACTTTTATATGAAACTATAATAAATGTTTCATATGCAATGGTTACTTTTATTATGGTTATAAACATGCATCTGCTTAGTCACTACACTGATTAGTGTGGTAGTTTTTTGCATAGCATAGTATATTTATGAATACATCAGACAGTAGCCATTTAAGCAGACATTAAAATTACCATATTTATGTGTTTGGAAAAAAAACCAGGTATTTTTGCAATATTTTCAAAAAGTCCAGATAAAAATAAAATTTTTATTTTTGTTGCTACTAATTCACAGAGTGACATTAGAAATTTACTCACCCAGATATTAGAAAAATATAAGTTTAGTTTAATTTGCAGAAAACTATTTTATTGTGAGACTGATAAAAGTTACTTTTCACTTGTTATTGTAAAAATGGGATTCAATAAAGAAATTATGGATTTAAATATGCACTTTATATGCACACTTCCTAAATGATTATGGAATAAAGATTTAATTCAAGATTAGCTGCAAATGGAATTCGGACATGAAAGTGATTCATAGAATGTACTCAAATTATATACTTTGCCAAGCATATACAGTGACACCCCCTACCATTAAATACAATAAACTATGACCAGCTAGATCAGTAATATATATTTCTTATATACACAAGAAGTTAGTGAATATTTTGAAAAAATAAAAATAATAATGTGGGTGTGTTTAGGACCACACACTAGAAGTGTAAACTGCTTTGACTGATCTAATTTCCTAAATAAATTTAAAGATAAAAGAAGAGGAGAAAAAGGTAAAATAATTTTTTTTAATGAATATTTCTTTCAAGTGAATTTTATTTTTTGATAAAAAAGATATTTATTTGAAAAGTTTGTATTGCAGATGAGTCTATATAACAGTTCTATTTTCTTTCAATTTTAATCATTTGCCCTTATGTAAAATTAGGTTCCTACCATTCTATCGTAACACGCCTCACAAAATGGCTGGATGGGTGCCGGTAGAGATGTCTGCAGGAACACCTAAAATGCATTTCAAGTGGAGGCATACTGATCAGCTTCGAACCCGGGTCGGTTCTGTCGAAAACTTACCCTCATTAAAAGCATAACCGACAGGAAAAGAGGAAATGTAGTTTTACAGATTATCAGCTGTTATTATAACCATAGCAGCCCTATGCTATCATGTGTTGTTATTAATAAAATGTTCTTACGTTGGGGCTTTTAATTTCACTATCCTTACAACACCATCTTTACCCGGATAAGTTTCAATAATTCTTGCTGCTGGCCAACAACGGGGAGGTATTCCGGGTTCCCTGATTAATACCAAAGTTCCTACAGTGACATTTTTAGTGTGTGATCTCCATTAGCTACGTTGCTGTAGACTGTTTAAGTATTTTAATCGCCATCTCTGCCATATGTCCTGAATTGACCTTTTCACTAACTGCCAACGAGTTAATCTGTTCACCAGGACGTCGGTGAGATCCAATTCTGGTGTGCCAACCAGCGGACCACCAATCAGGAAATGACCAGGTGTTAGAGTATCGATGTCATCCACGGATGTGGAAAGTGGGCACAATGGCCGAGAGTTTAAGATGGCCTTTATGTTGGCAATGATAGTATATAACTCCTCAAACGTAAGGCAGCGCTCATGTAATACTCTTACTAAATGTGCTTTCATTGACTTGACCCCGCTTCCCACAGACCTCCAAATATGGAAAGTTTTGTTTGTAATTATTTTTGTAAATATTATATCATCCAAATCCACTTGTATCCCAACTCACCTCTCATTTAATTCCAAATATTAATTCGAGGCGTTTGAGTAGAAAATGGCCTCGGGATCTTCTAATATAGATTTAACACTATTCAAAAAGCCAAAGTGTAGTTTCCCAAAAAATAAAAAAAAATGTCTGTCATTAAATTCTTAACTTAGCCAATTTGCTAAGTGTATTTTATTTTTATACAGTTTCAAATGTCGACTATATAAGAAATTATAGAGGTCTTCGCAAATTATATTACAAATAGTAGGACGAATGTAAAGATAATCTTGAAAGTGATGTCTTGATCTCGTATAAAGGATAATGGATGGTGATATTTTGACAGTATCTTATTAAGCCACCCATATGGTGATGATCTGGACACTTATTCACTTAAACAAATTGTTTTCATTGGTATAGCTGCTAATGACTGAAGAGCTAAGCCTTTCAGGGAGCCTTTCAAATAATGAAATTTTTGTATTGGTGATAATAGTTATTATTACCATGAATTAATGACATAAAAATGTCTTTATAAGATACCCAATGGGAAATGTCACCATTAAAGGTTGGTAACGATATTGGTGGCAATTTAAAAAACAGCATTGTCACGTGCCTCGGCTACGGAATTATTGACTAAAGATGAATTTGAACCTTCCTTAAAAGGAATTTCGGAGGCCAGTGCCTCATAAAATGCATTCCTTGTTTTAGAAATCAGGTCTGCAATATGTTCTGCTTCAATCGTTTTCTCCAACTGAACTGCTGCGCGTTTTGCTTTCATGGCAATAGATAGAAATTTTTCCCATGTTGAATCAATTCGAGACAATTTAGCTTTAAACAAATTTATTTTAGTGGGTTTGAAACAAGTGATAGCCCTATAGATTGGGTAGCCATGATGTCTGAAGATAAGTCTTTGATTTCTTCAATTTGTTCTTCGAGCGCCTCCGCTTTGCTATCTACCTTGGGAGCCATAGTAATGATGATGAAAATAACAATTTACGAAAAGAGAAACCACTAAGGATATATAACGACTTGTAATTATTTCAGGAGAATTCGTGTCCGATTAACAAAAAAAAATGTAAGTGAATATTGAAATATTGAATGCTGAAAGAAATATTTATGTTAGATAATTTTATAAAGTTCCAAAAAAAAAAAAAAAAAAAGGCATCCGGCATACCGGAGGACCAAAATTTGTTAGGGCACCGTAAGGGTAACAGAAGTTGCACCCTTGAACAGCTTTCTTTTTTTCCCTTGCGTACCAACTCTGGAACGCTGGTTCTGAAAGTTGCTACAAATGACGTGTTACATGACGCTCACTGGTCAACAACTGGCCACCAACTAACCTTAATACTACGTCCTAATACATGATTGTATCAAATGAAAACAAATAGCTGTTATAAACATTTAATATAAAATATAACAATATTTTGTTATTAACATTTTTAAATAGTTTTTCCGAAAATATGAAATTGAGAAAGAAAGTTTTAAAATAATTTAACAGAAAAATGAGATGAGATGGCCACCTGCCAAGTTTACTCTAGAGGCCAGTAGAGAAGGACTGCCATTACGCCTCTGAATATAAGTCGCACAAGTTTCTTAAGAAATGGAACAGGAAACTCTCAACAATGCCTTCAAGATGGCTACATACATTGGTACATTTCCGGATTTTGGACCAAAAACGTTTAAAGTCAACAAGTTCTCATTACTAATTATGACATTCATTAGACTGTTGGTAGGATTTTTGGCGTATCAATCATCTGAATTTGGTGGGATGATACTGTCAGAAAGAAGATTTATCTTTCATTTGATTATTAAACTACAAGGCTATTTTCAACTAATGATAACAACCTATTTATTCTTTTATAACTGCCTTGAACGTGATAGGTTCCAGGCATTGAACTCAGAATATACGGAACTCGATCACATGTTCCTTCGGCTTAAGCCGGAGAGAATAGACAAAATAGATTTTTCTTACCATTATGTCTTAATTGGTTTGTTCATGATCCAATTTGCCGTACGTTACGATGGAAGTTTCATTTATAACCTACATTTCATTTTTGTTATATTGTTGATTGTTGGTTCGGTTCACCCATTTATTCATACATTGACGAATCTTTACTTCCGCTTTACAGTTTTGAATAAATTACTGGTTACCAATTGTAATTATTTGGCTTTAAATAATCGATTCAATAAAATAAAATACCTCGAAGAGATATTGCATCTTTATGATTTCCTCTGCTCTACCTCTAAAACGCTCAACTCTTGCTTTTCACGACAGTTGTTGAATTTCTTTTTCGTATCCATTTTTCTTATCGTACATATTCTTTGTGATGTCATAAAAGCAATAAGTTTGTTCACTTTTAATCAGATTCTTTTGATTAAAACCATTACACTGGCGATATTTGTTTTTCTTACCATTGTTATAACAACTTACTGTGAAAAAATATCTAAGGAGGTATGTATATTTAATGTGTTTAGGAGATAACTAATTAACTTGTTTATATTGTTAATATATATCCATATATTGATATTTTTATTTATTTTTTTTATTTATTATTACAAAGTGTAAAATTGTAAAATGCACTTGGAAAATAGCTATGCACCTTAACAACTAATATAAACCAAAGATCCCAGGTTCAAGCGGGGCTGGTTAATCAGTTTCCTAGCACCACTCTCCTAATTAGGAAACCCCGTGTTGTCGATACTGCAAAGAAGATATGATAAAAAAAAGTAAATGAAAAATAAATGCCGCTTTGGGTTTGACTCAATTGCTTTATGAATTATTAAAAAAAAATTAATTAACTTTTAATTTTATTTGAATTCAGCATTTTTATTACCGACGCTGTTTAAAATTTGGCCGCAATAACCAATTATAGAAAATAATAAAATAATATTTGAGACTTAAAATTTACGTTAAATACTTGTATGAAAAAAGTCTATTGATTTAGCAATTAGGTCGAAAATGTATTTTTTTACCAGGAAATATTTATGTGAATAAGGTTTATACTAATTTTAGAATTTCGATAATTCGATTTCTTATTACTTTAGTAAAATATACAATCATGATGATAATGTTGTGGATATTTTAAAATAAATAAATTTCACTAAAATTTAAGGACTTTCTCATCATCCAAATGCACTAGCTCAATCCCTATCCAGCTCGAGTCACTCCTATATTTCACCTTGTAGATTACAAAGGCAGTGGCCTCCTGATCTATCATAACATTCGACATGGAGTACTGGCAATGGCCACTTTTCCGTTCATGTCCTGAGTGTCTATACTATAGTGCTGTAATTGATTCTCCGCTGTTTTTTTTTTTTTCTACACCAGTGACGCAGCTGAGAGAATCGTGATCTCTTTGAACCCGGCGTATTTTATCGTATTTTTTTTTTTTTCACTTTATATATTCTATAGTTAGAGGTTATTAATTTTTTTTTTTCACCTTATTTATTGTACTATATATTCTGAGGCTTTTCATATTTAATTTTTTTTTCTTTATTTTATTAATTTCTAATGGTACATTCTTTGAGAATGGATCCATAAAGCCTTCAATATTACTACCTATTGCACTATTTAGGGCAGATTGAAATACTTTCTTAACCTTCCACCGGCCGCGCCAATTTCGGTAACACGAGCGGTTGCGCGTTTTACATAGTACAACACCCTGTTTTTTATCCGTTTTGGCCCAAATTTTGTATTAAATCTGTTAAATAAAATATTTTGACTATTTTAAATTTATGATAGAATAAATTTAGAGTATATTACCTAAGATAATAATGATATTTTGAGCATAAAAGAAAATATATTAATGATTGAAAATATTAAAAAAAAAAACAAATTTATAACTAGATCATTTTCTATTTACAATATTACAATTAAATATAATTATTTAAGTAATTTTTTTTATGAACAATAACTGCAAACAATTTTTTTTTGAAAATTTTTACAATAAAATTTAGAAATTTTATTGAAATTTACAACTGTACAAATATATATATCTAGTAAATATGTTGTGAATGATTACCATTACACGTCAAAACTTGAAAAGAACAACTCATCAGTAGCACTAGCACACTAGAAGGCCATCTTCTTTTTAGACGCCTCGGAGGGTGATCGGGAATAGAATACGAAGCAAGTTGAAAGACTAGCAGATTTGAGTGGTTATGGAGTCTACTATGAAAGGATAGGTATCTGGTTCGAGCTTAATCAGTAACATATGGGACATTAATATCTTTATGGATAAGTTTATTTGTAACAAAGTAAGGAGCATTAACCCTGAAATACTAAACCTTCGTCAGTTTGACTACCTGTACCGAACAATTTTTGGTATAACCTTTGTGGGTTAGGTTAGGAAGCTGAGGTTATAGCAGTGCTTTCCCCAGCTCAGTGCCCTTTGAACCAAGTAGAAGCAAGAACCGCTGAACTATTAGTATTTTAACCAGCTAAGTCTAAATAAAACATATATCGTCTGTTCGACGAAGCTTTAGCAATACAAGTTAAATAATTATTATTAATTAACTTTTTCACAATTAGTACAAAAATTTTATCTATTATTTTACATCGCTTGGGACGATTAGGAAAAACAAGTGAGAGCTTCACAAAGAGTTGGTGGATCTAAAATTTTATGATCGTGCAAACGGATCTTCATTTTTTATTTTTGACCAGAACTTATCAGCCGTTTCCTACAAGCCTAAACGCGATAAGGTGGTATGTCTGCTCTCATCTCTTTACAATGATGGTCAAATAAATCCGTCAAACGAGGTCATATTTAAAACTACAACACGACAAAAGGAGGAGTTGATTCCTTCGACGAGCTATGTCATCTGACATCCTGATATTATAAGGAAAACGAAAAGGTAATCACTGTGCTTTTTCTTCATTATGATGAATACATTGCCATAACTTTTATAAAAACAAGCGGAAAGGAAAGCCATTGTCAAACTGACTGATGGTTGGTTGAGAAAATGAAGGGATCTACCTAGACAACACCTAAGTGTCAAGGATCGGATTGACACAGCCATTGGACCTACAACAGAAGCACAGGAGAAAAAACGACGCATATGCTCCAAATGCGACTACAAACTGCGAAGAATGACAAAAACGTCTTGTAGGAATTGTTCCTCAGCGATTTGCGGCGAACATCAAGTGATATTATGTAAAAATTGTTTCGAGGAAAGGAAGTAAATGTGAATTGAAAAAGATATTGACTTTTATATAACTTTTTATGTTCTCTAAGCCATTTTATTTGAATTTTTTATGTAACATTCTGTGTAAGCATTTATTTTTTATAGTAATTCTATTATATTCGCAACAAAATGTGCATGTTTTTATATTCCAACAATAAAAATGTTAAATTGTTAATTATTTGTTTTTCTAGTTTCATTTAAAACCATCTTAATTGATTTTTAGGTTCTGTTAGTCACAATGACGAAGGTTTAGTAATAGGGTACCTAAATTGAGGTCTAGTATTCCAGGTTTAAGGATTTTTCGAAGGATTTTGGATTGTAAGGATTGGATACGGGAAGAATCAGAAGGTTTATTTGAGCCCCAAAGCTCAACTCCATATGTCCAAATAGGACTGATAACTGTCATTTAAATGTGTCTTTTGTAGTAAATGAAGGTTTAAACGTTTGTCTAGTGAATGTTGAAGAAGTTGTAAACGACGAGCAGTTTCCTGTCGTTTACTCAAATTTAAATTTATTTGAATGCCAGGTTCTTTTTCTTCCTCGTCTATCTCCAGCAAAATTTGAGGAATATCTTTATAGGTTTTCACCTAATGAAAACTAAATAATTAATTCTTCGCTCACTAAAATGAACAAGAGTAAAAACGTAAAAGAATTCCACTTACATTGTATCAAATCCAGCCTATTGCCGAGAAAGGGATGCAGTCCAGTAAAATAAGGCTCCAAAAGGCCTAATATTAATTGTAGCTGGAACTAGTACCTACGTAATGAAAAAAATAAATCCAAAATCGGACCATTTTTCGTGAAGTTGCGTTTTTGGGAAAAAATGGAGAAATTGGCCAACTTGCCGTCTGTCCCACAGCTCCGCGAAAATACGTTTGTCGTATTCTTTTGGCTATAACTCTGAAACTATTTGTCCGATACAACATTACTTTTTTTCATCCTTTACTTTCGGAGTTATAATATCCCATATAATATAATATCCCAGACACCTAAAAACTCGTACTGTTGTTAAATCATGGTTTTCGGCACATTTATCATTATAACTCCGAAAGTATTTGTCCAATTCAAAATGTTTTTTTTCAATCTGAAAGGTGATTAAATTTACAATTAGAATCTATATATGATATTTTTATCAAAATGCTTGAAATACACAAGCTATCACGCTGAAAATCACTTACTTTTGTAGAATACATGCTTTTTTGGCACATTATTCGCTATAACTCCAAAACCATTTGTCCGATCCAAAATTTAACATTTTTATCTAAAAGCTGGTTAAATTTACTATTAGATCCTATATATGTAACTTATAATTAACACTTTGAAATACCCACATCATTCTACTGAACATGTCATAATTTACATATTTTGCCAAAACATACACATTTAGCGTGCTAGCTTGGGTGGTTTACAGGATTTAATATAATTTACATATATAGCATCCGATAGCGAATTTAATCAGCTTTGAGATAGGAAAAAGAATCGAAGAATCGAACAAATATTTGAGGAGTTAGAGCAACAAATGTGCCAAAAAACACTTGGATTTCACAACAGTACGTTTTTATTAGCGAGCTGGCATGTACATTTTACGGGGTTTGATTAAAACTTCATTTATAGATTCTTATAGTAAATTCAATCAGGTTTAAAATAAAAAAAGTAATGTTGTATCGGACAAAAAGTTTCAGAGTTATAGCCAAAAGAGTACGACAAACGAGTTTTCGCGGAGCTGTGGAACTGACGGCAAGTTGGCCAATTTCTCCATTTTTCCTAATAACGTAAAATTGCGAAAAAAGGTCCGATTTTGGATTTCTTTTTTTCATGACGTAGGTACTAGTTCCAGCTACAATTAATATTTGAAGACTTTCTTCGAAAGAAGCTTCGTTATCTTGTTATAGATTAAAGAACAAAAATGACTTTTTTTTTGGCGGTTTTTTGCGATTTTGAATATGAAGCCGATGGTTGCCGTGGTAGCAAACTTCAGATTCGGATTCAGCACCCCAAGAAACATAAAGATCCATTGAGAATAAAAGTTCCGCAGTTTTTTCTTCTGCAAACCCTTATTTTACTGGACTAATGAGAAAAAATCAAAACGAGATTGTGCAACAATGAAGACTGAATATTTTACAATCAGGAAACTATCCCTTCTACCACAGTAGAAAATTACTAGTGGTAAATAGAGGAGTATTTCGAGGCATAGATAAAACCAATTTTCCGAGAAGCTAGCCGGAAGTGAGAGTGAGAGAGGGAGAGAGGGAGAGAGAGAGAGAGAGAGAGAGAGAGAGAGAGAGAGAGAGAGAGAGAGAGAGAGAGAGAGAGAGAGAGAGAGAGAGAGAGAGAGAGAGAGAGAGAGAGAGAGAGAGAGAGAGAGAGAGAGAGAGAGAGAGAGAGAGAGAGAGAGTGAGAGAGAGAATACAAGTCGGGTGTTGTACAAAATACAACGAAGCGAACGGTGAAAGGTTAATAAAATATTTAAAAAATAAAATAATAGAAAAAAAATAAAGGAAAAAAAATAAGCAAAATTAGTTAAACACATTCATCGTTCTAAGATAAAAGAAAAACTAATGTAAAACCTATCTTTGACAAAAAAATAATAATATATATTAAGTAAAAGTATATATTAACTCCCCTCCCCTCCCAACATAATCCAGAAAAATACAATTTCCTATTTTTTAGAAATAAACTACAATGTTTGATTAATTTCTTAATACGATAAATCGCCATAAAATTGTTTATATCAAATAACACTTATGATGATGTCCACTTATTCATTTCACACAATTAAAAACTTAATCAGAACTTTAAAAAACTAGCAAAAAGTATAACCTTGTGACACCTGTTTATGCAAATGTATTGCTTATGCTAATTGTATCATATTTCACTTCAATTTCCAAAAAATGTCTGGAAGCCAGCGATGTGTGGTAAATAGCACTCCCGCAACAACCTCGATTAATAAATTAATTCAATGTCCTTTGACACCTGCTTATGCAAATGTATTACTAAGGCTGGTTTTATCATACTTCACTTTTTTAATTTCTGTTTTGGTTTTTGCAGGCGAAAGAATTTAATGCATTGCTCTACCAGATCATGCTAGATGACAAGACCAACGACGTTGCTACAAACGTTAGTTGACATTGTTTAGTTGATATAAGAAAAAAATAAAACAAACAATATAATTTAAAGAGTAGTAAGGTTTCAAATTAATTACTTTTTTGTTTCTTTGGCAAAAAAAAAAAGCAGCTAAAATCGTACATGTTTCAGAAAAAGGTGCAGCTCCACATCGCCATGAAGAGGGAAGTTCAGTTCACAGCCTGCGGTTTCTTCTCTGTCGATTACACTTTGGTCCATTCAGTAAGTGTCGACAAACCGTTAAGGAAAACTGGTTACACAATTTGATGCCATATTATTATTATATCTTCTCTCCTTCCATTTTCTACATAGATGTGGATATCTTATGGTCATATTGCTATCCTGTTCCATAGCTTGGGGGTTTATTCAATAATTTATCTCTATCAATATCAGATATAGTCCCTGATGACTCAATAGCCCCAACTACTGAAAACAAAAAAAAACCTTTACCACAACAACCCAAGAAGGGTCTTGAGTTCACTACTTGGGTAAGAATGTACTGTTACTGGGCCATCGGTTATGAAAGAAGGATAGTGGAAATCACGCTCCCTCGCAAGGTTTTTTCCCCCAGTTAAGAGTAACCATTACATGCTAATAACATTATAGGTTATTAATCTAGGGTATTATGGTATGAGTCGGTGTCGTGGGGTTCATCTTTGCCATATGTTTTTGATTATATCTTAGTCGGCTCCTTCATCTCCGCGCTGCTCCAAAAGAGAGATCCTTATTCGCCAAAGCAAATCTTAAACAGGCCCTCCTCCCTTCCATCTACCATAACATTGCATTTCTTCCTTTGAATAGATTATTTCTTTGTATAGGAACTTTTACGCCAGGTCTCTTCGGTCAGGGATCTAAAGGCCCGTTTACACTGTCGGAGCATTCGTCTCAAACAAGGGTGACGAACGATCATAAGTTCGAGGCTCAGGCAGCGTAAACAGTCACCGCGAGCCGAATAAGGCCCAAGCGAATGCTTGTTCGTTTTCGGCCCTGAAGTGCCGCACACATTTTAGCTTTCCATATAAAATAATTATATATTTACCATGTATCCACAATGCATTGCAAGATTCGTCTTCAAATTGGTATGGCATTACCACCGCTGAGTGCACCTTGCTGGCCGGTTCGTGGAATGGGCAAGGAAGACCTGTTGAAACTATGCTCTACAAAGGAGTATGCAGGTTCGAAAAAGGAAACCTAGGTTGAGAGAGGAAGGAGTACTTGAATTTTAAAATATTGTAGATATTGGACGGACCATTATTACTAAATGTCGTCCTCCATCGAAGTCCTATACTGGCCTGGGTGGGAAGGTCAAGATTCATTTCGTGTTTTTATAAGTATTTAAAATGTTTTTGTATTAGACTAGGCCTTTCCTGCTGAGCTTCAATATAATGACATATCAGCGAATCAGGTCAGGAGAAAAATTTGGTTTTGAGAACAACATAAATGATTTTGAGAAGATTAAGGTATAAAAACCAATTTTTAAAAAATTAAAAATAAAATATCAAAACCTGTATTTCTATGGTGGAACGCTCCCCAGTCCCTTTCCAGAAGTTGACAAAGACAAGCCCTGCAGAAGAAGGAGGCCGACCTTACCTCTATCGGAAGCCCGTTGAGCTATCTTGCCGCCGCCACCACGTGAAATGGATTTCTCATATATTCAGTCCTGCAGGTCGACAACTGGGAAACGCCCTGCATCCTCTTGCTTCTAATTTCGATTAAACTTTTGCGCACTTCTTCAGAGACTCCTCATTCCACCAATCTTCTGGCATGACACATTAAGTTTAGCGTCCGTTAGTCCGCCATACGCAACAAGCACAAATCTTTTATAAATGGCGTGATGTGGTCATCTGTTATAGCTCTGAGGATAAATTGGATCCTGGAATTATTGTTTTCTGAATTTTCGCATTTTCAAAAACAGATGTGTCTATGTAGACCAATTGTCCAGTCAATAGGGAATCACTCCCATGTTAAATTTACAAATAATAAGGGCTGGTAGCAACCCGCACAGAGTTGTTGAGGGCGATGAAAGAAGTATTTCTGTCAAAAGTGCCCCGAAGATTTGGTGAGTTTTTTAGAGTTAGGGGAACGAGAACATGGCCAAAAGCAGTTTTTTTCAATTTATAAGCAAATATAACGCGGCTTTTCATAAAATGTTGTATATAAAAGTTGTAGATAATAAAAATATCTACAATTTAAGCCATTGATCGTTCGATTCTGATGATTGGTTGTCGTAAAAAGTGCAAAAAAACCCTCTAAAATGTCCCTTTTTTGCATAAGAATTATTATAAACAAAAAGGGCCTTTTCAATACTTTTTATTGATGAAAAAGGAAGCTCTTTAAACCCAAAGAAAAATAGGATCTACCCCGTCCTCCTATCTTTATTATTTACTGAGATATACCTTTTGTTTATCTCGATATCGATATTTTCAATGGAAAACGGGCCGTTCGTGATTCACATTTTGAACTTAGGATGACCGGGATATTATTCTTAAGGGCTTATATTTTCATTATGAATTGCTAAAAAATCGATTTCTTTGAAAAAACATGCAATAAAATCGACTTGAAAAAGCGCCCGTATTACAGCTATAAACAATTGAAGCTAGAGCGTCCGGTATTGAACCGATTTTGTTATAAATATAATAAATTAAAAGCTTACCTCTCAACGATTGATTTGAGCTATTCAAAGTGTAGCTACCATAAATAACAGCCGAGTTACGATTTTTTTTTTTAAAAAAAAAATCACTACGTCATTGTTATGGCTAATTAAAAAAAATCAATCTCCAAATAGTACAAAAGGGTGGATGGGCTTTCGGGAAACTTACTCGACAAGTTTTCAGTATCATGTGTCCAAAATTATTCCTTTAAAATTTGCGAATAATCCTCCTAGCCAGTACGATACAATTTTCACAGTGTTGATTGAAGCGTCAGCACGAGCCCGAGCTCTTAAACAATCTACTGCTTTCGTGACCTTTGATCAGCCTCTTTACTGGAAAGCACGTGAATTGATAGCGTCGATTGATCCATTGAATGATCCACACGGGCTTCAATCTGTAATTGTACGGTTAGGAGGATTTCACACTTTGATGTCATTGCTTTCTAGTATTTAATATTTGATGGACGGCAGTGGCTTAACAGAAGCTTTCACAACTATATTTGCAGCAAACTCTGTCGAAAAAATTCTTTCTGGCCATGCATTTCCACGTGCGATTCGAGGACATATTTTAAATTTTGTTGCTATATGCAAACGAATATTAGAAAAATGTTCTTTTACCGACGATGAACAAAGTTATCTGGATAATTTGATGAACTCCGATGAATTCAATGAAGAAGATATCAGTAACGATGTTAATTTCTTACAAATTTCTTCTAAATTTCAAAGCCAGTTTACAACATTCAAATCGAATGGACCTACTGCTCAGTTGTTTCTCCAGTATCTACATTGCATTTTCATTGTCTTAAATTTCTATCACGCGGAGAGATCTGGAGATTGCAAAAAGAAATGACGTAGTGATTTTTTTAAAAAAAAAAAATCGTAACTCGGCTGTTATTTATGGTAGCTACACTTTGAATAGCTCAAATCAATCGTTGAGAGGTAAGCTTTTAATTTATTATATTTATAACAAAATCGGTTCAATACCGGACGCTCTAGCTTCAATTGTTTATAGCTGTAATACGGGCGCTTTTTCAAGTCGATTTTATTGCATGTTTTTTCAAAGAAATCGATTTTTTATCCCGGTCATCCGAAGTTCAAAATGTGAATCACGAACGGCCCGTTTTGCATTGAAAATATCGATATCGAGATAAACAAAAGGTATATCTCAGTAAATAATAAAGATAGGAGGACGGCGTAAATCCTATTTTTCTTTGGGTTTAAAGAGCTTCCTTTTTCATCAATAAAAAGTATTGAAAAGGCCCTTTTTGTTTATAATAATTCTTATGCAAAAAAGGGACATTTTAGAGGGTTTTTTGCACTTTTTACGACAACCAATCATCAGAATCGAACGATCAATGGCTTAAATTGTAGATATTTTTATTATCTACAACTTATATATATACAACATTTTATGAAAAGCCGCGTTATATTTGCTTATAAATTGAAAAAAAAAAAAAAAACTGCTTTTGGCCATGTTCTCGTGCCCCTAACTCTAAAAAAACTCACCAAATCTTCGGGGCACTTTTGACAGAAATACTTCTTTCATCGCCCTCAACAACTCTGTGCGGGTTGCTACCAGCCCTTATTATTAGGAGAGAATTTTTCCTATTGACTGGACTACAAGTCACAATACCAAGCAAGAGGTATGATAAGGGAAGAAACAATCCTCTTCCGAACCTCAGCTGATAGAAATCTTTTTCATTTCGAAATGGAGAAAGAGAGGGAGTGTGAGAAGGAGAGAGAGACAGGGAGAAGGAGAAAAAGATGGAATGTGATAACAGTTGAATAGGAGGAGAAGCAGGTTTACTTTTTTAAAATATGAAGGACGTTGAAATAAGAGGAGGAAATACATTCCTTTTCAATTTTTTGGATTACAGGATTTTGATCTTAACAAGGAATTTAGGCCATCACTCTGGCACTTTGTTTAAACATTTAAGCCGTTTGTTCAATATTGTATAGGTGATATTATTTTCCCCTATCATGGGGCTGCTAAACACTCAATACAAGCACCAACCCAATAAAACATTAGGCCTAACTGAGCTTTCCTATGACCTAATCATTACACAACTAAGGATATTTATTTTATTTTTTCAGATGATTGCAGCAGCGACAACCTACCTTGTGATCCTGATACAGTTTGGACAATCTTCAACACCGGCTAACTTTTTATCCGAAACTAGATATTATCCAAATAGTACCCTGCCTACTATGTTTTTAACAACCCCAATGTAGGCTTTGAAAGCATATAATTTTAAGTGAAACAATTCCAAATGTTTCAGATGTACTGGTTATTTTACTTGTTTGTTCGCAATGAACACATAACTGCTTCGTTAATTAGGGCGATATTTTGTCGCTTAGCAGAGTGAACAGTTTAACAGATCTGAATAAACAATACAGTAGCCAATTAAGACGACTTTTTAGCGGTATTTATTTTATTTTAATTTTTTTTTTCGATTAACTTATGTTGAGAATAATACTAAATACCCCAGTCAATGAAGTCCTGAAATAGGGTGTAGAGTGCGTTTTCTGTAATCCAAGGTTTTTCTTCGGAAACATGTTCAGGGTAGTTAGAAAGTAAACATACTAAAAGTCCTGGAGTTTTTGGGCCTGGGAACAGGAAAAGGGGGGGGGGCGCGAAAGGTCTCTCTTTTTGTTATTGCACTCATATCCTGAAAACAGTCCGTCGTATGAAAAACATAACTATTTTTAAAATTAATGTTAATTAAAGTCTCTACAACTTTTCTTATACGCACATTTTTCATATTCTGTACCGTTTCCGAGATATACGCTCGGAAAATGTGAACTTTTTCGAAAAACAATGTTCACATTTTCTGTTAACCTCACTTTTTCTGTTAAACTTCCCTCCATATCTTCTAAAACATTCATCCTACGACAAAAGTATTCATAAGTAATATTGCATAAAATTAAATTTACTTCAAAATACACATATATATGTCATTTATCTTCAACCTCTCGAAAGTTACATACATTTTAACTTTTTTTAGTAAAACATAATAAACGACCTTCACATTTGTCAAACGTATAACTCGGAAACGGTACAAAATATGAAAAAAACGTATGAAATAAAAAACTATTCTAAGCCAGAATATAGATATAATGCGTATGTACGAATACAATAACTTGTTTTAACTTTTACAGTCATATTAAGACCGGAATGGAACGCCACTAGCAAAAGTATTTTATTTTTTTATTACCTGTGATTCAGTTTTCTGTAGGAGATAAATTTTCAAGTTGAATAGCTAAATCCTGCTGACCGGCTACACCCTTATGTACTTAATGATTATTCGAAATAAACCAAGTTCGGAAATAACAGGGGTTTAAAACGAGACCTTTTTCATTCAACCGATATAGCTCCTACACGGTAGGTCCTTACGACAAATGCTATATAAAAAAAATATTTACCACTTAATTTTTGATACCTTAAATAAATTAACTATTTAATCGTTGATAACTGTAAGCGAATTTTCGATCCGAGCGACACCAACAGATGTATATTATGTCAAAAAAAGAGCCTGCACTTAAAAATAAAAATTTTAAACGTGACTTTTTTATTCAAACCAATATAGATCCTAAATGGCATGGCCTAGCGACAAATGTTATATGAAAAAAAAATTCTCCATTTAATTTTTTTAAGCAGAATGTCAAATTTTCGGTCCGACCAATTACGCGTAACTCCCTAGCATTCCCCAAAAACATATCGCTTTTGACCAACTAGGTCACGCGTAAATCATGTTCCACGTTAAAAAAAAAATTTAGAGCATTTTACGAATTCCTATTTAAGAAGATAAATATTCCAAAGGTTCTGCCTTTCATTTATTAACTAAAAAGTCGTTAAAGTTCTTAGAAGTTTTCACTAAATAGGAAAGCACTCACATCTCTTTGGATGTTTTTTAATAGTGCATTAGGCCACGAAGACTAATATGAGCTAGTAATAAATAGTTTCACAGCAGTTAGCTAACGAACTAGTACTTAAGCATTGGCATTTTGAAATTGTTATTATAATTCTTCATCCTTAAGATCTTGACGTTTGGTTTGCCAGTAGAATGGTTAATATTTTAAGAGAATTGTTTTAGATACTGCACTAAGCACTGCTTACCAAGTATTTAAAAAATAGCTCTATACTTAGAGATGAAGATCATTTTTTGTCATGTTGAATAAAATTATAATAATTACTACTATTGCGAATATCAGCGGTATCGAATCATGGATTCCCGGGCACGATTCTTTTCTGAAGAATTAGCAGAATCCAGAATCGATACATATATTATAAGAAATATAATCTAATAAAAACAATATACCCAAATCAAAGCTTCATTTTTAAATTTCATGAAAAAAAATACTGATTTCATAAAAAGTAGCTTACTATATATTGTAGTGATTGGTGTCTGTCAACTTCCTTATTTCAATAAAAGCAGGAATTCTATAAACAAGTGGTTTGGTTTTCTTATTCTAGGCACGGTTGAAAAAAATAAAGCTCTACAATAGTTCACAGAGTGACATTTGAAATTCGTCCACCCATAATTGGAAAAATATAAATGTTTTTTAAATTGTAGAAAATTAGTCTATTATAAAATTGATATAAGACACGGTGATTATAATTCAGTTATTATTGTATTAAATTCAATAAACACGAATTGCATTGAAATAAGTATTTCATTAATAACCTTTCTATATACATAAGAAATATATATTTTATTTACACATTATTCATATTTTGCCAACGACAGATATAAAAAAGAATCACTGGAGTATGGAGCTCGATGGTAGAGAAGGATCAATACACATAGGAATAATGAATTTTATTGCGACGTCTATTGGATTTTTTTTTTATTTCAACAGTAATTTCAGATATTTAACAATAAAAAGTAATAAAAAGTAATAAGAAGTTTCAAAAAGTTAAAAAAAAAATTCAAAACTCCAAAGATCTGATTCACAGGTAATGCATGTTAATTTTAAAAATGTAAAAACAGATATGTTGAAACACGCCATGAGGCAGTTCTTGAAGACATCGGTTCCAAGAGTAAACTGTATTGTATAACTACACATGTGTGTGTGTTCACTGTACATTCTAAAACATTTTGTTTTCTATCGAAATTTTCAAATCAGAGAAAGGAATTAAGAAAATTGGGATTAAATCCCGCATTTCAAATAGAAAACTATTTTCATCCTCTTTCTCTTCAACTGAGGATAAAATAGATAGATCTTTTCACAAATCAGACTGCACGAAACAAAATGTAATGACTGTGAAGATGAATACGCGGGAAAAACTGGACAGACACAATTTCAAAGATTAAAGAGACATATAAGGGAACAATAAGAGGCATGATTCGTATTTTGTTATACATTTAAATTTAGCAAATACTCGGGAGTAACTATTTCAACTCTATAAACAATTCAGGAAATTCAATAATTCATTCCAATAGGCAGTTAAAACAAGCAATCCTTAAGAAGGTACCTAGGCAAACGTTCTAACAACATACTACTAGAATAATATTTTGCTAATAAGACATCCAAAAGTTATTGATTCTGCTTGAAACTAAATTTATTGAAACAAAAATAATATATAAGTTAATTATCCGAAAAGTTGATTAACTTTAATGTATAAAAAGTTAATAACTTATGCAGTTTAGTTTAGTAAATTTTATTATGTATTTGCTTTTATCAATCATGTTTTGTTTTCTTATTTTTATTATCTTTCCTACTGTTAAAATTAATTCATTTGAAATTATATCCATTTTAGCTAAGCTCACTATGTAGTGTAAATTGTTTTTTTACCAAAACATGTAATAATATTTAATGTGTGCAATTGTTAACTGTTAAAACTTTTGAATAAAACTATTATTATATTACATAATACTCGGGAGTGAAACTAATACTTAAAATATGAGGTAGTCTGAAACTAAATTTTAGGAACAACGAATCATTAGGAACAATTAAATTGTTAAAAAACCAAATCATTTCTGAAATTATGTTTTTAAATATACTAAAAATATTTTGAAAATTAAATAGAACGAGGAACTGTTTTGTAACATTAAAAACATCTTTAATTGAAGGCTCATTTTTGGCAGAAGAGTTTTCCATATTATAATCATTTTTTAAGTTTTTTCTATCCATAAGTCTTAATATTGGCGAAACCATCTCCCGTTTGTTTTATGACGGAGACCCATTACCATATACTCTATTGTGCGCCGAATCATAGAAAAGGTTCTGGACCAGGAACTGAGAAAGCAGGTCACCTTCCATAGGAATCAGAGAGGTTTTATTAGGGGCCTTCCGGGAGCACACGTAAGCGCAAGAATCATTGACGCAGTCAAAAAAGACGCAAAAAATAAGAAAAATGACTGTGCGGTGGTCTTTCTTGACGTTGTTGGCGCTTTTGACAACATTGGGCACGATCACATTGTTAGATCGTTAGAAGCAAGAGGTGTTTCACTGGACCTGAGAAACGTTAGCGCTGCACTCCTATCCACAAACAAAATTAAAGTAACTGTTGGAGCTCACTCTAGTAGCCAGATCAATGTACTGCGAGGAGTTCCCCAAGGCGGCCAGCTCTCTCCCTCACTGTTTAACTTAGCTATCGATCATCTGTACCAAGACCTTTGTGATCATGATTTCTCAAGACACTACGGGTACAAGCTGAGAGAGGACCAAGACTGTGTGGTCCTCACAGGATTTGCAGATGATCAGGCGGTCTCTGCACGTAATAAGTATGCGGCAGAGAGAATTATAGGCCCCTTGTACTTGGACTTCCCAGTTATATGAAATTTAGAAAAACTCAAAATACCGTGTTTACCCCAATATTACACGGCAAGAGATAGGCAGGTAGAGAAAAGGTCCCTTGGTCCTACCAAACAAAGGATGTGAATTCCCGGACCACCCATGGGGAGCTATGAAGGGGTGATTTTATTGCCTATCACGCGAATATTATTTTGTTAAATAAAAACCTATAGGTTTGATGCATAGCAATATATATATATATATATATTGCTATGCATCAAACCTATAGGTTTTTATTTAACAAAATAATATTCGCGTGATACGCAATAAAATCACCCCTTCATAGCTCCCCATGGGTGGTCCGGGAATTCACATCCTTTGTTTGGTAGGACCAAGGGACCTTTTCTCTACCTGCCTATCTCTTGCCGTGTAATATTGGGGTAAACACGGTATTTTGAGTTTTTCTAAATTTCATATAACTGGGAAGTCCAAGTACAAGGGGCGGGACCTATAATTTAACAAAGGCCGAAAAAATATTTTCGAGATCAATCAGTCTCAAGTTATGTAAGGTGGATAAATAAATGCTTTTTAACAAAAAGCGTTTATTAAAATGTACAGAATTACAGGGTTACATCGTATATGACTGAAAATGGACGAAGAACAATCTGTAAGAGGCTACTAAACTATTTATACAATAAGAATTCATCGTCAGCACTTCCTCATTAGGTCAGTGACTACAGATGGCCTTCCTGTTTAGATTTCATAAGTCGTTTGCATAACTCACCCCTCCCTGAGATGAAGACGTCCTCGGCGTAGTAAGCAGGAGTTGGCGTGGTTTCTGGCTGTTTACATTTTAAAGTACAAAATGCTATAATGGTGAATCTATTATTGTACAATATATATATATATATATATATATATATATATATATATATATAAATGAAGGCAACTATAACTATTAGCAATACTGAATAAATAATTGAAACATGATCTACAATATTTTCGTCTATTATTTCTAATGGTTCTATATTAATATTGGCTTTATGAATTTCATCAAAAGAATAGTTAACATAATTTTAATTACATAATTAATCTGAGGGCAACAAAATTTTACATTGTAAAGGGGTACATTTTTTTTTTTTTTTCTTCGAATATAATAATAAAGTTAACCTAGGGTGTACAACAAATGTTTATGTTTAAAATTAATACTGATACTGAATATTAAGAACTAATAACTATAGATTATACTTAAGAACTAGGGGTATATATATTTTACAAAAGGTTGGGGATTACTTATAGCTAAAGTTTTACAACTTTATAATTCCTTATCTTCTAAAAGTTCAATTTTACATTTATTATCTATTCTAGAGTTATTTATACAATTATAATTGAATGAATGAATGAAAAATTACTGTTTTTAGAAAATACATTTTTCAATTACAGGGGGTTTTGGCCCTTAATAGAAATAATAGTTAATAAACATAATAATTTAATTTAAACAAATTAATAGTAAAACATAATTAATAGTGTCTTGTTATCTTAATAAACATCATCAACATACTTCGTAAACATAATTATTAGTACTTAATAAACACAATTGATAGTGTTTTGTTATCTTAATAAACATAATCAACATACGTTGTAAACATAATTAATAGTACTTTGTTAGGGTAAAAGAAAAACAAATAAAAATAAAACATTATTGACGTTTTTTTGCCTATATATGAATTTGCACTAGAAATATTATAAAGAAACATATTAGAAATATGAATAAACACAAAGATATAAACATATGAATCGACACAAACAAACATTTTTACAACTACTAATATAAAAAAAAAAAGAAGCAAATAAAGAATAAACAGTGAGCGGTCAGTTACAGGCATTAATAGATCTGTTGCTTAAATCCCGATTGTTTACTCACAGAGTATTTACTACAGCTGTCTTGTCACGAGAAGTCAGTGTCACTCTGTTCTCGCCTCTTGGAGGATGCTTCCACCTATTCTCCTGCCAAAAGATGTTTTCTCGATGTTCTTTCTTGTTAATGAGTTTTGAGGGAATGTCTTGCTTGTATAAGAAATGGAATGAGTGCTTTTCTTTTTATCTCTCATTGCCTTGCTGAAATCCTGAGAAATTTTTGTTGTACTTCCTTTCAATAAGAAACTTGATTTCAAGATTTTCTGTTTGATTTTTAGAGTCTTAAATTTTACAAATATTGATTTGTTGTTTTTTAAAAAATTATTGAAAATTAAGATGCAATCACCAGTGAACAACTCCTCATATCTTAATACCATGGAAGGAAATACAAGAGAGGTAACAAATTAATTAGCCTTTGTTTCAAAGGTGGGAGAGGATAAAGGAATTTGGACAAAATATGAAATAAAATGAAATAGTCTTTATGAAGGAAACAGTGTATTCTGCCTAATTGCCGTAAGACTTCTGTATGTTAGGATATTAGTTTAATATTAAGTTTAATATTAAAGATGACATGATCTTCGGAAAATGAGAAAATACTTAAGTGAATAATGTTGAGTTTACAGAATTCAAGGCTAGTGTCTATATCGTTAATTTTATTATACAGTAGCATAAGGTTCCTGAACAAAAATGAGTATTGTTGGTTTATTTCTACAGAATCGGAGTCTATTCTATTTAAGAGATTTTGGAAATATTGTTTTATTTTCTCATTATTAACTTGAATAATCCTTATATCACTATTAAATTCGTTAATTAAATTTTTTTTTATTTATTGATATTTGGTTATTTATGTGATGTTCTAAAGAAAGTTCATTCGATTGAACTTTGCTTAGAATTTCATCATATTTAGCCTTGTCATCAGCATCCATATTTCTAGTTAGCCAAGAAATAGCTGAGCCTAGACCATTGATTAAACCTCTACTCGGAATTTGTTCAGGCTGAGATGTTCGAATTTCGACTGGGTGTATTTTGTCTTGAAATATTTGGGTTTTTTTTTTTTTATTGTATGTCGTTTTAAGGTAGGGTTCATCAGAAATTGGGGGTTCAGGTTCACGATTTTCATTGAGTCTGTCAGTGCGTTCTTGTTTCTCCTTGTCTATTTCATTTTTAATGACCTTATGGATGATCTGTAATTCCTTTAAATAGTTATTAGCTAGTTCTTCTGTTACGAAGGCGTCTTTTAATTCTTCTGAATATGGACTTTGAAAACTACCAAAGGTGATTTCCATTGGAGTCAGTTTTAAGTTTGAACAGATTGAATTATTAAATGCTATAAGAGCGAGTTTCATGCTCTCTTCTAGAGATATGTTTTTATTCTCTAGCTGTATAGCATTCAACAATTCGATAAGTGTTGAATGTGATCTTTCCAACAGACCTTGTGAGTCAGAGTGACCAGGGATAACGTAGTATGGCTCTATTTCATATAATTTTAAAAAGTTTTGCAGGCTATTATTATTGAATTCTCTACCATTGTCCATCTGCGCTATTTTTGGCAGTGGAAAAAGAGCAAAATAACTACTTAATGCGCTTTGAATTTCTATCTGGTTGAGACTTTTAAGGGGATATGCAATTAATTTTTTTGAAAATGAATCGATAAGGGTTAAAAATTTGTTATTATTATAAAAGAAAATATCAAGATGAATTTTTTCAAACGGTTTTTTAGGGGTAGGAACTACTTTATATTCTACTTTAACAGGATTTCTTTCGTATTTGACTTGCTGGCAACTGGGACATTTATTAATGTAATCAGTAATATCCCTGAACATACTGGGCCAATAATATCTTCTCCGAATGTGTCCATAAGATTCAGTAATACCTCTATGATAAGTTTTACCGGCGTGGTAATTTGAAATTGTTTCTTTTTGTTCTGTTGGGGTAGTAATATCTAAATTAAGTTTTTTTATATTCTTTTAATTTAATATTATGAAAATCATTTCTTATTATTTTAATGAAATTTTCTAACATAGTTTTATATTTACTTTCTAATATTCCTTCCTTTCTACAAAATATTCCATAAGTTGTTTGAAGTTTGAGGAATTGGATACAATACGTTTTCATTTGAATAATGTTACTCGGATTAAAAAAAAAAATGTGATCCGATTTTTACTAAAGATTTTTTTGTAATAACTATATAATAATAAATTTATAATTTTACTAATAATATAATTTTTGTAATATAAAACTAATAATAATATTTTTATTTTTAAATAATATTGAATTTATAACTTTCTAATAAACATAATAATTTTATGTTATAATAAATTAGTACTACTTAGTATATTTTTATTATTTCAGGAAATAGCGAAAATATATTTATTATATTATTTTTTTCTCCTCCTAATTCATATGGCTAGTGCGTAATATTTTTTTTTTGGAATTTCCTTTACTATCTCGGCAAGTCCCAGTGACAACAACAGGTCACTGGACTAGCTGAGTAGATGCATTTCCTTTGCTATCTCGGCAAAGTCACTGGGACAAAAGGTCACTGGACTTGCTGAGTTGGTAAATTCCACTTAATTTACGTCTATAAACTGAGGATGAATAGTCATCAGTTCTTTGGCGTAAGCTACACATCGAGCTTTATCATTTTCTATATCTACTAATTTTATTTTTATTTTTATATTATTGTACTTTTATTTTTATTCATCAATAAAAATCTTATTTTCTATATTAAGGGGTTTTATTATTATTCCTGACCTGCTATTGGGGATCGACCTAATAGGAACAGGTTTAATATAATACCTTGGTTTTAAAGTTATCTTATTACTTGTATCTAAATTTTTATTCCTCGTAATTAATAAATTCTTCTTATCATTAGTTTTTAAATTTTATTTTATTTTTCTTCTTTATTCATATGATCCGTTCTAATTAACTTATGAATATATCTCTTTATTGAACTGGTTTCCTCGGGACAACAGGTCACGATTCCACCTGGTTCAATAATTTCATCTATCTCTAATAGATAGACGATACTTGTACATTTATTATTATTTATAATAATCAATCCCGTCTTTAATTCTTTATTTATCATTATCAAAACTATCACTTCAATATCTAATAAATAACATAAAATGTTTAAAACGTATTATACAGGACCATTATCTGTCTAAACTTAAAAAATGAAAAACGTTTTTTTTTTAAATTTTCATTTTATCAACTTAATTCTTTTAATAAAATACCTTTTGATACAATATTAATAATCTTAAATTTATTTGATCCTTTCAATCATTTCTTTTTCAAATTTCACTAAATATTTTCAATTATAATACATATTTCTAACTTATCTCTATTTCGTATTTACATATTTACTTTACTAGAATGGTTTTTTCTTCATTAAGATCATTATAACAATTTATATATTCTATTATATAATTATTTATATATAATAAGGAGTCTAGTTATCAATTACCTTATTATCAACACAATCTTTAATTTAATTTAATTAGTTCAAAGCCCAATAAGTTATTTATAATTTATAGCTTGTTAATTAAAAACTATAAGAATGATATTAATATTTACACCTTGGATCATTATTATTAAAATCCCACACGTTTGGGGTTAATACAGAAGATCTCATGTCTTCTAAAAATAGAGGGTTTCTTCCCTTATTCAAAAATAAACGATTATTTAAGTGATCCAATGGTTAGTTGTTTTCTTGGGGATTTTTTTTTTTTTTTTTTTTTTTTTTTTTTTTTTTTTTTTTTTTTTTTTTTTTTTTTTTTTTTTTTTTTTTTCAAAAAGCAAGGTCAAATATTTATAAACATAATGGCATTCAATCAAATAAACAAAAATGCTTCTCACGCTGTTTTGTCTTTTTCTTTTCCCTTTTTTATTTTTTTATTTTATTTTTTTTTTTAATGAATTTTATATACTATCAGAAACTTTTGTGCGGTATTTTCTTGTTCAAAATCTAGTTTGTAATTAAATTATTAAATTGAGGCTGTACATTATATTGTTGTTGGTTTTCGTTATTGGGTTCTAAGTAAGTCACTTCGTAAGGAGGTTTTGAGTTGCATTGGCGTTCTGGTTGTATGCTTTTCATTGAGACAGTATTTTGTGAATTCCATTTTGGGGAATTTTGTTGAAAATGAGGTCTCTGGTTAAATCTTGGTTGAAATTGGGGCTTATATTGATTAAAATTATTAAATGGTCTTGACTGAAACGCAGGATGCCGATTTCGAGGTGCTCTTGCTGTTGCTTATAATTAGGTTTAAAATTTGGAATTTGAAAATTGGGTTTGAATTTTGGTACATCAAGATTGTTCATGACCTCTATACTACTGGTATATTTTAAATGTTTGGAACGTGCTTCATTCGAATTTCGGATTTGTAGTACCTGTAAGTGGGATCCTAAAGTAGGGTGAACACCGTGTATAAAAGTATGGACTAGGGTCGTGTCTAATTGAATTAATAATTGGTTTAAAAGATCAGCGTTAATTCCATCTAATTTATATCGAGTTACAATCATAGTTCGTTTTTTCATCTAATTTATTTAAGAATTCGATAGGATGTTCGCGGCTTTGTGATTTCATGAGGTATAGGTTTGGAAATAGGCGTTTTGGATAATAATAATTGGGAAGGTTTTAAATAAAATATGGTATTAGATTTACGGAGTGTACTCACGGGAAATTGATCTTGTAGTTTCTCCGGGTTCTCGTCCGATGAAGATGATGAATTTCTTCTTGTCCTGTATTCTGTCTTGGGGTCCAGCTTATCTTCTCCGGTATCAGGGCTTCACCAGTAAAGGATGAAATACAAAGTTCTTCAGGTGTGAGAGGGCACGAAAAAGTCAAATGGACTGATTCCTGGAGAACTTCTGATGATCCCTATTTTAGCGCCAGTTATGTAAGGTGGATAAATAAATGCTTTTTAACAAAAAGCGTTTATTAAAATGTACAGAATTACAGGGTTACATCGTATATGACTGAAAATGGACGAAGAACAATCTGTAAGAGGCTACTAGACTATTTATACAATAAGAATTCGTCGTCATTACTTCCTCATTAGGTCAGTGACTACAGATGGCCTTCCTGTTTAGATTTCATAAGTCGTTTGCATAACTTCAGTCAGTCTTTGGTCTGGGTTTGTTCCTTGAGGTCTTCGGAGCTTGAGAGCTCCCGGCTTGCCGCCATTAAGCCGATTCATAGCATCACCCTCGTATTAAGAAGTTAAGTCTAGGTTAAGTTATTTGTTACCATATAAGTTTTAAACCTAAGTTATGATTCTTATTTCTGACTGTAATTTTATGTGTTATCGAATGTGTTATTATCGAATTTATTTATTTGCATGCCACTCATTAATTAATATATTTTGATTACTCATATTTTAATTAACACATATTAATTATCGACCCCACGATCACCTTGTGGAGAAGACTCAATTAAATGAATTAATTATTTAAAATACTTATTTATGATTTGTCAGGAGATTAAGTCCTGGCTGGCATCCCTATATTTAGATTAATGCTGATCCAGACTCACACACAGACGGACATAGCAATATATACATTTGATGGAACGAGAGGTAAAGGTAATATTGATTTGACCTAAAACTATATCTTATACTGCGCGCTTAATTCATGACTGGAAAATACTTGATGACATCAACTTCTCGGATCACAATTCAATTTTCATCAAAATCTCTACAAAACCCAACGATAACTCACGAATTCATAAAAAAAATGAATCATGGCTAAAATTTTACATAACTAAAACCTCAGATTGGGAAAAATTCGAAAAACATCTGGACATACAACTTTTAAAACAGTTTTTAATCACCGAGACTAACCTGACTGCATTACAAATAGAATAAATCATTGAAACAATTTTTTCTTACGATATAGACAGAACAGTAAATTGTTTAATCAAATCAAATCTATTATTAAAGCTTGCAATTTAACTTTCAAAGTTTCTAATCCACAATCACAAAAAAAAATATATCGATCAGTCCCATGGTGGAACAACCGACTTACAGAACTACGAAAGGCAACTAATAAACTCCGAAACGTATACCAAAAGACTAAAAACAACAACGCACTAAGACTGCTACGTAAAACAGAGTATTTAAACAGTAGACACAAATATCAAGCTTTGTTAAAAAAATCTAAATTAGATACCTGGAAGGAATACTGCTCAAATGAAAATAACCCTTGGAGTTCCATTTACAAATCTGCAGCGGGAAAAAATAAAACACAAGAGGCACTAAAAACAGTTAAAATCCAAGGAAACGAACTTACTTCAGACTTTAAAGAAACAGTTGACTATTTAATGGACTCGTTAATTTACCAAGACGACCCAAAAAGAGACACTAAGGAACAATGCGAAATCCGTAACAGGTTGAATATGTCACCAAAGACTGGAGACGATGGTACATTAGAAAAATGGGAAATTTTAAACATTATAACACAATTAAACAGGAAAAAAACACCAGGACATGACAGAATCACAACAGACATACTACAACATGTGACCGCTCGTTATCCAAATTTGATATCGAACATTTACCAATTAATTTGGCTAAATGGAAGCATACCGAAAATATGGAAAAAGGGACTTATTAAAATTATACCTAAACAAGACTCAAACAAACTCAGACCGATAACTATTCTCCCTATAATGGCCAAAGTACTAGGCAAACTGATTAATACACGACTAACACATTTTTTAATGTCATCGGAAACCATACATGACCAACAATATGGATTCCTGCCACAAATAAGCACCATCGACGCACTTTATAAAATAACCAATCATATAGAATCTTCTCTGAAATCTAAATCCAACATTTTAATGCTTAAACTTGATATCTCGGGCGCGTTCGATAGTGCTTGGTGGCCTATAATCCTAGAAAATCTGAGACCATACAGATGCTCTAATGACATTTATCGATTAATTTCTAATTTCTTCAAAGACAGGTCTGTTGAATTTCAAACCAACTGTTATACAACCTCCAGGCAATTGACTATAGGTACTCCTCAAGGTTCCTGTCTCTCACCGACCTTGTGGAATATTCTGATTAACACCATTTTTGACATACAGATACCTAAAAATACACAAATCATCATTTACGCGGACGACATCATACTTCTAGTTACTAACAAATTATTTACAGAACTTCAACCTTCGACAAACCAGACACTAATATTTTTAAATAACTGAGCAAAAAGAAACAGACTTACTTTCAACTTAGATAAAACTAATTACATCATATTCACAAAAAAAAGAAAAATTCCGGAATTAAACATTCAATTAAGTTCAACCAAATTAAAAAAGACTCCTATATTGACTTTCTTAGGTTTGCACTTTGACAAGAACCTGAATTGGAATACGCATATTGAAGTAGCAACTTCCAAAAATTTAAAAACTATACACGCACTAACCAACGCAGCAAAAATGACCTGGGGTCTCGGCTCTAAAGCTCTAAGGGTTATTCACGATGGGGCCATATTGCCCAGACTTCTTTATGGTATTCCAGTATGGGAAGCAGCCGCCTTAAAACCGATTAATTTGAGAAAATTACAGAGAGTTCAAAGGCTGATTGCACTAAGAATTATCAAAGCTTATCATACTGTATCATATGATGCTGCATGTGTACTTGCAGGGCTGATACCCATTGAGTTTAAAATAACCGAGACATCAACAATTTATAAGATTAAAAAACAAGGACTATCTTTTAGAAATATTCAGGCTGACAACATTGAACTGGAACTGACACCAAAATTTTGGCTACATCCATCATCTCATGCAAAATTGGTACAATACTTAGACGAAATAGAACTAAACGATATGAACAGCACAGACATATACACAGACGGTAGCAAAACTGAGCAGAATACAGGCTGTGCCTTAATAACATCAGAGAAACAAGAAAAACGACACGACGAACAATATCGATTAGGACCAAACTGCTCAAACAATCAAGCAGAAAAAAAACAACAGAATTAATGGCCTTAACCTTTGTTCTGTATGTACTATTTTTTCGGCTCAAGGCTCTAAACACCATAATAGCAAAGTTAAAAATACCGTAAAAAAATTCTTTATAAAACCGGTACCACCTACCTTCTCATCTACATAGCCAACAGAAACGACTAAAACAATTAAGCTATTTCAAAATAAGAAATCCTCCGGCCACGATTATATGCCCACCATTGTCATCAAAAACATAAGTAAAAAAGATATTGGTTTTCTAACAAAAATTTACAACTGCATGGAACACAGCCAAAGTCATTTCCCTTAACCTAATTTTTAATTTAATTTTTCCCTCCTCCACAGCTCTAATACTATTGATATTAGATGAAAATTAATAGAAATTTGTTGCAAGTTCGTTTTGCTTTAATAATGTATAGAACATAAAATGTGCTTAAAGTAACAGTTTCCGAGTTATTTGATCAAACAGCTAAGAACGTCTGTGATAGACATAGATGGATGTTCTGTCAGAGAAAAGAATATGAATTCATCATACCGACCATTCACTCTTTCCCCTTATGGGTTTGATTGTATTTTTATAAACTCTTGATGTGAACGAGTTAGATTAAGACCGAACTGTGGTTTTTTAAAGAAAGTGAGTGTTTGAAAAGTTCTTGCGATACTCATTAGTTTTATCTTTATTCAAGTGTTGAACCAGGATTAATTGATAACCATATAGATCTGTTATAACCTATTGGTCTCTTATCTCAGTTAAAAAAAAATAATCGTTCAGAAATCCGAATATGAATGTAATGTTAGTCAAAAAGGGTACCGATCTAGGCACATCAAACTGAAGAGACATGGGTTATTTGACACTTCACTAGTTACGATGAATGTAAGTTCAATGATGGGAAGAGGCAAGATAATAGAAATTGCTAACAATCCTGAAAAACCTCGGATTAAATTGGCTGCGCTATAAATGAAATAACTGCTATTCAAGTGCGATGGAGTGGAATAGGATGAAATCATGAAAACGGTTTCTCAAAATATGAAAATTGCCCACATACCACGCAATTATTGTTCTAGGGGAATTAAAGCTAAAGGTAAGTGTTCACTTGAGACAAATCAATCTGGGGATTCATCACGAGACGACTCACCAATGGATAGGGGGCTGGGAGCAGTATCGGAGACAAGTTCGGACAGACCTCCGAGAGAGCACCGATCATAAATGGACATGCAAATAAAATTTTCAAATTCGGAAAAAAACTTTACTAACACACGTTTCGTGACCAGAACATCCAAAAAAGTGCATTGCGTGAGCCAACCGATATACCAACATTCTCAGCAACTTGGTTAAACAGTAATTCGACGATTCTTCATGACAATTTTCATCACTACTTCATAGTTATCACTGAATAAATATCTTAAATATCATCTCATTAAGTGGAACAAGCTCTTAACAATATAATTCAGCATATATATAATACACACACAGATTGAAATCTTATATAGAGAGGTTCAATAACAGTGAATTTTGAGGTAGAATAACTAAGATTGTAATTCTTCCATATTCATAACACAAATTCAATTATTTGATTGTTGAATTAAGTGTTTAGGTAGGGTCATTTAATCGTATTTAGATTTTTTAATTTTTATTTTGGATTTTCAGGCAAAAGAATTTAATGCATTGCTCTACCGGATCATGCTCAGGGGCGGATCGGGCCACCGGGATACCGGGAAATCGCCCGGTGGACCGGACAGGAAAAGGGCCAGTGGGGCCGGGAAACAAAAGGGAAAAAGTAAATATTTACGTTTTATCGGTTATAGGAAAACTAAATCCTTATAAAAAAAAACTCCACTCGACACTTGAGGCCCTATTTGGCCCCCTAAAAAGCGAAATTTCTTGACGTGCATTGTCTAAGTCAGAGATGGGCAAACTTTTTAAGGGGAGGGCCGGATGAAATAGAAAAAATATCTAGGCGGGCCGAAAAAAATAGGACAAAACAAAGTTTTACAACTAATAAACTTTATCTCATTGCACTCAACTTATATGGTACAACGGTAGAAGATCCAGAACGCAACGAGAAGAAAACAATAATTCTATTCTAGCTTTGCAGAAAATAAATTTTGTCTTATGTATAATTGTGAGTGACCATGCCGCGGGCCGGATTGGCTAGTCCGAAGGGCCGCACTTGTCCCGCGGGCCGTAGTTTGCCCATCAATGGTCTAACTAAGCACTGCTTCGTTTCAAGTTTTGTAGAATATAGAAAGTTTCTTAGAATCATTTCATCATTTTGGTAAAATTATAATAAAATAGTTGTTTGAATTGTAATTTATATAAAATTGTATGCTTTAGCATTATTAACAACCTTTCGACGCCCTCATAAAATGAAAGAGTGAGTATATTTAGAATTGAAGTTCATATTGTGAACAAGGTTATCTTTTGTGGACATGATGGGGGGAGGGGGAGGGTTTAGCCCCTGAGGGCCGTTCAAGAGCATTTGCCCGGTGGGCCGAAAATTCCCGAACCGCCCCTAATCATGCTGGATGATAAGACCAACGACGTCGCCACAAACATTAGTTAACATTTTCAGTTAATTTATGAAAAATATAAATATATAATAAACTACTCTATTGTAAGGCATCGAATTAACTAACTCGTTATAACTTGGGCAACCAAATCATGTGAAATCGTATGACATGTTTCAGAGAAAAGTGAAGCTTCACTTTACTATGAAGAGAGAAGTACAATTCACAGCCTGCGGTTTCTTCCCAGTCGACTACACTTTGGTCCACACGGTGAGAGTAAAAAAAATTAATAAAAACGTAAAACTATTATACAATTTCTCAGCGTATATAGATTTCTTAAGGTCAGATTCTTCAAATCGGTATGGTATTAGTAAAAATTAAAGAACAGAACTGAACTTAACATTTACTTTTAATAATATTAATAAGCATCATTAGTATACAAAGCGATAATTCGGCCAATTCTCTTTCATGGATAAAATACGTGGACTGTTTCTAAAGCCAGCGAGCATAGTTTAAAATGTTTTGAGAGAAATGTTTTGCGTAAAATCATTTGAGCTGTGAAGCTGAACCTGGTATGGAGATTTATTCAAAGAATCAGTAACTATATTTTTATTGATGGAAACAAGTTGGGTAAATTTATTTAGTTTTCTACGGAATCACTTATTTTAATGAAATGTTATAGCTACACTACATAATCATCACCACCATTGGACATTACGCTAACCTAAGTCATTACAAAATCTAATTATTGCACAACTCAAGCAGTTTATTTTTGCTTTCAGATGATTGCAGCAGCCACGACCTACCTTGTGATCGTGATACATTTTGATCAAGATACACCAGCTAACATTTTTCCGGATACAATTTCTTTCTCGAATAGTTCCCTGCCGACTATGCTCTCAACAACCCCAATGTAGGCTTTCAAAGAATTGATTTTTAAGTAAAACTGTAGCTCAATTCATATATTCTTCATTATGTTTATTATAACATAATGGTGATTAGCACGTATAGCTGAGTGCTCGATTGACTTGAATGCACTAGACAGTATCCAGTTATACAGACCGTCAAGCCTTATTTTTTTTAAGTTGGATTGATTTTGCGTTCTTGTTAGTTGGATAGAGAGTACATTATCAACACGAACATGTTTGTTATTATCTCTTTATAGGGTTCCTTTTAATGAAGTCTGATTGATTAAGACTTCTTAAAGTGATTTCCAGAAATTAGTAACTTCTAGAAAAAGCCAGAATCAATATAACGACAGAGCATTCTATGTTACATTAAAAAAAAAAAAAAAATGTTAGAACGAACATTACCTCAATGAGATTATAACGTAGCATATATGATAACCCTATTTTGAAAAATAGGCAGAAATAAACAGACTGGCACTCATGATGTGAGTATCTAATACCCATGTGCTCGATTGGCACTGACACAAATGAGGCACCTTGCAAGTTTGCGCTAGAACCTCATTTTTTTCTTCCCTTTCTATTGGTTTAAGGAACACGGTATTTTTTTAGGCGAGATTTCACCAATGAACTAGTGATTTCACTAGTTGAGGAATTAATATCACCCTACCGGATTCCTATTCCTACAATGCTCTTAACAACCACTATGTAGGCTTTTGGTCTAAATCAGACTCAACCACTAAGTTTTTCCCCAATATATAACCTACTTTGTTGAGGCTGGGTGTGCCCCAGGGGATCTTCCAACCTCGAAGTCGAGCCACAACCGAAATAACATAAAATAAATTTTCGGACTCGAACTTCGGCCCGGGAGGTGTGTAGTCAAGTGCCTTGCCCACTGAGCTACGGCGCCTGCTATATTTATTAATAGAAATTTACAACTGTATCACAAAAATACATTCAGTAAATATATTTGGGGATCAGATCTTTTGTGACAAAGTAAGGAGCATTAAGGATTTTAGAATGGAGAGATTGAATGCGGGAAGAATTAGATGGTTTCGTGGAACACCAATGTTATGGTTATTTTACAACTACAATGAACATATATCTGTTTCGTTAGTTAGATATTTTGTGATTTGGCGTAGTAAAGTAGTCAATAAAATTGAATACGATCGAAAGTAGCCATTTAAGTTTTTTTTTTTTTTTAACAAGGGAGTAAATTTTCAACTTATAAAATAAGTAATGACGTCAGGTTGATTATTGCTTATTTTAACCTGGTTATAGTTAAAATAGTTATAGAAACTATCCACTTCATTGATTGGCATAACCGAACTAAAATTATGCATCAATATTGTTTTGTTTTTTTGAGTCTTGAAAGTTCGAAATCACTATAAACCTAAGCATCACATTTTTTTAATCATTGTTTAATTTTAAACCATCCTATATTTGATCCACACCTGCTGTTAAAGGCATTTTTTTTTTGTGAATATATAATTAAAAAACTTTGTTTTGATTAGGTTAACTTTAGTAATTTTTCATAATCGTCTTATTTCATTTTTCCACATGGATTTTGATGATCTGAATGGAATTAGAAATAAAATTGCGATTACGTCGATAGTTCAATGTAATCACGATCCCATTCACTTCGAAATATCAACACTACAGTAATTGTATACACATTTTTCATTTCGGAAAATAAATTCTTTTTTAAATTTTCACTTTTCTGTACCGAAATAAAACCTAGCAAGCAATGTTAAAATATCCAGAACAATCTAATAAATTGACAACTACGAAATCAAACAAAAGCTTCCTTTTAAAATTTAAGATCCATCATGAAAAAATTGCTACACAAAAAAGAAATTACTAATTTGTTTTGTTCTCGGTGCTTGCTTTCATATTTTATTCAAACCAAAAGGATTAATCGAATTGAGAATTTTATGATTTCGAAAATCAAAACTGGGATTTTTTCTAAATACCATTTTCAAAGTCTACAATGATGCAAAGCAATAGTAGAATAATAGTCAGTTTACTGTATTTATTATAACCAATTTACAGAGAGAACATTTCAAATTCACTCACCCAGATATTAGAAAAAAATAACTGTTTTTTAAGTTACTGTTAGTATTGTAAAATTACAGTGCTTACTTGATAATTATCATGTTTAATTAATCAATTAACAGTCAGAATTAATTATTAATAAAAAATAGTTATTCAATAAACATGTAATTTAAATAGTAATTTATTTTTAAAAAAGGCATAACTCCCCATCATTAAGTTATTATTCAATAACTTCGACATGTTTCAGAGCTTATCAATTGCTCCATCCTCAGGTTCATTACACTGTGATACTCTCACTTGGTCATCCTAATTAAAGTGAGAGTATCACTGCCTTTTTTAAAAATGAATAACTTATATTAATCTCCTTAAATGAAACAATAGTAATTTATTTTTACCCGTTCTAAATGTCTTCGAAATTCAGATTTTATGGAAATAGTAGTGGACTTTGATAAATAGAATTAAATGATTAATCAGCGATAGGGCTGGAGAACTAGAGTCCACTAATATAAAATCTATCATGTCTACCTGGTACTATCTAGTACCAGTTTCTAGAATATTTCTAGAATGTTTAAAAATTATATAATCAACATACATACATCCCAATAACATTTATCACACTGAATATATTAAATCGTGACTACTTAAGTCAGTAAGGAAGTGAAAACAAGGTGTCTACCACTCGAGAATTACTGGATATTCGGGAATATGTCGGAGATTTTTTGTAGTCCGGAAAAAAGTTGGGAATAAATCGGGAATTTACAGTAAATTTGGGAATGTCGGGAAAAAGTGGTCTTTAATTCTAAAATTTACTATCGTGCTTATATTTTTAAAATAAAAGTCCTCATTTCATAGCTTTTATTTCTTAAGCAGAAATTCAAACTTCTTTATATATACAGTGAGCAGCAAATGTTTTTTTACACTTACTACATTCACTAAAATACGATTATTATGACTATTATTGTACACAAATAAATTTTTTTGACGATTTCATATGTTTCCTCATTCACCTGAGGAACACACCTAATAATCAAAACCCCCCAAAACATAGATAGTATTTATGTATTTACTCTGTAAATAAAAAAAAGTGTAAACTGACTGCAGCAAACGTTTTCGTGCAGCATCTAATTATTCCATTTAATCCCTTAAATACTTAAGGTCTGATGTAGAGAAGTTAACTAGTTGTTAATCCTGCCTTTTTCTAGCTATTTTCTCATAAGTTTCTACTCAAATAGTGTTATATAAAAAGCTGCAGCCCGATAATCAGAATACCTCTATTCAACAGCGGTTACATGTACTTTTCTTCAGATAACAGCGATATTCTTATGCCCAGATTAGTTTATAGAAAAGGATTAGAAGAGACCTAAGAAGAAATGGATTTAAACATTTTAAATAAACTTCCGAACTCCTAAAACGACGTCCAGTTAGTCTACAAAAGAAAATTTAATGTGCAAGGATCAGATAGGCGAATATATTACTTCTTTCCTATTTACTCTGGCCTGAAATACATTTCTCCTTAGATCTCTTCTAATACTTTTAGGTCTTGCAGATTTTTCCAAATTCGAAATTTACTTTTATTGCTGTCTTTCTGGTCGGTATTTTGAGGTCAGCATTAACTTTTCTCATTTCATCTCAACTCAAACTCCTCCCATCTCGGCGAGAGCTAATTCTTGGCCATCTCGATCGGCCCTTATCTAATAGCCTTTCATTTTTTTTAAATATTTGATTATGTACTGGACTGTTGAAGGAGGTATATTAATCATTGAACCAATCTGAACGTAAGAACATCTCTGTTATCTGTAGAAAAGTACATATAACCGCTGTTGAATAGCGGTATTCTGATTTTCGGGCTTTAGCTTTTTAGCTTTTTATAAAACTCTGTTTGAGTAGAAACTGATGAGAAGATAGCTAGAAAGAGGCAGGATTAACAACTAGTTAACTTCTCTACATCAGAACACAAGTATTTAAGGGATTAAATGAGATAATTTGATGCTGTACTTTTGCTGCAGTCAGTTTCCACTTTTTTCTATTTACAGAGTAAAAACATAAATATTATCCATATTTTGGGGGTTTTAATTATTAGGTGTGTTTTTCACGTGAATTAGGAAGAATATTAAATCGTCAAAAAAAATATTTGTGTACAACAAGAGTCATAATAATCGTATTTTAGTGAATGTAGTACGTTTACGAAAACTTTTGCTCCTCACTGTATGTACAAGATTACAATGACATAGCGGGCATTGAAATGTTGTAAGCTTTGAAAGCATGTTGAATGTTGAAGGCATTGAAAAATTGTAAGCTCTCAAAGCCTATTGAAATCTTTCAACTGAGCATCGAATCTGATTAAAAAGAAAAAACTCTCTAATATTTATTATAGATTAAATTATAGCGATATATTTTCTTTGAAAAAATTGAAATGTATTATTTTTCTGAAAAAATAAAGACAAACATTTACCCTTTATCAAATCAAGATTTTTATTCTTTAGTTTTATAACTGGTACCAACAAGGGTTTTTGTATTTATAACATTAATAAATTTGGTTCCTTTTATTATACAAGGTATTTTTCCAAGTAATCTTATTGTGTTTTACGTCTTATTTTTTATGTTTTAGACTTTTTATTTATTTATTTTTTTCCATTTTCTTAATATTCAATAAATTATTTGGTTCATTATGTATTACATTTATTAGGTTTTCTTGTTTTAATGTGCAATTTAAACCAACAACTTTCTCTTTTGTGTTATCATTAAAATATTATGCAATAACTGTGACTTATTTTTTTATTCATCCTTACCTTAAAGTATAGTTTATTGGGTCGACGCCATACATACAATTTTTTTTTTTTTTTAAGCTATACTAAAACGCTTGTCATTTTAATTATCAAATTTAGTTGGTTATAAAATGTCTCTCTTTCACTTGCAATAACAAATATTATAAACTGTTTAACTGAGATATGTAAAATAGAAAAGTATGAATTGATTTATTTGTTTGGATTATTATTGCAAGATTACTAAAATATCGATAGTCGAAAATTTTCTGAAACATTCTTGAAAAAGTCCAGAATAAGTGGGGAATTGCGTTTACCAAAATTGGTAGACACCAATTTCTTATAAATTAATTTGGTTTATTGGTTAGGGCTGTTTTTCAACAGAGAAAAGAACGAAGATTTTTTTTTTTTTTTTTTTTTTTTTTTTTTTACAACCCCTTCCTTCACTGGGATGTGGGGATGGCGATTTAATTATTCAAAAGCAATCACCAAACCCATTTGGATTCGAACCTTAAATCATCAGCTCGGTGAGGCCCACAAGTCCTTTAGCTGAGTTTATTCTTTGCAGAAAGCTTCGCTCGCTATTTTCTTTCCACGCAGTTCTAGAAATCCATCGGCAATTCTTTAGATCCAGACTTGATTAGTAAGTACTACAAAGCAGCAAAGCCGTAAGTGCCTCAATTACTGCCAAAATATATTTTTGATTGGACGTTACTAATTTTAACATCCAGTTAGGTACAGATGGTTCAATTTATTACATTTGATATTAATACGAACATAAAACGGAATTCAAAGGATATTACAGAAACTTTTATAGAATTACATAAAAATGGGAAATTAACAAGATATATCACTCAATATTTAAGCATAAGTCAATCAACGATTCAGAGAATAAGAGTCAAATATAAATTTTCTATACCAGTGGTCGAATTATAAATTATTTGATAGGTAAAAATAGGTATTCACTATTCAACACCTATTGCCGTGTCTTCATTTTCTGAAGCATTGGTATTTTTGAGGCAAGTCACTGGCATGTCTGGGAACAAGTCGAGTGTTCGTCGGAAGTTACATAGTGCAAATAACGGGTTGTTAAGCACCCACCACGTATTGTCACCAATGTGTATGAAATATTGTTGGTTCTGTGTGATGTTACTATAAATTTTCTTAACCTAATAACTCTAATCCAATCATTTTTTGGCAAGTTAATTTATTGTTTTCTAACTTTAATGCTTTTGTTAATAAGATGCTTTTTTTTTTCTGCATAGCGCACATATTTGCTTCCCAAAATTACTGAATCCTATTAGACTGACTAATGCCACATTGCTTTTCTGTAATAATCCCGAAAAAGTACAGACATGTTTATACATGAGTGCAAAGCAGCATATAAAATGGTCATTTTATGAGTCAACCAATATTAATTATTTCAATGTATAGAATGTAGATATTGGACAAGATGTATACGGTCTAAGTACTAAATTAGTTATAGTTTAAGATTATAACCCATATAAATTCATAGATATTAATAAATTTGATAGAATAAAAATATATGGTTCATTGGCTCATTCCTAACTATATTTGTATATGGATCAATGTATTGATAAACATTAATAGAAGTTAGTAATGGGAGCTTAGACACATCCATTTATCCAGTAGAGATCCCAAGCAAATAACGGTATTCCCCCGTCCCAATGGCTTTCAAGATGAGGAAATAGTTGAACAATTGTATTTCAATAATAACCTTGTATCCAACAAGTAACCTGCCAATCGATACCCATTAACTAGCAATGGTGGCACTTGTGTTGTTCATTTTGGCGTAATAAATACATTCAAAACAGAATATTAGAAAATCGATTGAAATTATGGTAAAAGTGCTTAAGTGAGTGCCTTCCTTTCATCTTAAAGTTATTTCATGATGGCAGTAAGAAACGCACATCCTTAAACTTTCAATATGGCTAGGAAAAAGAAACTATTTCGTGTTCTTCGAAAAATTGTATTTTATTCTCAGGTATTAGGAATTTATCCATACAACGAATTAACGCAGAAAAAAAATCGGTATAGCTTTTGTATTGTGTACCAACTAGCCTTATTAATTTCTTGTAACGTCATTGCGTTCTGTGTTTCCGAATTCCAATATCATAGCGAACCTAAGCAGATCATATTCTCACTTTTCGTTTTTTGTACAAGATTTATGTTTTCCGTATTGCCTACCATTAATCTCATATCTCTGCTGATGAAGAGCCAATTGATGAAACAGATTTTTGGAACCCTTCTTGAAGTTGACAGTCGTCTTGAAATGCTTGGGTATCGTCCGAGGTACATTCTCGAAAGGTGGACAACTTACTTCACTTCCTTCCTTATTTTATTTTCCATTATTTGTTTCTCTCTTGCTATACGTAGCAGCTTGTCCAGCTACTTAGATCTCATTCATTTTTCTGTGGCTCTTTGTTCCACATCCGCAACGGTTCAATTCATGTCTGATCTTATTTCCATTGCTGGCCAACAGTTCCAAATCCTAAATGCGTGTTTGTCCAGAACTTTCTGCGATCAGACAAGGATTGAATTCTTAATAGAACTGCACAACGAAGTAACTTTTATATGCGACAGAATAAACAAATTGTTTGCGAAGCAAATGTTATTGGTCTCGTTTGAAGTTTTTTATCACACAACTGTTACTTGTCACTTAGTCTTAGATCTGCATTCGTTTTATACCTTATGTTCCAATCCGATAGTTCTTATGAGAGTGTTCATGACTGGGGTTCACCTAATCGTGGGATGTGTACTTGTGAACAATTGCGCCTGGACAAGAATAAAGGTTTGTTTTAACAATCAATTATAACAATATAAAATGTCTTCAACTATTTAATGATGGCTTTCGAGTAAAATGTTAAATGGATGTTCATTTCTCTACATTAAATCAAATATTTTTTTGAAGAAAAGTTAATGATTGGCCTGACCTGTTGATTATGTTCGCTAGCGACATGATGAAAAGTGTCAGCGACCAATTTCTAAAGCTGTGTAGTAAAGTTAAAGTTCAGTCCAAAAAAAAGAAATAAAATTACTGTGAACGTGAGATATTGCTACAGAAACCTTCTGATGTTTTTTTAAGCCATCTTGAACGATATATTTAAAGTGGGACCAATTCCGACCATTGGAAAAAAGTAAGTTTGTATTGATAAAAAAAAAATCTATCGTTTTCATCACATTCGTAGATGTTTTCATTCTCATATCTACTAATTCGGCACATTAAACAAGTTGTACGCTCCCATACCAATCAAAATGTAGCGTAGTTTTCTATGATTGTCCCAGATTATATCATAGTGATTAATCTGAAGCTGATGGTAAGTCTTTAATAAATACATTTTTTCTATTTTGATATAATTGATAATATTTGGCGATTTTAAAATACGTTGTGCGGTATTTTCGGTGAGTTCGAATTGTTGGAGTTGGTATAAACTCTTCACCAACGTTTAATTATCGGAAAACAATTTGAGCTTCTTTTGAAATTTTTCCTACGTTCATTCAGCCATTTCTAGGACTACCACTCTGTCCGTCATTGAAACATTTTATTTTGGGAGCGTTGTCATGGTTTACTTTTCTCCAATTTTAAATATACGGTTCATTACTGACAAAAAATTAATTTGAAAATATTTGCTTACAAATTAACCTGCCAATGTTCATCCATTATCTGTACCTGTTAACAATTATTTAGCCATTATCAGACAACTCCCTGTAAAATCGAACTGCATCACTTAGGAAGAAACAGGATTATATCAAGCTATTAACTACATAATAGTCAATACATGATATATAAATTTTTCAATATTTTGGTCACGTATAAGCATCAAATTATACGTAGAGATAAATAAATTAATCACGGGATTCTCTTTTTATGAGAAATGTTTATATTGAAAAATATCACTCCCTAGAATTAGGATTTCAAAAATTTAAGATTTCAACCTTTGATTTGCACAAAAGCTTACAATCATTTTAAAATCAAATATACATAAAAAAAAAAATAAAATAATAATCAACTAATTACAATGAAACTGTAATCAATGTGATTTTCTAAGTGTGTTTAAAATATACTGAGCTTTATAGGAAAAGTAATATACTAGGGAGAGAGATGGTAAAAAAATACACCAAGACTTTCTAAAGCTTATCACTCACTAACTAATCTGGAGAGTGGTTTGAAGCAAAATAAAACAGGTGAATACCGGTTTGAAGCAATATTGATCCTCAATTCTGAACAAAATTTCCCTTTCCCTTTAGTTTTAAAAAAAATACTAAAAAACCACCCAAACACCTTTCGGGTGGCCATTGTTTATCAGGCTTCAATTTCTTTCGTCAAACTTATTTGCCTTTCTCAAATATACGGCCTCATTTATGTACCTCTGGGTTCAGACTGTCCGTAGCAATGGGGATTCAACGTTTAAGGACTTTTTCTAATGCCATATAATTAAAATTTGTGTTAACATTTTTTTTTCTCGTAAATTAATGATTTACTTTGAATTAAATGGACATTCAGAAAAATCATGCTAAAGCTTTTAGTTGCGATTTAAACCTCTATTAGTCGTGTGGCATAAGCGTGATTGAAATTACTCAAGAACTTTGAAACTTCAAAACTACTATGAATGTAACATGATAAATATTTCTTAGTCAAAGAAGTTCACTGAAATACTGCACATGATAATGATCGAAGACAAGACTGAAAAATTATGCTACAATGTAAGTAATTATTTTTATTAACAAATGCTATTATTTAATGATGCTCAATAACTAGTATTGACAAATAATCTGTTTAAAAAGTCATGCACACTTATTAAAGTTAAAAGCTCGTATGGGAAAAAGTTATTTCGTTTTATCCCAGAGTCGCTTATCTTTAGTAATCCTTATTCAATGAAGCTACACTATCACGCGTTAAAGTTCACAATCTCTGTATAATAGCGTCATTGATTTACTCAGTTGATAGTTATTGAGCTTTGATAGTGAAGATTTCAGAAGGTTATTTTGGTCACATTTTTTTACTTTTGAAAAGTGAAAGTGCAGCTCAGGCTCACACAAAATTGTGTGGTGTTTATAGTGACGAATACTTAAGCGAATGCTAGTGTCAGAATTGGTTTGCTTGTTCTCAACCGTCTAACGATGATTTAAACATATTTTCTTTTGCGACATCGTAATGGAACTAAACAGTTTCGATCATAAAACAATTTTGGACCATTTACAAAAGACAGGATACGAAATGTTTTATTCTTCGAGAGTTATGGATTCACTTACTTCTCAGCAACCTTTTGCATTGTGATAGACCTAGTATATATATAAATATGCCAGATCTAGGAGAAGGCACTCCACAAAGTGAGGGAAACATCTCACAGCCTACATCATATTCTTTCTTCTCCCGCACTTCCCCTTCTCTTCAAACTGTATTTACAAAATACTCTGGGCTGGATCCTCCAGTATGGGCGATCGCTAACACTACATCTCTGAAGAAGACGAAGCCCCGACTCTCCATGAACTCTTCAATCTTCTTACAGTCCGCAAGCCTCGTTGCAGTTCCTGTTAAAAATTGAGAATTAAAATTTGAGGTCTGTAATGCAACGTAACAGGCCATTTCTAGTTTCTCATTTTAGTTTTATATGAAAGAACCATATAAGACAGGTGAGTCCCAACATCTAAAAAAATATATGTTTCTGAGCAACCTCCTCCTACCTAAAGCTAACCAAAAAATCAAGATCGCCTTAGAATTTATCAATACAGAAAAAGGCCACTTTTCATCTTTATTTTAATCTCATTTATCACCTAAAGAAAAATATTTTTCCTAACTAGGGGCATGGCAAAAAAATAAACAGGTATGTAGTTATTCAGTCCCTCTCTTTGCATTAGTTACTATTAGGTCTTAGCTGTGCCCCAGGTAAGCGTAAGTTTTTGCCATAAAGAAAGTTTTTAGAAAGTGTGTTGATGAGTTCAATTATTTATTGGGTTGTCCAGGAATTAATGCAGGATTTCATGTTTAAACCGAAACCTGATATTATTATTAAAGAAATTATTCATCTCTTTACCACAACCAAAACCTGATACATTACTTTTACTCTAGGTCGTAGTTTCCGCCCAAAAGTCCAATAAGATCTCATTACCCAGATCTGATACTGTGTGATATCTTGGTTTCATCTTACAAGGAGACGTTTTGACTTGTAACTCACAGATCTGAATAGTAGGGTAGTAGGGATCTATAATAGTGCAAAACTAGAGTTAAAGCCACCAATGAGCATTGGGAGCTGAGAAAAAAATAAAAATAAAAACCAATATGAAAATCACGTTTTATTTTTTTCTCAGCTCTCAGTCAAGATAGAGAAATAATTTTTTCAAGTAAAATTGTAGTTTTGTATGACATATCTTTACCACAAACTAAACCTGATAAATAATTTCTTTAATAATAATATCAGATTTTAAACATGAAATCATTAATAAATTTCTGGACAACGGTTTTGGTTGTGATTCTCTTTACCACAACCAAAACCATTGTCGGCATAGCATAAAAAACTACAATTTTACATGAAAAAATTATTTTTCAATTTTCACTGAGAGCTGAGAAGAAAAATAAAGTGTGATTTTCATATTTCATTTTTTTCTTGGCTCCCATTTTCTAAATGAAATAAATGTGACGAATCATTGATTAGTTTTTTAAATTAATAAAAATAAATAATCTTTTAAAAAACGAAATTACTTTTTCCCCAACCCAATATCTATTATATAATTATACATATATACATTATATATAGAAAATCAATAGGAGTTGAAAGGAAGTAACAGGATTTTTTAACTTCGCTTTCTCTAGAAACAGAAAGTGACTGTAAAGTGCATCTTAAAATAAAATGGACGATATTCTATAAAATAAACTTTATTTAAATAACATCATCATTTTTATTAAACTATTTATAGTTATGTTTTGTAAATTCTCATTCAATTTGAGAGAAAGAAAAAAAAAAAAAAAAGAAAACTATTTTCCTGAGGTGAATTTTTTCTTTAAAATTAAATAAAACAACAACAAAGGTTTAAATATGTAAACCCAGGTATATTGATATGTTGATCCTCTTTATATCAAACTTGAAGATTTCTTCAAAACAGTTAGATATATTAAAAATTGAATATCCAGAAGTGTTGCAATTTTTTTGCTTACATCGAGCTAAAAGTAATTATTGTAAGTAATTTACTAGGATCAAAGAAATACACAAGGGTTTTATTAATCCTCAGGATAAAAAAAATATTTGAAATATAAATGTATATATACTCAAATATCTAATATAATTATCACCCATTTCAAAACTTCCTTCTCCCCAAACCATTTTTTTCCCCTAGATTGTTGACACTGTACTTTATATAATTGCATTTTTTCACAATATCTTAATTTTTCATGCCACTGTTCCTGTTCTATTGCCAAACTGAAATTTTATTTTATGCTGAAAGAAGATTCCTTTTTAGGAGCACTGTTCACAACATAAAATATGAAGTTAAAATGACTTTCACACTTTGTTAGAAAAGGGATTCAAATAATCTGCAATAGCTTCTCAAACAAGATCTTTACTTATTTATTTTATTTTGTGTTTCAGAGCAGACCTTTTTTTTCTTATTGAACTATTACCAATTCTTATTCTAGTAAACTATTTATAGCTTGTTTTAATTTTCCAATAGAAAAAACTGTACACACATATCACAATGAAGAGAGAAGTAGTCTTCACTGCTTGCGGATTTTTTAATATGGACTATACTCTGATTCATTCAGTAAGTCAATTGAATATAAAATAATTTATTACAAAAGATCAATTTCTCGTACAGTGTATCATTTCTTTATTTTTTTAAGAAAAAATTATTATGTTGTTGATATAAAATTATATATTTTAAAATAATTTTGATGTTTCAGATAGTAGCTGCTGCAACAACATACTTGGTCATTCTAATACAGTTGAGCCAACAAATATATTAGTCTTCCAGACCTAAAACATCAGCTAACGTGACTTGTACTATTAGTATGTTAAGTCAAGTGCAAAGTTAGAGCATTTTTTACTTTTGTATCATAAAAAAAAAAACAAGAAGAAAATATTGTAAAATTACTTATAAAACTTTCTCCTCAAAGAATGAAATTTCTTTAATCCTCTTAAAAAACAAAAATTGAAAATTCTGACATCAATGCTAGAACCATGGTACTATTATTTTTTTTTTTGTTTGTTTATTTTTTATTTATTTATTTTATCTTAAGGTGCCGTGTACTGCAACATGGCCAGAGGCACCAAATTCTGATTTCTTGTTTATCTAAATGATATTAAAGATTCTGCAATTCTTGAGGAACTTCAGAACATCTGGTTGATAGTTTTTGAACATTGTACCAAGGTCTTTGTTGAAGATGGGTGTTCCAGCTGTAGGGTGTAGACTGCAATTACTAAATATGTGCTCTACTGATAGAGGGACTTGGCACCTTGAGCACATGGGCTGTGAATTACCTTGAAGTAGGTGTTGGTGTGTGAGTCTTGTGTGCCCGATGCGCACACAAAATTCCCTATAATCGTATTGTTTGTTTAAATAATAGACCAAAATTACACTTTTTTCATCTTTTGGCTTTCATAAATATTGCCATTGATCTACTTACTATATATTTAATCATTTAAATTGTGTGTAGATTTATCATTTAAACTTTATAATACATTTTAATTGAATTAGAACCTTAATCTGAACATTATCAATATCCCTTCAATATACTTATTATTAGATACATAGTACAAATATAATTATCTACTATATATTTGTCAAATACCACTCACTCATTTAACACGAAATCTCAGAAACCACCAAACGGATTGGAATGAAATTCGATATGTAGCTTCCTCTAGAGCCGTAGGTGCTCGCTAAGAAAGGAATTCAAATAAATCGGCCTGGATCGCGGCTAATTCGCGAAAAATGCTATTACAATTTTTATTGGGTGAATGATAATAGATTAATTATCATATGGTATTTTGAGATAAGCTAAGTTAAAAAAAAAAAAAAAAAAAATAGGTTAGATGTTTAAGCCTCCCAACACATTACGTTTACTCTAAGACACGAAACATGTCCTCCTGTTTACATTGACAATATCCCAATTCCACAAACGGACAAAATACAATATTTAGGACTTACATTCGATAGGAGAATGACATGGGGCCAACATATTAAGAAGAAACGGACATCATCAAATATGAGACTGAAACTGATGTACTCACTTTTCAGGAAAAAAAAAATCAAAACTACATACAAGACAAAAATTAATGACCTACACACATCTACTAAAACCTTTATGGACCTACGCATCACAAATTTATGGATCTGCTAAGCAGACACACATAAAAAGATTACAAACTTTTCAATCCAAGACATTAAGACTAATAACACAAGCACCATGGTATGTTAACAATATACTATACACACCGACTTACAAATACTAACAGTTATTGAATACATACGGACCCACTACCAACTGTTCCATGAAAAATTAAAGGGGCACCCAAAAAAATTCATCGATAGTATGGCCACATCTCTCATGTCGGAGAATACCAGGAGGAGACTGGAAAGAAACTGGATGAGAGACTTACTTTTATAGAAGTAAACCAAAGACAAGGAAGGTGTGCCACTGGGAACAATCTCTCCTCATGCCTAACATGCCAATTATGTTAATATCATTATTTCAGCACATCCGCTGATTGTCAATTAGGTAGTAGAGGTCAACAGGAAAGCTGTTTAGAAATACATAACAAATCATCCTGAAATTAGCAGAAAAGTGGTTAAAAAACTAAAGAAAGCCAACCTGCAGTTAAAGGATATGCTGTATACACATATTCTGAGAATCACCCAACTGTACTTAGAGAGACTGCACAGAAGTATAAGAAAACCCATCCTGAAATCCATAGAAAGTCTTAAAAAAAAATTATCAAATTCACTTATTGACATTATTCTAAGAATGGAATTCTTTAGGTTTATTTAAGTAATAATAATTGTCAACGTTAAGCTTAACTTTTACTAATTTCAGTTGTCCTTAATCCTAATGATATTAAGCCGTAGCGGAGCAGGGTATTTTCTGCTAGTATATTATAAAATTATAAATTATATAATTTTATTAGCTAATGTATATTATGTATAGCAGAAATTGCAATTTTTTTAGAGGAAGACTGCGTAAAATCTTTGGAGTTGTTAGGGTGGATCAGTTATTGAGACAAACAAGGAGCTAAAAGATTTATTTAAAGAATCACTTAATTAATGAAATTCAGTTGAGTGAGAAGGTTTTACAGAACTAATTTTATGAAATCAGGTTACATAACTTCCTCATTCCAATAAAATAAATAATAATGGTTATTTTATAAAAACAATCTTATTCTTAAATGTATTAAGTTTATTTATTTCTGTAAGTTTTAAAAATATATAAATATATTAATATTATATTTATATAATATTAATATTTATATACATACAGTTGTGTACTTGTTTCCTACCTTCATATATCCTATTTTCAATCTACTTTTTGATGGGGTAATGTTGGATTATACCCTAGTACACTTAGTGTAATTGAGAGATGGAGCCATCAACTAGACCCTGTATTTATTATAATCTTCAGGCCCAATCGATGTACTGAAATACTATTAAGAATGACATTAGCTAATAAACTAATTTTCAATACAAATTATTTATCATTGCATCACCAATGGAGCAGGTCTTAGGACAAATAGTAGCCAAAGCAAGGCTCTCTGGAGTATTTCCCTTGAACAATTCATTCCAAATTAAAAAAGTGAGATTTATTGTGGACACATTAATTAATACATTCATTATATGGGAGTTCCTCATATTGACATTTGAGAACCCCGTAACAAGACAAAACTTTGTAGTGAATATATCTCTTATCATTGCAAGCTCATTCATCATTACACTAATCACCAGTAGCTCTCCGATTCTATTGACAAAACGGCATTATCTTCAGAAGATGGTTGATGATCTTATGGATGCAGATCATTTCCTCAACAGAATGGGAATCAATACAGCCTACCACAGCACAACAATCAGCTACATCTTTCTAAGTTTTACCCCATCCATAATGGTGTGTTACTTATTCACTTATTTATTCAAATTTCCTAGTACAGAGTATGTATTAGCTACTTCATTTCACTTCTTAATAATCTCTAAAATGTTTGGGATGTTAGAGATGACCTCTCAGTTTATAAACATTATGAACAGACTTATGAGCAGACTCTGTATGACGATTGAATGCCTTCCTTCAAAAGAAAATCCAAAGAAACTTTCTGCCTTACATGTTTTGGTTGATTGTCAAAACTTGGTCTGCAATGCCTCAGTGTTTCTTAATAAGTTCCTTGGATACAATATCCTTTTACTCATCGCTGTAATTTTGATTTACATAATTGTACATTTTTACTTTTATTACTACGGAGACAGCAATTCTGTAACTGGTATTGTTCATAGAATATTAAGGATCATGTGGATCTCAATGTACATCATGTGGTTACAACGAATAGTAAATGAATCTCAGTTATTAACAGTTAAGGTGAGGAAAGTAATTTTTGTGATTTTGTTTGTAATGTTATTATTTTTATTATAGTATTCAGTATTTTTTTTTTATATCTAAAGGATCTTTGCTGTATTAATATTTTAGTATATATTAATTACAGTGATTTTTAATTTGTTGTAGATTTTTTTTTTTTAATTAGTGTTTTCACAGATTTATCTATATGTAAAAGTTAACTTTTACTTGGTATGTTAAGTAAATGAAATAGATGCTACAGAAAGAAACAGCAGACCCTCTAGATGTTTAATCTAACTAAGAATATGATTGTTTAAACATTATAAATTAAAAATTTGCATGACAAAGAAAAGTTAAACAACTCAATAAATAGTGAGTATGAACACATAAAAAACAACTATTGAAAATAGAAAGATAAAAAAAAGAGAGAAAGAAAGAAATAATAAACTGCACTTATATTGAACATACATTAGTTTTATTGGTATGATACATCTATTTATTTCGCTTTCGCCCTTTTTAAAACTGATATTTTAGAAAAGCAAAATATATAACTAATTGAACCCAGTTCTGCCGATTATTTTAGATAAGTGATATTGAAATTACTTAATCTCTTTTAAACTCATACAATTTTTCTAATTTATATTTTTGACTCAACTGCATTATAATTTTCCTTTCCTAATATTTCAATATAATTTTGAACTGTTTTGAGGTGATTTTAAACTGTTGGTGCATTCCTGTTATATAAATGCATTTACAAAAATTAAATTAACTCTCCTTATGAAGTTATACTTTACACATTTATATTCATATGTTAGTATTTGAATCAAATTTACAGAATATATACAATCAACAATAATATAAAACAGATAAAGGCAATGCAATTCATAAATTACTTGCTTAAGTAACATGTAATGAATTATTATGTAATAATAACACCTCAATTTATTTTATTTTTTCCAGTCTAAGGAATTTAACATAATGCTATACACTATTATGTTGGAGGATGAAACTTATTTATTATGCAATGATGTAAGTAACATGGAAAATTTAGTAAGATTGATTAATTTATATTATATAATTTAATAAATTTTAGTGAAGGTGATCACCAAGAATCCACTAGTTATTTTGTAAAATAATTTTATATATTTAACTTCTTTTTATTAATTATATATTATATTTAATTTATCTTTCTGATTTTAAAATGGAAGAGGGACATTTACAGTCCGAGTCAAAAGTACTGGTACACCAGAATTAGTTTTATTTTCTTTCATTTAATTTTGTATTTATTACATTTTTATTTAATTTAAACATATATGCATTCATGACTATAGAATAGAGTTAATATTTTTTCATAAGAAAATTGACTGAATTTAGTTTAATATCTTATACATTATAGTAAAATGCACTCATTGCTATGAGTCATAAGTATTCATACACTAGTCTTTTACTTTTGTATCCACCTCCTGTCATTAGTTTAAGGATTACCTCCAATCAATCTTTACCTAGACTTCATTTTTAAAGGTGCAGTGCTTATTAGTAATTGTTATTGCTGTTCGTAAATTGAAAATGGGACACAAAACCAGAGAGACTATTGAAGAGGAAAAACAAATTATTATGTGCCTACATAATGAGTTACGGTTGCTTAGAGAAGTGAACAGACCTCATTCAACAGTTCAAGATGCTATTAAAAGTTATGGAATGAAAAAAATTTGTGAATTAGTAGAGAGAACAGGACGACCAAGAAAAACTTACTCAGAATATGAAAGATATATCACAAGGAAGTTTAAAAGAAAATCAAGAATTGGTGCACCTAAATTAGTGGATGAACATTTGTTTGAAAGAGGGGAACAAGAGAGTGTTACTACAATGCGCCAATGCTTGAGGGAGAAAATCATCAATCAGGTAAATCAGGGGTTGTATAAATGCTGCTGGATTAACTTTTCTTGATGACATAATGGACCATAAAAAATACATCAACGTAATAAAAAGAAATATTTCAGTGCTGAAAATTTGGGATTGAAGAAATTACACTTTTCAGTAGGATAATGAATCCAAGCATACAGCTTGGAATTCCAGAATGTGGATCCTGTACAAGACACAAAGTGGATGGTCACTCCCACTCAATCTCCGGACATTATTCCTAATGAGCATTTGTGGAAATACTTTGAGGATCAAGTTGGGAAAATATGTGTTTCTAACAATCAAAATTTATAGGATGTTATTATTACAAAATTACAGTGTATTTAACTCAAACATTAGTTATGCCACAGCGTATAGAGCGCTTATTAAAATACAAAGGTGGCCCTACTAAATATTAATTATTATCGAATGTCAATATTAAATAGAAATTTTAGTGTACAAATACATTTGACTTATGTTGTTATTGTTCTTTTTCAATTATTCTTTATATGCTATTTTATAAAATGTTCCATAAATTCAAAAATATATTTATTGATAAAAGTGTTGAAACATACGGAATACAAGTCCAGAGCCTACACCATGAGCTATCAGTGACAGTGTTGACGTATACATTAAATGGTCTTATTGCTTTAAATCAATCCTATTAAATAGTAATTAAATGTTTGTTATTTCTTATGATTTATAGCAGGTGTACGAATACTTTTAGCTCTAGCTGTATCTCGAATACTACAGTTTATGAAATCTTTATCAAAAAGTACTGGCAAAAGAGTTATTTTAAAATATAACATAAATGATTTTTGAAATTGCATTTATCACCCATTAAAGAAAATTATTTTTCAGATAATCAAGAAAACAATATATTTTTTTAAACATCATTTTCGAACATTGACTTTAAACTTTAAGTTCATTAATTAAGCAATTATATTTGAAGTTTATTGGATATAGTTTTGACATTTCATTAGACTATTGAACTTAAATATGAAGATAAATCAAAAATAAAAGATTTTTGAGTTGTGCCACTTTTGAAATACATGTGCAATATCATAATCACTACTATGAGATATTAAACTACTACTCCTAAATGAAAATTAACATTATTAAACTTGTCTTTAATTAGTAACCAATATTTACTATATTACTTCAATATATTATGAAATTACCCCCTTTTTTTTTTTTTTTTTTTTTTTTTTTTTTTTTTTTTTTTTTTTTTTTTTTTTTTTTTTTTTTTTTTTTTTTTTTTTTTTTTTTTTTTTTTTTTTTTTTTTTTTTTTTTTTTTTGAAATGAAAATAATTTTTTCTTATTCATAAAGTTTATAATTATGGCATAATATTGATTTATTTACTGCCCAGTTTATAGTATATGCCTGCATTGATATGTCCTTACATTTTTATAGCACTCATTTGCCTTAATATTATATGTTTTACATATAATTCTAGAATTTAAATATTTTTCAGATCTCTATAAAGAGGAGAGTTTTGCTAGGATAGATTACTATTACCGTGTTAATATATAGTTTAGTATATCTACAATATCCTGGTTTTTTTCTCCATTATATTTACTTAAATAACTTTTGCAGACAATTTGGTAAACCACCACTAATCTTTAATTGGTCCTCATTTTATCTTTGTTTATTTCTTTTTTAAGGAAAAGCTATGTCTCCATATTGCTAAGAAAAATGATGTTGTTTTCTCAGTATGTGGATTCTTCAATTTAGACAAAGCTTTGGTTCGATCGGTAAGGAAAAATATTTTAGAAACAAAGTTCATATAGTAAAAGTTAGTATCTGATAAAATTCAAAATTTTCAGGAGAGCTGATATTATGACATTTACATTTTTAATGATTTTACAATTCCTAAAAATAATGACTTTACTTTCTCTGTACCACCTTTCTGAGCTATTATAATAACATAATAACTTTTCTTGCAATTCGAGAGTTGAATCATGTTTCGCTGTTTTGTCCAAAAATGAGTAACTTTTACCTTCAGGACGATGACTTCTGTACCTTCTGTGAACTTATCATTGGACTAACTGTAATAATATTGAATTTGAAAAATTTTTCTCTTCAAACTGACTGGTCAATTTAATATTTACCTTTTGTTCAATACAATTTTTTTGAATGAATCTGTTATGATAATGTATATTTCAACATCTGGCAATCGCAGACATTGTTCTCTAAGAATGTATAATACGATAGAAATGAATATTTGATGATTCAGAATAAACACAATGTGATGGATATAAAAATGATTATTAAACAAAAGTAGTGGAGGGTTTAAAATTGCAAGGTCCCTATAATATGTAACATTAATGAAACTTTTGACTTATACATGTCTCAGGGGAAGTTTGTGTTTTTGACTTAATAATTACTTACTCATTAAAAAAAAGGGAAAAAAAGTAATATTTGTAACCATTATAATAATTTTCCACATCTTGATTATGCAACATATAATGTGGCGATGGTCAACATTGTTTAGTCAAGAATGAAAAACACTGTAATTTAGCTGTTTTATCACCATGTTCATTACCTAAAGTTTTTGTATATCAAAACAAAAACTTTTAAAGAATTCATTTATTTTTCTAATATATGAAACAGTTTTACTATAAAACTTTTAGAAATAATTTTAACATTGCAGATGGCAGGCGCTGCAACTACTTACTTGGTAATACTAATTCAACTCAATGACCAGATATCGTCTTTCAGAGTTACTGTCTCATCAACCTCAACTGTATCATTATCGAATACCACAATAGAGTATCCATCTTCCTGATAAGATGGCATTTTCAACATCCTCAGTCAGAATAGTTGAGCTTTATCAATGCTTTATTTGAACATGTTCATGGAATAAGGGCATCAATCTAATTTTTATTAATATTGTAATTTCAAGCATGTAGGATTTTTTCGCAATCTTTACTCCAAATTATGGGTCTTAGCTTATTTTTTTCGCAGAAGTTTGGTCAACAGGGTAAATGACTTCTTCCATGACTAACTTAATTTATTCTTTACATTGTAGTGTATTGTAGTTTCTGGCTATTGTTACAAATTAATTCTTCTTAATAAACTGATCTGGTATTTGTGGGTCAATAAAAGTTTTTTATGAATTCAATTCAAATACAGTTACTTATGTAAACTTTGATATAATTTATAATTATGTGAATAGTAAATAAATTAACTACTTTGATATTAATATAAAAAAGTTAATCACATCAAGCTTTAAGCTTAGTATAAATCAGTTATCATATATTGATATGCCTTTTCTTTTCCAAATACCTGTTGAAGTCCCATGCATTTCAGCACAATGTCCTCCTTTCACTTTTCTAAGAAAAACCACTACAGGTTAAATAAAAACTTTGCTGCAAAATAAAATTTCCTTATATAGATTTGGCTCTAGTTGTACAGTTTTATCAGTGAAAAACGGTACACCTTACTTAGAGTATAATTTATTTTGCAAAACATAATTTTCACAATTGTTTCTTAGCTCCATTACCCACACATTTTAATGTTTTTTTTAAAACAAATTCATTAAAAAATATAAGTTATATTGCCAACAAAATATTTAAATAATATTATACCAAAGTGTTCATTAAACTCTAAAATTTTTGATATTCCTTGCCACGAATTTTTGTCTCTTGCCTTTATATATTTTTAAGTATTATTTTTTCCTAAACAATAAATTCATGAATTTTAATTAAATTAAGTTAAATTGGTTCAATACAAAAATTATTGGATAATTGTAAGGATTAAAAAATTTACTCTAAGACAATAAATGGATTACAACCAGTGGTCAGTTTTAATGAGCTTAAAATTCAATTGTTTAAAGAAGGAAAGTAAAAATGACTTACCAATGACTTAGATTGTGACCTATCGACCCCTAAACAACTTAAAATAGTATTCAGAAGCAAGTTACTGTAAACTAAATAGAAACTGATACTTCTTGTTTCATTGTGTACGTATTTCAGATAAAATAACACCTAGGTATAAAATATTTTGAAGCAACTTCATTTACTTTTTATACAGAATGTATAAAAAGTAAATAAATGTATACATGTACTGCAAAATAAATAACTTTGCAAATTAAAAAATGCTTTTCAGTCTTATAATTGAGATAAAAATGATTGCATACAATGAAAACAAAAAATTAAATTGTAAACCTTGAGTTTTGATCTTGAAGAGAAACCAAATATTAAACAAAACAATAAGAAGTGGAATACAGATATGGTCATTTTACTGTCCTCAGTCTATTACAAGGAATAGAATGTTTTTTTTTTTTTTAACATAGATATGAATTATGTATGTTGTATCTATGTATATAGTCTAAACAATACGTTATAATACAACACCACCTATAATTAAATAATAGTTTGTGGTGAGTACTATATGTACAATGATTACATGAACGGAAGAAAAAAATATGTTGGTAGTATTGATATTGCCTTCACATTTTATCCGTCCTCGACAACACTGAAGGGCATTTCCGTAGTGTCCGGTCCAGCGCTCCCTCGATCTCTCCTTTTAACTACTTCTGGTTTCATAACGTTTCCTCATTCATTTCGGTGTTAATCAGCTGGTTATTACTTGTTTTTAAATTTATTATTTTATTAAACTTCTTTAAAATATGGCTCCCAACATTTATCCAATAACTGGAATCCTCTTCTAGTTAAGACCTACTTTTCAAACCACTTTTTAAAACCAATCCTGTTTAACCAGTTCAAAAATAGAGGCTCTACCATTTTTTAATTTTTGAAACAAAAAATTAATTCATTATTTATAATTAAAAACTAGCATCCACGTCCTAAAGCCGGCTCTCATAATTAAAGAACTTATTATTAGATAATTTTAACTAATAACTGAAGTTTTATTTGTTTATCGAAAAAATGTTGCATCTAAGTGTGCAGTTGAATATTATTTCTTCAATGATACTTTCACGCATAGCAGTAATTTTTAACCTGGTACTTTTGCATTGATTAAGTGGTTGAAGGGTACTTAAAAGCATAATTGGACATCCAATATTTAATTTTAATGTATGAGTTGGTAATCCAGATAGACAGGCACTATTAAGAAAATCTTGTGGATAATGGATTGCCTTTTCAGTGCTCACAACTAAAGGTACAAAATTCTTATTATAATATCTTGACAAGGGGGCAGGTTCTAATAAGCTCTCTCCTTTTGACTGTTTCTCATAATACGAAATGAACTTATGAAATCTCAATTTTTAATTATTGAAACCATTGGCACGCTCTAGCTTAGTTAGTGTTGCTTGGATCAAAATTATGACGACTTGTCAACAATTTAATGGACAATCAAAGAATACAAAAAGATTTTGTTGTATAAAATTTGTCGCTAGGACCTGCCGTCTAAGAGCTATATTGCTTTGAATAAAATAAAGTCACGTTTGAAACCTCTATTTTTATATGAAGGGGCTTTTTTTGACACGAGCTCAATTCGTCTTGCTCGGATCGAAAATTTGACATCGTTCTTGTCAAACATTTTTTGTTATATAACATTTGTCGCTAGGACCTACTGTTTAGGAGCTGTATTTGTTTGAATGAAAAAAGTCATGTTTGAAACACCTATTTTTAAAAGTAGGAGAGCTTTTTTGACACGCTCCAGCTCTGCTAATGAATCGAAAGTCTGGCGATAGTTGCTTTATTAGAAATTAAATGGAAATTTTTTTTTTATGCATACCATTTGTCCCTAGGACCTACCGTTTAGGAGCTATATCTAGAGGCAATTTTGACACATGTTCCATTTTATAATTTCTTTAGCCGACAGGCTATACCCCCTATAGATCCCTATAAGGGAGGGTATATATATATATTTTTGTTATTTATCAAAAACTTTCTTCAATGCCATAGGTCAAATTCGAATAACCCATTATTTAATTATTTTGTATACAATTTATTTATAACTTAATTCTTTGATTCATGGACCTATAAAACATAAGAAATCGAAACTCTTGAAGTATAGCCTGTAAAATTGATAATTTATTTAAGTATGTGCAGAAGGTGTCTTCAAGTTCAGATTTCAATATGCCTCAGTAAATCCTCTCGACCTAGATAAGTGGTCTTTCTCAACAATGGCCGATTGGTAAAAGGGGTTCTGATTCAACTCAGGATGACCAAACATTGCGCAATATTTTTGGAAGAAGCATCGTAGCAAGTTGAAGCGTATCGTTCTTTTACAGTGTTGTCATTTATGAGCACTGTTCAGCAAATTCACCATTTTTTGTATGCATTATCAGCGTAAGTTTGATTTGAATACAGTTCACGTTTGATTTAGCAGATCTTGAACTACAGAAACCTTCTTTTTTTTTTTTTAATCTATTTATTGATATTTACAACTGTGTACAATATACATCAAGTAAATTTAAGAAAATAATTTTAATGACATATAAATCACTAGAAAAGAACTACTCACTAGTACACTTCAATAAAAGTTCAAAACTAGAAGGTCTCTTGGCCATTTTCTTTTCAAACGGCTCGCTGGGTTATCAGGTATCGAATATGAAACAAGTTGGGATACTAATGGATTCGTGTGGGAGTGCAGTTTAAGCAGTTTACTATGAAAGGATTGGTATCTGGTTTGGGCTCAATCAACAACATATGGCACATTAAGATCTTTATGGATCTTCCTGCTATAAGGACACTGTTTTTACTGATCTGCCAGGATCTGACGATTTTTTGAGGCCGAAGGACATCCTTGGCCACTCTCTCCATCCACAATTAGAATAGAATTAGTTTTCGTCCTTAGGATGCTGTTTTAAGATGGCGGAATTTTATTAGTTTTTCGTCCTTAAGGATGCTGTTTTAAAATATTTAACGGTTTTTTTAAAAAAAAAAAAAAAAAAAAAAAAAAAAAAAGTTTACACTTTAAAAATATGTATTACAATTTAAAATTCTTCTTTTTTTCTGTATATTTTTTTGAATGATATTTACAATTGTACAGAATGTATACATCTAATAAATGTGTGGAAAAATAAATACAGAAACACGACAATAACTTTTAAAGCTACCACACACATTGGTGGCTCTTTAATAAAATTTCTTTAGTAGGAGGTCTCGAGGTCATCTCCTTTTCAGACCCCTCAGAGGGTTGTCGGAAATAGCATGGTAATCAAGTTGAGAGACTAGTGGATTTGAATGGTTAAGGAGTTTATCATGAAAGGATAGGTATCTGGGTTGAGTTAAATCAGCAACAATTGGAAAATTAAGATATTAATGAAGAAGTCAATTTGTGACAAAGTAAGGAGCATTGAGGATATTCCGAAGATTTAGATTGTAAAGATTTAATACGAAGAGAATTTGAATGTTTATTTGAACCAAAATTCTTCTTAAAATCCTCAATATTCCTTACTATTTCTCAAATAAACCTATCCATAATTATCCTAATGATCATTTTCTTTCTGCTTTTCCATGAACCAGATACATAATTATTATCTATATTAATTAATCATACCCGCTCAAACTCACTGGCTCTCTAACTTGCTTTTCAGTTATTAACAATTAAGCAGAGCGTCTCAAGAAGAAGATGGATTTAAGATTTTGTCAAATAGAAATTTTATTGGAAAGCTATCAATGGGTAGTTTATCTACATTAGATTCATCTTTGGCCTCATTTACTAGATCTCATTTTGTTTTTATACAGATTATATTCAACAAATAGATTTTTCAAAAGGTATCAAAAGGTAAGGAATACATTTTTATTTAATATGGTGTATATTTTATATTTAATATGGTGTAATATTTTTATTTAATATTATACATGTATTTTACCACCCATGGCTACTTTTCGAATTCAAAGAATCATTGATACTTATTCGTTTTAATTCCTTTTGTTTCTATATATTTTTTAGTATATCACTCAGGAAAACCAGTTTTTCTTATAAAGTAAAACCTTTTTTTCCTAAGTAAACAAGATATTTTACACATTGTTAAAAGAGGGAATAACTTTGATCCAGAACTCTTCAAGCGTTCAAAAGGGAATCTACAGCTTTTTTAGACGAAATAAAGAAAATTCTAGAGGAAACACGAATATCGTTGACATTGATCTATTAGTACAAAGTTGGTTTAAAAGCTTCTAAAGCAAAAATATGTTCCATTTTTGGAAAGGAGGCTCACCCTAAAGGCACAATATTTGTATGTAAAATTTAATAGCGACAAGACACTTAAAGACAAGCCACGTTAGGGGCAGATAAACATGGTTATTAAAAAAGAATCTTCAAGAATAATTGGGTTTCATCCACCTCAAAGTTTAGCAGGGGGTTGTTTCCCTATTTAAATATATAAATAAATAATTTTTAATGATAAAAGTATAGCTGACTATTATGATGAATGGAGAAGAAAATGATCTGGGATGCAGTCAAAGAGGAACCCCACGTCTAAGAAGATTTTCTTTAATACGTGACAACGTTTCGACCTGCCTGCATGTCTTTTTCAGGGCTATAATGAACAAAATTTTTGTCACATCTAGTATTTTGTTCATTATAGCCCTGAAGAAGACCTGCAAGAAAGGACAAAACGTTGGCACGTATTAAAGAATTTCTTCTTAAACGTGGTGTTCCTCTTTGACTGCATCCCTGATCATCTTCTTTTCCAAATAATTATTTATTTTCATTTAACTTCCTTTAAAAAATAGTTCATTAACTACGTTCAATGAACATTAGTTCACAGCAAAAATCTCCATTTTTAAAAAGCTTATGGAGATGGGGAATATAAGACAGAGTAAATTAACAAACGAAGGCAATGAATGATTCATGCAAACCAATGAATGTAGAACATGAAACATTCTTTAAATGACCAAGTTAGGTTAGTTAAAATAAATGACTTATAGTCATTTATATCTCTTGTTATAGTTTCAAACACATAAAATAGTTGGTGCAATTCGGAGTATTTCAAAATTATTCAATTTAAAATAACTAGCTTTTCTTGTAAGAACGTTTTAATGGCCTCCAACAACAATTACCTGAGATGATCTCTTGGATGATTCCAGGGTTTGCTCTTCTTATGAGAGCAGGGATTGAGAATCGAAACTTTTCTTATGTTGAAGTATGTATATAGTCCAAGGGCGAACGAAAAATATATTTTATGTCAAGCTTTAACATTCTAAAGATCTTTATAGCTTCACGTTTTAAGAGTTCCAATAAAAAATACCGCTGAAATATGTACCGAAGAAGAATGCTCAAAATTCTTCGAATTGCTGTAAAGAGTTAGAATTGTTATTTTTTTTTTACTTTTTCGGTTGGTTTTTATCAGTTTTTGAAATTATTTTAGGATCGTAAATGTTTGGCAAAAATATTTCTATAGGAAGTACGTCAATAGTTACAACATCTCTGTAAAGATGACTAACCGGTTTCCCCATTTCCCAAACATGTCATAAAACTTTCAATGATGTATAGTTACCTCAATTTAGAATATAACTTTCCTCTTTCATCAGTTAAATACATAAAATATCTTAGAAACTAGAAATATTTTTACAATAGTTTAGTTGTTGGTGTGATAAAAAGATAAAAGATCATTAATATATTCATTATGTACAGTGCAGTAAGTCATGAGAAACTTGAAAAGAAAAATAAACATTCTTTTAGATTGTTCAATTTGTTTTCGTCGAAATCAATTCATTTTTTAACTTTATGAATGGTACTTTGTGATTATAGGATTACATGAGATATTAGTTCCTTTGATTTCAAGAATAAGTCAAATTGTTAACAATTTGTTATTATCAAATACCTGGTCCCCAAAGCTCGAAAAGTCACTAGAAATGAATAAATAAAAATAAATTATAAGTAATAAAATAAATAAAAATTGAACGTCAAATTGAACTTTATATACTTAGTGGTTAACGTAGTTGCAAAAAAAAAAAAAAAAAAAAAAAAAATGGACTAAATAAATAATTTTTATAGGCATTATGGTTGAAACCTCACCAAGGTGTTATATAAATTATAATTTTTTTATTAATCGTTCATTTTCTTCTTTCAATGAATATTCGTTCATAGCACAAAACTATTCACCCTTCTACCTCAAAATCACCCAAATCCCTTTCTCCCATACCCCATACTTACATATTTTCGATAAATGTGCGACATCTGGACCCCACTGCAGTTTGAAAAACGACACAAATATGGCTAATGATACATTAAATATTCCCTGTCCATGTGGATTACCAACTCAAACATTAAAATTAAAGATTTGATGTCCAATTATATTTTCTGGTTAAAAAATACAGCTAAGTGTAGAAATATTTTTGAGACTATAATTCTCAATGGAACAGAGACCGTAGAAATTGCATATATTCCCAGAATTCTAATTATCCCCACTAATCCACCATTTCAATTCAAACGATTAAAATCTCCAATAAAAGTTTCTTTTGATATTACAATTAACAAACCGCACGGTTAGACATAGTAAAACATTGTAGTAGATTTTCGGACGGTCAGGTTCACTTACGGTCAGTAATATGTAGGGCTTTTTTGAACTAGAAACCCTCACAATCAAATATTTCTCATTAATTATTTACTTATGAGAGCAGGCAAAACCACGAAGGAGAATGCTAGTATATAATATTTTGAGCATTAAAAAGTTAATTATCGAATTGTATGGTCTTATAATTGTATGAACAGTATACATTTGGATATGGTTAATAATAAATAATTTATTGTTGTTTGTTTTATGGATAGTGTTCAGGTTTTGTCACAATGTTAGATTAAAAAGTTAATCAAAATCGTCTGATGCTTTTAATTACCGAAAAATAAAACATCATGTAATGTAATGTAAATTATACCAGCAACTATTACAGTTAGTCGAATAGCACCTGGACGCAGTTATTTTGACCCTTGCATGACTGGTCAGCGTAGCGTTACGGGGCTAATGATTGCGGTCAGTTATCACAATTTTCTTTCGGCTATAACAGTTCCGCGACCGTCGTAGAACTAGACCAGGCAGGCGATACCTCACGGGTCTGTCATATTTTCTTCAAATAGCTTTTTACGAGGCTAATTGATCTCTGTAAGAAACGGAATGTGGAAGTAAAGCTGAAAGATAGCGAGGCGTTACGACCATTCTTTCCCATTCATACCCGACAGCTCACTTTCTATTGTGTTGGAAGCTGTAACAGTAAAGACACGTAACTTGAATAGCACCCTTGGAATACCAACGAAGAATCACTGCAAACTAACTTTTGAAAACCAGTTTTGATGTGTTATTTATAGTTTTATCTGATCAGAGATATATCAGCTGATTATTATAATTGTTTCGTTCTGTCGAAAACCAGTTTTTTGCAGGCCAGGACTCAAAAAAAAAAAATTAAGGGGATCCTCTTGCGTAAGATTATATAAATGAAGTTTTAAACGATAGATGCGCATATCTACTATACAGCTACACTTAAATGTGACAACATTATACAGTAGAACCCTCATTATCCAGGGTAATGATGGGTATGGCGGTTCGCGGATAATCTAATATCCATCAATAATATTTTATGATAGAGAAGAAGATTAATTAAAAAAAAAAATTTCAGATGATTACATTTATAACAAACGAACGTTTTGTGTACATTTATTGATATATAATTAAGTTTTAAAGGCCGGATTTTATAACAAACGAACGTTTTGTGTACATTTTTGCCTCTCTTTTGGCACAACCTGTCCATGTATTCGAGGTATGGTAATCTTTAGGTCTTCTTCCCTTGATATATGGATCTCTGTGGTCTTCCAATTCCGAACCAAGTTTCCAATTCTTCCCTAATCCTCTCATTTCGGATTCGGTCCCTCCTAGTCCTCCCAACAAAAGGCCGGATTCTGCTCTTCTTTCCTGCAGCATATAAAACAGGTATATTTTGAAGAAAAACGTGCAATAAAAATCTGGTAGTATAAACAGATAGGTATCGGTTGCTAACCTTACGTGCATTTCTTCTTCTAGCTTCTCCACTGACGTAAAGTCGTCTGCATATATTAGGAGCTGAGTTACCACGGGAGTCTGTAAAAATTTCATTTACCGCTATTTCGTCCATAAACAGTGAATAAAAATACCTTGCTTTACCCCTCTGGCTATATTAAAATGCCTAGATTCCTGACCGTTTAATCTTATAATTCCTTTTGGATATTCGCTTTAGTACGTACCCTTTCCCTCAAGAAAAATTCACAACAATGTTTGAGATAATTTTTTCTTAGGGTGCTCTCGCTGAAATGTTTTGCAAAAATACTTGAAAGAATTGGATTGCATTTAAATGAAATATTGGAAGCGACCATGGCGTAACATAAGTCGGTCAAAAATGTTTGTTTGTTGTCTTGTAAAGAGCAGCTTTGATTGAACTGTTTATGTCCACCTATTAAAATAAAAATATATTGGGAATAGTCAAATGCTATCTTGTGCTACTTATGAAAAGATAGGATGCACTTACTTGAGCTGCAATGAGCGTCCATTTAAGATTTCCGATCGGAACCAATTGATTTATTGCAAGAAGAGCAGAAAAATGTTTTCCCGTCAGATTTAAATTCTGGTAATGGTTTTATTCAAATGTTAATTTTTGACGATTGGCTGGTTGTAACTTTAGGCATTTTCACTATTACTAGTACTTGTTTATCGGACTAAACGTTTTTGTAGAATGAAAATAAGAGTTGAAAGGTGGAGTAAAATCAAAATAGAAACGCTACGAATGTTAATACAAAGAAGACGTTTAACATCATTAAACACCAATTGAAACAATTTTTTTTTTTCTTCCCTGGAAAACTATGTAGGTAAATTTGATTGTTGATAATCTAAAAATAAATCACAACATTTCTCAAAGTGAAAAAGGAAAAAAAGAAACTTCATTATTTTAAACGAAATTTCGAAAAGTGCACTAAAACCTAAAATCTTCAAATTTGAGCAGTAGCCCCCAAAATGTGCAAGTCTCGGCAATTGCACGGTAATCCAGTCTTTAGTTATAATGCAAAAGAATGTTTGTATGTATTCATGTTTTACATAAGTATTGAAGTTTCATTTTTAAAAAAATCAGTAGTTTTAGTTTATTTTTTATTAAACATATCGTTTCTAATATCGGTTCTCATTGTCCTTTGCAAGATTATTCTACTATAATAGGCGTTCTGCTGTTCATAACTATTTCTACGTCTTTCAATGTACAGTTCTGCTTTGTTTTCCGGGGATGTTTGAGGACACAATGTTTTGGTTGACGACGATAAGAATTCGGAAATATCTTTTTTCTTTTTCAAAATATCACGAACAGTTTGCTCACCAATTCTTAATTCATTGGACTATGTTGTGATACTTTCACCTTTTTCTTCTCGGTTCCTAATGGTTAATTTCTGTTTAAGGGGTAAAACTAGGTTTCTTTTTTGTGGCATTTCGTTGGTTCGAACATTAATGGAGGTATTTTGTTTTGTAGAAAAACAGACCAATAGGAGTTTCATAGAAAGATTTTTTTAAACATCACTGTTCCTAGAATATCCATTGGCTTAGTACATAGTTACCAGAAACATCTCACTCACACGATGAGATATACCAATTTCATATCAGATTCATACCAGCTTGTCGTGTTTTTCCATTCATTATTTTTTTTAAATAATACACAATTAACAATTGTGTAATCTTTAGAAATAATCTTACGGATTTTTTTTTAATGAATATTATACATATAAAATAAATAGTGTAAAAAAAAAAAATTTCAAAAGGAATCTCGGCTGTGTGACTTCCCTTTGATGTGCCTTCAAATTTCGTTTACATTATTTTTGCTAGTACATGTGCTGTTTGTTCTCATTAGCACAGATGTAGAAAAATATGACGTCAAGTACTGAATGCAGTAGAAGAATTACGTCCCATTTTAAAGGATCTGAAAAAATAATAACAAATATATAAATTTAAATTAATATTTTTATTTATGTTTAGAGCAGATTAGGAAACTATAAAAATGTGACTCAGGGGTGTCAGGTGTTGAGATTGGACGACTGGTAGTTTGTAAACGAGAATATGATCAAAATTATTTGAGAAATTATATAATGCGGAAGAAGTATTGTTTACTATTTACATAAGATATGTTTTATACAGGGTGAGTATCTCTTAGTGTAAAAAAAAAAAAATTTGGTGAAACTAGATCGAAAATGTAGCAAAATGCCAATGACCTCACCTTTCTATTCCAATCCGTTGCAGATATACGATAAATCAAACACTTTTTTTGAGGAAACCAAGTTTTTTTATAAAAGCTGTAATATCTCTATTTTGTTTAAATATTTCTCAAAGTTTGACCACATTTTCTGATTTAGTATTAAATTTTCTATAATTGCTGAGTACCTGTAACCTTGGATTTTACAAACTTGGTATATAAAGAACAGCTTGATCTTCACCTTATTTGGGGAAGTCACAATGTCTTATATTACTTCAACGCTCACCGTTTTTCGAAAAAACTATCCACAAAACGTCAAATTTCAGAAAAACTTACAAATTTAATCAGCTTTCAAATGATACGTTAAACGTAATGAGTTTGTTTCAATTTCATGGAGAAATTCACTTTTGAAACCGAAAAAACATGGTGTTCTCATTTGGCTTACAAATCAGTTACTTGTGTAAATAAAACATAATGACAATCCCTTAGTGAAAATGTGCATTTTAAACATAATAAACTCTTCATTGGAATAAAAAGCAAAGAAAAAAATTATTGTTTAATAAAAAACAAAGGAAAACTGTCAATAAAGCGACACCAGATCAGAGGATCTTATGTTATTACATTTATCTATTTATTATTATTATTTAGGATTTATTTTATTAGATTTTCAATGTAATGTTTAAAATCCAATGATAATGAACATAGACCTCAATTTCGCCGTTAGCTTCTGAATGCAGATTATGTTGAAGAATACTACTTTTTGAGGGGAATTTCATGGGCAGATGAGTCTGTTTTTACAGGGGAAGGCATTTCTACCGTTCCATGTGGAGTATCGTTATATCACCCTGTATATAAGCTCTTTGTCGGAAATTTATACAGCGAGACTTCAGGGAAATCTCATTATACTTTATATTAAATGACCCTGGGGGTTTTACGCCTTAAAGCTCTAATAAACAAACAAACTTAATATTAATAGAATATATTACAATATGGCTGGCTATTAGACTGATAAGCATGCTGTGTTAATTGTTGCAACCCATTAGATATGGGCAGCATCACTAAGTATTTCTCTCTCCCTAGACCTAGAATCAGTCCTTGAATAAAAATTATTTTGCCATTTCAATTCATTAATTTAATGTTTTGATTCTATCAATATTTAAGTATTTATAATTTTTGTTATTTGCCTATTTTTTAAAGATTGAGTAGCAATTTTTAGTTTATTTAAGGATCACACTCTTTTTTCTTTCATAGATTATACTTTGTCTTCCTTTGTTTTTTAAGATGTTGCATTTATGTGGAGAAGGAGCCGTCTTCCAGAACTTAACAGTATTCACTTCAGTACCCACCGCCCAGACATTTACCATGACTGGAATAGAAATCAGCTTAGAGCTCAATGGGGGCCGTAACTAAATTGCCTTCAGGCTCAAGTGGGCGGGAAAATCAACTGAGTTTAAAAGCGGAAAATTTAGCTGGCCGAGGGGAGGAATAGTTTCGAAGAACTTTCCGATCTTCAAAGATCAGAACAATATTTCATTATTAAATAATTTTTAAGTATGACATTTTTATTTATATCATTCTCATAAACTGAGTGTTGAATTTAAGGGAGTTAAACATTGAAAGTAAAAATATGCAATATCAGGATTATGGCCAGCATTTTATATCCACTGCAGTAGATTAAGGCAGCACATTAATTTAGATTTTTTTTTAAATCTATTTATTGAAACTTACAACTCTATAAATTATATACAAGTAAACTTGAGGAAAAGGATCACAATGACATGTCAAAAAAATGTAAAGAACTACTCACTGGTAGCACTTCAGTAAATGTTCTACAATAGAAAGTCTCTTGGCAATCTTCTTTTCTGACACCTCGGAGGATTATCAGGATTTGAGTGTGAGGCATGTTAGGAGACTAGTAGATTCAAGTGGTTATGGAGTTAGCTATGAAAGGATAGGATTTTATTGTAAGGATTGGATACGAGAAGAATTTGAAGATTTAGTGCTCCAGAACTCAACTCCATATGTCCAAATTGGTCCTAATTATTGTGATTATTTTCTAATTGACTGGGATATATGAACGCTTTTCCAGTGAATATAGGAGTAGTCGAAAACGACGAGCAGTTTCTTGTCTTTTATGTCTGGTGTGTGTTATTGAAAATTTGAAATAATCATTCAAAAACACACCGCAACGAGAAGACTTCGTTGGAGAACGTGTTGAGTTTTTTGCTCAATATTGTTCTTCACACAAAGTCGAATCAACAGATAATTGAAACTAAAATATCCTCCTCACTATTGAAAAAAATCGTTTAAATTTATTGTACTTATAATAATAATATAGAAAAGGTGTTTGTCTAAGACAGTTTCAGAATGCAGGTATCAGATAGGATAGCACTTTTTGTTTTGTTTTTTCTTTTTCACTCATTCAAAGCCTATTTTTTTTTTTTTAGAGAAATAAGGCATAACCAAAATTTGATGGGCCTTTAAAGTTCCAGATTAAGACAAGAACACTTGATCTAGGATAAATCGAATAGAATAGATTAGTGATTTAACATCACCTGCTCGTAGTTTTATCAACACTACAAAATTTCAATCAATAATCTTAGTGAAATCAAAAGCACAGTGAATTGGGTAAAATATGGATAAATCTCAATGTCCATTAGCATTTCGTGAAATTGATAAATTTTTTTTTTATTTTATTTTTTTTATTTTACATATTTAGAACGGAAAAGAGGTAGATTATTTAGCACAATCTTATTTATTTATGTTATTTTAACCGTAAAAGGATTACAAACCAAAGCGTATTTACTTTCAAAGTCTTAACGGCCTTAGAAACATTACAACGATATTTTTGCAATTTTTCATAAATAAATAAAGCTGAATAAAATGGGCGAACTGAAGATGTAAACTATTTTTCTTTACTTATATTATTTTTGTTCAAATTACAACAAGCAGCTTTATCGATTCGAACGATAAACAAAAAAAGACTTAGGGTCTTTTTTTTATTTATCATTTTTTCGTAATTTTTTAAACATAACTCGTTTTGATGTATGATAAAAACCGGAAAATGCAACTGAATTTCCTTATTGAGTCATACACAAATATAGATCGTTGATTGTGAGCATTACTTTCATAAATTAGTCAAAATAAATACAAACAAAAATGTTTTTTTTAAGCACCTGTACCTAAAAATATTGGAATAGAATTATTGCTATTGCTGAATCTATATATATATGGGATAATATAATTATGTTATTATAGATATCATTAGGCAACAATAATTATTTGTTCACTGTTCCATTATTATTCACTGTTAATATTCACTTTAGGGAAGCCTAGAAAAAATACTCACTATTACATTATTTACAAGTAGGATTTTATTATTGTTTTGTAACGGTACCATCGGAATCGAGAATCGATGATACAAAGTTGGTTCCTAGGAACCGATAAACACCGTTGAGGTTATTGTAAGTTTTGTGGTTTCTATATAATTATCATTAAAGCTGGATTTTCGTGCAACACAAATTCTGGAATGTGCAATAAAAACTTGAAATCGTGCAATAAAACTTAAAATCATGCAAAATAAAATGCAAATGATAAAAAAGGTTGAACAAATAATTCGCTAGAAACAATTCTTTCCAAAAAGTTGTTTTTATCTCAGAATTTATTGATCCAGTCCTTAGTAAGGGAGTAGTTAAATAATTATTGTCTAAAATACAATAAGAACAAATTGCATATCTTTATTGTACGTGGTATACATAAGCTATATGTACATATTACTTAGAAGTATAAATATCTATGTTAGGAATGATTAAACTTTATTTGCTTTGTTTAAAGTGAAAATGTTTACTAACAGTAAAGAGGGCTTAATTTAATAATTATGTTGTACTTATTAAAAATATCCGTAAGTTAGGAGGGAGGGGCAAAATTTCTTGGAAGCTGGGAACCCGAGTTCCCTAGCTAAAGTCATTCTAAAGTTGTTCTTAAAATTGTTACATTTCCAAAAACACGAAAGTGTTGTGCATTCAGGATTTGGATGCAGGAATTTTGTGAATTCAAACTGCAGAATGTGCAATTTTTTGCATTCAAGCCTGCAGAATGTGCAATTTTATGCAGTAATCCCCAAAACGTGCAATTTCGTGCAATATTAAACTAAGGTAAATTTGTCCTAAACGTCCTAATTCGTATAAATAATTTGTCTCTGGCTGATTACGAAAAAGATGCAATTGCACGAGAATCCGGGCTCTAATTATTATAAATCAATTCTTTTCCCTCAACAAAAATTTAAAAACTTGATATAGAAGACATTTTATTAATCTTTAATAACGTAGATATTTTTTTGTACCAGATCGGCATAAGCATTATAAACATTTTTTTTTCAAACATTAAGCATCGCTATTGCAAGCCAAGTTTTGAATTTTTGAAGGTGTACTTTGTAATAAATATGATAATAATAATTTTGTAAATATGGAAATATGATTAAAATTTAAAACTGCCAAAGGATCAAGCACTAAATAAATAAATGCTGGCCAGATAATAGCAACATCTATTATACTTTATTCTTATTCTCATGGAATTTTTGTCATTCCATAATAAAGATTATTTTCCAATTCATAACATTTTCAAACTGGCCTTTTAGCCCTAATACAGTACAAATAACAGTATAACTTCCAAATAAATATATATATTTTTTTATTTATTGATATTGACAACTGTACAAAATAATTTACATTAAGTAAATGTGTTGATAGTAAATACAATGGCTAAATAACTTGTGAATAACTACTCACTAGTAGCACTTCAATAAAAACAACACTAAAAGGTCTCTAGGCCTTCTCTAGGCCTTCAGAGATTCAGACTCCTCGGAGGATTATCAGGGATAGAGGGGGAAGCAAGTTGGAAGACTAGTGGTTTGGAGTAGTTATGGAGCTTCCAATAGAAGGATACGTATCTGGTTTGGGCTAAATCAGCAGTATATGGAACCTTAAGGTCTTTATGGATAAGTTTATTGGTCACAAAATAAGGAGCATTGAGGATTTTTCGAAGGTTTTGGATTGTAAGGATTAAATACGAGATGAATTGGATGATTTAGTGGAGCCCCAAAGCTCAACTCCGTACGTCCAAATAGGTTTTGTCACGTAAATGAGGATTTTGTGATTTATTGAAAGCTTTGAACGTTTTTATAGTAAATGTTGAAGTAGTCTTTAACGACGAGCAGTTTCTTGTCGTTTTAGCCTTATATGTGGATTCCAAGTAAGACGTTTGTACAAGTGGAGTCCTAGTTAGCGGATCTGCTCAACTGGGATTAGCGGAATATCAAATAAATATCAATGAATTCTCACATCTATTGTATTATGTCTCCATTATTTATTCTCGTGTTGTGTCGGTTCCAATATTTTTCGATTCTCAATTCTAGAGAGCAATACCTCGGTTTAAAAATACATTAAAAAATGTATTAAAAAAACATAAATTATTTAAAAATTAAATTAGTTAACACCGAATAGTATTTATAATATTCAACAGATGATATTTTAGTTAACTTACAGTATAGACAATGCACAAAAAAATAAATTTATTCTACAAATTCTCATTTGATTTTTTAATTATATTTGAGTTCATAATCTTAGTTGTGGCTAAAATTATTATTCAATACTTTTTGAATAATAAAAAAAGACAGTGAAGAATTGGTCTGTTGTTAAAGATATAAAAAACTTCAAGCCTTTATAGCACCTTTTCATTAGGGAGTAGAATCAATTTATAATAAATATGTATCACAAAACTATCGTCAAAGTAGCCGGTATCGATCGGTTCCCTGAAATCGACTTTGGACCATCGATTCACGATACTTTATTTTTTGGGGTTTCCTTTATTACTCAAAGAATAAAGGAAACCCAAAAAAACTTCGGAATATTTATCTTCTTAAATAATAATTTGTAAAATGAATTATTTTTTTGGACATTACCTGAATTTTAACAAACTTATATATCATATGTTTTAGATAATCAATAAATAAATATTGTTTTTTAGTTTATTTGGTATGCTTTTTAACTATTATATGGGTTATGTTTTGTAATAGCAATTTATTTTTATAAGAACCGGTACCGAAATACATATATATAAATATATATATATATATATATATATATATATATATATATATATATAAATATATAATATAAATATAAAAAAAAATTTCCTGTCTCTACTTTCATTTTGTCCGGACAATCGTTAGTATCTCCAGTCAGCAGAGGATAATTAAGATACACTATCAATTGCCACTTTCTTCTGACTAATTTTCATCCAGGAAACATTAAATTATATAACATTCAAACTAAGTATTACCACTAATATATTTATTGAGTTATACAACTGATCTTTTACTGGTGTCTATGTAACTACGAAGAAGAAAAAAAAAAGCTTTGATTGTCACAAATCGATTTTAAACAGTTGAGAAACAGATCTGTTTTACTTCCGGGCAATCATTACAACCGAAAGCATTTTTAAGTCGCAAACATTTTTATCCTTATTTATCATTATTATTATCATTGAAAATATTAATTATAATTGCAAATGATGAATGAGTCAAAATATAGGAAAAAAGATGCTCATTCGAGTATCGTATAAAAAAAAAAAAAAAAAAAAAAAAACACAATAAAAATAATCAAATGTAGCACCCCTTTGAAAAATTAAATTAAAAAAATGCCACAAAATGCATTAGTTAATTTTGATATTTTACAGAGTGGAACTATAACGCGCCCGTTCACATTCTCTGAAATTAAAGAAATATATACACTATTAACAAAAGACTTCTATAGCGTGAAATTACCTTCTATTTCCTGTTATACGAGTCACTGTATATTAATAAATATTAAAAAGTTTGTTGCCTATGATCAGGCATTCATTGAGGGATAAAATTTTTACAGTTTTAATTTCTAAAGTTAAAGATGGTTAGGGGTAGTTGGAGGTAGTTGGAGGTAGTCAAAAATTTTTGTTGTTTGTTTTTAAGGGCAAAAAACTGCTATGGTTATTATTGCCCATATACCCGAACTTTACTATAGCACTTGCATTGCAACAATGACAATAACAATAATAAAATTATATTAATCTCAACCATAAATAAGATTTACAAAAAAAGAAAAAGAAAATATATATATATAATAAAAAATAAAAATAAGCTAGGATGGGAGGAAAGAAAGTCGAGAATCCCAAAGAAGCCTAAACCGTGATATTTGCGTGGTCCTTGGGGCCTATACGTGAAAAAAAAAAATAAGTAAAAATTAAAATAAATAAATACAAGGCCCAGTAAGGTAGTCAAGAATGATCGTGAACAGTAAAAGATGATCAGAAATGGTTAGGGATGGTCGACGATAGTCAGAAACGATCGGTTATAGTTTAATCTATCCTCCTACTATTATATGTATTTTTTTTTATATTTAATAAATAAAGCTTCTAAGGGATGCTTAGGAATTTTTTTTCTTTAATGCTTCTAATTTTTTGTATATTTATTTTTTTGTTTTCCCTCATTTTGTTAACATTACTAAAAATGCCGTGTCAAGGGAAATCTCCAATAGAGGAAACCCCTCTGTCATGTCTTTCAGGAAACATTTTATTCACATTTTTGTATGCCAGCTCTTCTATTGGTTACGCATTGGGACAGGTATACGTAAAAACATAAAGAGAATAAAAAAAAGGGATGGTTTGGGATAGTTACAGATGGTGAGGGTAGTTTAAGTATGGTTTAACAGATCCTATATAAGTGTATAACAAGAAATGTCATAAATTAATAAATTTTTATGACAAGATTGGTCAGGCGAGGTCAGAGGTGATTAGGAATGGTCAGGAGTGGTTAGGAATAGTCATGAATTATTAGCAATGGTTTAACACCTTTATCAGTCATATTTGGTAAAATGGTTGAAAAATACATTAGTCCATTTTTTTAAACTTATTACCGAATAATATTTTTTTTATTTAGTACTGAGTACTTATTCTTCTAGTGCACTAGACAATATACCAAAAGTCCCAAAAAATCGGATGGCGGGCGCGGGAGGGGACCCATTTAAATAACATGTTTAAACATCACAGGAAATAACGTTTTCGTTATACGACATAAAAATTACTTTGCTCGAGTTCCAGTACCGCTCTTTATAATGTTCAAGTTAACTAGTATATTTTGTAACAACTTTTATCCAACAATTTAAAACGTCGTTATTTTATTTTTGCTAATGTTTAAGAAAAAAAGTGTTCAAACGAACCATAAATGACTAACGTCCCCCTCCTGCTCAATCTTATATTTTAGGAAATTTTAGTTTATTAGTAGATTTTTTTTTACTAGACATGACCGGGCTGGTAGCTATTATTCTGGTAGGTAGTACTATCCGGCTCATTTGTATGTTTGAAGAATTTGTTGAGCAAATAATAGTGTAAAGAGGAAACAAATAAAAGACGGCTAATGTAAATTAATCAATAATATATACGGAAGTACAGTAGAGCGTCGAAAATCCGAACGTCAAAAATCCAAACACCTCCTGAGGATTTTTGGAATATTTAATTAGCTTGGAAACAACGGAAGTTTTATAATTTTGTGAACCAAACTGTCGTCGGCGATGTTAAAGTACGGAATTAAAGTTAAAGAGATCCTGGAAGATAACAATATTGCAGCCTCAGTTCAAGATTCAGAAAATACATCTGAAGGCAGTGACAGTGGAGGAGAACCAGCAGGCGACGACTCAGTCCCTTCACATTCTGAAGCATTTATGGTGTTAGAGACAGTGATGACTTGATACGAAACACAGCCAGAATGTAGTCAAATTCGACTATTGCTACTTAAGCGAATGAAGGACTTGGCTGGCAGAAGACGAGTATCGAAGCATACGCAACTAAAAGTTTGCGACTTTTTTAATGTACGTATATATATACGTAAGTGATGTACAGTTAGGTTTAGAGCGTTTCTTTTTGTGTACTGTAACTATTCAGTGCTCTGTTTGTTTCCATTGTACTTTACATATTTTTTTTAAAAACCAACTGCAGTAATGTACATAATATACGTATGTAAGTACATAAAAACTATTGTTTTTATTTCCCGTGCTGTAATCCAGAACAATATTTTTATTTATTTATTTATTTATTTTACAAGCATCTACCCTAGAGGGTCATTAGCAACAACAAATATATGTGTTTTTTAACATTCAGTTAATTCAAACATTATTGGTATTAAAAGTAAGCATAATTATACAAAGTTATAAACATTGGATATTTTCAAAAATTTAAATAAACTTTGCACAGACGTTTCACTGTCACCAAGAGCGATGTCCATCCGGTTGGCCATTCCGCAATCTTTCCTTACATCCTTGTATTCCTCGCAGTCCATTAAGATGTGCTCCACGGTCATGGGTACATTGCAGATCCTGCAGGTCGGTGGATAGAGTCCCTTTAGAAGATACGTTATGGCTGTGTGTCCCATTCGTATCCTTGCCAAGACAGCTTCTTCGCGGCGATTTCTCCTTTCTGATGTTCTCCATACGTCAGGACTACTTTTAATTTTGCCTAATTTTTCAGCTGTTTTGTTCCACTCTGTAATCCATGATTCATATATTCTTTTTTTTATATGAATACGCCAATCCGATGCAGTCGTTTTATTGATGTATATGACGACGTCTGAATTGGGTTTCAATCTTGCAGCATTTGCAGCTTGGTCTGCTTCTTCGTTTTCTTCCGATGCCCAGATGAGAAGGAACCCAAAGAAATCTTACCACTTTGCCTGAACGTAGACATTCCTTCTCAAGAAGTTGGATTTTCATCACCAAAACGTCTTTTGAGTTTCTGTTTTCCAGTGATTTCAGTGAGCTTAATGAATCGGATACAATCAGATGATATTTGCCTTGACTATTCATTATGAATGTCAACGATTTCCAGATTGAATAGAGCTCACCGGTGTATGCACTATTCGATTCTGGTAGAAGAAATTTGTAACAAACAGAGCCCATAATAATGGCACATCCAACTTCAGAGCTGGATTTTGAAGCATCGGTAAACCAAAAACAGTAGTTGAAGTACACTTCTTTTCGTTCATTAAACATTTTTTGGTAAATGTGATGAGGAGTCGTGGGTTTTTGAAAAAAATGATAGACTGTAATCAATCGTACTTTCTGTTTGTATCCAGTTAGGTATTGGATTGCCTGGGAATTTAAAATATTTAGGGAAAGATAATTGTAAATCATTTGCCCATATTTTGCATCTACAATGGAAACATTTGCAGGATCGTCTATGCTCTTCATTCAAAATCGTATGTGTTGTAGGATCGTAAGCGAGGAGGTGTTTTTTTGACATAATTTGGCCGAAGTATGCTAAACTCAAATATTTTCTCCTTAATTCTAAAGATGGCTCACCACTCTCTATGTACAAACTTTGGGCAGGTGTAGTTCTGAATGCACCAATACAAAGACGAAGTCCCTGATTATGAATAGTATCTAGTGATTTCAGTGTTGAAACACTAGCAGAACTGTAGGCAATGATAGGCCTGATCAGAGTACGGTACATCATTAATAAAGTTCGTCGATCTGTTCCCCACTGAGTGCTGGACAGAACTTTTAATAAATTTAGCCCTTTCTGGCATTTTGCTTTTATTTGACGAATATGTTCAGACCATGTTAGCTTTTTATCGAAGTAGATTCCTAGGAATTTGAAAACTTCTTCAAACATAATAGGTTGTTGAAACAAACTTAATGACGGGTGCGTTTGGCATTTTCTCCTTTTACAAAAATGGATGGCCACCGTTTTGGAACTTGAAAAGTTGAAACCAGTATTTTTAGACCATGATTCGAGATTCCCTAGAGTTGTTCTTAATTTCCACTCGATATATTCTATTGACTTGCTTCTTATATAAATAGCAAAGTCGTCAGCAAACAAAGAACAATTTACTTCTGCAGGCGTTGTATTTACAATGCTATTTATGGCTATTAAAAATAATGTTACGCTTAGCGGAGATCCTTGGGGCGTTCCATTTTCCTGATGGAATGATTGAGAAAGGTTAGATCCAACCTTAACTTGAAACGACCTATCTTTAAGAAAATTGTTAATAAATGTCAATAGCTGCCCTGAGAGACCGAGTTTGGATAGTGTACTGACAACATTATAGCGCCACATCATGTCATATGCTTTTGTGATATCTATGAAGACAGCTACCAGGTGTTCTTTGTTTGAAAAAGCCCTTTGAATTTCGTTTTCAAGCTTCGTGATTTGGTCGATAGCAGAGCGGTATTTTCTGAATCCACACTGGGAAGTTGAAATGAATTTTTTTGAGTCCAAGAAATAAATTAGTCTATTATTAACCATCTTTTCGAGAAGTTTAGAAACACAAGAAAGTAGTGAAATAGGCCTATAGTTATCGATGTTTATATCTTTTGTAGTTTTCCTGATTGGAATAACGATGGCCTTCCTCCAGGCTTCGGGAAACATCCCTGTCGTCCAGATTTCATTATAAATTGAAAGGAGAAATGAATGTGCAATTGACGGTAGTTTCTTCAAAAAAATATATGGGATCTGATCGGGGCCTGCAGTAGATTTATCTTTGCATGTGTTTAAGATAAAATTCATTTCAGCTAGAGTAAATGGCTGATTAAAAATTTCTGAACCATGTGTATGAAATTCAATCGAGCTTTTTTCTTGTTCACATTTATGCTGCAGAAAATCGATGTTATAATTATCAGTTTTCGACATAGTAGAAAAGTGATTTCCAAAATGCTCAACTATTTTACCAGGGTCAGTTATGATTTGATTATCTACTGAAACCGAAGAAACAAAGTCAAGTTTTTTGGATCCTTGGATGGCATTAACTTTTTCCATACTTCTGTTATGGTAGTATTATTGTTGATAGAATTGACGTAAGTCATCCATGAATTTTTTTTTGCTGGCCCTCAATATCTTGTTAGCAATTGATCTCATTTTTTTAAATTCAATTAAATCTTCCAGCGATCTTGTTTTTTTGTATCGGTTCAGTGTTTTTTTTTTATTCATAATTGCGATCCGGCAGTCTTCATTCCACCAAGGAACTAGACGTCTGTCATTATAAATTACTTTGTGTGGAATATTCATTTTTGCTGACTCTATGACACTTTGGTTAAAGAAAGTAATTTTGTTCTCCAGATTGACATATGATTCTTTTTTCATTACCATTTCTGATTCTATCAACAATGAAAACTTTTCCCAATTCGCTCTTTTAATTGACCATCTCGGAACTCTATGTAATGTAGCATTTGAAATATCATAAAATTTAACAGTCACAGGAAAATGATCACTTCCATACAAGGTGTCCTTTACGCTCCACTGAACTTTATGTAAAAGTTTAACGTCTATGAATGATAAGTCGATTGCGGAAAAGGATCCATTGGCACAAAAATGAGTAGGGGAACCGTCATTAAGTAGAATTAAAAAACTATTGAGATCTAAAAATTTCTCTATTTCTCTTCCTCTATTCTTGTAGTCTGATAAAGTTGAACCCCACAATTTATTGTGACCATTCATATCTCCGACCATGATTAGAGGTCTTGGGAGTTGGTCAACTAAAGTTTGGAGATCATTGGCAGTGAAGTCTCGGTTTGGAGGTATATAGATATTGCAGACTGTGATAGGTTCAGGTTTGTATAATTTTATAGCAACAACTTCTAAGGATGAGTCAATATTAATCCGTTCAGAATATACTTCTTTTTTTTTTTACCATAATCGCTACTCCTCCCCAGGCAGATCTGCAATCATTTCTTCTTTTCGGTAGATGTAAATTTTTTTAAATTAACAGCTTGTGATTTTAAAAATGTGTCTCTTGTAAACAGCAGCATATGGGATTTTCTTCAGCTAAAAGTAATTTGAAGTGCTCGTAATGTTTGTAAAATCCGTTACAATTCCCTGTAATATGATTGGGTTTTTTGTTGTAGTCATTTTATTAAAGTAATGAAAAGTTGTTAGTCAGTTCCTAGTTGTCGGTGCTGTCGTCTGTATTTAATGTATTTTCTGTAGAGTCCCACTTTCTTTTTAATATCTTGGATATCCTTAATTTGGATCGTCTGTCAGTTGTGTGTTTCTTTGCTTCGGCAAGCATGTCTTTTAAGCCCTCTTTGTTGTTCGTGAACTCGTGAACTAGTTCGCTGAAGTTTTTTAGTTTCAGACGACATTTGAATGAATTTTCCCATTTCATCAAAAGAAATGGGATATTTATGTAAATGATCTTCTATTAACTGTCTAGCATTTTCGAAGTTGGTTTCAGTATTGATATTGGTCTTTTTCAGTTTTTTTGACTTATTCCGAGAAGGTTGAGGTGCTGGTATTGGTGGGAAATCTTGTGAATTAATGGTATTTTCAAACTCATCCGGAGAATCTAGAGATAAACTTAATTCTATATTGGATAAAGTAGAAGCAGGAGGACTTGAGTAACATCGTTTAGTGCCAGAAACCGCCACGGGTAACGCTGCTAAATTATTGCTCGAATTAACAGCTGATTCGGCACCGGAACTATCTACAGTGATATTTGTTTGACTCATCACCATGGCTACGTGATACTTGGTTTAAAGGCTCTATTCCGTTACTGTCTTCTAGTGACTCTATTTTCAAAGGGTCTCCATGACAACCTCCTATGGTCGTTGGAGCCTTATTAACCATATGATTTGGTGTGTCTAATATTGAAGAATTTGTTATTGTTTCACAATTATTTTTTAACATCTTGATCAAAATGTATTAGTAGGTTTTCTTTCCCGTTAGATGCCTCCTGAATATTGTTATCATTATCGCACTCAGGGCAATCTGTAGATATATGACCCGGTTGTTTACAAATAAAACAAGTGACAATGTCTTCACTGAAAAATTCGATATGATACATTGTCATGTTTTATAAGTAAAGACGTTGGAAGTTTATTCAAATCTTCGGGTGGAATATACACTTGCCGTCTAAAACTTAGAACGTGCGCCAGCCTTGGGTCTTGGTAACCAGCTCTTAGAAAATGCATGGGAGAGACTAATTTAATACCTAGGCTTCTGAGTTCATTTTCTATTGCTTCGTGTGGAATTGAAGGGCAAGCATTAGAAATTATTATACGTTTGGCTGGGTTAATTAGACGTTTTATAATTATTTGTTTGTTGTCGATGGTTATCGATTGATGTTTTTTTAGGAGGTTATCGATTGCTTCCTTATTGCTAAAATGGATACAAAATCTTGAATTGGATATTCTAGAGGTGTATCTTATGAATTTTGGGTCTATTAATTCTGCGATTTTGAGAACATATTCTTTTTGTTTTATGCCTGGTAATGTATGTAAAATGATAGCATTTTCTCGTTTTGAAAAACGGTCTGAAGCGGTGGCTTTAGCATATGTGGTTTCAGTTGCGTTGAGGTTAGACTGGGTTTTCGAGTAATTACTGCTTTGGATTAGTTCCATTTCTTTCTGTTTTTGATTTGTTGGTTTCAAAACATTCTGAGACATTTTTGAGGTATTAAGAACTGTTGCCATATTGTTCCAGAGCCAAAGCTCTGTACGCCTGTAAAAGGCGTTAAATAAATTGACTGACTATATATATCACTTTTTTTTTAATAATGGTACACGCGCACTAATATTGTTATGCACAAAATAAAGTGCATAAATAGCACTCGAAATATATAAATCTTTGGAAAACTAGCGTGTTTTATTTCCCATGCTGTAATCCAGAACAATATTTTTAATAATGGGTCTAAGTGGCATTTCTAGATTATGTTCGCAAGTCCGAACAAATGGGTAATCCCAATTAGTTAGGATTTTTAACGCTCTACTCTATTCATGCTTTACTCATCACGAAAAATTTATGCTTAGAGTATCGAAAACTACGGTAAAATCTTCTAGACTATAATTATTTCTCTAGACTCGGTTTTTGTTTTATTATTTTTGGCTGCGGCAGTGAAACAAAATTGATCTCAAAAACATCTATTCAGCCACATTTCATCCTTGAATGAGCCAAATTCCAAGATATCAAACAAAAAATGACGGAAAGTGAATGTTGTCGGTCTTACCTTGAGGGCGTCCCAAAGGTCAGGAGAGTTATGTTATGCAACAATTTCTACATAAAAGTAGGTCTTACATAGGTGACTAGTTTTTCCCAAAAAATTAAGCTTGAATGTTTCTCTTAGAATATTATTAAATGTACTATTTGAACTACTATATGAATTTGAATGTTGAAATACCCAGTACAAATTTTAATTTTAAAATGTATTCTAATCGCGATAAACGATTATTTCATTTTCATAGTTGTTGGTTATTAATTTTTTATTAGCTGGTCGGATTTTCTGCCAACATTGCTCTAAATTATATTCGAACACTATATACTGATCCAGATGTACTTCCTTCACGAACCTAATACAAGGCGTCCCACATTGAGCCAAACAGATATCCTACACATTCTGACACTTCTCACTGTTGTTTCCCAAAGATCAACAACCTGTGTATTAAATGAAAATAAACCAAGAAGAGAATCGGATGAGGCCTATACAGGGTGTTAGGAAGATCGTTGGCCAAAAAATTATCTCGGGTAGGGAGGTTCATTTTGAACCTATTTAAGGTCACTTACCTATATACAAATTCTTACGGGTTTTTTTTTTTGTGAATTTTTTTGTGTAAATGGCCAAATCCAAACATTTATGCCTTATAACTCCGTTGTTTACTGATATATCAAAGCCATTTTTTTCCCTGTCATTACTAATACATTGTCCATGTAAAATAAAAAAGATATGGTGCAAAAAACAAATACCAAAAAAGCGGGAGATCGTTAAATCTTGTCAAAGGCAAAAATAAAAATTATGAACTTCAAGTTTAGGTTCAATAAAAAAAAAAGTAAGCGCAACAGCCAAATCCAAATTGTTTTAAAAACTTCTCTATTTAATACTCTTTAAAAAAATTCCATTTGCAGGCCCGCAGCATATCTAGTTTTTTTTATTTTTTATAAAGTAACAAAAGGGTGCCACCAGCGCACATTGACGATAATAATGAATCGAATCATATTTTTTATGCAAAACGTAACAAATAGTTATGTTTCTTTATATCATAGGTTAAACTGCATATTTTCTCTTTCTTTCTCGGAATTTCGATTTTATCAGACTAAACTTTATCTACATTTTTGTAAACAATAATCAGGGAACAAAATTAAACTAATTTTAAATTATTCATAAATTTAATTTGTTGATTATCACAGGTATTGCTCAAAATGATCTCCACTATTTCTAATACAAGCACGATATCTTTTTCTTATTTCTGTGGTGGTTGTTCTAAAAATGAATTCTTCCTTCATTATGGTAAACGCGGCATTGATTTTTTAAATAAGTTCTTGTTTTGAAAAAGCCCACTACAACTTACCTGTAAGAGAATGTTTAAACAATTGTTTCCCACAATCCTGGATAGGAAGAGAGGGGTCCAATTGAGTGGCCAGCACGGTCTCCAGACCTCACGCCGCTCGATTATTACGCCTGGGACCTTGTCAAAGATTTGGTTTATAATGAAGAATTGTTTTCAAGACAACAACTTATACAAAAAATTAATGCCGCATTTACCAGAATGAAGGAAGAATTTGTTTTAAGAACAACCACCACAGAAATAAGAAAAAGATATCGTGCTTGTATTAGAAATAGTGGAGATGATTTTGAGCAATACCTGTAATACTCTACAAATTAAATTTATGAATAATTTAAAATGGTTTAATTTAATGTTGTAATTTTGTTCCCTGATTACTGTTTACAAAAATGTAGATAAAGTTTACTCTGATAAAATCGAAATTCCGAGAAAGAAAGAGAAAATATGCAGTTTAACCTATGCTATAAAGAAACACAATATATATTTGTTACTTTTTGCATGAAAAATATGATTCGATTCATTAATATTGTCAGTCTGCGCTGGTGGCACCCTTTTGTTACTTTATGAAAAAAAAAAAAAAAAAAAACTAGATGTGCTGCGTGCCTGCAAATGGTATTTTTTTAAAGAGTATTAAATAGAGAAGTTTTTAAAACAATTTGGATTTGGCTGTTGCGCTTACTTTTTTTTTATTGAATCTAAACTTGAAGCTCATAATTTTTATTTTTGCCTTTGACAATCTCCCGCTTTTTTGGTATTTGTTTTTTCCACCATATCTTTTTTATTTTACATGGACAATGTATTAGTAATTACAGGGGAAAAAAATGGCGTTGATGTATCAGTAAACAACGGAGTTATGAGGCATAAATGTTTGGATTTGGCTATTTACACAAAAGAATTCATAAAAAAAAAACCGCACCTCCCTACCCGAGATAATTTTTTGGCCAACGATCTTCCCAACACCCTGTATAATGGCAGTTATAGCCCATTTGTTAGTCAATCTTAATTTCGTTCCAAAAAATAGATTAAGTATATCTATTGTTGATTCATTATTCAATCTAGACAATAACTATTAAATTTAATCAGTCTTTAGTTATCTTCTAATAGAAATACATGTAATATGCTAATTGCATGGAGCAGGTACAGATATTTAAATACACGCCCCTCTTACAGGGTTAATGTAAGAAGGAAAACAAGAAAAAATAAATAAAATAAAAAACTAAAGACCCATGATAAAAAAAAAGGGAAAGTATTTCACAAAAAAGCCTTTCATATGCCATCAGTCTTCAAACAGGTAATAACACACTATTCATTCGTAAGGGCTCATATGTACTTAGCCTCATTAACGTTTTTATTTTAGTAAGTTTATTTGTTAAAACGTAAGGAGTAATGAAGATTTTCAGAATGATTTTAGATTGCAAGGATTGAATAGAAGGTGAATTTGATAGACAGTAGAGTCCCAAACCTCTATATATAATAGGAAAGAAGAACTGGAATAATAAGAAAGAATAATAGGAAAGTGTTTGTGGCAAAAAATAAATAAATAAATAAATGCAGTTAAAATGATATTTTTTTTTCTCTTTAATTTTTAATCCACACCTGTCACTTATCATGTGACAACAATCAAATGTGATAATTATAGTATACAAGATAACTGGCATGTCAGGCATGAGGGAGGACAGCACCCAGCGGTACTTTCTCCTAGCATGAAACATGATATTTAATCAGTTTTAACGGAATAGATCCCTGAACCAACTCTTTTTAGTCTTCTTCAGATATTCTCTGGCAGACTTGAAATGATATCTGAATTTCGAAACTGATTTAATTTTAAAGTTTAAATAATTTTAAAATGGCTCTTTGTAATGCTCATACAAGATCATCTAAATCTAATCAAACTAATAAATCTTAAAGAATTAATAACCATAAGACCGAGAATCAGCTAATAAAATTTCTTATAAAATTACACAACCATCATTCTAATTCCCTGATGAATTTTTAGTTTAACTATAATAGTGTTATTGGAAACAACGAATCCATTTTAAAATCATGTAAAAGCGATAAAAAATTAATTGTCTCATTTGTATTTAGATACACTAGATTGTAAGTTATCAAATTAAATAGACGATGATATTTGAATTCTTTAAAGTGCCCATAATCATAGGAACATATCCAACGAAGAGGGTCGAAGATTTTTTTTTTTTTTCAATTAGCATGAAAAATAGTTCGTCTATATAGGTCGATACATTTTTTAAGCTTTCTCTAGGTTCGTGCCAACGAGGTAGAAACAAAAAAGTGAACTAAAGCATGACGAAAAGCGGCTCACATATTTAGTGGGTCTTGGCCTTCTTAAACGTATCGTATCAAGCTGTTTTAATTACATTGCTCTGTTCAAAGTTCGGAGACAAGAAGGAAATTATAAAACTGTATAAGAAATTCTTTTCAATTACAGCTCTTTAAAATAAAATTAAACGCCTGAAGTAAGTAATGTTATCGCTTAATTTTGGTCCATCTGAACTATTTTAAAATTAAAATATATTTTTGGAAATAAATAAACTGTTAATTAAATTGTTTCTATATAATCTATAATTAATTAAACAAGTGCAGCATTGATCATTGTTATTTCCAAGGTGTCAAAACTTTTTTTTTTTTAATTTTCATCATAATATTTTCTCTTATATTTATTTATTGATATTTACAACTGCAAGAGAAATAAATTAAGTAAATATGAGGAATACATATACATACATTTGGTGGGGCATATACATACAAAAATTGGAACTACATGCATGGATAAATAAATATAAGACAGTATAAATTATTAAATACTAATAATTTTTGTTGCTTAGTATTGGAAGATAACTACTTTACAGAAATTGTCAGACATTGAATTGACAGACGTGTCAGATCATTAGAGCGTTGGGCGTCCTAGTGACTACACGCACATATACTGCGTAGCGTTATTTTTAGAACCGTCAGTACGGACGTCACTGCGTCAAGGTGGTGGGAGGACAGAGAAGAAGAGGGGAGCATCCCCACATGACGCAAAACTCTCCGTCACTGCAGCAGTTTCAACATGGATATCGACCAACTCATCGCTCTAGTTCAGGAGAAAAGTGTTCTCTGGGACAAAGGCGACGAAAATTACAAAAACCGTCTTGAAAAGGAGAAGGCGTGGGTCTCCGTTGCAGAGGATATGGTGGAAAATTTTTCCGAATTATCCGCCCAAGAAAAAAATCAAAAACGTAAGTACCTTCCGCCCAAGAAAAAAATCAAAAACGTAAGTACCTTTAAATTAAAAAAATAAATAAATAAATAATATATATATATATATATATATATATATATATATATATATATATATATATATATATTCCAAATGATCAGTTCGGTTTTCGAGCACAACATTCAACCGTTGCACAATTAGCAAGACTGACTGACTACATAACCAAAGGTTTTAACGAAAAGAGACACACAGGTATGCTCCTCCTTGATATAGAAAAAGCATTTGACAAAATTTGGCACTCTGAACTAATTTACAAACTCATTACATACAAATTCCCACCCTATATAATCCACCTTATAAATTCCTACCTAGACAATAGATCAATATATGTTACAATTAATAATTTTTCCTCTTCTACCCACCTAATAACAGCTGGACTTCCTCAAGGTTCATGTCTTTCACCCACACTCTTTAACATTTATCTTTCAGACCTCCTCAGTATCCCATCAATTGAACGATCCCTACTTGCAGACGACACCACCTTATATACAAGCTCATAAAGGATTGATACCATAGCCCACCGTTTATCGTCCGTATTTAAAAAACTTAACAGATACTACAACAAATGGAAAATCAAAATTAACCAAAACAAATCTACAGCAATAATTTTCACAAAACTTAGACCTACAATAGACCACTATATATCTATAGAAGACTACCATATCCCTTGGGCACAATCAGCAACATATCTTGGTGTAGAATTAGACCGATCCCTCACATTTACAGCACTTGTAAATAAAAAATGTAACAAAGGAAAAAATATGATCAGTAAAATGTCCCCTTACTTTAATAAGCACTCTAATTTATCAAATTAATACTCTACAAATCCGTAATCAGACCTATGATAACCTATTCATCACCAGTTTGGAGTAATACATGTAATACAAATTACAGAAAACTGGAAGTTATACAAAATATTTGTATGAGAATCATAAATAATTACCCCAAATACACAAGAATTGCCACTATGCTCTCTGATCTCAAGCTGCCCACAATCAAATAAGATCGTATTTTTAAATTATCGTACAGAGGCCATAAAAACTAAATGTTATAAAGTAAACATATAAGAAAAGAGGTGTTTCAAAAATGTATACTCTAATAGTCGGCAAAATAATCATTGACATGAATCGTTTGATGAACGGGATTTCTGCCAAAGTGGCAAACATCCTTAAACGGATGTGAATCCCTATCTTCAAAATCAATGCCGTCACGTTTTATCACAAAATTGGGAAGGGTACACATACACAGCATGCTTTAACAACTTTGTCCACGTTATCTGGTTTCAATAGTATTGCTGTGTGAAAAACTCGCCATTTATTTGCTAGCACGCCGAATGCACACTCAACATATCTATAAAAACTGTTCTGTTGGTTCTGGCATTTCAGTTTGTTTTAAGGAATCCCAGATTGCTTCGCTGGTTTTTGTGATAACCGATGTAACTGTCTGTTTCCCAACGAAATATTCTATTTGAAGTGAGGCGTAGGAATTCCCAGTCGCCAGGTACCTAAAAAAGTAAAATCCTGTCAGTCTTTTGAGACAAATCGGATGAAACCTGACCGGCAAATTCACAGGTCAAAGGCTTTATACCTGACGGTGGATCTTCAAGACCCTTAATGTGAAAAACTATTTATTTTTTAAAAATCAGAATCTTACAAAAAACGAGTTTCGTCATATAATCCTAAATTGATTTAAAAAATGGATGAAAAATAAACAAAAATGAATCGCAAATGAAAAAACCTTTATAGCAAATGCGATAATTGTTACATTCACACTTCCTTCTCTTGTATATTGAATGTTTGATGAATATTCTCTTTCATTTCTTTGTAAAACATCGTAACTTTAGTATATTTTTATAGTTGCAGTATTGAAAGATAAATGGAGAAACCTTCGCGACAATTTCAAGCGATCTTTAAGAAGTTGCAGAAGTGGAGCGCCTGGAGGAAAGAAAAAAAAATACTTATATGCTGATGCTCTGGAATTCATTAAGAACTCATTGGAAGAGAGGAGGTAAACAGAAAATTAATTTACTATGACATTGTGTGTCAATATTGGTATACTTATAAATATCAATTTATTTCCCTGCCCCCCCCCCTCCAGAACAGGTGGTAATACTGAAGACCTACGAGAGGACGGCGATTCCGAGTCTGGTCCAGCTACTCCAGAACCCTCAGATCAGAAGACTCCAGAATCCACAGCCAACTTCCTTGATCTTTATTCAAAGCCTGACCCTCCACCATCCTCTTCGAGCATTTTCAAAACGTCGACTAAACAAAGGCCAAAAACAGAACCTCCTCTTTCAAAATTTCAGACAGAAATACTGAACATACTAAACGAACCAGACGATCCGCATAAAATGTACTTGCTATCCCTTCTTCCTTACTATAAATCGATTGACGAAATCCAGCAGTTACAGTTCCAAAAGATTGTGGCAGAATTTTTTATCAAAGCAAAACAGACCTCCTCTTCTATTAGACCCTCTCCCGAAACATCGTTAAGATCCCCTGATTCCCGTTTATTCTATCAACCTTCTTTTGCTCCTATGCACTCAGCACCCACACTCCATCCTTCCCCTCATTATTTCTCATCGACATATAATACCACTCCTCCTACTCAATCATTCCGCCACAACTATCAACAACCATCCTCCCTCCCACCAAACACATCAACTGATTCACCCTCATCCTACATCCAAGGATCCACTTCCTCTCAATCACTTACTTCATTTAAACAAGAGGTGGATGAAACTTTTGTACAACAACCAAAGAAGAATATGTAAAAATGTGCAAATGTTTGTTTGAGTTAAAAGGCGTAAATGGTCATCACTACCTATTGGTTTTGTTTATTTCGTTTAACGTCACTTTATGCTGCTATGGCTAATCGGACGATGCTACGGTGGGAGTCCTAAATTTTGCCTATCCAGGTATAATTAGGATAGGGATCTTTAACGAGTACCTGACATCGCAAAGAATCGGCCCCCCATTTTACGTCCCTTCCGAAGGACGGCATAGTTAAAGATTTTTTACTCCCTTTAAAAAATCCTAAGGTCATCTGCCGGGCTATGAACCTGCGATCTTACTACCTATTGGTTTTTTGGTTTTTATTATTATTATTTTTAAATCTATATATAATTTATATTAGATATATTTATATTGGTTATTGGTTATTTTTGTAATATATTATATATATATATATATATGTATATATATATATATATATATATATATATATATATATATATATATATATATATATATATATATATACATAGGTGTATGTATATAGGTTCACATTTTATGTAATAAAGTTTGTTCTTTGAGAAACGATGTGCAAAATTGTAAAATGTTTAATGTTAATTAATAATAATTATAAAATGTTATGAATATTAGTTTAATTATTTTTTAACTTACCAAACTTCAGCGATTGCCTTTCTTGAACATTTGTCTAATATATTTGAACCTAGGCAACCATTACTCCGCGCAACAAGCGGTGACCACCTCTTAGACTCACCCTTCCAACTAACAGAACTTGAAACAGCATTGAGTAGAAAAACTGGAACCGCCCCTGGTATGGATGAAATCAATTACGAAATGATCAAAATCTTACCAGACACGATGAAACAACACTTGCTCACAGCATATAACCAACTCTGGAACGAAGCAATGATCTCACCTGCTTGGCGTAACATTATCTTATCCCCAATACTAAAACCCGGTAAAGACCCATCCACAATAACTTCATACCGCCCTATCGCTCTCATCTCGTGCTTAGCAAAAGTATTCAACGTCATTGTAAAAAACAGGCTTGAATGGTTCATAGAAACAAAAAATATTTTAAGTCCTTTTTGCTTTGGCTTCAGAAAAAATAGATCCACCACAGACGCAATCTTTCTACTAACGAACGATATTTTCAAAGCCTACAAACAAAAAAAAATCCTTGTTGCATTAACAATAGACATAGACAGAGCATACGACAACGTAAAAATTCAAGTTTTACTCTCCAAATTAAAAACCCTTCATCTACCAATAAAATTAACTCAATGGATAATAAATTACCTATCATACCGGACATACTTCGTGGACAGCTGGGAAGGACGTGTAGCTTTTGATACATACAGTGGGCTCCCCCAAGGAGACCCTCTGAGCCCGACCCTCTTCAACCTTTATACCGAACATATTTCTAATACAAAAATAATTAATTGCAAAATTGTTCAATTTGCAGACGACTGCTTAATTTACACTTCAGTAAATACGGCAGAAGAAGGCAAAGAAATAATAGGTACAGCCTTAGACAGATTAAACCAACTGTTTCTAGCCACGAAACTAAAAATAAATCCCAACAAGTGCAGCATAACTCCTTTTACAAGGAAAAGGAAGTTTACTCTGAAAGACTTCGAGCTGTCTAACGATAGATTCACCATAAGAAACGAGCAAAATCTAAAATTCTTGGGAGCAACATTAGACAGAAAATTAAACTTCAGAGAACATATCAAAACGATTCAAAAAAAGTCATTTCATAATATGAACATATTAAAATCCTTAGCCGGAGTATCCTGGGGATCTCACCCTCGGAATTTAATGACATTATACAAAACAATTATTCGGTCCGTTCTAGACTATTGCTCTGTTATTTATAATGAATCAAATTCCCCCTACATCAAAGTGTTAAACACATTGCAGTCAGGTGCCATTAGGTTGTGCCTAGGGGCTTTCAAAACGTCTCCCATTAATGCACATCAGGCCTCCGCCGGAGAAATGCCTTTAAACATTAGAAGGACGTGGCTAGCTAAAAAATACCTCCTCAAGGTTTATTCGGACTCTAACCACCCAGTTGGGAATGCAATTAATAAAGGCAATGTATTCTGTCAGAAGCTAGTAGAAATCATCAACGAACTACAACCACTGCTTAAATCACTCCATAAAACTGAAGCTCCTCAGGAATACACAACACCAGCTCTTAAATGTCTAATCAAAGTAAATAGCAATCCAAATCTAATCGGTAAAACTCATAATAAATCTCTCTACTCCTCATTGCATCTAAAACTAGCAGCACTGGAAACAATAGCTCAAAAATATCCCAGTTACCATCAAATATATTCTGATGCTTCAAAAACACAAACTCGCACTTCGATCGCCGTATTTGACCCCCAGAACAACCAGAAATTCTCGTTCTCTGTGCCATTGAATCTTAGTATCTTCAGCGCAGAACTTTACGCCATCCTTCATTCCATTATTTACTGCGAAAGAACATACTCAAATACTAATATAGTTATCCTAACTGATTCAGCCTCTGTATGCCAACATCTAAATTTGTTACACCAAACAAAATCACATAATTACATTTCTTTTAAAATTCTCTCATTATTGTACATGCCGAAAAACCATTTTTTCTTCCAATGGGTACCGGGACACGTAGGGCTGTCAGGTAATGAAACGGCAGATAAAACTGCCAACCAACGCCAGCATCACCGGATAAATATCAAGATCCCAATAACAGACCTAATAAGAAAAATCAAATATAATGCGATCGAAGAATGGCAAAGGTTTTACGAATGGGAAAGTGCACTGAAAGGAAAGGACCACTACGCAGTACAAGAAAAGGTAGCATTGACTCAATGGTTTGTAACTCAAAGGCTAAATCTCGAACGCCCAAGTTTAGTAAAACTTATTAGACTGAAGATTAACCATGGCAGAACCAACAAATTCCTCAATTTAATGGCCCTAACTCAAAGTGGCATGTGTTCTAAATGCCAATGTCTAGAAGATCCAAGACACATCGTGTTTAATTGCAAAAAGTTTGTGAATGAGAGGATAAGAACGCTGGGTACACTGACTGTTCAAGACGTCTCTGAATTCTTAAGAACTTTGACGAAAGTAAAGGCCCAAGATTTAATTAAATTTCTGTCTGAAACCAGAGCTCTCATATGATAGAGAAAGAAAAAGAAAATTCAACTGAGCACAAAATTAAATAAAATTAGATAGTGCTATATTGGCAATATAGCAAAAAAAAAAAAAAAAAAAAAAAAAAAAAAAAAAAAAAAAAAAAAAAAAAAAAAAAAAAAAAAAAAAAAAAACTTACCTTAACGTTATTGACAGTCTCTCCTCAGCACTTAATACTCTTCTCCAGCGAGTATTCTGCTTCTAAATAATGGGCCGAACTATCTCCAAAAGTTCATCAAACTAATTTGTTGACATTCGGTAATAATTGAAGAATTTATTGTCGTGTTTTCGAATTTTTCGAAAAAAATTAAAAATCTATTGGATTTTTTCCACCTTGTATTATAGGGATGCACCCAACATTTCTTTTTACTGGGCTCATAAGCCGGGTACAGACCGGCATTATTTTTTCCAAGATCCTCTCTGGAAGATAATATTTTTATATTGATTTTTTAAAAATTGTTTGTGTTTGTATTATATTATTGTACTTGATGTAATAAAAAAAAGTTTAAACATTTTATATAAATACTATTTATGCCTTTTAAAAAAATATTGAGTATCATGCTCCCAGAGCCTATTGAGTATCAGCCAACCTGAGTGAAATACACGAAAAGAATTGCCGGTTCATACCCGGCATATGAGCTATGTGCCAGGCATTGGGTTTGCAGCTTCGGGGTGCAAAGGGTTAATCAACTGCTTTTCCTAATTTACATTTTCGAATTAAAAGGATCAAATTACTTAAATTAATGATTAGGTTAAATTAACAATTATTGATTACCCGAAATAAACAAAGTCGAGAGTAAATAGCGGATTCAAAGGTGACTTTTTTTATTCAAACCAATACAGCTCCAACACAGTTGGTCCTAGCAACAAATCTTACATTCTAAAAAATATTATAATAAATTCTAATAAATTGTCATCAGGAAACTGTCGTCAAATGTTCGATCCGAGCAACAATCACAGAGCTAGAGCATGTCAAAATGAATGTGAAAAAAACGTAACATCAAAAAAATATAGGCACCGTCAAAAGACATATGCATGTTAAATTACCCTTTGAAGTTCCAATCCAGCACTCATCCCTTCTATTTTAAGAGTATAGTGGTAAAGTTTAAATGACCAATGATTACGAAATGTAGAATGCAGGGAACATGCCTAAAGCATTCCTATTCCAAATCGTGTTCCAAAGAGCTACGAGACAACAGTAACTTAACAGGACTTATTGGGAGTCAGCCAGCTGAGCCTATGAAGTCACCTCATCAGTGAGATGTTGTTTTCCATTCTCACAGCCTTATGTCATGCAGCAAAAGCATCGGACGGAAGTCAGGGATATTATCTACGAACCAATATAGATAGGAAAACTATCGATTAAAATACAAATTGTATTCACCTATCTTTTTAATTCTCTGTTAGATACAATTTCAAAACTCAATGATCTAATTTTGATTATCAAATAACTTTTACTCTTCATCGTAAACCAACATATTCTTGTCCTTTAATAACATTCCACTGATCCCTGTTGAACACACCCAATCCAACTGGATAAACGTTTAATTTAGAATCCACATACAGACTCCAAAATCCTTTATGCTCCTTTCTTTGTCTCAAAAAACTTATCCATAAAGACCTTAATGTTTCATATATTGCTGATTCAGCCCAAAATAGATATCTATTCTTTCATAGAAAACTTCATAACCATTCTAATCCAATGGTATCTCAACTTGATTCCCATTCTATACCTGGCAACAGAGTTGGGCAAAATTCAATCATAGCTAAAAAATAACCTAATTTAATCACGGCTATTCGACAACTGATTTCCTGGAAACAATCACCTAATTTAATAATGATTAAATCATTTAGTAAAATAACCATTAGTTCACTAAAACATTACTGAATGATTTATTCATTATTAAATTAGGTGACTGTTTCCAGGAAATCAGGTGTCAAATAGCTATGATTAAATTTTGATTATTTTTTAGCTATGATTAAATTTTGCCCAACTCTGCCAGGAAACACCCCGGGGCATCTGAAAAGAAAATGGCCTCGAGACCTTCTGATGTAGAACTCTTATTGAAGTACTACCAGTTGGTAGTTGCTTCACAATCAATTGTCATGTTATTATGTATGTTATTATCATTTACTGGATGTATCTGTATATATTTTATTTTTATTTTGGGCAGTTGTAAATTTTAATATTTTTTTTATCCTAAATTCGTTTTTTGGTACATGACGACCCCTTAATAGATGTATCTCTCTATTTGTAGAAGCCAATTGTTTATCTACAACTTCCCGACAAATGTTTTAGATCAGCAATCGTACCAACGGAAGATGCAGGAAGAGAGAGAATGAAATTTTTAGAGGTGTTCTAGAATTCTCTAAACACTCACCATATTTATTTGAATGATCATTTAAATAGTTCTATCTTCTTAAGTTCTTATCTATATAATGATTTCAGTGTGGTTTGGTTACGGTTTAAGATCAGGAAGAAAGGTATCTTGCAAATATAGCCTTTCGTCACACCGAAACTTAAAAGAAAAACCATTCCAATAGATTCATTTTTCATTATATTTGAAATGGCAATGGATTGTCCAATTTTTATATTTATACACCAAATGGAAATACCTTTAAGGTAAAGTTCTATTTTTAGACTTTTATTATTATTTAACGAGCGTCTATAGCTAGTGATGACCTTTAACTATAATAAAATTCTTGTAATAGTCAAGAAAGTAAAGCTTTCAGTTAACCTTCTAGTTTTGTTCGCCTATTTCACGCCCATCACCTCGAATGTTCTTATGCAGTTGCCATTCATAGTGAGGGTAGAGGAGAGAGAGGAAAGATGAATGCCATTTTTATATGGAGCATAAGTCATGTAATTTGTAATATATGAAACATACTTCGCAGAAAAAATAAAATAAAAACACAACGACTTTGTTTACAACCAAATGTATATGTAATTTTACTTATATAATACTAGCATTCCTTGTCGCAGCTTCGCCCACTAAATTAATTATTTAGCTGAAATAATTTTAACTAATTATTGAAGTTTTATTTACTTACCAATAAAAATATTCTATTGTAGAAATCATGCAAAAAGGAAAAAATAAATTCATAAGGCTTCTCGATAAATTACATTTCCAGTTTTGTCTCCCGATATTATGAGAATGATATGATTTTTAAAGCCTAGTCCAGACTGTAAACAAATGTTTCGGAACATATTTGAACATGTTCCCAAATTGTTTATGAACAGTTCAGAAACTTTGTTCCGAAACAATGTTTCGCGTCCAGACCTGAGTCAGTGTTTTTGAACATGTCTAGTGAGGCTATTGCAGGAATTTGTGCTGCCAATTTATTTCTTTTATTAAACAGGCAAAGGAATAGAATAAGGAAAATAAGGCGGTGGATAAAGCCAAGTCCAGACTGTAAATAAATGTTTCGGAACATTTTTGAACATGTTCCCGAATTGTTTATAAACAGTTCAGAAACTTTGTTCTGAAACAATATTTCCCGTCCAGACCTGAGCCAGTGCTCTTGAACATGTCGAGTGAGGCTGTTGCAGGAATTTGTGCTGTCAATTTATTTCTTTTACTAAACAGGCAAAGGAATAGAATAAGGAAAAGAAGGTGGTGGATAAGAAAATCATTAATGGAAGGCACCAGTTATGGTAATGACCTTATGAGGGACTTAAAATTTGAAGATGGGGCAGGTTTCAAAAATTTTACAAGGATGTCCCCAACAGATTTTGAAGAATTGATAGTTCTGATTGGAGGGAAAATATCCCGAAAAGATACTACATTTAGACTATCAATTCCAGTCTCGATTAGGCTAGCTGTCACACTTCGATTTCTTGCCAGCGGCGATTCATATACCAGTCTTACTTACACATTTAAAATATCGAAGCAATCAATATCAGAAATTGTTCCTGAAGTGTGTGAGGCCCTCATAACTTCATTAACACAATATGTGAAGGTATGGAAACATTTATTTAACAATTTATTTTATATAACAACAACAACAACAACAACAATGGCGCTACGGTCCATGACCAGAATCTTGGTCTTTTCCAAGATTCCTCCCCATTTGTTCCAGTCACCAACTACCTCTCCTCCAGTACCTCACACCAAGTGTCTTTAGGTCTGCCTCAACGTCTTCCCTCCAGCGCAATCTAGGCCTTCCCCTTTCTCTCTTCCCTCCTTCGGGGCGCCCATTCAGCATGATTTTTGGCATTCTGTTGGGGCTCATTCTCTGAACATGACCCAGCCATCTTAATCTCCTTTGCTTTATTGTAGCAACCGAATCTGGAGCTTTGTACATTTCTCTTAGTTCCTAGTTGCTTTTTATTCTTCATATATTTCCATCTTTAGTAGGGCCATATATCCTCCTCAAAATTTTTCTCTCCCATCTATTTATAATGCCTTCATTCTTCGCAGTGAGCGTCCAGGTTTCACTCCCATTCAATACGACTGGATTAAGAATGGTTTGGTAAACCCTTATTTTCAAATTTTTAGGGAGCATTTTTTTGCCTATTATTTTGCTGAGGGCCCAATAACACCTATTACCAGCCTTTATTATTTCTTTTATTTCTTCATCTACTTCATTTCTTGAAGTAATGACGCTACCCAGGTACTTGAATTTTTCGACGCTTTCGAAGTGGTATCCTGCCCCTTCTAGGTTTTCCACCATATTTTGTTCCTTCAACGTCACTAGGTATTTCGTCTTTTCTTCGTTTATCTGGAGGCCCACTTCTCTTGCTTTTCAGCTACACTCTTCAAATGCTCCTAGTAGGGAGTTTTCTTTTCTGCCAGTGATTACGACGTCGTCCGCAAATGCTAGATGCTGAGTCATATGGGTATAAATGCTTCCAGGGTTCGTCCTTATTGCCCTAATGACTGTTTCTAGTACTAAATTAAACAGTACCGGTGACAGTGGGTCTCCCTGCCTTACTCCCTTATGTATATCAAGCGGTTCAGTCACCCCTCCTTGCACTTGGACAGCTCCTTAGCTATGGTTTAGAGTCATTTGGACTAGTCTTATTAACTTTGAGGGAAAACCTATTATTTGTTTTATATATTATTTTTATTTATTTTTTTTTTAATTAATTTCATTTTTATTTTTATTTTTTTAATTCATTTATTAACTTTTTTTGCTCCATTTTTCCCCTTTTAATTAAAAAAATTTGTATTTATTAATTAACTTCCAATTCCATTAACTAATTATTGTTTATATTTCATATACACTCAACAATAATTTCTATTTTATTTTAAGATATTTTTGCATTATATATTAATAAACATGTTTGTACAAATATTAATGATAATATGCGTTATGTCGAGAGATCGTACGCGTGGAAATACATGCTCCCATTGCAGGGTTACTGCAATGTGGAAAACTAGAAAAAAAAAAACTAGGAATCAATATTATTATCACAACACTAGAGAGTTGTAAGGAAATGAAGTAAGTTAAAAAATGATCTGTCCTCAGGAACACGTCCAGACTTGTCGTAACTTGTTCAATGTTTCCGTGTTTTACATCTCGAATGGGAAACAAGGAACAGGGTTGATTTTGTTTCGCAACATTTTTGAACATTTCCGAAACAAGTCATAAACAATTTTGAGCTGTTCAGAAACATCGGGAACAAGGTTTCTGAACATTGTTCCAAAACATTTTTTTTCAGTCTGGACTAGGTTGTAGAAATACATGCATCCATTGCAGGGTTACTGCAATGTGGAAACCTTGAAAAAACTTTAAGAATCAATATTATTATCACAACACTACAGAGTTGTAAAGAAATAAAGTAAGTTAACAAATGATCTCTACTCAGGAACATGTCCAGACTTGTCGCAACTTGTACAGTGTCCCCGTGTTTTCCATCTCCAACGGGAAACAAAGAACAGCGCTGATATTGTTTCGCAATATTTTTAAACAGTTCCGAAACAAGTCATAAACAAATTTGAACTGTTCAGAAACATCGGGAACAATGTTCCGAAACATTTGTTTACAGTCCAGTTTTTAATTTTAATAAATAAGTTAGTAATCTAGAAGAGCAGAGAATATTAACTGCGGATACAAGTGGCACAACACATATTTATAGCTTTTATAATAACAATTATATTGAAAATATATATATTTTATCATTAAGTTTGCTACAAGTTTAGTTATATACATTTTTACGAAAAACTGAGCCATTACCGTGCTACCGGCTCCGGAAAAGGTGTAATTTTCAAAAAAAAATGTTTTTACTTATGTTTTAGTATATTTTTCTCTTCTAGATCCTCACTCGTTTATTTTAGAGGAAAATTGTCAAGATAAAACTTCTAAAACATTAAATTCCCTACAAGAATACATATCATATATTAATTTATATTGAACACGTCGCAACTTGCAATACTTTTAAGATTTTAACGAAAAATCTTTAAGTTATGGATCAAAATAATAGTTTCAGAGCTATAGAGAAAAATGTTCCAAAAAAAACTTGTTTTCATATATGGGGTCTAATAGTAAATTTAAACAGATTTCAGATGAAAAAAAAAAGTCATGGGTTGAACTAATAGTTTTCCTGGAGAAATGCTTAAAGAAATGTTTGAGCGCGTCAATTTTGAAAACTCACCCGATTATGTCATTTTCTGCTAAGGCTTATGACTCAATGTGTTTAATTTAGCTGTTATATTAATTTTATGTGTATATGTTTCCTTCGAATAGAACATTAAAATTTGGAACTAAAAAAATTTAAAAATTGGAAACAGTGTTTTCAGGTCCTCCGATTTCCCTATTTTGATTTGACTATTATTAAAAAGTCAGTAAATTTTATCATTGCTAAAGCTTCCTTAAACAAAATAATAGTAGTTAAAGTTTGGTTTATTAGTTTTCTTGGTTAGTGATCACAAACGAAGCATTAGTTGTCCTTTTATATAGCAGTATGGATATACTATACCAGGAATATTTCCTACTGACTTTATTTCCATTTTTTTATAAATTTATTTATCCTCAATGAATCGAAATATATTGTAACTTGTGTGGTTCAACAACTGTTTTTTGTACAGGATTTAAGATGCACAAGGAAGATTATACAAAACATAATGCGATGAATCAGAAAAAAATGATAGTTTTACTAAATAGCAAGATGTTTTTCTAATTTTTACTTAATAACCAAAATATAAACCATTGTGTTCTATGGTTAGACGTCATCTGGAAGCCAGCTCTCCCAGTAGATTCTTTAATGATATCACAATTTGGGTTTTGAATTGAAGAACTAGTGATACCCATTTTCAACTATATGCTGGCTGGGGAAGAAGCTCAATTCCATCCAGTTTTTCTTATCTATGGCCTGTGGTGCGTGGGCCTTATCTGTTTTAAAGAAGGCGCTTTTTGTTGACAAAACTTAAATATCGCTGAACTAAACATTGTACATTCTCCACAGTTGTTCAGAATTGAGCTTTGAATTCATGAAGACATCTTCAGGTTGGGCAAATCATCAGTTATGGTCACCTCACCAGTTATGGACAAACTAATATAATTTTCTCAATAATATGGGGCAACTCCATTTATTTGTGATATCACTAGGAGAAATATTTCTGAAAAAGCTTTATTCATTTACCAATAAAACTCTCTCCTATAGTTTTCCAGTAGCCGTTTAAAATATTTTCCTCAAATAGTGTAATAAAATACATCTTTTTTTTTAGTACGATCGTTTTTATAACTGAAGATTCTTAAGGAATTATTGTGAAATTGCTTCATTAATTTTTAGTTTTTGAGTTCTGTACATTTTCGTTTCAGGATTCCGTATGAGTTTCATTGTGTAGGACTATCTGATTTTAATTAACTATAATTGTGAACTGACCATAACTAGGTTATTAAAATACGAGATATGATTTATGGTCACCCCTCTCCGTTTCATTTTTCTTTAGTGTCACAAACGTTTCTGCTAAAAAAAGAAAAAATAGGATTTTCTACGTTTGATTATGCCATTATAAAACATAAATACTACATCCTTTCCTAGTGATGGTCATGTTTGACCTTATGTCTCTTAAGTGATATTGTTATATTCTATACTTCGCGGATGGCTACTGCCGTTTAAAGAAAACAGTAAATATCGAAAGAAGATAATTCACAAAAAATATATTCCGATCCCTTATAATTCATTGAGTTTCCAGTAGGAGTGATTACCATATTGTATGAGATTATTGCTTATTTAGAAAAACCAATGAGAAGTGCGGCTATAGATTATACTCTGATAAATAGTTGATTTTTAAGTATCATTTACTGACTGTTTTCTAAACTAATAAGTAACTATAAAGTTTGAATTTGAGTTTATCGAGTGATTGTGGTTTAAAATATATATTTTACTCTTTTGTTAGATTGCGTTGTATCAGTATTTAGGTTATTTTCAAAATTCTTGTTGTTCATTAAATAATAGTCATTTTTGATTTATAAAAAACATTTGTTTATAGATTATTTAGTCACATGATTATTACTAGTATTCGCTATAACTGTTACAACATGCCCATAACTGGTATGTTTACCTCTTTGTAAAAAAATCATTAAAATTTATTTGAAAGGAAACTTTAGCTTATTTGTAAAATTGAATAAACTTATGAGAATCTAAATATGTAAACAAAGATTTCATCTTCCAAACTGTATCAACGAAAACCCTTTTAAATTCAACAGTTCCCTTAACTATGACCATAACTAGTGATTTACCTTATTAGCTTGTAGTGAATGGCACCTTCGTAATCCTGATTTCCATTACATTTTTTTAACCACTTTCGCACCTTTTATTTTTAATTTAAAGGTTCACTGTCCTCAAATTCACATTATCAGCGAGTAGAATAGAATTTCGAACTTTACATCAGAATTTAAGTTCGGATAGTGGAGAAAGTGTTTACGAAATGATTCAGAAGAGATTAAACATGAACTTTCTATTACAACTTAATTTGCCGGATCTAAATAAGAAAGGAACGACGATTTCTGATTTATCCTATTAATAAACGAATAACAGATTTGTTATAACAATTAATATTATCACTGTGATTAAAGTATTGGATGATAACTATTAAATACGATTTCACAGGCATCATACCAATCTCCCGACTACACCACACTAAGTTTCTTTGGACACTCGACTTTAAAAAGTGGACTCTCATCTTTTTTCACATCTATTACATACCAGCAAGTCTAGAACATTCTAGTAGAATGAGGCTAAATCGTAACAAATAAGTGGCTGAAGTGTAAAATAATAAAAAATGAAACAAAATACACGAAAAATATTACTTTTTTGTGGATTAATAGGTGTTATCTACATACATACATCATACTATCTAGGTCAGACTGATCACGCAACACTCTTAATAGAGATATTTTGTTGGATCAGAATCAAAAAGGGGAAGATGGAAGGTTAATTACAAAAAAACAAAACACATTTCGTTTGTTTAAAAACAATAAGCCGACTGCTGTAATACTTCATGGACTGTTGAAAATGTCCTTCATGGAAGCTTATAGACGCAATAAGTGTAATCCTCTGAGCCACTTTTTTTCATTATAAGGAATTAACTTTTATTAGAAGATAGCAATGCTCTTGTACTGTCAATCAATAATTATATAGAAAAATTTTAATTTTAAGACATCGCTCTTGCAATTTCCAAACAGCTTGACCAGTTGCTAAGCTTCCCAAATTTTGAGATTGCTTTGATACGTCTCTAACGAATTAAAGAAAAATTAGAAACCAGGAAAAAGAAAATTCATATCTAGAGGGTCCTGTTTTATAATGATTCATGTATTAAGTCTTCTAATATGAAATGGCCTTTTCCTCACCGATGAAAATTACTACAGAAAAAAACTTAGTAACTTGAAATACTGATTTAAAATATTCAGCTTCCTTCTATGCATACTTTTATCAATTATATGTTGTTTAACTTCCTTAGGTACTCCAACTAAGGCAGGATAGACGGGCAAAATTCATGGTGGATCCACCACGAAATAAATTTTAATCGGCGCAGTTGGGATTTGAACCTTTTGACCCCGCTCCAACTCGCTAGGCCGTCGATTCATGATTACGATTTACAAAAAACTATTTGAAACGAATAGTGTTGTCCAGGTTTCTAAAAAGGTGTCTTAATTATAAGAGACAAGTTGGAGAAAAGAATTATATAGCCCAGCTCTTTAAATTTTTCAATTTAAAACGTGAGGTCTTCAGCTGCGGTCAATTTCGTGGCAATACGATGTAGAGGAGATAGATTCTTCGTTATTAATTGATGTCGGAGCTCTTCAACTAAAAAGACAATTTTCAAAGTCTCTTAATCTGATAATAACGCCAAATGGTTCGTTTGGTTACAGTTCCTACCACTTATTTTTCATACTTCTATCATGTTAATCAAATTTTTTAATCATACTAAAATGTAAGTAATGAATTAGGAAGAAAATACCAATAAATAAACTGAATACCAACAATAAACTGGTTAGTATTGATGAATTAATTGCTACTTCTACTGGAATTATTTTATTAGAAAACTAGTTTAGAATGCTTAACATCCATCTTCAGTTCTAAAACATACAATTTTTTCAAAATATCAGCACTATGTTACATGGATTATATATACTAAAGTTTTCAAGAACGTAAGACAAGAAATCAAATATTGGTACTCACCTGAGGAGATCTAACAGATATCTGAAATATAACCATCGTGGTAGGGGGAAGTGGGTAGGTAGGTTAAATATTTGGGATCTACCTAGGGATTTCCCCCATGACTCATTTGATTTTTCTGTTCCGATTGTAAACAAATTTAAAATGGGGAATGTTTATCGGAAATGTTTATCTGGCCATTTAAAGAAAAATCTAGATCGGTATTAAACGATTTTATTATGTATTTCTAATGATTCAGAAATATTTAATTTTAGGCTGTTTTCTACTTAATGTATTATTTTTACTCCCGAGTCTTTATTGAATTCATGGTTATTTCATTTAGATAGATAATGATATCGGAATTAGAAGTGGCAATTAATTCATCAATCCTAATTGTATTGATCCTTCTACACCATCATGGTTACCTCAGATGGTAAACTGGTTATTAATAACTGCTAATTACAGAGGTTAACGTTTTTTTTAATCGTGGCAAGCGTTGGTACGAAGTAGACAGCACCCAGTGGTCCGCACTCCTGAGCTTTTACTTATTTATAATTTTGATTAAGGAGATCTCTCGTACAGCACCTCTTCAGCCTTTACCGTGTCACATCAGGTATTTTTTTTAGCCACCGTATTGTGTACAAGTCTGTTGACGTGTCCATATGTGTCTTGTCCGGCTGATCCTCAGATTTGACAAACGTTAATCTAAATGGGTAGTGAACATTTTAAGGTGCTTTCAATTATATTCAATATTTTTACTTTATATACGTAAATCTGTAGAATGTGATTCCTACTTTCCCAATGATTGTCGCCTAACATAAGATATATTTTAAGGTATTTTAAAATATATCTAATGTTTTGACTAAGTCTAAACTTAGTCATCAAAACTTAGAAAGATTTTTTTTTTCTAAAATTGTGATTGGAGAAGTGGATTGAGATGTAGTTAATATATATATATATGAGATATATAAAAATCATTCAAGAAATCTTTGTACCAAGTCCGTAAGTCCAAGTTGTTGTTTTATGTAACCATATACTTCATATGTAATGAGGGTAATTTAAGAAGCTAATGAGGTAAACTTATCCTTGTAATAATGATCTTTCAACACCATTTACAGTTATTTTGTATACAATAGCCAAATAACAGTATAATATATAAATAATATATTTGTATTATACGTATTTAATGCAAAGTCTAATTTTAAAGAATGGTAACAGGCCAGAGAAAGAAAATATACTTTTTACCGAATTTAGTTAAATTCATCAAAGATATCGGTTTTGATTTGATTTTCTGTCCAACCAATGTGCTTATTATATTTTATTTATTTCTTTTCGATATTATTATTTTGTTCTATTATTTTTTTGTTTTACCATTTTATACATTATTATTTTTTTTTTTTTAACAATTATATGTTTATATATATATATATATATATATATATATATATATATATATATATATATATATATATATATATATATAGATATTTAACAGCCACACAAAAGTTCATAAAATTCAAAAATCATTACATTATTGTAACGTCGCCCACTTTGTATTGTTGATAACATATAATCATTCATATTTTTTTTTTAAGCCTCCGATTTTATTTATTATTTTATTCATACAAGGAAATTAGGGGAAAGGATGATCTTTTCTTGCCTTTCGGCATTTTAAGATATACTTATACTCTGCCATCTCTGGAGGGTCCTTGGTCCAGTGAAGGTACTCCCTCTACGCGTCGAGTGTGGAGGAAACACTGCCGGCTATAATCATTCATCTGTAAACTAAAATAACATAAAACATATACATACAATATGCCTGTAACGGCATAATACCTGTAGTATATAGTATATATATATATATATATATATATATATATATATATATATATATATATATATATATATGCAATCAATGTTGAGATGTATTATGAACGCTTACATTAGAATGCAGGCAAGTCTATGTTTGTAAATGAAGAATTAGCTGGATTCTAATAATAAACTAACATCAATTGATCTGACCAAGCTGTGCTGATTAATTATTCAACTGAACTATCAACAGGCTCTTGATATCACGCGAGCTTTTGAACAGGTTTCTCAGGAAAAAAAAAAATGTTGCGTTCATAAAAGCAATCCACATTATTTTAAGGCTGTAATTTGGACTTTTTAAAACTATTTATTTAATTTTAATCAACAAGAGATATCGCACCATTAACAGTAATATATGCTCAAAAGTTATTAATACATACTTCCAAACTACTCAAGATTTTCTTTGACTAAATATTTGTAAGGTTTGGCTATGATATCCACCTCTCAAACTGGAGAAAACAAGAATCGTGATTATAGTTTTGGCAACACTGCTGGGAATAGTTCCCATGGCGAGATGAAGGCTGCCAAGGCCACAGGCAGAACATGCACCAGAAGCACATTGGCCTTAATTCTATTTTTCTGTTATCTTATGTTTAATTCTTGGTAGATTACCTGAATTTTCGAAGTCAAGTCATTATTATTTCATAAAATTGCAATGGTTATGACGTGTGGGTTTTAGGACAAGTGGTTTCAAGATATATTTATATGTTGGAATAGTGCACTTATATTTATACTTTTTGTTAGAAAAAACAATTTAACAACGAATTTTTTTGTGTGTTTATTTATAACAAATGAAAATTTTAATATTTTCAATAACACAGAAGTAACAAAGAAAATCCTTATTATCATATAAGAATTACATTAATCACATTACCGTATTCAGGAGATATCAATATTTTTTTTTTTAGTTGTATCAAGACTAGATGTTGAGTGGAATGAACTAGTTGAACTGTTTTCGGAAATAGGCTTAGCTTAAAAATTCACCTTTAAATCGATTTCTTTATTCCACTATCATTTTTGAATAAATAATACAGGGTTTCTAAAAAAAATTATGTCGTTTTCATAAATTAAAAAAAAAATAATACTTACTTCTTCAATCATTGCAATTATAATAATACTTACTTTTGTAAGTAGAATAGTCCCTGAACGATAATACTATTAAAGTTAATTGAAAACTACTGTTACACTAAATCTATCATACCCTCTTGGACTTTTCTTTGAAGTAATGCGTGCATAAACCTAAGTATAAATTACGATAATGTGGATAGTTGGGGTGAGAGGCTTTCATCATATTTTCACACATATTTCATTATTAACTTCTTATATCTCATCCCTGCTCAATAATCTCGATTTCTTCATTACTTATTCATCAATTAAATTATACATGAATTTTTTTTTAAAATAATTTTTATTTTATAATTTAAATGATGCTAGAGATTGGCTTACTAGGCGGTAAAGCGGACTAATCGGCTGCTTTTGTACTCGATCACTAGTCGGCAAAAGGCGCTGACTAGAACTCGGCCATTTTACTCCTTTATATTTCTACGCTTAAAAATAGGTCAATTGAAATAAAAACATGGCATTTATTGATTATAATTTTTATTATACATTCATCTTTACAGTTTGTTATTTGCTCTAGGAATAGATTTTTTTTTTTTTTTTTTTTTTTAAATCAATTTTAATAATATAACACTTACGGAACCTTCTATTTTTATTTTAATCACTGTTTTTGTTTTTGTCATAATTCAAAGAAATTTATTGTTAATTTAAATGTATTTAAGTCCGTTTAAGTAGCTTTTTCGGCATGATGGAATTCCGAATTTCACGAACAACTATCAAAGCTAAGTAAAACAAATTACTGATTTTTACATTATTTTTCTAAACAAATCTCTCCGTTACACACCGGCCTGTTTGTGAAAACCAGAAGACAAAAATATAAGATAAAAACGAGTAGCTTACATGTACCGACGGCTGTAAAGGTATGAACAAAGCGCCTCGAATATTGCCGGTGTCTTCCGAATTACAACGGAAGCAAAGATCGGCTTGAACAATTATTTGGCCAAAATCATAGTTGGCCCATCTCTAATTGTTACATATAGTTTATGCTAATTTTCTCTTCTTTACAGTTTATAATATTTGCCCCCTTTTTCTTTTACCTTTTCACTATGTACTTTTTAATTTACAATACTACTAATCATTCCTTTATTGCATATAGTACTTAACTGTTTACTTTATTTATGCATTGGTTCATCATCTATATCCACTAATTTTTTTCGTAATTTCATTTTTTTAATCTTAATTAGAACAAAATATTTAATTTATTTATTTTAATCTTTTTTTCTTATTCTTTTGTTTTCACAATTATTTTTTTTAACTTTATTTTTTCTTATCTTATTTAAAATTCATTTTTTTTTTCATATATTTTTGTTTTTTCCATCTAGCCCTTATGAAGAGCGAAACCTCGGTAGAATAAATTAATGTTTTTAATTATGTTTAAGACTGAACACACCTACTAACCACATTATCATTATTTCCAAAATATAAAAAAAACACAACAATATTAATTTTAAATATTTTGTCCTAAGAAAATTATATATATTAATACAATCAACCTATGAACACTATAATATTATATAATATTGCAATATTAACATAACCACTAATTTTTATATATTTTTTTAGCAATACTTGGTATTTTTAGCAATTAAAGTATAGAAAGACATTTGAAATATTGGTTTGAACTGTATATAAATGTATAAAAAAATCCATTTTCAGTAAAAGAGATAAAAGTTACGTCATCCTGGCTATATTTCGATGTGCACCAGCTTCATTGGATAAGAAACAATTAACTGCAAATAAATAACAAAGTACTGTTTAAATAAAGAAACAGTCATAAGTAAAGATCTTTTAAGATGTTTTATCGGGGTTTTACAACTGAGCAATTATGCTTATCAGGTATTAATAAGGCAGGTGTTTCGTTAAAACAGTTCACAGCAGATATATCTAAAGTTTTGGATCACTTTTGAAACTAAATGTTTTTTGGTTTTTTTCAATCAATGCTACACAGATGGTTGTATTTTGACTGAGTTATTATGTACTTGTATAAACTACATATTTAAATAATATGTTTAAATAGAAAAGTGCTATGTTATATAATAAATAAAATATATACTATATTATAATAAATATATAGATAAATTATTACATATCTTATAAATTATTTTTTTACAGGACGATATGATTCGTTAGAGAAAATTAAGAGAAAGGCCGCTATTCACACGGTGAAGAATAGCTCAACTTTCGATTAACTTTCCTAAAATCATTAGTATAACAATACCTATTAGGTTGGCTTTTATAAATATTTTTTCATGAATCTATAATTTTTAAAAGTTAATTCTCAATTAATCGACTTATTCCTCAACCATCTGATGCGTATAAACGTTCAAATTAAGTCAATAAATACAATTAATTATAGAATAAATATATACGATTTTAATGAAGATGTAGGTAGTTGAAGTGGTCATGGAAACACAATAAAAATATAAATTTTAATTCATTGTGCCAAAGTTTTGCAATACAATGCAGGCCTTCATCAGGGCTATGAGATAAAAAAAATAATGAAGAAATAAAGAAAAAAAAAGAAAAAGGAGTGAATTTTAAACAGTTCGAAAATAGAAAAATAATAAGTTTAAAAAAAAAAAAAAAAATTCTAAAGATAAAAATGACATTACGATAAAAGACAAGTGGATATAGTTGATGAATTAATACATTAATAACGCATAACAGTTGGCAGATGAACAATATAGTCTATAATTTGCTCTAAATATCTATTATTGTTCATAAATATTTAGTAAAAATCATAGACTATATTGTTCATCTGCCACCTGTTATACTTAATCATTAATTATTTGATTTGTTTCAATTTTCTTATTTCTTATTTTATTTTAAACTTATTATTATTTAATTTTCAAACTGTTTTTCTTTCTTAACCCTTTAGAATTCACTCCTTTTTTGTCATATATTTTATTTTGTTTTTCTTATAGCCCTGATGAAGGCATACACTATAGGCCGAAACGTTGGAAAAATTAATTGTAATTTATATTTAAATTGTGTTTCGATGATTGCACAACCCCAATTACCTACACCTTCATTAGTTAAACAGTCGTTAAATACCACATCAATATAAAATTTTATCTTTTTTCTATCTACATTTAATAAAACATAATTATTTCTCTTGCGTGGAAGTTTTAATAGCTTATGGCTGCCATTTTTAACTGCTCATTAAAATGAAGTTATTGTACAAATTAAACAATAGATGAAATAATAATTAAATCCGACTAAAATAAAAATTATATTTAAATTTAATTTTAATAAAATAAATTAAAATAATAATATAATATAATATTAAAATGTTTCATTCAAATTAAATTTAACAGTTTACAGTTGTAACATATTAGATATTAATACATGTTTTGGTAATAAAACAATTTATACTACATAGTGAGCTTAGCTATAATGGATTTAAATTGGAATACATTTTTAACAATTGGAAAAATAACCAAAGCCTAAAAAACAAGAAAAAAAAGAATTGATGAAAACAAATAGATAATAATTATAAACAATATTTGAAAGATTCTAGAAAGTATGAAATCTGACGTAAGAATGTTGGTTACAAACAACATTTCAACATTTTGCCAAACCAAACAAATTCAAACTTACACCCATTTATAAAACATATTAACAGTTCTAAACGAATCTTTAGCTAAATAAATGGTTCTAGGATTTATAATTGATATGTTTTCGCAATATGTACCAAAAACATGATGGACTACGACATCAAATCTTCTAGAAAAAAAAATTAAGTTCTGAATGTTTCCCCAGAATATATCGTAATTTGGTGAATCATCGGCAGATTAGCAGTTATCAATAGATCATTGTTGCTATAAAATTTAATGTGTTAAGTCAAAATTTATTAAGAATGAGCTATATAAAGTTTTAAATTAAAATTTTATTCCAATTTAAAGTCTAGACGTGGTTATTACCGAGAGTGATTCCACGGGAAACGTAATTTGTTTTCCTAACTTGTATTTTAATTAATGTATTTTAATGGATTGAAAAAATAATATACGCTAATAAATGTCAGTAGAATTTGGTAACTTCTTAAAATAACTATCTCATTAGTTATAGGATTCAGAATTGTTATCAAACTTTGAATATTAATTTTCCAAAAATCGAAAATTTTGTACCCAACACTATTCCCCCTACAGCCACAGAATTACTAATTAACTTGAGGGTTTTGTTTTTGAACTTTCAAAAACAACCTAATGAAATTATTCATTGTATTTTAAGAGTGATTAAAATAAGTTATTCTGAAAGATTGCACTGCAAATTAAACCTAACTAAGTATTTAAGTGTCATTATTTTAATCTTGTGAGTCTACAGGATTGTCAAATTAATAAAAAAGTAATGCTTATATAAGTAACTTATAGCCAGATTAGGTAAATAAATTAATTTAAGAACCTATACCACAGCCTAAACCGCCTATATTTATTTTATATATATATATATATATATATATATATATGAATTTACGAGGATGCCGTTTGGCCTGAAAAATGCACCGATCACCTTTCAGAGACTAATGGACGAGTTTTTAAGAGGACTGGACGAAGGGACATGCCAATTTATATGGACGACTTACTGATATTTAGCAAGGACGAGACGCAACACATTGAGGACTTGAGACAGGTATTCAACAGACTTAGACAGTTCGGTTTAAAATTATCAGAGGAGAAGTCAACCCTTGGGCGAGACCAAATCAACTTTCTGGGCCACACGATTTCAAGGGAGGGAGTAAGGCCGGACGCAAGGAAAGTAGAGGCCATACGGAGGATGGCCATTCCGTCGGACGTGAAAGGGATACGGAGGCTCCTGGGGACACTAAATTATTATCGGAGGTTTGTTCCGGAGATGGCGAGACACCTCGTACCCCTGAATGACTTGCTGAAAAAGGGACGCCAATCGTAATTACCCCTGAAATCGAAGACAATATCCGGAAGTGCATGGCGAAACTCCAAGAGGAGCCGGTTCTCACATTCCCCGACTTTACGAAACCTTTACAATTACGACGGACGCTAGCGGTATGCAGTGGGGGCCGTGTTATCCCAAGAGGGAGGTAAAGGAGAAACAACCCGTGGCATACGCAAGTAGGCGTTGACGGAAGCGGAGGCGCGTTACAGCGCCTTGGAACGGGAACTGTTAGGCGTGGTGTGGGCGGTCGAGCACTTTAGACCGTACGTGTTTGGGCGTAAGTTTGGGGTATTAACAGATCATCGGCCGTTAATGTGGGTAGGGAAGTTGAAGGAATCGTCGGCAAGGGTCACCCGGTGGAAGGAATTATTAAGCCAGTACAATATGGAAGTCGTATACAAGCCGGGGAGGGAAAATATCGTAGCCCGACTGGTTGTCACGAGCCTTACAGGTGAATGCGATAGAGCCGGAAGCTGGAGAATATTCAGGGGGAATCCAGCGTTTTATACGGGAGTGGACACCGGAAGGAGAAGGGGAGCGAGATTCGGAAGCGACGGGAGAGGAGAGGGAAGGAACGCAAGAGGAGGGTTCGGAGGGGGGAAGACCGGAGGAAATAGAGGAATAGAGGACATCATCAATGACAAACACAGACAGATCATTTGGAAGACTAGTACGACAGGACTGACAAAGGCGGAATATTCAAGGTACGGGAAATTCCGTATAACTACCATTCGATCACAGGCAGGATTGGGGGAGGATAGTGATCAGGAAAATTCTGAGAGATGAATCTCGACCAGGGGAAACTTTTTACCTATATGTCGGTAACGCAGTTTTGTGGGAGAAAATAAAACGGTTGTGGAGAACGGAAAGGATAGGATTAGATCGCACATTTATCCGGTGTAAGCTGATGGTAGAGACGGTGATGGAGGCGGAACGGCAGAAGGAGATCACGATAGCGTACCATGAGGGCAAGACGAATCACGGGGAGTGCAGGAGACCTTGCAGGCATTAAAGCGAAGGTACTTTTGGGCTAGAATGCGGGAAACCATTGAAGAAGTGATCCGATTGTGTAAAAATCTGTAACACAACGAAGTACGACCGACACCCTCCAACCGGAAGACAGGAAGAGACGGAGACACCCTTAGGACCACTGACAGACTTACAAATAGACACCTTCACATGGAAAGGGTATAAATGGATAACTGTCATAGATGTTTTCAGTAAAATAGCGATGGCATACCCAGTGGAAGACAGGTCAGCCGAGTCGGTATTAATGGCCCTCCGAATTTGGTTCCAGTTTTATGGGGTACCAGAGAGGATAACCTCGGACGGAGGTAGGGAATTCGATAATACCCGCTTAGAACGGAGATGTTAGGGTTGGGTGTGGCATGGCACCTTAATACTCCAGGACACCCAAAAGGCCGGGGGGTAGTGGAACGGTTGCATAGTACACTAGGGGATCACCTTCGCGTTTTTTCACGCAGAAAAGGGGTTAGAGGCTGGTATGGCAATGCCTAAAGCAATCGTAGCATACAATCATTCAATCCACGCGGAATATTTTAATAAAATCTTCAAACCAGAATATTTTGTGTGTGTGTGTGTGTGTGTGTGTGGTGTCTTCAAACCAGAATATATATATATATATATATATATATATATATATATATATATATTTTTTTTTTTTTTTTTATAAATATTTTAATAAAATCTTCAAACCAGAATATTTGTTTCCTTGAATTTAGAGGATCTTTAGTTTTAAATAAAGAACTTTATCATTTGTAACACTTAGATTGCACAAGCCTTATCGCAAGCAAACCATTGATAACATTCACAATAACCCCTCCGTTGCCCGAAATGAAGAGAAGCTGCTGGATGAGTTCCGTCTATTCTGGCAATGAAGCATGACGATGAACACACTATCTTCAGCTTTCACATGCCACGCTCTTTTCGTTCAGTGCGGAACTCTCTCGGAAATAATAGTGACTGTAGGATAGCTCTAGACTAATCTGGAAAACCAGGCGGCACCAGGATAATCGATTGGGCACATTCATTCTCATTCTTGAAGGCATTCGTTTTATTAAATTTGAATGCATCAGTTCAATATTATTTCAATATTTTATAAATATGCAAAGTGTCTTAGCTAAATTAACTTACATTCAGGAAAGTGAAACTATATTAATACTCCTAAAAAATGAGACAATCGTTATAGAACTTTCCAAAGCCTTTTAAATATAAGTAAACGGAGCTGTCCTGTTTTGCCGTAACTTTCATTCATCACTTAAATATACTTAAAATAATTACGGCGAAGAAATGTCATACAGTTCGTTTTTATATACACTTGGAACTGTATTAACCGACATGTTTGGGATGAGCTCGTATAGCAAAATCCTCGGTTAATCGAGAATACAAAAATGTAAGGTAAAAATCAAGAAAACATAGCGTACGACAATACTTACATCTAAAAAATAAAAGATAAAAAAATTTATTTTGTATACAATAATAATATAATATACGCCCCCTCGCAATGTAAGGCAATTTTTGTCGAAAATGACCTACGATAACCGCTGGAATCATCTTGACAAAGCGCATCTTTTTATCATAAGATCGTAAGCGTCAAAAAATATTTTCCTCCCCAAATATACATTCAAAGTTTTAACGTCGTAACCACCGTTTTAAAAAATATCGTAAATCTAGATGTTTGTATCTTATTCACCAACAATTTATAACACACAATTAGAAGCATACTTAGAATCTATCATATGCGTCTGATTATTTTCGTCGGATATACTAAACGTATATCTAAAGAGAAACCAATAACAATCGTAAACAACATTCTAAAAGTACCTTAACAGCCTTACCATATAAATAAACAAGATTAAAATATCGTAAACACCAGTGCAAGTATCGTATGGGCATGAAAACATACAACTGACAAAAAATGTGTTATTAACGTAAGCACCGAAATTAGGTAAAATCCGTACTTCCCTACGATTTTATAAGGTTTTTTTTGTTTATTTAGTTCAATATTATTATTATTTTATTATTATTATTATTATAGATTCTCGTTGGAGTGGACGATCTGTGTAGCAAAAATATTATGGCTTGAAAAAAATACTGATTTTCCTTTGTTTAAATGCCGACATTATATCTTCCAACGCACGATCTTCTCATTGTCCGTCTAAAAACCATTAAATCGACCGATGCTGCTTCAGTTCTGCTTTCCAGATATTGAAGTGCCTTTTCCAACGCAGCGAACTCTTCTTCGGGAGAAATTATTAATAACGATTTGTTTCCTAGTAGCCCATACTCCCCACACTTCAGCTTTTCCTTAGCAATAACCGTATAAAGATTGTCATCGATTGATAATCAAGTACCAAGCGTATCCATACTTTATAACTAATAATTTAATACCCTACAACGACGTACCTTTCGAATATTTTTCTTCTTTTTTTAACAAAAACGTCACAGAGCCAACAGTCCATCCCCATTGGAAGGCAACGCGAACGAAGCTTAATTTCCGGTTTCATGCCAACCTAAATTGTACGATATAAATTACTTTTACTCCTTTTTAACAATTTCGAAAATTGATACGCTATCTCCATTCATTTTATTATAGGTTAGCCATGGGCAAAAGCTTGTTGATTGGTTTATCTGTTCTAATCATTAAAAGTGTTTGACTGAGAGCTGCAGAAGCTTTTTCGAATGGAGAAATTGCAATTAATGTGGCAGAATAATTAGAACAAAGAAGTGAATAGATATTAAAACCAAGGCGTTTCAAAGAGTACAGTAGTGAACGGTAAGAGGGCTTTAAGATGAGAAGAAACTCTCTCTTTTTCAATGAAAGAAGAGGCTATTCTGAATTTTCACATGGCAGTGTACTATAGCCGCAGAGTGTCTTGAGAAAATTATATTCCCGAAGGATCTATGTAGCAGGTTAGTATAAGCCTAACCTAAATATTCATTGAAGTAAGAAAACAAAAAAAATTAACATGATCTTCAGTTTCCGTGAAAATTAGTTTTTTTCTGTTCTTTATTGTGACATAACGTTATTGTGTACTCGAAATAGGGCAGGACAAATGTGAGAAGTTAAACGGCAATCGAAAGAAATACAACATTAAAAATTGTTTATTGAAGTCATCTTTTTTTTTTAAATTGATTTTTAACAGTATTGCCAATTAGCCCTCAGATTACAGGCAACCAAACCAATTTACCAAGTTAGGTTCTTAAAAATAATCGTAAAAGTGAGGGAAAAAATCTCAAGCTTTGTAAATACGAGATATAGGTTGGATATATTGGGTAATCATATTATCCAACTGCAAAACATCCAGTACGGCAATTAGATATGTAAATGTATAATAAACATACTAGTCATAAAATAAACTTTGCATCGGTCATGAATCCATCAGACTAGTTTCAGTAGTATTGATGCAGTTCACATTATATATTGAAGTACATATTCAGTTTTTATAATTTAAGTACCAAATTAATGCATATCGCGAATATACACAAATGTACTAGGATACAAAAAAGTTGAGACTAATTTTGCAACATGACATAACTGTGAAGCGATTACATTTTTGATTTTTCTTTTTAGTACAGACTAAATGTCGGTGGCTGTGAGACCTTACTGGTAGATATTTATTAGAACTCAGCACAATTTTTATCAGTAGAAAGAGTGCTAAGTAAACAAACAACTCCCAATAAATAACAGGTTTCATATGGCTTTCGTAGATTCAATAAGATTGCTTTACTGCTTTGAATGTTTTACGTTTTAAAGGTGGAATTTAATATAAAAACTAAGAAATTTCCATTGAACAAACCGGTAGTGATAGATTTCGGCAACGTTATTGACATGTCATTGTAATCATTTTCCTCGTATTTACTTATTTTATATAATGTTAACCGTTGTAAATATTAATAAGCAGTTAAAAAAAAAAAAAAAAAAAAAAAAAAAAAAAAAAAAAAAAAAAGAATCTACAGGGTGAGTATTTCTTAGTGTAAAAAAAAAATTGGGCGAAACTAGATAAAAAATGTAGCAAAATGCCGCAAATCTCACCTTTCTATTCCAATACGTTGCAGATATACGATAAATCAAAGACATTTTTGAGGAAACCACGTTTTTTTCCATAAAAGCTGTAATATCTCCATTTTGTTTAAATATTTCTCAAAGTGTGACCACATTTTCGGATTTAGCATTAAATTTTCTATAATTGCTGAGTACCTGTAGAAATGCGGATAGAAATACTTGTTTCACTTAGGGAGAAAAGTGTTGAAGGACGCTGAAGGACACTTATTCCATTAATATACAGGGTGAGTATCTCTTAGTGTAAAAAAAAAAATTGAGTGAAACTAGATTAAAAATGTAGCAAAATGCCGCAAATCTCACCTTTCTATTCCAATACGTTGCAGATATACGATAAATCAAAGACATTTTTGAGGAAACCACGTTTTTTTCCATAAAAGCTGTAATTTCCACATTCTCGGATTAAGCATTAAATTTTCTATAATAGCTGACTACCTGTAACCTTGAATTTTACAAACTTGGTATCTAAAGAACAGCTTGATCTTAAATGTTGATTATTTAATTCAACACTCACCGTTTTTCTAAAAAACTATCCACAAAACGTCAAATCTAACGAAAACTTTCAAATTTAATCAGCTTTCGAACGATATGTTAAACGTAATGGTTTTGTTTCAATTTCATGAATATATTTACTTTTGAAACCGAAAAAACATGGTGTTCCCATTTGGCAAACAAATCAGTTACATGTGTAAATAAAACATTATGACAATCCCTTAATGGAAATGTGCATTTTAAACAGGTTAAATTCTTCATTGGAATAAAAAGCAAAGAAAAAAATTATTGTTTAATAGAAAATAAAGGAAAACTGTCAATAAAGCGACACCAGATCAGAGGATCTTATGTTATTACATTTACTTATTTATTATTATTATTTAGGATTTATTTTATTTGATTTTCAATGTAATGTTTTAAATCCAGTGATAATGAACACAGACCTCAATTTTGCCGTTCGCTTCTAAATGCAGATTGTGTTGAAGAATACTACTTTTTGAGTTGAATTTTATTGGCAGATGAGTCTGTTTTTACAGTGTAAGGCATTTTTTACCGTTCCGTGTGGAGTATCGTTGGTTTATTCATATTTGTATTGCTGTCGAATAATGTTGAAAAATCATAGTTGCCCAACAGATGAATTTGATGAATGATGAAATTACTAAGATTTGTTACAAAATATCCTACCACAACTTCATCACGATATTCCAACCGAAATTCGGCAAAATCTGTTTTTCCAGCACAATGGTGCTCCTCCACATTATTTGAAAGCAATACAAATATAAACCAACGATATACATGGATAGGTAAAAATGCCACAGACTCATCTGCCAATAAAATTCAACTCAAAAAGTAGTATTCTTCAACACAATCTGCATTTAGAAGCTAACGGCAAAATTGAGGTCTGTGTTCATTATCACTGAATTTAAAACATTACATTGAAAATAAAATAAAATAAATCCTTAATAATAATAATAAATAATTAAATGTAATAACATAAGATCCTCTGATCTGGTGGCGCTTTATTGACAGTTTTCCTTTATTTTCTATTAAACAATCATTTTTTTCTTTGCTTATTCTTACTTATTCCAATGAAGATTTTAATATGTTTAAAATGCACATTTCCGTTAAGGGTTTGTCATAATGTTTTATTTACACAAGTAACTGATTTGTATGCCAAATGAGAACACCATGTTTTTTCGGTTTCAAAAGTAAATATATTCATGAAATTGAAACAAAATCATTACGTTTAACATATCATTCGAAAGCTGATTAAATTTGCAAGTTTTTGTTAGATATGACGTTTTGTGGATAGTTTTTTAGAAAAACGGTGAGTGTTGAAGTGAATAAGACATTGTGACTTCCCCAAATAAGGTGAAGATCAAGCTGTTCTTTATATACCAAGTTTGTAAAATTCAAGGTTACAGGTAGTCAGCTATTATAGAAAATTTAATGCTTAATCTGAAAATGTGGCCAAAAATTTAAACGAAATGGAGATATTACAGCTTTTATGGGAAAAAAACGTGGTTTCTTCAAAAAAGTCTTTGATTTATCGTATATCTGTAACGGATTGGAATAGAAAGGTGAGGTTTGCGGCATTTTGCTACATTTTTGATCTAGTTTCTCTCATTTTTTTTTTTTACACTAAGAGATACTCACCCTGTATATTAATGGAATAAGTGTCCTTCAGCGTCCTTCAACACTTTTCTCCCTAAGTGAAACAAGTATTTCTATCCGCACTCTGAAAACATTATGAGTCAAGGAAGATGAGAAGCCTTCGATGGCCGATTTAAAGAGGTTTTTGTTGTAAAATTGTATATTTCTTAAAACATTATCCAAACTACGGAAAAAACTATAACTTAGTTGAAGGAAGGTTGCATAAATATGGTGGATGGGGATGGAGTTCTACCAGGTATGCAAGTTTAAAATGTCATTTATTTCTTAAAATATATACACAGTAATTTAAAAAAAAGTATAATATATTTTATTCAAAGTACTGACCCTCGCTTTCTACACATTTTGTCCATCTCTCGGGCAATATATGGATACCATTCCAAAAGAATGCTTCATCTTTATTTGAAATCCATTCATCGAGCCATTTTCGTACGTTTTCGAAATTGTTGAAGTGTTGCTCCGCCAATGAGTGTCCCATCGATGAGAAGAGGTGATAATCAGAAGGCGCCAGGTCAGGTGAATACGGCGGGTGGGGTAGGAGTTCCCAACCAAGCGAAGAAATCGTTTCCTTAGTCAATCTGGCTGAATGTGCAGGAGCGTTATCATGCTGAAGAATGACTTTGGCGTGCCTGTGAGCCCATTCTTGGCGTTTTTCGATCAATGCGTGACTCAAATTGATCATTTGTTGTCGGTAGCGCTCGGTATTGACTGTTTCGCCGGGTTTGAGAAGCTCGTAGTAGACTACTCCCTTCTGATCCCACCACACACACAGCATTGTCTTTTTCCCAAAACGATCCGGTCTTGCACTCGATGTGGATGGTTGTCCTGGCGTTACCCATGATTTTTTTTTCGTTTGGGATTCTGAAAATAAATCCATTTTTCATCGCCAGTTACAACTCGATGCAAAAAAACCCTTTCTTTCGTGGCGTAAAAGCAGCATTTCGCACACAGTTTTTCGTTTTTTTTCCATCTGTCGTTCGTCCAATTCATGTGGAACCCATTTTCCAACCTTTTGAATCTTTCCCATAGCTCTCAGGCGATCGGAAATGGCTTGCCTAGTGACATTCAACTGTTCTGCCATCATTTGTTGGGTTTGGGTATTGTCTTCGTCTAATAAAGATTGCAATTCGAAGTCCTCAAACTTTTTTGGTCGATTTTCTCGTTTTTGATCAGTAACATCAAAATCACCACGTTTGAAACTTTGAAACCAACGTTCACATGTCCTGACGGTTGGAGCAACATCGCCATAAGTCTCAACAAGAATTCGATGACATTCAGATGCCTTTTTCTTTTGATTAAATAAGAAAAAATCATGACATGCCGCAAATGCTCTTTATTTGGCTTAAAATTAGACATTTTTGACACCAAAGAAAGGTATGATACGTCCACGTAAACGACTTAAAAACAACTGACTTTTGTAAACAAATGACTAACAAACAAAATAGCGTTTAGAGATAAGCAAATCCTTCAATAGGCTAAGAGCGCATTCTATTGGAATTAAAACGACATTTTAAACTTGCATACCTGGTATATTCAGTTCCTGCAGCTTCGGTGAAATTAATCTTGAGACGAGCGTTGTTGTGAAGGAGAATAGAACCTTTTCGGTTTACCATATCAGGTTGTTTTAAGTTTTTAAGTTTATATTTCTTGGCATTAATTGTTCCGCCAGCTAGTGAAAATGGATAATGGAATAAACTAGCCATACTCCACTAAAATGTTATTGTTTTGGGATAAAGGCTTAGCTTAGGCATACATTGTGATTTTTCATTCCAATCAACCAGTATCCGGATCTATCTATGACAACCACTTTCAATCGCAGGTAACTAAACGGTCCAAAAATGGTTCATTACTGTTACGCAACAAAAGTAAGCAGTACTCCCCCCCCCCCCCCCCATCACAAATGACAAGAAAGGTGTAAGCAAACTGGCATTTTATGTGTAGCATTCCAATAGTTTCATCTTGATAGACTCATGTAATCTTTATTACATCTATATATATAAATACACATCTACGCATATAAGCCGTTGATTAAGGTTTGAAATTACAATTTATATGCCTATCATATTTTGTAGTGTGGCAAACCTTGCACGCTCGTAGCACCTCCTCGACCGTATTTCTCATCCGAACCCAAAAGTATTTTCGTTTAAGCGCTTGTAGGGTCTCGTTTACTCCTCGGTGGTTAGTTTTTCCTTGGTGGTATGCTAACGTGACCTCCCGCTGTTGCTTCTCCTCCGTCACCGTCTCTACCATCAATCGACATCGTACAAACCCTCTGTCCACCCCAATCTTTTCCGTCCGCCACAGCCGCTGTATCTTCTCCCATACCGTCGCGTTTCCCACATACAAATAGGACACTTTTCCCGAACTCGACGCTTCATTCAACGCTTTTTACGACCTGCTTCTCTGTTACTCCCGGTTGTGAAAAGATGGTAGTTATCCGGTATTTATGGTATTTAGTATATTCGACTTTCATTACCCCGGTGGTCTTGGTTTTCCAGATAATTTGGATAGGTTTATCGTTAATGATCTCATCCCTTTCCTCCATATCTACTGCCCTTTCGCTTACTGAACTTTGGTCTCCCGTTGATTCTATTTCATTTTCTGTGTCTAGTAACTTCCGTTCTCCTGGTCTCTCCGGCGTCCACTCCCGTAACAATTGCTCTGTTCCTCCCGAATTCTCTCCTTCGTCTCGTTCTATAGCGTTTCGCTTGCAAGGCTCGCGATAACCAATCCGCCACTACGTTATCCTTTCCCGGTTTATACGTAATTTCCATATTGTATTGACTTAAAATTTCTTTCCAACGGGTGACTCGCGCTGACGACTCCTTCAGTTTTCCGATCCACATCAAAGGACGGTGGTCCGTATGTATCTTAAAGCTACGCCCAAATACATATGGTCGGAAATGTTCAACCGCCCACACGATGCCCAGTAGCTCCCTTTCTAACACGCTGTACCGAGCTTCCGTTTCCGTAAGGCGCCTGCTGGCATATGCCACTGGTTGATCCCCTTTCTCCCCTTCCTGAGACAGCACCGCTCCCAAAGCATATTCGCTGGCATCAGTAGTAATTGTAAATTGTTTCTCAAAGTCGGGAAATGCTAGTATAGGTTTCTCTTGCAGTCGGGCCATGCACTGCCGGATATTCTGTTCAATTTCGGAAGTGATGGTGATTTTCCGCCCTTTTTTTTAAGAGATCATTAAGGGGCACCAAATGTTTTGCCATGTCTGGGACAAACCTACGATAGTAATTAAGGGTTCCTAATAATCTCCGTATTCCCTTCACATCGTGTGGAACCGCCATTTTCCCTATGGCCTCTACTTTTCTCCTGTCGGGTTGGACCCCCTCTTTGCAAATAGTATGCCCTAAAAAAACTGATTTGGTCTCGGCCCAGCACCGATTTTTCCGTCGATAACTTAAGTCCGAACTGTCTCAGTCTGTCAAATACGTTTTTTAAGTCGTCTATGTGTTGTTTTTCTGTCTTGCTAAATACCAAAAGGTCATCCATATAGACCTGGCACACCGCCTCGTCCAATCCTCGTAAAAAATTCGTCCATAAGTCGTTGGAAAGTGACCGGTGCATTTTTCAACCCGAACGGCATTCTTATAAAGTCATAATGTCCCCGCTCGAAGGTAAAAGCTGTTTTGTGTCGGTCTTTAGGATGCATTCTTATTTGGTGGTATCCTGCCTTTAAATCGAGAGTACTAAATATGGTTGCCCCACCTAACCTATCCAAAATATCATCAAATCTCGGGTATAGGGTATCGTTCATCCACCGTGTTGTCGTTAAGTTTACGAAAGTCAACTACAACTCGGTATTTCTCTAGGCCCGTTCCCTCTTCGCTCTTTTTCTTAACCGCCCACAAGGGACTATTGTACGGCGATGTGCTATCGATAATAATTCCCTGCTTTTTTTAAATTTTCCAGCTCTTCTCGAATATGCCGACGTAGCGCCTGTGGGTACCTCCTTTCTTTCACATACGTTACCCGCTCTTGTTTTAAAGGAATTTCGTGAACCGTCTCCCCTGTGGCACTTAAAATTTCGCCTTCTTTAAAAAAAATGTCCCCGTATTTTCTCGTGAGAGTCTGTCTCCAATTTTTCTCCCTGCTTAACCGCTCCTACTATTGCATAGTCTACCTCCTTTCCCCTTCGACACCTATACTCCTTCGCTCCTATTCTTATTGACCATTTCCCATCTTTATTCCTTATCCGCGCTCCTATTTTTTCCATAAGATCACACCCTATGATCCCTCCATATTCCCGAGGCATGTTTTTCACTACATGTACCCGTATCTTTTCCCCTCTAGCCTCCCATCTACTCAACTCTATATCTACTTCACCTTCTACACTACAGGGACCACTCAAGGTTATTAGTTTACATTCACATGCTTTTACCTGTGGTATTTTTTTCCCTTTGCATAATGCCTCTATTGTCTTTTCACCCATTATAGTATTAGAACTGCCAGTATCAACAAGACAATGTACTCCTCTTGCTACCCTAATAATAGGCAACTCGCTACTCCCGCTCGCTATGTTATTTACTGTTGCGTGGTTGCCTCTCTGCCTGCACTCTCCTCAATCTTCGCTCCGTTCTCTCCTTTCTGCCATCATTCCTCGTTCTCCGCTTCTTCTGTTCTTCTTTCTCGCAGTAATCCTTCCGTCACCTGGTTCGCTTCTTTCCGTTTCCGCTTCCGATGTCTCTGACGATTCTGCTGTCTCAGATGGGGGTCTATCTCTTCTACACACCCTTTGAGCATTTACCTCCATAGGTTCCCCTTGGTCTTTGCGTCGACTTATGTAAGGGCACTGCCTGGCGATGTGCCCCTCGATGCCGCATTCAAAACATTGAGTGCGGGGACATTGTGCGACCAAATGCCCCACCTTCCCGCATCCGTAGCATCTTCTTTCTTCTCTCCTTCCGTTTCTCTTTTCGGTTCCTGGCCTCTTGTCTCTTCCTGTTGTCCATTCTCGACCTCCGGATTCTGTCTCCTTTCTTCTTCCAAAGTTTGCCCTAGGTTCGTTCCTTCTGTTCTCCGTTCTTCGGTAGGTTACCCTACTCCATCCCTTCTCAACCTCTCCTCCTTTTCGGGCTTCGTCGTCTCTGGCACTAGCGTCGACCATTTCCTGGGCGCATTCCACGAAGGTCCTATCTCTTGGAAGACCCTCTTTTTTCCCTGCGTCTCTAGCCAGTTGCACCTTGAGGATAGTCGACAAGAACGCCATCTTGGCCTCCACTTGCGCTGCATTTTCTGTCTCCCTCATTTTCTCAGTAATTTTATTATAATGGACAAGTAGTATTCCAGCGTATTGCCCATTCGACTGATAAGATTTCTTTGTTTCTCGGAACATCCGGAAAATATCCTCTTCCGGGGTCCACCGGCCACCTCCATACGCTTTCTTCAGTCGGTCCTTCACAACTGCCCATGGTGTATCCTCATCCGCCTGGATAAAATTCAAAATTCCCCTCTTTACTCGGCACACCAAGGTCGCTTTTAGTGCGCATGCGTCATTAGGATCGAGTAAATCCTCCGCCAACTTTGCTTCGATCCTGGCCATCAACCTATCGCCGCCCTTGATAAAGTGATTTAATTCACCAACCTCTCCATCGTACCTGTCTAAGTCAGCAATAGCCCTTCTAAGGTCCTGTGACGTCGCCGTTTTGATTTTCAGTCTCTCTAAAGCATTTGCTTGTAAGGCTGCTAGATTTGCATGTGCTGCAGCCAAGGTCTCTGGTGGCAACGCTGCGATGTCCTCCGTCAAGTTCAAAATTGGTGGTCTCAAGATTCCTGATTCCATCTTCTGAGTTTAAATGCCGTAAAAAAAAATTACTAGCAAGAAAAAAAAAAAATAGGTTCTTACCCTTGAAATTTCTTACAGATCCCGGGTTTCGGCACCAGTTATGTTTGCTCCAGTGAAGATAATGTAAAAACTAATTAAATTAAGACAATGAGGTAACACAAGCAAATGCTGAACAACAACTAACTATATTTTTATTCTTAAATCATTATAAAACATGTGTTTATATTTTCATATGGGAATGGGGTTAAGTTAGAGAAATGAAACATTGTTTTCCTATTGATATCTCATACCTTAACTATATATATATATATATATATATATATATATATATATATATATATATATATATATATTTTAGTTTTCAGAAGAGGGTTATCCAGTAACGGGGCTACTGAAAACGTTGCATCCAAGTTCTTTTTTACTTCTTCACCTACTTGTTGCCTCCAACATGACTGTCGCTGGTGCTTAGTTTATCAGTTCATTGAGGTGTAAGTGCATCTTACCGTGAAAAGTATATGAGCGTAAATAATGGTTTTGAAATTAAATATTAAAATTAATCTCATCAAATCGGAAATTTTATATTCCCATAAACCTGCAACCTTCTATTACACAAAGAGATTACTATTAATAATGTTATAGTTTTCAATTATAATTACTCTGATTAGAGAGTTTAATTTAAAGTGGTAGAAAATTAAGATATGCAACATTAACATAAAATTTTGTTTTTCTTGAAAGTCGTAATACTTTCAACTGAAACTCCCGTATTACTTTATACCGCTAGGAAAACACTCCTTAATTTCATTGAAACATCATATTAAAAACTAATAAAAAATATGTATTCTTTACTTTCCCATTATTCTGGTTGTTAGACATAATTTTTAGATAAATAGGAATTTATTTTGATTTTCGTAATATAAGAGAATGTCGATATAATTCGATGTGCTTAATTTAACTTCGGTCACTTGAAAAGAATACCTTTTAAAGTTATTCACCTAACAGCAGATGTTCAATATTCTTTAACCGAAACAAAACCATTGCCAATTGTTTTAGCTTATAAATTTATTCAAATTTACTTTGAACTAATATACAATAAGAAAATTTGTTATAAAAAACAATTCAATTGACTTAAAGGGGGTCAAATTTGTAGTACTTCAAAGATAGTAAGTGAAATGTAAGATGCCATCTTCTTTTCAGTTTAATCGCTTCTCGCCTTATTAAAAACCTAACCTCTTTTCTGTGGCCTAAGAGGTTTATGTGAAACAAACTAGGAGGTAAGATTATATATCACATTTTATGCAAAATCTATAGCTAGACCTACTTGATTGTTTGTTGTTTGTTAGGGTCCTTAGGGTGTTAGCATACAGAACACCAACCAATTCAAGCCAAAGGTGGGAGAGGCTGAAACTCATTTCGCAGTACCACCAGGAAATAAAACCAATCGACCCTGGTGGGAATCAAATCCACGACCTTTCATACTATTCGCTCTAAGACCCTCGCTCCAAAATGCTCGGCCAAAAATAAGCCTAATGGATATTACAAACTATCTGTCGAAATAGGATTATTTAAAACAAAACAACATGAATCCAAAAATTATTGTTGCCATGGAGAGCAAAAGTGATTTCAGCGTTACTTCAAAACTTAAATAAAATCATTTTATTTATCAGGTTAATTTTTGTGGGAGTAGAGTTGCACTATTAAAATGCATGTGGAAAGAATTGATAGGTTCTTATTTTTTTTAAATTAATTAAAAACAAAAATTATTTATGAGTACATAACGAAGACGAATAATGTAGGATTAGTTTTGAATATTATAGGTTGATAACGTAAATAATTATCATTGTTATTGAAACTAAAACGATGGAATACATAAAAATATTCAAATACATGTCGTTCTAAATTTTATTAGTTTTCCATGGTTATATCAAAATTTGTAGAACATCACTCCACACCTGCCGAATCCATGCTCCTGATCCACCTTCTAAATGTATACAAATTAGACAAAAAAATTAGGGGGGAGGATTATAATACATGGTTCATATTTTAAGCAATAAGAAAATAGGTTTAAAGGAACCTTAAGTTGCGAATATAATAACAATGAGCTGTTTCTTTGTTTCATTGGAAGATAAATTAATTCACAAAAGGTGATAAATTTTTCAAAGAATACAGCTGTGATTACCGAAACTTAAATTATGACATAGTCTAAACTCAGGAGACAGCTACAGTCCTGTATCGATTTATTCAAGCCACAGGAAAGTAAAGCCATAGCAACCTGTCAATGACCTCATTTTCTATTCGCTGTTGATACTTTATTTCCCATTACTAATGTTTAATATTATTTAATATATAATATACGCAAGCTATACCTGTTCCTGTAACATGCACATCGATATTAGCGCCTGATTCCTAATAAGGTATTAAAATTGGCCTGATGCAGTCTATTACTTACGCCAACATCAAAATCTGCCTCCAATCTCCAAGTTAACCAGATAGTAAAGTGCAAAGTATAGATATAAAAGATCCTCATAGTAAATAATTTAAATCAGAGAATTTTTTTTTTTATTATTATTATTTTTGGATCAGTTATTAAAAGTGTTCTATTTAGATGAAATTATTTCAAAATTAAGGTTCCTGAAGAAAAAAAATCAGGTTTTCCAGACTGGAAGGAATAACGATTGGAAACATTTGTGTTGTTCTATGTAAAATATTTACTTCATTAATATTATTTAGCTATTATAGAATTCATTGCATCAATGTAGTTGAAAACACAAAGCCATTACGTAGGACAGTATCATTAAAAAGATTTGTTGAGTTGACGTAACATGCCAAGCACAGTTGGTCTTGTGTAAGTCAGTGATCATCGCAAAAGGAAAATCGTAACCATTGCAAAAACATTGAACCACTACTTAAGAGAAAAAATAAATAACAGGAAATTCAAAATAGAGCTACTTTATTCAACATGGAGCTAACAGTTTATTTAGTAAAACAAAGGTTTAAAAAAGTATCTTTGAGATGATAAATTAAATTGAATTATATAACTTATTTAATCTTGATCTTCTTGTAAATGAAAAAAAACAATCAATATTGAAAAATGTTACACTGATTTGTTATTTTGAAGTGCCTACTTTAAAAAAAAAAAATTAATCATGGCTTTAGAAATTGTATGTATGTATGTATATATGTGTGTGTATATATATATATATATATATATATATATATATATATATATATATATATATATATATATATATATATATATTTGGAATAACTAATTTTATATAATGATGATTCTATTGTTGACTGTTAGTTGTTCTTTAAGTGATGAAATGATCAGGGGTCCAGTCAGGTAAATGAAAAACTTTATATCTGGCGTGCCGACGTTTCGACCTGCCTTGCAGGTCTTCATCAGGGCTAAAATAACAAAAAATTGGATGTGACCAAGATGATACAGGTAAATAATTTTATTTACCTGATTTAATGAATTTATTTACCTGACTGCACCCCTAATTTTATATATATTTTTAATGGCCGAAAAAGTAAATATTGACAACTACTTTCACAATTAAACCTATGAAATAAATCACTATTATTACTTTTACAACCGAACTTGTTTTATGAATCTTATTGGAGAAAATTCTATTAAGAAAAAAAGTGATGTTGATATCTGAAGCTTACTTCATCCTTAATGATAATGCATTTATGTAATACTTTTCCTCTGAAGTATTAAAACAAGTTAATACTTAAACAGGACATGCATTAGGGTAATTTGTTTTTAATCCAACTAAAAAACACACATACGTAGAACATACAAAAGAAGTTTTGGGACCTCCGATATGACATTTTTTGGTTTTATGGTATATTTATTAATAGTACAAAAAAAAAAAAAAAAAATTGCATCAAACTAATTTAATCTCGAGTTTAAAAAATGATATCGACATGATTCTTGCACCAAGATTTTTAGGTTTTTAGGTTTAGCTTGCGGATTCAAGGAAAAATACAGTCGCTCCATAGATTTTGGTTTAGGTTAATTAAATTCTAAAAAAATGATTAGTTTTTCAAGTAAACTACCTCAGTAGATTTTTCGACACAAAAATGGACATCAGATTCTAATTCAGCACTCTCGAAAACATTAAAAAACGCTTATTCAACAAAATCAAAAAATATAATTTTTTTCACCCTCTTCGAGAAAAATGAAATTTTTAAACCGATTATTGGTTACATACCTTTAATCGCCATTACTTTGTCACTGGTTGGTATCGCTGGAAAGAGAAGAGTCTCAGCTTTCTTTTGATGTATATAAATGTAAAATTCGATGAACAAAAACCTATTAAAACAATTGGAAAAACCGAAAAAAATTTTGATTTTTGACTTGAGTTTGAAACCAGATAGGATGATGAAACTAAATACGTTTCATGCGTATTAAAACCCTACATTTTGCGTAAAAAAATAAAGTTGATACGTTAAACCGTCTAAGCGTAATTAATGTTTTTATCAATTTAAATAAAAGTTGCCTACCACTTGGTCAGGCAAATTTTGAAGCTTAAAAATTTTTATTTTTCTATTTGGATGAAATTTCCTATTTAAGGGTTGTTTTGAATGCTGAATTCGAATCCGATGTCGGTTCTTGTGAAAAAATATATTGAGCGTACTTCACTTGAAAAATTGTAGCTTTTACACTGTAAAATGTGGTAGAAATTTTTTTTTAGCCCTAGAATTCCATTTCAGCACCCTCAAAACTCAGAAAACGTATATATATATATACATACGTTTTCTGAGTTTTGAGGGTGCTGAAATGGAATTCTAGGGCTAAAAAAAAATTTCTACCACATTTTACAGTGTAAAAGCTACAATTTTTCAAGTGAAGTACGCTCAATATATTTTTTTCACAAGAACCGACATCGGATTCGAATTCAGCATTCAAAATAACCCGTAAATACGAAATTTCATCCAAATAGAAAAATAAAAATTTTTAAGCTCCAAAATTTGCCTAACCAATGCTTATTTCTTTAATTATTATTAAAGTAATTATAATTATTAATTATTTATTGTAATAATAATTTATT